>CM050327.1:22721603-22817998 GCA_027475135.1 Bactrocera correcta | reverse complement strand
GGTATTATATAGATTCGGTTTCAGTTTTTTTCTCTTTCGTTTGGTTTTGTCCAGACTTGAGTGGTATAATCACCACATTTGGATATATGTTAAACTATCACCTTTATAAAGATTCATTTTACATCAATATATACCATATATACCACAGTTCGACCTCGAGCGCTCATATAATTTCTATATTTTTCCAAAAATCTTTGTAATAATTTATATCTGTTGATTATTTTTCAAAATAAAAAAAAAAAATTAGTGTGTAAGGTCCTTCGATGGAGAAAATATTATATATTAAAATAAACTGTATATAAGGAACAGCATGTACTTAGCAAAAACTCAAGAACTCATAAAAACTATTAATATTTTATTTATTATAGCACAAAAATTTCAACAAAATCACTTATATTACTATAATGCATGTTTCAGAATCCTAATTTACCGCTACAGTAGTTCTCAAACTTTCACTACAAGTTTCTATCCACTTTGAAGCATTTCCGCACATTCCACATACTATACATAAACCCACCTGCATGCATGCATTTGCACACATATGTACATATGTATGTAAATGCATATATACGCACAAACGTAGTTGATTTGTTCTTTACCAAACACAACTTACCAACCCCGTACTCTTTTCTTCTTCTCATTTACAGCGGTTTGAGCGCCCAAAACTAAAACGATAGTGAAACCCGTCAACCTAACACCTACAAAGCAACAAACAGTTATTACAATATTAAACCGTTATATGCAATGTATGGTATTTAATTTGTGTACCCTTGAAAATTGTAAAGCCACACCAACAACAGCAACAACATGACTAAGTGCTATTAAAATAGTTCTGTATAAGTCCCAGAGACGTTGAACCCAGTAAATGAATGGTTCCCAGTTTTATTGAACACTAATAAATTAACTTTTAATAAAATAAAAGGCATATTAACGATCACAACTAATATTATTTGTAGTTGTAATATACAGTGGGTTCCCAAATTTATGAACCTTAATTTATTAAAAAAATATTTTTTAAGTTAAAGAGAAAGTTTATGAACTAACACACTTACTAAGGAATATGTCCAAATATTGTATGAGATTTAATCTCGAATTTTTGGGGAAAAAATATTTTTGAAATATACATATGAGTTATTGCCTTTTTTTTAAATGACCTGCCAAGAAATGCAGCAAAGTAAAACTTGGTTTTTGGTATTGATACGAAAATCTTACTTCATATTGGTATATCCTAAGTTCATTCTATAAGATAACTGGATTAGTAGTGCATCTTCACTATTTGTATCAGGTAGATATCTTTTCGATCGTAAGGAATTGGTGCGGTTCCAAAACATCGAACCTCGTGCTAAAAGTTTAACCTTGTAAAAATTAGCGAGAGTCCTAAACCCATGATGAAGTTTGGTAACACAGCTAAAAAGTTGATGAACACAGACACCATTTAAGCCAAGTTAAGAACACATTGGCATCAAAGTTCACATCCTTTCAATTTGACTGTATGACACCTTAAGGCGTACATTCCCTGTAGCTTGTACGATTTCTGGCTTTATAAAATCACAATTGTTCTTTATCTTCATTCAGATTTCATTTCATAGAATATTTTTGTGGTATACTCAAAAGTCTTCCTCAACAGATGATCCAATATGATGTGTCTATGTCGTTTGGCGGATACTATTGCATACAGGGTAACAGCACTGATTTTCTTCTGGCGCGACTGTACTTCGGCCATTCCAGTGACCCTTCGGAAAATAGATACGCCCACGTATTAAAAAATACGTTTTTTAGTTAAAAACTTAATTTATAACTTGGACAAATAAAAAAAACTAAAAATTTGGCAGACATTTTTACAAAAAAAAAAAATGAAAATTTCGCAACTTTTTTTCAAATATTTCTAATCCAAAAAAACCTTCATAAGAATTTTTAAGAATTGTGTCTCAAAGACCTGTTTAGAATTTCATGCAGATCGGCTTAGTAGTTCTCGAAAACCCGTCCCAACTGACTTCAAAAACACAGTTTCAGGAAAAACGCTTTTAAAGACGACGCACTTAACTTAGCTAGCCTCAAGCGCACAAGTTATCAAGGCTGTATCTCCGAAACTATTACTCGGATCAACTTAAAACTTTAGGATAATATTCTAGAGGTTATATGCTATAGAACGAAATAATAAAAAAAAAATTTATTTCTTTAAACCGCTAAAACAATGCGTACCATTAAACACGAGGTCATCTCCGTCGGAGTTGTAACTGGGCGCATATAAAATAAAAGAGTTAAATTCTCAGTTTCGAATTATTTATTTTAATATCGGGTATAATATAAACTAGCTCATAGAAATATTTTCCCATTCGGTTGGCTTAGTTTTTTAAAGTAAATTACTATCAATTTGCACTAAACTTTCAAATTAGCGAGGAAAGACAAATGATGACAGAGACTTGTTAAGCGAGTTAAAATTTTTGTGTAAAAAAATGATCATTTGAAAATATTATATAGTATATTGTTCGAAGATACCTGCAGCTCCAGTTTGATTTATTTATATTTGCTTTTTGACATTTTAGCTGTAGAAAAGTAGCCATATATGTGTCTAGTGGGAAATTTTGGCAAAATTATACAACCACATGATTAATGCGCGCAAAATGCATAAGAAAAATAATTGCTTTGAACTTCTACAACTAATACCTTGTCACTTTCTTTTGCTTTATTTGACGCGTTGGAATTTCATTTGAAGAATAATATATTTCCTTTCCCCTAATGTATCACAAAGCGCGTGATAAGAATATTTGCCATTGCAAAATTACTACGCTAAGTGTGAGATAATACCAGAGTAAACGCAGAAAAAAAAATATCTAGCAAAAAACAAGCACACTTAGTGCGACATTGAACACGGAATAATTGAAAAAATATATACATATATAAATATACTCATAGAAGCATTCCCGGCTGCTGACGAGAGCGAAGAGATAAAACCCAGCGCTATTTGGATAAAAAATAAAAAAGCTTTCAACAAGCAACCAAATACACAATTCAATGAAAAGTGTGAGGAATTTTATCTGCTTTGGGCAAAGGCTAAAACAACAACGCGAAAAGTAATGTAAAGTTGGAAAAGGCAAACAAATGTTGGAGGAATGTAAAAAAATAAAATAAAAATTAGAAATAAATAATGAAAAAGTTATAAATAAAAAAGAAAAAAATAGATAGTAAAAACAATATAAAAAATTAAAAAAAAAATTAAAAAAAAAAAAAATTAAAAAAAAAAAAAAAACTGAAAATAAAGACAGTGTAAAAACAATAAAAAAAATATAAAAAAAAATTAAAAAAAAATCTGAATTACTTAAAAATAAAAATAAACATCTAAATTCATATAAAAAAGCCATTAATTATTATTAATAATACTTTTTATCGGTCTAGTAGAATTAATTAGTTGCGTTCACACGCTTTTGCTGTAGTTTTCAGTATGAATTATGCGCATAGTTTAAGATACTCGCATATATTTATAAATATATCTATACATATATAGATTTAAGAGCAAACATTCGCTGACTCGCATTACACACGCGCTCACACAAGATGCTCCGCTCCATCATAATTCCAGCTGTTTTCCTCAGAGATTCACTCATTCGTAAAAGCCAACAGCGACTAACCGATAAGATTACTTCTATGTACATATGTATGAAATTATAATGCACATCTCACTGTGTGTTAAGTGCGCTTCTTCACCAAATTTTCCATTTCAGTACGAAAAACAAAGTAATCACCAACAGTACAATTAACGCCGGCAAGAAAGCAGATTAAGAAGTTTTTTTTTTTTGATTTTAAGTGTATACTAGCGGTTGGCAGCAGCCACTTGACTAGCGAAAATTAATTATTGTTGCTGCCAAACGCACTGGCGGTACATAGAAAGTCGAAAGCAAATACAAAAAAAAAGAAAAAAAAAAAAAAAATAAATAAAAAATAAAAAAGTTAAAAAATACCAAAAAATTAAAAAATACCAAAAAATTAAAAAAAAAAGAAAATTAAAAAATTGATATATAAAAAAAATTAAAAAATTAATTTACAAAATATAAAAAACTAAAAAAAAATTTAAAAAAAAGTAAAAAAATTAATGTAAGTTAATACCCAAACTCACACATGCAGTACCGCAAAATGCTGAAGAAAGTGTGGCTTCGTGCAACAGTTTTGAGTATGCAAAGCAAATTAAAGATATGAACAATATATTAAGCGTAATTTGCACATGCACATATACATGTATGTATGTAAAGCTGTACTACACATGCAAAATAAATATTTAGTTGTGTTGGTTTTGATCAAAGTTTAAAGAAAGCAGCAACAACCCGCAGAAAACTGTGCAAAATTCACAAATAAAATCCAGTGACCAAAAAAAAAAAAAACAGAAACAAAACAGCAAAATATGTTTGGCCAAAATTTGACAGATATACAATATTTGATAGCTTAAGGAAATCCCTTAATCACAATGAATTATTATATGCAACTCAGATAAACGTTGCGTTCCACATGAACTGACGACGCGCGGTAATAAATTTGTCCATCAGGAAACATGTTTTCTTGTTATACTTTTAAGTCGTCATGATATAAAATATAAAAAAAAAATCATAAAATTATGAATGGTGATCTTTTTTGAGGTTCACTACCTTTTTAAAGATCACAGCAAATTCACTTTTAGAGGAGAATGTTTATCATCATTCGAAGAAATATTCTTTGCCATTTTTTTTTTAACATCATATCTTTCAAATGTTGGCCACGGCTAGTCGTGAGTCCAATTTTCGGTAACTCGTCTAACGATGTGGTCTCACACTATCTTAATGGCCAATCACCCAGCCCAAAACATGCATTTGTTTTTTATATTTTGTGTGCTTTCGATTTAAGATCTCGACGTAAAATGCGCCGAGTCGTTCCATACGTCAGTCGGAGCTACCGCAAATGGCGCCGAGTGGTCTTCGAGTACACACTCAGCTACGGCTGATATATCTTCTTCACTGCATGCTGGACGCAGTCTATTCGGTCGAATATTATCCAATAATGAATGCTGGGTCTCGGGATGGGCGATGGTGTTGTGAATAGTATGCTATGCGAACCGATTATATTGACCACAAGTTGGGCAGAGGCTGAATTTTCGTTAAATATTGAACAATTTGTAAATGTTGTTTAGGTGTAAGTCTTTTCAAAATGATATGCCAAATAATACTGAACAAAATAACATGACAGCTTGACACGGCTCATGCGTGATCTGTAAAAAAGAGGCTATTGCAAAAAATATCTCTACTTGGATTACCCGTTATTTACTCAATCATTTTGCGCCAAACATCGATATTTGGAGTAAAAACCAAATGTGCCCTTATGGAAAGATGTGACTGGCAAAGGATGGGTTTTGTTGGAGATATAATGATTTCAGTTTATCAATACATGCTTGGCTTATCTACCTACCTACATACATATATCGGAACAAATGACAAGGAGACACTGTTTTTACGGTTTATGTTCCCTTCTAATGTTCCGAAGACGCTTCATAAGAAAATAGCGCAATTTGCTAATAGAATTTAAATGATCATTCAGAAAAATATTCATATAATTTTTATTCCAAGCAACAATGTATAGTGGCTTACTATTAATTCTGGAGAGCGTGCACCTTTATATCCGTGGTGCCGTTTTTGCTACCACGTAGAACCTAATACTCCATCAAGCGAATCGGTAGACACTATAACAGTAATTCCACTTATATTCTAATGGCGTTTCTTTAGTTTAAATACTATATATTTACCCAGGCCGTAGTGATATGCATACAGATGCAAATACTGGATAAAAAGTAACAAAAAGAAAGCATCTTAAATTACTTATTTAGAACAAAAGAAGAACACGAGCGGGTTTTAAAATTTTGATTGCATTAAGGTGGCGAATTCGACCTCGTCAGAAGGAAATGGAAAGGAAGATTCTATAGACAAATGTTGAATTCAAATCACTAAACTAAGCAGAAATCGGTTGTATATATCAAGAACTATGCATTATTTCATATTATTTCTTAAACAACTGGCTTTTAAAGATTTCAGAAGGCTCATTTTATAAGTCTGGTCTGGTCAAGTATGTATATCCGGTAGTACATTTAAAGGCAAAAATTTTAAATCCTGATTTCGGTTTTCTTAACTTTTTTAACATTCAAAAATATAGTGAGATCTTTGCAATTTAATTTTGAAATAATATCGAGCCTTTCGGGACCGATGCAAGCTATGCAAACTTTTCCAAATAGTCTACAGAAATATTCACGATTGGTTGAAGGTTTCGACTTGAACTATGGTAATCTGCAACGACTGATACTATGGATTTGAGTTTAGTAACTTCCCAAGATACATTAAAGAACAGTAAAGGAATTTATAACCTTGCTAAGAATTTAGAGCGAATATTTTTAAAATATTTAAGTGGTTATATTAGGTATATCGGAGCTCAGAGAAGTATTGATCCTATTCAACCCATTTTTGATACACAGAGTTACTATAGTGAATTCTTTCTGAATTTCAATTGTATATCCCATGTCATATTTTCAGTCACAAGTTAACTATAGACACTGGGATCCACATATTCGGTACCTAGAAGATTAAACAGTTTTTGTTTTGTTGGATTTGGACAATTTTTGGTCATAAGGTGGCATCTCTCAAAGCATTATTCGTGTAAGTATGGTTGTAGTCCGATTTCGGCAATTTTATATATAGGGATGTGAAAGGAGTTACACGTACTAAATTTTGCCGATAACGATCGGTTGGGTCACGATGTAATTTCACCAAAAAGTTGGCGGTGCCACGTCTATCGTTCAATTTTCACACCGGTGCTTAGTTATGGCACTTTATATATTTTCGGTTAATGGCCATTTGTAGGCGTGGCAGTGGTACGATTATACCCATCCACGAACTCGAACTTTTTTGTACTAAGAAACCTGCATACTAAGTTTAGATTAAGATATCTCAATTTTTATTCAAGTTACAGCTTGTATTGACAGACGGAAGGACGGACAGAAAGTTACCCAGTTTTCAACATTTCCATCTCGCTTAATTTCAGGTGTTACGTACAACCGTTAGGTGAACATAACTGTTATACTCTGTAGCAACATGTTACAAGAGCATGTTTTCATTAAAAAAAAAGCGTGCACCCTAATGTTAGTTAGCAACCAAAAAACACCCAACAATGCAAGCATTACATTGCATGAAGGATGCCACTGTTTATGGCAGTCTGACGTGCGTCAGAGAGTGCTCCAATTACATGAAACAACCAAAGCAAACAAAAAATGGAAAATACGAAAAAGCAACAGGTAACACACTCCAAGCGGAAGACGAGCACAAAAGCGTAAAAAAAAACAGTTAAACAACTTATTAATGGTAAAAAAAATAATTGCACGAATATGTGCGTGCTGCTGATCATTTATACTCCCATATGTATGCGTGAGTGTATAGTTGAGTAGAAGTGTGCAAAAAAACAAGTAAAAACTGTGGATGCTGGCAAATCTCGGGTATCAGTGCGGTATGCGTAGCGCAAATCGATCACACAGAGTAGAAGTTGTTGCCGATCATGCAGTAAAAATATATTTTTGTTCATACATATACATATTTTACACAGATGTAGGGTTGAATATCAATTATGCTAAACACCAGAAGTTGTTTGATGGGCTTTAAAAAACTTTTAATCCTGCGTGCATGTTGCCGACGAAAACAACTTGCAACACGCAGCCAACACACACACCGGACATGTCTATAATGGAGTAGAAAAAGTGAAGTACTGAACTCCCCAGCAGCATGCAGATCAGCCTTTCAGCTGCATGTGCGTTTAAAATTAATTATTGCAAATTATATGCACAACTGCAAGAACAACTGTGGCAACATGACATGCGATCGCAGCAGCGACTACTTACAACATTGAGAAAATGTTTATAAACATTTACGGCAACAAATACATGGCTGAGTGTGTGTGATGCTGCTGCTGGTGATCAAGCGTTGATTGCCGGTTGTTGTTTTGATGGGTTTTTTTTTTTTTTGTTTTCGCGTTGTTGCAAGTTTTTTAGTGTACATGCAACAGCTTAAACGCTACAACTCAATGTTGCCAGCTGTAGTGACAAACTAAACTTTTTGTGGCTATGAAGTGCCGGCGCATACGAACGCCGCACTACAAAGCGCTTGCGCACACACCGACAGACATACAACAACAAATAATTCGCAATTCGCCCTTTGTGCAGCATCCTCGCCGCGGCGTTGCACTCGCGCGTGTTTATTTGTAATAAATATAGAAAAAAATATATAAAACAACAAAAAAGTTGGAAATTAGCAAAGTTGTTGCGGGTAAAAGGCTTAATGCTTCGCTAAATATATTCTTATTGTGTGCTAAGAAAGAAGTGAAATAATAGTAGAAAAACAATAAAAGCATAGCTGTTGATCTTCCGCTTGTAAGATACAGTTTACAGCAACATAATACGCGTGTTGAACAATTTGTTGGTAACAATTGCTTTTATATACCCGAACAAAAAAATTTAAAAAAATAAAAATTAAAAAAAAATCGGAGTCTAAAAAAAAATAATATACATTACATATAATTTATTTATAAATGATCACGAGACGATTTATTCAAAAATTTAAATCCTGTCATCTTCTGTCCTGAACTAGCGCTTAGTCGACGAGATATCGATAGGAAATTTCGCTCACGTCATTTTCTTTACAAGCAGGCCTTTTTCGAAATCGCCGATATCGGACTACTATAACATACACCTGCCATATAAACTGATCAAACAAAATCAAGTATTTGTATGAAAAGCTATTTTTATTAGAAAAGACATCTTCATGAAATTTGGCATGGATCGTTGTCCAAGGCAGTACTACAATCTCCGAATAAATTTTTCAAATCAGACCACTAAAGCATATAGCTGCCGTATAAGCTGACCTATCAAAATCAAGTGCTTATATGAAAAACTTTTTCATTTGATGAGGTATCTTCAAGTTATTTGGTAAAAATTATTACCAAAGGGAGCACCACAATTCCCGAAAAAATTGTTCAGATCGGACCATTATAGTACATAGCTGCCATACAAACGGATCCGCCAATATGAAGTCGCTCTTAACACCTTTTTCATTTGACAAGGTATCTTCAAGAAATTTGGCAGACATAATTATCCAAGACAGAACTACAATTCCCAATAAATTTTTCATACCGGAAGGCTATATGCTATATGCTGTACCTGTAACTACAAACTGAGCGATCAAAATCAAGATCTTATAAGGAAAACTTTTTCATTTCACGAGATATCTTCAAGATATTTGGAACACATTATAACCAAAGGGAGCACCACGGTACCCGAACAAATTATTCAGATCGGACCGCTATAGCATATAGCTGCCATACAAACGGACCTCCAATATGAAGCCCCTCGTTGGAAAACTGGTTTATTTGACAAGGTATCTTCAAGACATTTGGCGTGGATTATTACCAGAGGTAGCACCACAATCTCCGAATAAATTTTTCAGATCGGACCCCTATAGCATATAGCTGTCATACAAGCCAATCGATCAAAATCAAGAGCTTGTAGGGAAAACTTTTTGATCTGACAAGATATCTTCACAAAATTTGGCATAGATTATTACCAAAAAGAAAGCCACAATCCCCGATAAAATTGTTCAGATCGAACCACTATAGCATATGGTTGGCATACAAATTAACTGAACAAAATCAAAATAAAGTTTTGTTACACCATTTTATACTACAAGAAATGCACCTGTGAAGGCTATTATAGCTTGGAAGTTAACGTTTTTTCTTTCTCCTTGTTTTTTTTTTTTGTGTAATTTAATAAGATCTTCACATGTCGCAACAAACGGTTTATTTAACTTGGCTTGCTCATGCGCCGTGATAATTGCGAATGCTTTTATTCTTATAAGTATGTTTGCTACTTCTTCTTTTGACGAATCTAAGCACCGTTAGGGCTTTCTATCACAAGTACTGCCGCTGTGAAGCTTCAAATTATTTAACTATTTCTACATACACTTTGTATACATATGTATATAACATACATATATCTATATATGTTTATATTTAATTCTAAAATATAAATGCTAAAAAAATGCTAAAAATAAATTTAATAATTTCAACATTGTTTTGCAATAATTTCACCTACCTTAATTCCATTTACATTGTACAATTGACTTCCGCCACATTCGACTGCGTCAATTGAGTTCTATTTGTTTGTTTAGTTTTGCACCTCTGCACATCTGTTCCACTCGATTGGGTATTCAAATGCGCATGAAGAGATTTTCACAAATTAATTGAGCTGCAATTTACTTGTCAATATCTGCAATAAATAAATAGAAAATAAGATTTGGAATCTGTTGAGAGAAGCAGCTTCTTGAAATATTTTGCTTAATTAGTAACACAAAAAAAAAGAAAAACAAAAAAAAAAAACAAATAAATTGTAATGAAATCTGTCTAGGCAACTGGGTCATATCAACATTGCGATTTTGTTGTAAGAATTAATTAATAAATATTTTAAAATATCTTCAAAACATATTCCAGAATATTTTCCGTAGGAAATTAATACATAGTTTAGTTAAAATAGTAAATTGAGTGTACTTATTTATGAGATTAAGTATTAAAAAGTGTAGTATTTCTTTCTTTTCTTTCACTGGCGTAGATAGTGCTTACGCGATCATAGCCGCGTTTACAACAGCGCGCCAATCGTTCTTTCTTTCCTCTGTTTGGCCCCAATTGGAGATTCCAAGTGTTTCCAGG
Organism: Bactrocera correcta; assembly: GCA_027475135.1. Lineage (NCBI taxonomy): Eukaryota > Metazoa > Arthropoda > Insecta > Diptera > Tephritidae > Bactrocera > Bactrocera correcta. The sequence goes on along the minus strand of CM050327.1, from coordinate 22,807,246 downwards.
TCCTTTTACACCTCGTATTTCCAAAGGGGGTGAAAGTCTTCCTCTTCTTCTGCTTCCTTCGGCGGGTACAGCGTCGAATACTTTCAGAGCTGGAGTGTTTTCATCCATACGGACGACATGCCCCATTTTTGTCGCTTTCTGATTCAGTCTGGAGAAAGCAGAACTAACGGCGTTGAGGCCAATGATATCAATATTATCCGCATACACCAGCAGTTGCACATTCTTGTGCAGTATAGTCGATAGTAGCTTCTCGATTCCGCTCTGCAGCTCGAATTATTTTCTCTAGCAGTAGATTGAAGAAGTCGTACGATTGGGAGTCGCCTTGTCTAAAACCTCGTTTGATATCGAACGACTCGAAGAGGTCCTTAGCGATTCTGACGAAGCTTTTGGTATTGCTCAACGTAAGTTTACACAGCCGTGTTAGTTCTGCGGAAATACCAAATTCAGCAAAGCGGCTTTTCGTGCTGTCAAAAGCAGCTTTAAAATCGACTGAAGGGGTAGTGTTTTGGTCGATTCTCTTTTCACGTGTTTTTTCCCAAGATTTGGCGCATGGTGGAAATTTGGTGGATTATAGATTTTTCAGGTATAAAGCCACACTGATAAGGTTCATTAACTTTGTGGACAGTAAACTTCAGTTTTTTTATACAACACGCTCGATAAACCTTATATGCGATATTAAAGGAGACTTATCCCATGGTCTCATGGGGTCTCCTTTTTTGTGGATTGGGCAGAGCATACTTAAATTCCATTCATCAGGCCTGCTTTTGTCCGACCATATTGCTCCTTATCGTTCTCTGTCGTCATTTGAATAGCTCGGCCGACAAACCATCGGATCCCGCCGCTTTGTTGTTCTTCTGACGGGTAATTGCTATTCGAAGTTCTTCATGGTCGGGCAGTGGAACGTCCGCACCTACGTCATCTATTGGGGAATCGGGTTCCTCATCTCCTGGTGTTATGCTTCCACTGTCATTCAGCAGCCTGAATAAATAATAATTTCAGTATGCTCTAGGTATCAGTCAGTAGATCACCTCTGGGGGTTTTTTACAAGAGTATGCCCGTTGTGAACACAAATACCAGTACATGCAAATATTTCCTTCAGAAAGATATTTTCTTCATAAACCCAAAAGAAAAATTAATTCTTAGAGAAAGGATTTCAAGGATAAACAACTGCTTTCTACTCTCTTTGCTTGAAAATCTAGCCAGATGGACAAAAACCAATATTTTTGAGGCAAAAAATAATAAATATCGAATTATAATAGACGATCATATAGTCCACAATTTTTATATCTATCAAGCTAAGAGCAAACTATAAAATTTTATAGGAAAATACAAAAATTAATTAGCACTCGAAACAGGCGTTTTTTTTTTACTTGAAATATAAATGTTTGTATGTATGTAGGACACATGTGATTGACTATAAACCGATTTGCACGTCCTCCAATTGCCAATGGTGCAAATGAGCGCATAAAAACTTATTACCAATAAACTTGTTCTCGAAAATTTGACATTTATGGTAAATCGACAGGCAGGTTGACAGATAAAAACAACAAACAAACAAAAAAATAACAATAATACTTAGTATAATGCCAAAACTGAAACTGGCAACAAATTCACAGATGTGTGTATGTATGGGTGTGTATATAAATATACACATATGTACTATATATTTTTTAGTCTATGTTAAGCATATGCATTTAGGAGCGAGCAACAAGAATCAGACTCTTGTGGCATGCATGTTGCAAGCACTTAGCACATATCGAATAATTAAATTAAAAAATTAATTTCTTTTTTGTTGGCTAAGCAGATGTTCAAACAAACATATGTATGTGTGTATGCGTGTGCGTCTAAAATTATGATCGCTTGTGCATAAGTCATGCAAGCGAAAATAAACTTAATTATTCATATGAGCAGGTAAATTGGTGGCAACAATGTGAGAGTGCGCCAGTGTGCCGCAAAGAAAAGATGTACCTTTTGTTGTTATAATATTTCACTTCCATGCTGCCAACTTGCACTACTTATTTTACATATATTTACATACATGCATATGTGTATATTTGCGGTTGGAAATTATGTATATAAATAGCTATGATGAGCTTTGTCCACCTGCGCTGCAAGGCAGCCAACTTTTTTTGAGTCAAAACGCAAATTTTTTGAGATACAGGAATTTTTCAAAATTTATATTTTGCTTCAGAGTAGAATTTTCGAATATTTATGCGCTTAACGGGCAGCAAATTTCTTCTGGTTTTACATAAAATTGTAATAAATCGAGCAAATTTTCCTTAATTTAGGAATTTAAGAATATTTTTTCAAAATTTTTTATTTACTAAATATGTATTTACTAAATAATATACATGCAAATATATATGTAAAATATAATTATATATATTATATATATATATTTAGCTTATAGCCTATACAATACAGAAATATAGTATAGTGATGAGTGATCGAGAAGAACATTAAGTATATGCGATTGCATAGGCGAGTACCAAGCAATGGTTTGGACAGTTCTAGCGATTTTGCGACATATTTTCAATTGTACAGTAAAAACTAGATAATTGTAGCATTAACAGTTAATACTGGAATATACCGTATATAGTTGAATTTCTTATAGCATTATGTAAAGTGTATAAGAAAATATTTTTCTTTATTTTGATAAGCCAGCTTGTATGGCAGCTGTATGCTGTGGAGGTCTGATCTTGAAAATTTTTTCGGAAATTATACGTTTTCTCAGAACATAATCCATGCCAAATTTCGTACAGATATCTCATCAAATAAAAAAGTTTTCCATATAAACTAAATTTTGATGATTTAGTTTGTTGGCAGCTATATGCTAAAGTGATCCGATTTGAACTATATATCCAGAAATTATAGCATTATCTTGGACAACAATCTATGCCAAATTTCGTGACGATATCTCTCTAAATAAAAAAATTTCCATACAAAAACTAAATTTTGATGATTCAGTTTGTATGGCAGCTATACCTTATAGTAGTCCGATATCGGCGGTTCTTATGTATAAACAGCTTAATGAGAAGAAAAGAACATATGCAAATTTTCAGATTGACATCTCAAAATTTGAGCAACTTTATTCTTTATAGTGCGACTGATGACTGATGAAACTTCGTGGCGACCCTTTTCAGGATGTAAATATAAAAACATAGCAATAAACATTTTACCACTACAAGTATATACTATGCCCAAATAAAATTTAATTTTTTCGGACTTTTATCAACAGTATTTACTGTTCTTCTTTCCACATAGTACACAAAAAGTTAAGATTCATTTAAAAATATGTGAAAAGTTGAAGAGAAATTATTTTATTTTACCCCAGCAAATATTGAAAAATATTTTTCAAAAATAAATCACATAATTATTTTTAGCAATTCAACTCAATACCGAAAAATCTTACAGTCCATATACACAAACACACCTACAAATGCTAGAAGAAATGCGAAGAGTAATGGCGAGTAGCGCACTGGGGCCGAGAGCGTGAATTTTCTCGTAGGAGCTCTTATTAGACTGACCAATATAAACTCTGAGGAAATAAAAAAGTCAAAATGATGGGTCTGGTTTTGAGAATCAAATAATATATTTTTCAAAATTTAGTCACCAAATTTTTTAAATCGTTTTTAAAAAATAAAATACTTCAACTATTGCCAAGAATTAACTTTTTTCCTAATCAGGACAGGCTTTGCCGTTGCTCCAAGCTTAATTTTGCCATAAAATATATTTTCAGAAAATTCATTTACCAATCATATTCGCATTCCATTGGTCGGGTATCAAGAAAGCATTCGAGTACTAAGTTAACTTCTTCAGCCTACTTTGACATAGCCAAATTCCTATTGCTTTCTAATACCAACGAAAGGTTTGCGACTTCACTAAAAGCCAATTGATGCATACATTTAGGAGCAAAATTCAATAAATTTGCTTAGAGTTATTAAGATTTGCATTTTTTCATAACTATAGTCTTAAAAATTAGGAAAAAGAACTTGAAAGGGATCAACTTTCCTTCTACTTGCTTCATAGTTATATTGCTGAAATTTTGTGTATAGTTTATCTCAACCTTATTTTTAATTTTTTATGATGTGCTTTGCAAGTTTTCTGGCAGAAGAAAAGGCTCTGAAAATTTAAATTGAAATAAAATTTTAGTGATTTTAATTATGTACCACAAACAGTTGTAGTAGATTAACGTTAGAAACTTATGCTGACTTAAAAAGACTTACGAAAAATCTAACAAAATCCCCTCAGTCTCAAATTCAATGTGGAAAATATTTAGTTATATAAATTATAAACATTTAACCACTTCAACTCTACAAACTCCATCAATTTCTTGCAAAACACCATCTGCAAGCAGAAACGAGCTCAAAAAATAAAAAACTTATGCACACAGCATTAAATGAACCCCATCAATTTGGCCTCCAACCACGACGGCTGTGCAGTCGACGAATTTCCCAAAAATAAAATCGATGAGTTTTCCCACAACACAACAAAAACATAGCACAACAAACACAGCGCATACAACAATGGCACACCACGAATCAAAGACGAAGTGCTTTACGAATGAAGAAAGTACTCTCACGCGTCGTGATTTACTCATATGGCGCATAGCATATGTGGTACATTGAGCAATATAAATATATATAGAGTAAAATACATATGCAAGGCAACAACGCCGATCGAGCTATTTGAACGCAATCGGAACGATCTTGTATCATTCTTCGCTCGCACCTCAAAAACGATCGACGTCTTGGTTTCAGTCTCGGGGATTATGACTTAAACCAGAAGATTTTTAATTTCTGAAATTTAAGTTTTTCATACGCGCACCAATAAAATATACATATATAGTATATATATAAAGAAATACATATATATTTGAAGGAAAAAATATATATTTTACATAGAGTTTTTCGTATAATTTTTTTTATAATAACTGAGGTGAAAAAAGAGAGTTAATTTCTAACGGAAAATATATATATGAATATAATTTAAACGAGTTACCAATCACATTATAACGCCGCAAAGGATAACGAAAGTAAGCAGTTGGAAAGAATTTTCTTTAAGAAAATATAAAAAAGGCTGAACAAGTGCATGAAATTAGTGAAAATTATTAAAAATGAAAATCTGCTTAAAATATAATACTGTTTGAAAAGTGTGAAAAATATTCAAAAATTTTTTGGTTTCGTAACAAATTTTTATGAAGAAAATATTTTTCGCTGCGCTGAATATCTAAAAAAAGATTCGTTACACTTGTGTGGAGCAGCGAACGGACGCGCGGTGTTGTGGTGTTAGTGCTGGTGGGTGATCGTGCCACACACGAACCGTACTGTCGAACAATTGCTTGTGGTTTTGTTGTTGTTTTCGGTCAAGCTCTGCGCTCGAGGGGCTATCGTGTGGCCGGTAGGTCGTGCGGTTGCTCGGTCGCTCGGTTTGTGGGTAAATCGGTTGATCGGCTGATCCGGATCCGTCGCACGAATTGTTGCACTCGCGCGCAGTGCAAATATACATACACACATATATTTATATATATGTATACATATGTTGTATATATACGCTAGTTAAGCTGACTAATTACTATGATTAATTTATATATGCAAGTGGAAAGAAAATTATGACTGTGCTTGCCAAGGATTAAAGCAACAACAAAAAATAATAATATTATGATAATAATAATAATAATACAAGTACAACTAGAAGCTCAAGGATAACAACAACAATAAATGTTGCTCAATAACTAACGGATAACAGTATTTTGGAAATATCTTTTTTGCTGAGAACAACAACACTTTTAACGAAAAATATAAAAACTTCGAAACAAAAATATTTTTTGAAAAAATATAGTAAAAACTTTTGCATAAAATATGTTTCTTGAAAAAAAAAATATAAAGCTTATTTTAAAAATTTACTGCTTTTAAAATATTTTTTATAAAGAAAAATACAAATTTTTGCATTACAAATATTATTTGAAAGAAATACTCTATAAAAGTGATTTAAAAAAGATTGGCTTATAAAATACTTTTTGTACAGAAATTTTTGTATAAAAAATATTTTAGAAAAAAACTTGTGTATAAAAAATATGTATTTTTTAGAAAAAAAATTTCTGTGGAACAATTATAAAAAAAAGGTTAATTTAAAAACTATTTTTCAAAAACAAAATTTTTGTTTAAAAAATATTTCTACAAAAAATTTTGCATAAAAAATTTGTTAAAAAATTCAGTATAAAAAGTATTTTTTGAAAAAAGTTTCTTTATAAAAAGTATTCTTAAAAAAAAATTCTTTAATTAAAAAACATTTTTTAAAAAAAATTCTGAATAAAAAATATTTTTTAAAAAAAAAATCTGAATAAAAAATATTTTTTAATAAAATTAAAAAAAAAAATTCTTTATAAAAATATATTTAAAAAACATTTTTATAAAAAATATTTAAAAAACATTTTTTCATAAAAAATTCTGTATAAAAAACATTTTTTCAAAAACAAATTAAAAACAATCTGTATAAAAATATTTTTTCATAAAAAATTCTGTATGAAAAATAATTTTTCCAAAAAAATTAAAAAATCTGTATAAAAAATATCTTTTGAAAAAAAATCTTAAAAAAAATTTATTTCAAAAAAAATTAATTCAATTTTTTAAAGCAGTTTTCAGTTCATTTAAATTTAACGAAAGTTTGTCAATTTTTAAAAATAGCCGCTGAAAAATAAGAAGCCACTAGCTGCTCGCAACACTTGCGCCTGTATTTGTTAGTATGTTTGAGCGCATAGCGGCACTTGTTTGTGTTTGTGTTGGTGCGGCATAAAAGTGTTCGGTGTTATATTTTCGTACACAAATGAGATGGAGTATAGCTAGCCGCCAAGGAATGGGAAAAGGACGGCCTACGCCGAAATTAAATTTCGAAAATAGAAATTTTCATCCAATAAAATACACTAAACTACTTTCTCTGTGGCCTTACACACGGAAATTTCGCACAGCCGGAACGTTTGCGACGAACTCAACACGGTGGTTTGTGCGAGTCGGAAATTGTGAGCAAACTTCAGAGCATAACAGAATGAAAAAAATATAAAAACAAAAATGCCAAGTGAAAAGTGATCGCCAAAAAGAAAATTTGATATTTTTAGCAAGCAAAAGTGTGTGAAAGCCAAAACTAGTGCACGAAAAATGTGGGAAACGAACGCACGCTAGCAACTGAAACTAAAATAGCAGTGAAAAAATATTGAAACAAATATATATATTTCAAAAATTTTATTTTATGTGTTAATACAGCATATTTGACCCCCAAAACCACAGTGTTTAGTTACCATAATCTCTATTTCCTCTTTTCTTTAGCGCCTACAGGAAGCAAAATAAATCCGTGTTTGAAGTGAAATTTTGAAAAAGTCAAATATAAATATATATATAGTGGAAAAATCAGTCAATAAAAAGCAGCAGCAGCAGCAGCGTTTCGAAAATATATATCGCAAACGTCGTATCCACAACTCGAATAGTGTTTAAAATCGGATAGATACATTTAAGTGGTAATATTATTGTTGGATTGCATCGCACCGCAAGCCAACAAATAAATAGCCAGTCTCAATCTATCCGATTAATTGTAACAGCCAGTGAGTTTACTACAAACGAATATATATAGTCAGTTACAGCTGCGATCAGATCACTCAAAATCAATCAGTTATCATTTTTAAATGCAATATAGTGTTATATAACGAAAATGCAACGAGAAAATTCGAATCCGTACCAGCAACAGTTGCAGCAGCAGCAGCAACAACAGCAAACGCAAATGCAATCGCATCAGGAAACACAACAATACTCGAGCCAACAACAATTCTCGAGCGTGCAGCAGCAGCAAAGGATTAGCCGCACCGAACAGCGCACCGTCCAGAGTCAGCAAGTCACTCAGCAAAGAGGTCAGTTGAGCAATACGAAAATGCTAAACTTTGTGCTTTGCCAGAAATATTTTTACCATGATTTGCTTTGATCGAAATGTTTGCCATGTTCGTGTGCGTGTTTAGTCGCATTGAACTTAGTGCATAAAATTAGGCGTAAAGGATGCGCTTTTCTTTCTGATTTCGAAATTCGTTTATGAAATATTATTGAGTATTCATTCAGTCCCTTTTAAAAAGGTTTCCAGCTATTTACTATTATGAGCAAGATTTATAAATAATACATAAATTATCATAATAAAAGAATTATTTATCATGAATTAGTCGACTATTTTTGGTTTTAAAAATTCGCTACAAAATTAATTATGAAAGCTGAGCTCTACTCAATTAATTTTTTGAATTTGAATGTTTTACAAATTCAAATCTTTTTGTTGTTTATTGCAAAACTTTCTTCTATTTTATCAATTTTTTACATTTTCTTTATTGTTTTTAAATTGAAGCCATTTTTATTATTTTAAATTTTGGTTTAATATTTTTAATTAAGTTATTTTATTTCTTTTATTTTATGTTATTTTGTTTTATTTTTTATTTATTCTTTTTTTAAGCACTTTTTCTATTTAATCAATTTTATTGTTATTAAATTTTGTTATTGTATTTAATTTAATTTAATTTTATCTTTTTTTATTTAATTTGATCTGATTTTACTTTATTTTATTTTATTTAAGCACTTCTTCTATTTCATAAATTTTCTGAAATTTCTTTTTTTATTTGAAGTCATTTTTATATTTTAAAATTTTTTTTATTTAAGTTTATTGTATTTTACCTTTTTTATTATTTTTTTTATTTTATTTTATCTTATTTTTATTTATTTTTTTATTATTTTTTCATTTTGATTTATTTTACTTTATTTTATTATATTTTCTTTGCATTTACAAGTAATTTGTATAACTTTTTTATTTTTAAATGCTATAATTAATTTTATTTTTTATGAAAACGCATTTTGTATGCTTATACCTTAGGATGGTTCAAAATAATCGTTAATTTTTTCCACTTTCTACTATGAGTAATCGGTTGGTGGACACCTCAAAAAATAGCTCTTCAGATATGGGCTCTTAAACCTCTGCAATCCTCATTTATTTATCAAATCCAATTGGCTCTTAATATTTATGGCAAAATTCTCAATTTATCGGTTTACTATTTTTGCTTATTATTGGAAACAAAAATTCATATCTGATAATCTACTATTTCATATCTAATATTTGAAAATATATATCTTCCTTTATACATATCTGTAGGATATTAAGTTCTCTAAAAAAAAATTATGCATTTTCAAAAGTTATTAAAAGTTATAAACTAAATTATTTTTTTTTTCAAGAACTTTATAACTTTATTTTTTCAAGACCTTTATAACTCGCCAGCAAAACGGTGTTAAGATACCTTTAATAACTTCAGAGCGGTGAAATGGTTTCCGAAAAAAACTTTCATATGAAAGACCAATTACATATATTTTGCAAATGATATATATTACATTTGAACTTTCCTAACTCGAATCACCATAATCGACAAAAAAAAAACTTCGAGTTAGAGCGATTAAGTGAGACTTCGAGTTATGGAAAGAAATTTGTATGAAATTTGACTTCTAATGCCAATTTAAGAGTTTGAGTTATGGAGAACTTCGAATAATAGAAGTTCTAATTCTGGAAGTTCAAATAAGAAATTCTAATTCCTTCAGCTAAAAATTGCTTAAGCCTTTTAAACCAACTTTTTTTGAGCAAATTTTCATAAACAACTTTCATGCATTTGCCTAATTTTTGAACACTTTTATGCTTTTAAGGTGCTCACAACATATCAAAACGCAAAACGTATAAAATCATTAATTTTTACACTTGTTTAAAAAATTGTATTTGGATTACATACAAAATGAGTATACCAATTACAATTCTGAAAGCTATGTTTTCGGTTCGTTAGAATTTATATCTTTATGATACCCATATTTATATATTTTCATGTAAAATACATTTCATTATAGGAGTTTTTAAGGAAAAAAAAATTAAGAAAAAAGGTAAAGGTATTTTTTTAAATATGAATAACATCATTACTTTATTACGACCTTTTAAACATTATTGACCATATATTTGACATTCTAGGGTAATTTTTTCATGCAGAAATATTGAAGCATAAGCCGGTAACAGAACTTTTCCCAAAAAAAGTACCCTATATTGTCAAATAATATACATCATCCGTATGCACAAAAGGTCCGATTAAAAAATTACTCAATCCATATTTAAGAAATAAATTCGCAAAAAAAGTCATTTTTTACCATGAAAACCTTACCCCCTTTAAGTGTCTTTATTTATCACATTTAATTATTATGACTTTAATTAAATTTTAATAAATTAAATTTTATTTTCATAAATTCTTCAATTCTATATTATTTGGTATTTTACTTTATTATTCTTTCCTTTATTCAAATACATATTCATTATTATTATTTTTTTTAAGTATTCTTAAAACGTTCCAATTTGAATTAATATTATTTTTTATTTTATGCTTTTACCTTATTTCAGTAAAAAGCACTATATAAAGCACTATATTTTAACTAAAATTTTGTTTATCTTTTTTAAATTTTATTAAGAAACATTTCATATCCGAACAAATTCTTTCCATAGAATTTTTTTTTTATTATTAATTTTTTATTATTTTATTTTTTTATATATTTTTATTTATTAGAATCGCAGCTTAAAATGCTATATGCATATACATATGTTATTTATCATTACCTAAACAACACTTTTCACAAGTTTAAAGGCGAAGAGAAAACAATATAATAGAAACCACTCATATTGAAACGAAATTTGAGTTTTAGTTATAAAATGGTTATGTCTGATAGCAGAAGCTGAAAAGCTGAATCCTAAGTAATAAAAAACTCAATTTCGATTTTTTGATGATACATTATTTTGCATTTTAGATGACGATTTATGATACAAAAATTGTGCATTTTTAGAGAAAAACAAATACTGTTATAATTAATTCAATAAGTAAAATTTTCTTTCATACAAAAAGAACTTATTATTTGCTGCCTTAAATATTTTCCATTATTAAAACTAAAATCATGCAGACATTTTTGGTATATGCAAAAAATTAAAATTTAAACATTTCGTTCAAAATCATTAAAATATTATTTAAAAGCCAAAGTTCATAAACCACTAATAGTCTAACGTAGAATATCTGTCTTTATTACCCCTTTTTAATTAGCAATAAAGGCATTGATGATATTTTGAATTATATGAACCCATAATTCATTGGCAAAATAAAATTTCAATGATTTTCATTTTCATTACAAAAAACATATAAAAATGAAAATTATTTTAAACCGATTTCAACTGCATGATTATTGGAAATTTACGACTGTAACTAATTAAAAAAATGTAATTTTAATTTTATTATTTTTCAAAATTATGAATTAGTAAAATTTATTAATATTCTGCATTTGTTTAAAAGAAAAATGTGATTTCCGTGTGAATACCACATTAAATCGTATTATTGCTTGAAACAGTTTGAAAAGCACTCCCGTAGCTTCACAACTATTGCGAACAGTTCAAATTCAATAGAGAATGCGCCGAAGGATATGGAGTAACATTTTAGTTCTAGCTAAAATTAAAAGGTTTAACGAAAAAAGTTAATATTTTAAAATTATAAATTCACGGAAATATTGCAAAAAATTAATTAAAAATTAAATTTTTACACCACAAATGTGCAAATATCACATAAATACTAAAAACTAACTTTAAACCTTGAAGAACATACATATGAAAATATACTTTTTCTGTCTCTAAAATTAAAAAAAAAAAATTATACTAATTACTTTCGAAAATAATCCATAAATAAAATTTTATTAGAAAATAATCACCACCAACACTCAAAAATCACATTCTAAAAGCATTTATACGCTGTTTGCATCAGCACAGTCATTTGTGGAATGAATCAGTTGGAAAATTTAGAAGCTCTGCAGCTAAACATATACATATGTATGTATAACACATATTTATTTTGTGGTGAATTGTCATGGTGTCCACTCATCACCGAGCTATTTGTCAGCTTGCCAAAAATGCAGATTCATATACATATGTTACAACATTTATGGTATATATGATAAGCTGTACATATGTATAATATGTAGATAAATACATACTACTATGTGCAAATTAGAACATGGGTGTGTTGGCACATAAATATTTACCGCTTACATATATACTAATTTTACTTATATGCTGGTTTGAGAAAAATATTATGGCTCATGATTTCCCCCACACCACTTAATTTTCTCAAATGCCTTCATGTATTGGTGTCAATGAGCTTTTTCGGATATTGCATTGCTCAGCGCTACAAGGTCGCTCTTGCCATTTTGCCGGTGACTGTTCGTCGTTGGCACTTACCCAGCGCTCATAAGCTGACCACACTTGGCACCGGCGATGAATTGTTTGATTAGCCATTTGAAACGACATCTAAGGATAATTAGTGACGAATGCGCATTTTGACACAGCACTGTCATAAATTTATGCAATAAAGTTTAAATCGTTCATATTTATGGAAAATTTTCATTTAATTTAAAAAAAAATTATTTTTAAATAAAAATGTAATTCTAAAGAAATTTCTTTAGTGCCAAAATTATTTTATTTTAATTTAAGGTTAAGAAAGTGCCATTAAACTATGATTTAGTCAAATTTATATTATTTTGCTTCTAAATTTCGAAATAAATGTTTAAATAAGCAATAAATATATACATAAATCGTTCATAATGGATTTTGAATTCATATCATCACCTAAAATGCAAAATAACGTAACATCACTTTTATAAGTTTAAAGGCAAAGGAAAAGCGATATAATAGAAACCAATTAAATTGAAAAAAATTAAAGTTTCGGTTATAAAATGGTTATATATCGGTTATATATTGGTTATATTGACAACTGAAGGTGAAAATTTTATGCTACCAAAATTTGAAAAATTTGAGTTTTGGTTATAAAGTGGTTATCTATCGGTTATATATGGGTTATATCTGACAGTGGAAGATGAAAATTTTATGCTACATGATGTACTGAATCGTAAATAATAAAAAAACTCAATTTCGATATTTTCCAAGATATGTTGTTTTGCATTTTAAGTGAAGATTAATGCCTTAAAAATTTTTCATCAAGAAAAACTACAGTAAATAATAGCCTGAATTGGCATATTATCATAGAGATTTTGTATAATAATCGAACGCAATTAAAAAAATGTGGGTTTTGAATTTTCAAAACTTCAAAGTTCGGAAAAAAGTACCTTTAAACAATTGCTTTTAAGAAAAAAGTATTGCATTATAAAAATTCCTAATATTAACGAAATTTTTTTTCAGCCTTCCTTTGTGAAATACGTTAACTGTTTCCGACCTATTTTTCATAAACAAATTGTTGATAATTTTAAACAAATATTTCTTTTTCAATTTGGAACTATTTTCAAGGAACCCTGTGCAGGATATACCATATTTTTTAATTTTCTTCTAACAGTTCAATATTATTGATATTTATACCTAATTAGACTTCAGATTTTTATGAGAACCTTTTCGAAACAGAAAATAAAGCGAATATGCTCGATAACTACATATATTTTTATAAATAAATTACGGCAAGATTCAATTAACCAAAACTCGTTTAAGCAGATAATTTACTGCCTGACTGAAAATATTCCTCGAATGGGTAATTAGAAAAGCTGCGAAAGTATCCTCCTAATTATATTGAAGTCCTGAATGGTGTAATTTAATGGAATTAAAAAAAAAAACACTGCTCTTATAGATTTCATAAGGATTTGTTGCATTTAACCTACATAATCTATTAAGACATAGCAATGAATCAACGGCTGACCCTCGCAAACAATGGCAACACTTAAAGCAATCCTATCTTTTCAAAATTTAATAAATTTTCTTAACCTACAGATTAAGTATTATGTTATAAAATCAAGTCAGAACGAATAACTTTGAACGTTAACCCCAAAAGCGCCTATCATTAGCTCATTCAAGAGGTGGTTTGGCGAATCGAACACACACGAATAAATTGTTAATTGAGTCAATTTGTTTGTTCAGAAGACTCACGTCCACTTAAAGTCAACCGTTTTGTTTTGAAAAATATGTTTATACTTTTTTTGAACTGTTAATAATATTATTAATTAATATTGATAATTTTCTAAAAAAAAAACCAACCGCTCAAAAATTAGAAAACCTATAAAAGTTCCTCAGGAAAATGTCCTACTTTCAAAATTACATTTTACACATATTAAAATTTAAAAATTGCTCTATAAAAAATTACCATGGAAAAGCATCAAAAAATAGATCACATTCCACAAGTCAACACGCTTTCCTCCAACCACTTGACACACATAAACTCATCACACCGGCGCTTTTTAGTACCTTGTCAACTCTTGGCCTGGCCCTTCACACCCAAAAAGCCATCAATCAGAAAAGTGGGTCAATATATTTGGACGCACTACGAGTAAATACACGCAGACAAAATAAAAATAGGCGATTTCAAAAATGCCGAGAGACTAAGTAGTAAATATGCTCTATGTATAATGCTTTAATGTGTTATATAGTCAACTCGCTCTAACACACGGACGCTTAGTTGAAGCAGAAAATTGCCCAAACATTTTCATTCAAATGTGTATTTGACTCTTTTATGTGGCGACAAACAGCTGTTAGCATCTGCGCAATGCTTACTTTCAGTGCGAGTATGCGAGAGAGAATTGTAGATCAGCTGTTTCGAATTCGAAATCTCTTATTATTATTTCTCGCAATTTTGTGGCTATTTTTAAGAACGTTATTTTCGAAATTAAAAATAATAACATTAAAAGTGAACCGAATTGTAATGAACTTTTTGGCAATCTAAAAAACCGAAATAAGCATAAAAGGGGGGGTTTTGGTCATAAAGGGAGGCGTACTAAAAATGGCAAATATTGACATTGGCAATCGAGAGCAACGCCCTCGAGACACTCGAACTTTAAAAACAAAATTTTAAGATTTCAAGAGCCCCTACTCTCTATTTTCATACATACTTGTAAACTATATGGGATATACTATATACATATGTATTATACTAGCCCTCAAATTTATTTAAGAACCCTGTATTTTTGAAACTCTTGTTTTGAGTACGAATTTTTTATTTCCTTTCAACCTTTTTTTCAATTTTCTTATTTTGGTTTTGAATTTATAGACAGTTTTCAAATTTATTTTTTCAAAATTCTCTCCTCTTCTAAACATTCATTTCCCGGCACGTAAACAAAAATTTTCAGTGAAAATTTTAAACAAGCTTTTAGAGCTTGTCCAAATTCTCAGTGTAGGACCAAAGCTCGGTAAATGATTCCATCATGAAAAATGGTGCGCATTTTATTCGCAAATTCTTAAGAAAATATTTCAGCTGCTTCTCTTGTAAGCATAAACCCACGATTTCTAAATAAAACTAATTGATTTCTTTAATTCTCTATTCTCTTACAGTGCAACATGTTGGCGCAGGCGGTGCCTACACTCCGCCCGCACTGACTCACGTCTACGGTCAAGGCGATATTTCACCACCGATCTTCGAGCAAATTTTCAAGAATGCCCGTTTCGCTCAGGGCGGCAATGCCCTGTTCGAGGGTAAACTCCGTGGCAATCCAAAGCCATTCGTTTCTTGGACCCGAAAAGGCGCACCACTTCTCGAGTCGCAAAAGTTTCGTATGAGCTACAATGAGGCCACCGGTGAAGTGTCGCTATTGATTAATCAAATCGGACCCGGCGATGAAGGTGAATACACCTGTACGGCGCGCAATCAATATGGCGAGGCCATATGCAGTGTTTACATTCAGCCAGAGGGCGCACCAATGCCTGTACTGCAGCCTGTGCAAAAATTCGAAAAGTCATTGTATACCAACGGCTATTCGTACTCTTCCGTCGAGGAGGAGTTCCGTGTCGATACATTTGAGTATCGTTTGCTACGTGAAGTGCAATATCGTGAGGCTATTACACGTCGTTCGGCCTACGAGCTGGACCAATATCTGACGCAAGAATTGGATCGTACCATGGGTCCAGCACATGCGCCACAAATTAGTCAGAAACCACGCAACTCGAAACTTATTGAAGGTTCTGATGCTGTTTTCAGCGCTAAGGTTGGCTCTAATCCCAAGCCACGCCTAACTTGGTTCCATAATGGACAACGTTTGGTAGCATCGCAAAAATACGAGACCACTTATTCCAGTGGTATAGCAACGTTGCGTGTTAAGAATGCCACCTACCAGGATGCTGGTCATTATACATTGCTCGCCGAGAATACACAGGGTTGTGTAGTCTCTTCAGCCGTTTTGGCTGTCGAACCAGCTGCCGAAACCGCACACGAACCGAAACCGGTCGATGCGACGGCTGAGCAATTGGAAGCTGGTAAAGCCTTACCACCCGCCTTCGTTAAGGGTTACACCGATCGCGAAGTCACCGAGGGACGCATGACACGTTTCGATTGCCGTGTGACTGGTAATCCCTATCCGGAGGTTATTTGGCTTATCAACGGTCGTCCTGTTAAAGACGATGTGTCGCATAAAATACTTGTCAACGAATCTGGTAGTCACTCGCTGATGATTACCAGTGTTAGCCGTTTGGATAGTGGCGCAGTACAGTGCTTGGCGCGCAATAAGGCCGGTGATGTTGCCATCGAAGCGCAATTGAATGTGTTGGAGAAGGAACAAGTTGTCGCACCACAATTTGTGCAACGCTTCAGCACAATGACCGTACGTGAAGGTGAACCCATCACCATGAGCGCCAACGCCATTGGCACACCCGTGCCACGTATTACATGGCAAAAGGACGGTGTGCAGATTACATCGACTGCTGAACGTTATATCGGTATTGATGGTGGCGCTACATGCTTGGAAATTCCACGCGTCAAAGCCACCGATGCCGGCTGGTATCAGTGCACAGCACAAAACATTGCCGGTTCGTCTGCGAATCGTGCTAGACTCTATGTAGAAGTACCCAGAGAACAACCAACGCCTGAGCAAAGACGTCTCAATTTGCCGCGTCCAACGAAAGTCATCGAACCAGAGTGAGTAAACTAATTCCAACGTATATTATATATCTCGCAATAACTTCATTTTGTCACTTTCTTCTTCCAACTTTACAGGCCCGTGCCTGGTCCAGAGATAATTTACCTACGTCATGTAGAACGCGCAAAGCCACACTTGCGCCCTGGTGAGGAAGACCGTGTCTACCCACCACCACAATTTATTATACCATTGCAAAATGTGCAACAGGTCGAGGGTAACAGAGTGCATATGGAGGCACGCATCGAACCAGTTGGTGATCCAACTATGGTCGTAGAATGGTACCTGAACGGGCAACCATTGGCAGCAAGTAAGCTAACAGCTTAAAACAAGAATTTATTGTTTCTTATACTTATTTAACTCTCTCTGTTTCATGTAGGCTCACGCGCTACCTCTGTATTTAAGTTTGGTTTCATAGCGCTCGATCTTTTGAGCATTATGACACACGACTCCGGTGAGTACATGTGTCGCGTCACCAATGCGGCCGGTGTTGCCGAATCCCGTGCAATTCTCTCTGTCATCCAGCGTCCCTCTATCGAGCAAAGCTCTCAGAATCCAAATAGTTTGCAATACATCAATCAATTGGAGGATTACTCACGCTATCAGCGTCAGGAGAGCTCTGAGGAACTCATGAAACAAGCACCCGTATTTATTCGTCCATTAAGAGATTTGGGCGATTTCGAGGAGGGTAAAAATGTGCACTTTGAAGCTCAAGTTACGCCGGTTAATGATCCGACCATGCGTGTCGAATGGTACAAGGATGGCCGTCCGATAACTGCTAGCTCGCGAATCACTGCAATCTTCAACTTCGGCTACGTCTCCCTAAACATCTTGCACCTACGGGCTGAAGATGCTGGTTCGTATACAGTGCGTGCAGTTAATCGCGTGGGCGAAGCCACCAGTACTTCGAACATCCGTGTGAATATACGTTCCGAAGTAACCGCCGACTTGGGCATACCCGAACAACAACGTTATATTGAGAAGGTTGAAGAGCTGGAGGACTACAGAAAATCCCAGCAGCGTCGTCATGTACAGGAGGTACCTGAACCAATTGCACCACCACAATTCAAAAGTCCAATCCAAAATCAATTGGACATACGTGAGGGTGCACACGCTCACTTTGAGGCACGTCTGGAGCCCATCGGTGATGCTACTATGCGCGTGGAATGGCTGAAGGATGGCCAACCGCTTGAAGCTAGCTCACGTAGCACAACCTTCTTCAACTTTGGCTATGTTGCACTAACCATTAAGCAACTGACAATTTATGATGCCGGCACTTACACTTGCCGCGCTTACAATGCCATCGGTCAAGATACAACCACCGCTCAATTGACCGTTCTTTCAAAGAAGGATATCGTCTCGGATTCTCAACATCCCGGTGGTTTGGAGAAGCTACAACATTTGGAGGACTCAACGCGTTACGGACGCACTGAGGAGGAAGAGACCAAGGTTACACAAATACCACGCTTCCTTGGTCCAATGAAGGGCACCAACAAGATTTTAGAGGGTCAGCGAGCTCACTTCGAAGCACGTGTCGAGCCGCAAAGCGATCTTAGCTTGCAAATTGAATGGTACCATAATGGACGTGCCATTAGCGCAGCCACACGTATACAAACCTACCACGACTTCGGTTATGTGGCTCTAGATATCTCACAAGTACGTGCCGAAGATGCGGGCGTGTACACTGTTGTAGCCAGAAATAAGTTAGGTGAAGCACAGTTGCAAGGAACAATGGTAGTAGAAAGTAAGTTAAATTCTGTTCAAAAGATTCCTGAAGCATTAGATCTAATAACTTTTTTCATTATTCTACAGCTCGTTCCAGCATAGATACATCTAGCATGCACCGCGGTCTTTACGAAAAGACTCAAAACTTAGAAAACAAACCATTTGTTGAGCCTCATTATGACATCGAAGAGATCTCCAAGTCGAAGCCGATCTTCGTGCAACCACTCTCCGATCACAAACCAATTCACGAAGGCAAAAATATACATTTGGAATGCCGTCTGGAGCCAATGGGTGATCCCACTATGCGTGTAGAGTGGTTCCACAATGGCCGCCCCATTACCGTAGGCTCACGCTTCCGCACCTACTATGACTTCGGTTTCGTTGCATTGGATATTGTACAGGCCATTGCAGCCGACTCGGGCGAGTATACCTGCCGCGCCACAAATCATTTGGGCTCAGCGCACACCTCTTCCTGTGTACGTATTATTGATCGTTCGGATGTTGTGACCGAAACACAAAACGAAATGTCGTTGGAGCAGATTCACCAACTGGAAGACTCCACACGTCGTCGCCATCATGTCGAAGAAGATATCACTGTCATGCAGGCGCCACAATTCACACGTCCGCTACATAATATCGAAACTGTTGAGGGCACCAATGTACACTTGGAATGCCGCTTGCAGCCGGTGGGTGATCCCAGCATGCGCGTTGAGTGGTTCGTTAATGGTAAACCCGTCAAGACTGGTCATCGTTTCCGTCCAGCATATGAGTTTGACTATGTTGCACTCGATTTGCTTGGCTGCTACGCCATTGATTCAGGTGTGTATACCTGCCAGGCACGTAATCAGCTTGGTGAAGCCGTTACCTCATGTTCCGTACGCATCATTGCTAAGAGCGATCTAATCTTGGAAACACAGAACGAATCTGGTCTACAGAAAATTGCTTATTTGGAGGATTCCTCACGTTATCGTCGTAGCGAATTCGTTGATGAGATAGTCAATGTGCGTCCACGTTTCCTTACACACCCCAAGAGTCTGACCAATACTCGTGAGGGTGGTCATGCTCATTTCGAGTGTAAAATCGAACCTGTTACCGATCCTAACCTGAAGGTTGAGTGGTTTAAGAATGGTCGTCCCATCACAGTCGGTCATCGCTTCCGTCCCATTCATGACTTTGGTTATGTAGCTTTGGACATTGTTGATTTGATTTCTGAGGATTCTGGTATTTACACTTGCCGTGCCGTCAATTTGATTGGCTCCGATGAGACGCGTGTAGAATTGCAATGCCGCAGCAGTGAACAAATTGTTACTGTTACACAAAATGAAGCCGGTCTCGAGCAGATCCATTATTTGGAGGATCGTTCGCGCTATTCGCGTCGTGAAGAAATCGATGAAACTACGAAGCAAGCGCCAGTCTTTACCACTTCTTTGAAGAATGTCGAAATCAAGGAAAATCAACGCGCACATTTCGAATGCCGCTTGATTCCGGTGTCGGATCCAACCATGCGTGTCGAATGGTATCACAACAACTTGCCATTAAAATCTGGCTCGCGCTTTACTGAAACCAACAACTTCGGTTTCGTAGCTTTGGACATTATGTCGTGCTTGCCCGAGGATGCCGGCACTTACACTTGCCGTGCCTTCAATGCTGTCGGTGAAGCCATAACCTCAGCTGTTGCTATTGTTCACACCAAAAAATCCATCTACTTGGAATCGCAACATGAGAGCGCTTTGCCACGCCTACAACATTTGGAAGATGGCGCTAAACGTCAACGCATCAGCGTACAAGACGAGGTTGTCAACCAGGCACCAGTTTTTACTTTGCCTGTGCGCGATGTACGCGTCGCCGAAGGTCAAGCCGTACACTTTGAAGCACGCTTGATACCTGTTGGTGATCCACACCTGAAGGTTGAATGGTTGCGTAATGGACAACCGATTGAGGCTTCAAACCGCACCACCACAATGCACGATTTCGGTTATGTTGCATTCAATATGAAGTATGTGAATCCAGAAGACTCAGGCACTTACACTTGCCGTGCTGTCAACGAACTCGGCCAGGCTGTTACCTCAGCTTCGCTCATTGTGCAATCGAAGACTTCGATTCAACTGGAAACTCAACATGAGGCGGCTATGCATAAGATACATCAGCTAGAAGACCACACCCGGTACCAACGCCGTGAAGAAGAAGAATATGTGGTTAGCCAACCACCACGTTTTGTCACGAAACTAATTGGCCCCACCAACTTGGTTGAAGGCCAGAGCGCGCACTATGAATGCCGCATTGAACCATACCCTGATCCAAACCTTAAAGTGGAATGGTTCCACAACGGCAAGGCGTTGAGCACAGGTCATCGTTTCCGCACCACTTACGATTTTGGTTTCGCCGCTTTGGATATCCTTACCGTTTATGCTGAGGATAGTGGTGAATACACCTGCCGTGTTACCAACAACTTGGGCGAAGCTGTCAACTCTATTAACCTCAATGTACAGTCGAGGTCCAGCATCATTCGCGAAACACAACACGAGGAAGCTTTGCAAAAGATCCAGCACTTGGAAGATGAGTCGCGCTATCAACGAAAGGTTGAAGAAGATCAATTCTTGGCCGAACGTCCACAATTCGGACGCCCATTGCGCAATGCTAATGTGAATGAAGGCACACCCGTACATCTGGAAGCCACCTTAACACCGGTGAATGATCCAACCATGAAGGTGGAATGGTATTGCAATGGCACGCCCATTCAAACCGGTCATCGTTTCAAGACCACATACGATTTCGGCTTCGTCGCTTTAGATATCTTATATACACATGCTGAAGATACAGGCACTTACATGTGCAAGGCTAAGAATGCCGTAGGGGAAGCTGTCACGACTTGTGCTGTAAACGTAACAGGTAAGTGTCGAACACAGACACAATGAGATAACTTGTTAAACAATTAATTTATTTACAGCAAATAAGACATTGGACTTCGACACTATGGATGCCCAGCGTTTGGAGAAGATTCGCCAACTTGAGAATTATGCACCACCCACTAAAGCCGTAGTGGAGGAGAAGGGTCAAAAACCGATATTCTTAACACCGCTCAGCAATTTGGAACATCTCAAGGAAGGCGAACATGCTCATCTGGAGTGTCGTGTCGAACCAATTAATGACCCTAACTTAAAGATTGAATGGTTCTGCAATGGCAAACAGTTGCCAACTGGTCACCGCTTTAGAACTACACACGATTTCGGTTATGTCGCTTTGGATATCTTGTATGTCTATGGTGAAGACACTGGTACTTACATGTGCAAAGCTACCAATTTGCTTGGTGAGGCTGTCAACACTTGCAATGTGCGTATATTGAACCGCCGCAGCATGATTCTGGACACCCAACATCCAGATGCCTTGGAGAAAATCCAAAAATTGGAATCCAAGTCTGCACCGGCACGCACCGAACCTGGCGATTTGCCTATCAGCCCACCACACTTCACAGTCGAACTGCGCGGCACCACCGAGATCTTTGAGGGTCAAACTGCGCACTTTGAGGCACAGGTTGCGCCCGTTCATGATCCCAATTTGCGCATTGAGTTCTATCACAATGGCAAACCACTACCATCGGCTTCACGCTTCCACATTACTTTCGATTTCGGTTATGTTTCTTTGGATATTACACACGCTGTGCCAGAAGATGCTGGTGAATACTCCGTCCGTGCTATCAACAATTTGGGTCAATGCGTTTCTTCAACTAGCTTGAAGGTCAACGCACGTGGTACTATTATTTCGGAAAGTCAACATCCTGAAGGTTTGGAGAAGATTCGTAAACTCGAATCGAACGCTCCATTCCAACGTCCCGAAGTAGAAACACCTGGCACCCGTCAACGTCCCGTGTTTACTCAACCACTGCAAAATATCGATCGCATTAATGAACATCAAACTGCACACTTCGAGTGCCGCCTTATACCGGTTGGCGATCCAAATCTAAAGGTGGAATGGTATCGCAATGAGAAGATCATTGAGGATAGCTCACGTATCACCAAACAACATGACTTCGGCTTTGTTTCTCTGGATATTTCGCATATTCGGAAAGAAGATGAAGGTGTTTACATGTGTCGCGCTGTCAATCCATTGGGTGAAGCAGTCACTACCGCATCTATGCGTGTAGTTTCTGAAGCGTCAATTCAAATGGATACCCAACATCCAGATAGTATCAGCCGTATCCATCAACTTGAACGCCCATCCGTACCACGTGCTGAAGAACCAGAACGTGCTTTCGAGAAGCCAATATTCACGCAATTACTCACCGGCCCATCAGAGTTATGGGAGGGTCAACATGCACACTTCGAGGCACGTGTTGTACCAGTTGGTGATCCATCACTGAAATTCGAATGGTACATCAACGGTGTTGAGCTGCAAATGGGCTCACGTCTACGCACCACACACGATTTCGGTTTCGTTACACTCGATATTAACGCAGTGGTGCCTGAGGATGCTGGCGTATACATGTGCCGCGCTTATAATGCTGCCGGTGAAGCTGTCTCCTTCTACCGCTATGAAAGTTAAAACCAAATCTAACATTGCCGGCGAACCTTGATTCCCGAATCGTGGGAAGCCATTCGCCTGAAGGAGGCTGCCATGAACCGTGTACCAGAAATGTTTGTAGACACAACACCACAACAGGCACCAGTCTTCACTACACATCTACAGAGCTACGATAAGCTCTCAGAAGGTCAACATGTACTGCTCGAAGCTCAAGTTGAGCCACGTGCCGATCCAAACTTGCGTATTGAATGGTTCAAAAATGGTATTTCACTTACCACCGGCTCCCGTATACGCAGTACCTTCGACTTTGGCTTGGTTACACTCTCGGTTAATGGATTACGTTCGGATGACTCTGCCATTTACACTTGCAAGGCCACCAACCAAATTGGTGAAGCTGTATCGACATGCAGTCTCAAGATTGAAGATCGTCATTGGTTGCAAGGTGAGTCACTACATCCAGACTCTTTGCCACGCATTGGAGAATTGGAAGCACCCAAACCAGGACGCCCTGAGGCACCAGAACCAGTTTATGAACTGCCTGTGTTTACTACACATTTGAATAATATCGAATGTAAGGAGGGCGATAATGTACGTTTCGAATCGATGGTCGAGCCCTCTCGTGACCCAACAATGCAAATTGAATGGTCCTACAATGGACAACCACTACAAGCTGCCGCTAAATTTAAGTCAATTTATGACTTCGGCTACTGCGCTTTGGACTTATCGAACACCTATCCAGAGAATAGTGGTGTCTACACGCTCAAAGCAACTAACAGCAAGGGTTCAGCCACTACATCTGGCACACTCAAGTGCACAGGCGGTAAGACCTTCTTCTTGGACACCCAACATCCACAAGGTGAAGCTGGTTTGGAGGCTGTTAAAGAAACTGAAGAAGAATTGGCCAATCGTTATTCGCGCCAAGTTTCGAAACCCGAAACCCAATATCCAGCACCAGTTTGGACCAAACCATTGCAAGCTGAGTTCCATCTCTCAGAGGCACAAGCCTTGCATTTGGAAGGTAATGTTGAACCTAAGGAAGATCCTAATCTCTTCATTGAATGGTACTTCAACGGCAAGATTCTACAACATGGCTCACGTTTCAAGATGACTAGTGAATTCGGTTTCGTCACCATGGACTTAACTGAGGTCTACGAACGCGATCAAGGTATTTACACATGCAAGGCATACAACAAGGCTGGCGAAGCCTTCACCACCACCACCATCTTCTGCACTAGCAAGGAAAGCATTATCGAGAAGACACAACATCCAAAAGGTGCCGAAGGTTTGGAACAAATTCAAGACTTGGAAGAATCACTACGTAAGGATGGCACAAAACCAGAGAAACCAGAAGAAGGTATGGCACCACGCTTCACCACTGAATTCATTGACATCAAGGATGTTGGTGAGGGTGAGATTGCTCACTACGAAGCCAATCTTGTGCCAACTGGTGACCAAAGTATGGTCATTGAATGGTTCTATAATGGTAAAGTTTTGGAGGCTAGTCATCGTGTGCGCACCATCTACGCTTTCGGCATGGTAGCTTTGGAAATTCTTGGCACCAAAAGATCGAAGACTCAGGCACCTACACTTGTCGTGCCACCAATAAATATGGCAGCGCTGAAATTAGCTGCGTTCTTGAATGTGTTGAAAAGCCACGTGGACAGAAACCACGTTTCACCTCACACATTCAATCATTGGAGGGACTCAAGGATGGACAGTCGGCTCATTTCGAGTGCACACTCATACCAGTCAATGATCCTGAACTTAAAGTTGAGTGGTATCACAACGGAAAACTGTTACGCCACTCCAACCGCATTAAGACCGTATCCGATTTCGGTTATGTTGTTTTGGATATTGCTTATTTGCAAGACCACGACAGTGGTGAGTACATGTGCCGCGCCTACAATAAGTATGGTGAAGATTTCACACGCGCTACACTCAACTGCGGCGGTCGTGGTGGCGTCTTCTATGACAGTTTGCAACCCGACTCACTGCCAAGAATTCGTGAACTTGAATGCCCACAAGGACAACAGGGCGATACCGGTGCACCAGTGGTCACCGAACCACCTAAATTTATTACACAAATTGCTGATATCACAAAACTGGTTGAGGGACAGAGTGCGCACTTTGAAGCACGTCTTACACCGGTCACCGATCCAGATCTTAAGGTGGAATGGTATTTCAATGGCAAGAAGTTGCCACATGGTCATCGTTTCCGCACCTTCCACGATTTCGGCATTGTAATCTTGGACATCTTGTACTGTTACGAAGAAAATTCAGGTGTATATGAATGCCGCGCCGTCAACAAGTACGGTGAAGATGTGACACGCGCCACGCTGAAGTGCACATCCAAGGCCAACTTGATTCTGGACTCACAACTGCCACGCGTAAGTATTTCAAATATAAATTTCTTAAAAAGTGGACAAAATGGTAACTTCTCCTTTAATTCTATTCACTTTTACAGGGCATGGAAGGCGGTTTGGAGAAGATCGCTAACCTCGAATACAGCATGGTTCGTACACGCGACGAAACTGTTGAGGAAACCAAGGGCAAAGCACCCGTTTTCACCGTACCACTCGAGAATATCGACAATATGCGTGAAGGCGAGAATGCACACTTCGAGGCACGCGTCACACCAACCGACGATCCACGCTTGCGCGTTGAATGGTTCTGGAATGGACGTCCACTTAAAGCTGGCTCACGTTTCCGTACATTCTGCGACTTCGGTTTTGTTATTTTGGAGATCTCACCTGTTTATCCCGAAGACTCTGGTGAATATTCTTGCCGTGCTATCAATGAATACGGTGAGGCTGTAACCACTGCCACCATGAAAATACAAGGCAAACGCAGCATTATCATGGAATCTCAACTGCCCAAGGGTATGGAAGGTACTATTGATCGTATTGCCGAACTTGAGGGTCTGGGTGGACGCAGCACAGAATTCGTGCCTGAAGATGATAGTGGCAAGCCACCAGAATTTATTACAACACCATTCGATATGGTCATCACAGAAAATTCGCTGGCTCACTTCGAATGCCGTTTGCAGCCGGTTAATGATCCAAGCATGCGCGTCGATTGGTTCCACAATGGCAAAGCTTTGTGGGCTGGTTCGCGCATCAAGACAATCAATGATTTCGGTTTTGTCATTTTGGAAATTGCCGGTTGTTATCAACGTGATACCGGTTTGTACACTTGCAAGGCCACCAATAAACATGGTGAGGCGACAGTTTCATGCAAATTGCAAGTTAAGGGCCGCCAAGGCATCATCGTAGAACCACAATTGCCTTCGAACTTCCGCACAGGCACTGAAAGCCTACAGAAATTGGAGGAGAGCATGCATAAACGTGAAGAAATCGTCATCGATGAGGAGCAACCGAATCCACCTAAATTCATTGAGGAAATTAAAGATAACCTCGATGTGCCCGAAGGTGGTCCAATACACTTCGATTGTCGTGTTGAGCCTGTTGGTGATCCCACCATGCGCATTGACTGGTTCTACAATGGACGTCCTATGCCCACTGGCTCACGTGTACATCAGCTCAACGATTTTGGCTTCATCGCTATGGATATCGATTACATTTATATACGCGATGCTGGTGAGTACACTTGCCGCGCCACCAACAAATGGGGCACTGCTACCACCACTGCCAAGGTTACTTGCAAGAGTAAGCACAGCATTGTGTACGATACACAATTGCCTGATGGCATGACGGCCGAGAAGTTGAAGGAACTCGAACGTGGTCGCATACCTGATGTACCCAGGATTGAGGAACCCGATTTCGGCCCACCAGAATTCATTACGGAAATTCAAAATGTCACCGCTGAAGAATCCGAAGCTATGCGCTTCGAGTGCCAAGTGGAACCGAAGACCGATCCCAATTTACGTGTGGAATGGTATCGCAATGGCAAGTTGTTGCCCAGCGGTCACCGTTACAGAACCATTTTCGATATGGGCTATGTATCACTCGATATTCTTTACGTTTACGCTGAAGACTCTGGCGAATATGTGTGCCGTGCGGTGAACAAACATGGCGAGGCGCGCACCAAGGCGACAATTTCATGCAAGAGTAAGTAGAGAAGCTAGAAAAATAGTCCCAAATTGTTGTTACTGACCATTTATTTTCTGCTCATAGAACTACCAACAATTATGCTGCAAAACCAAGTGCCACGCGGCATGAAACCCAATGAAACACTCACTCAAATGGAGGCCACCATTAAGAAATATACTTCAGAGGTGCACTTGACTGAGGATGATCTCTTCGATCCCGATCGCAAGCAACCACCACGCTTCGTTACACAAATCAAGGATCAGACCACGCTTACCGAGATGGCAAAAACCAAATTTGAATGCCAATTGGCGCCAGTTGGTGATCCGAACATGAAGGTTGAATGGTTCTTCAACGGCAAGCCATTGTTGTACAGTGAGTATCAGTTTTCTCTAAAGCATTCAAAAACTATAAGTTTTCGCTAACATTTTACTTTGCATCTCGCAGAGAATCGCTTCCAACCCATCTACGATTTCGGTTATGTAGCCATGAACTTTGGCTGGGTCTATCCGGAGGACAGCGGCGAATATGTGTGCCGTGCCACCAATCTCTATGGCAAGGATGAGACTCGCGCAATCATTAAGGTCTCTGGCAAGCCGGGCATTGTCTACGACTCACAGTTGCCAGCTCATATGCAGGAGACATCTATTCAGCGCATTCGCGAGATGGAAGCATCTTGGCAAGTGTAAGTATCGTACCTTAACTAAATACTGGTTTATTTTTGTATAATAAATGTTAGTTTATAAGCAATATGGATGTTAGGAGTTGCCACCTTTTCTAAAATTTATCTGATTTATGACTTAAGGAGTGAAGTAGTCATTTATGAGTTTTTATTAATGATGGGAAACTTTTTTTATAATCTCTGTAATTCATCAACCAAAAAATTAGGGTTGCCATTTTAACTATTTTAATACGATTTGCATTCATGTTAATTAAACATTATCGCAATATGCAAATATAGAGTTACCACATCAAAATTTCTTCAATATTAACAAACAGTGTTGCCATATTTTTATTAAAAAATTTTTATAACGAATTTTATAATAATTAACCCATTAAATTTCATTACCAATAAAATCCGTCACAAAATTAAACAACATTTTTTCGGTCTGGCAACTCTATTTTTGAAAGTCAACTATAATTAATTAATAATATCAATTAAACAAAATACTGATTCCCTCAATTGGACATATCTAATATTCGCACAAAATTTTCAATAACAATAATCGTCTTAGCAGAGTTGCCATATTTTTTCAAAAATAAAAATGATAAACTTAGTTTTCAAACCAAATTTTTAGAAAATGATAAAAAGAAATTTCAATAACAATATTCATTTTAGCAGAGTTGCCATATGTTTTCAAAAAAAATACAAAACTTAATTTTTAAAACAAATTAAAAAAATAATCTTAGTATAATAAAAGAAGAAGAGATATAATTTTTTAAGAAAGAGTTGCCATGTTTTACTCATTATATAAAAAAATATATGTATTATATAATTTCGGATAATAGACCAGTGTTGCCGCATATTTTCATTGATAGAAACTAAACTTAATATTGCCTATATTAAGCAATAGATAGATTTCCATTTTTCGTTAGATTTCGAAAAATAAATTTTCAAAAACTAGTTTTCTATGAATTTTTGTGAGTTATAGGCTATTACTCTTTAAAGGAAAAAAGAAAATCTAAGAAAAATTTCAAAATTTCACAAACATTAATAAATTTATACAATCTCGATATCAAAATATCTCCACAGTGTACCAGAGGAGGTCGATCCCGATGCAAAACCACGAACCAAACCAACTTTCGTCAGCAAATTGGAACCACAAACCGTTGAGGAGGGCGAACCCGCACGTTTCTGTGTACGCGTAACTGGCCATCCACGTCCCAGAGTTATGTGGCTCATCAATGGACACACCGTTGTGCATGTAAGTCAACACAATAAAAAAATCGGAATAAAAATTATTATAACAGCTACTAACGGATATTCTCCCCACAACAAACAGGGCTCACGTTACAAGCTAACGAACGATGGAATGTTCCATTTGGATATTCCAAAAACACGACAATACGACACAGGCAAAGTCGAAGTGATCGCTAGAAATTCGGTTGGCGAATCGATCGCCACCACCGAACTGAATGTGGTCGAACGTTCAGACGATTATCGCGGTGTATTGAAGAATTCACCACGTCGTAAGTACACGCTGGATACCTTATGTACATTTACTTACATAGCACTACAGAAATTAACACAACTACTCTTAGCTTTTCTAATACGAAATTAGTTTATAAAAAAAATTAAAAAATAAAAATATTTTTTAAACACTAGTATAGACAGTTATGCACTCCAAAAACAATAACAAAAAGACTTTTATATATATATACGCATACTTATATACTTTACTTATATATATATATATAAACGCATTTATTTTTCGATACTCACAAACGAATGTAGTTTATAGGTGTTCTCTTTTGAAACAAATTCAAATTTACTACTTTTTCAATAACAAAAATACATTAAGCATTGTATATATATACATAAACATTTTCACCACGACCACAACCAAAAAACCACCACTGCAAGCATATTTTATTATATTTGACCAAAATAAACGCTCAAAAATATACTGAAAGCAATAGGTAACCAATAGGTAACCCTAAATGTAAGCACTTTCAAAATGCTAACGGTACAAAACCAGCATTATTTCAAAAACTTGCAACAACAAGCTTAAGACTCTTTCCAAGTACACAAACAATTATTGCATTTGTGATACCCACAATACTCCAAAGTACAAGCAGAACTTCATTTATTTCGTTCGAAAACAGTTTTAAAATTCTTTTCAAACAACTCGACACAAATTTTCGTAAATACGAATATGTAATTATACAAAAAAAATATTTCTACTCAAATATTATGTAAGACTACTCAAAACTACAATTCAATAATCACCAACGAGTAGCACTATACTGTGGCTTTCTCCACAAAAAGATAAGAACATCAAAACTCAGAGCGTAAGCAATATTTCGACAATTTCGAAACAGCGAACTACCTTTAAGTACCATAGATATTATTTAAATAAACACACACAAACACTCAAGGGCTTCCTACACACACAATAAGACCTGAAAAAACTCCCGTACCTATTCCACTCTTAAATGCCATATATCCTGATATTCCTTCTCCGAGAAAATCCCCAAAAAATCACATGTCCAAGCTGCCTTCTATCCACGAAGTACTACCACTCCAGCCTGCTGACGCTTTTGGATGAGCGCAACGTCTATAGCTGACTCAATGCGGAGTTTCGATGCAACGCTAAGGTTTATAAATATATAATCTGTGTGTCATTAAAAGCAGTACTTTTATAAATGTTTATGTAATAATTGTTTGGTTTAGTGTATAATCAGTGAGTATTTTGTGCTTAACATAGTTTTTTGCAGTGTACTGTAGAGATTTTTATAAAAAACGTTGTTTACTTTTTTGTGTAATTTTTGAGAATCACAAAATTTTTTGAGATATGTTGCAAGAGTTCGCTCATGCACTCTCTGCCTTTATCTTTCACTTTTCTTTACACAAACGCTCTTTCTCTCTCTCTATCGCTGTCTCTCTTTACTATGTGCTCGTTCACTATCCGTCGAACGTTGTACCTTTCTATATTTTTAAAATATTTTTGGGTATTTTCAAAACCATTCAATTTATTTTCGTGCATTTATAATTCACAAATTTATAAAAGGCATCCGTTCACGCGAAGATCTCACTTTATCTCAATATTAGCCTGAACTTCAATGAAGGCTTAATGTATGCTTTCTCTGAACCATAGATCACCAAACCTCAACTCATCTTTCAACTTTTTATTTTCAAATCATTTGCATGTTTGTTGCATGACTTCGTTCGTGATAAATATAAGCATTATCATTAGCCGTCTTCGATTCGCTAGCATTTGGAAAGTGACGAAACGAACAGGCAACTAGCATGAACCAAATAAACTACTAAACTGTATAGCTTTTTATATTACCCACCGAAGCTTCAATAAAAAAAAACATTTTATTGATTTTAGATCTAAACTTTTTGCCCCAAAATTAGCGAGCAGCAGAAAAATGGCGAATCGAAGACGGCTATTCCATGTTTTAGAAAAATATTAGGTCGATGTGATCAAAAAAGTGATGAATAATAGTTTAATATCTATTA
Organism: Bactrocera correcta; assembly: GCA_027475135.1. Taxonomy (NCBI): domain Eukaryota; kingdom Metazoa; phylum Arthropoda; class Insecta; order Diptera; family Tephritidae; genus Bactrocera; species Bactrocera correcta. The sequence goes on along the minus strand of CM050327.1, from coordinate 22,775,804 downwards.
TAAATGAGGATCTTAAAAATGTTGGCTTTATCAAAGCAAACTTGATATAAAATGTCGAGCAGATCTTTCTGAGTAGTCGTCAGATTCAAATAGTATAATTTTTCAAGAAAAAAATTAGCTCTTTTCAAAGTATATGATAGGTTATATCTTAAACTGTGCCTATATGAAATGACTACAGTAGTAGATTCGATCTCAGTAGTTCGTGTGATGCTTAAAATCAACGGATCACTCTTCTAAAATTAACATAGACTTTTGAAAATTCTACATTCTTCCTAAAAAGAATAAATATATTTATATCCTTAATTATATTTCGAAAAAATATTTAAAAAATTTATTCACTTTTTTTGATCTCATCTCAACGGTTGAGCTTTCAAGTTTTAGAAAATTCGTCGATTGCAGAACTTTCATAAAGCCCTTAATGCTATAAGAAACCATACATATCCGAAGAAAGTTACTTTAATATGATTATAAATTTAAAATGATGCATGATCCAAAAATCATAACCTAAAACAATTTTTTGATCCCTCACATAAAACTTGAAAGCTCCAATCTAGATTTTAAGCGCTCACATATAACTTGAAAGCTCAAATTACAGTATTTTTAAAAAGTATGCATGCTTGTTCAAAATTAGTTTTTAAACGCCAAATGTTCCGAAACCAGGTAAGATCCACTCTGTTAGAACCGACCTCGGATCGTTAAACGTAAATTAGTAAAATGTATATTTTAGTTTATTTCGCTTAAAGTTTTACTACTACTTTTTGCGTAATTTTAAGTATTGCTTTATAACTGTAATTTATAAATACCCACAAAAATATATACCGACTACTTGATTCACCGTATCCACTAATTTTCCTGCCTACAGCTTGGTATGATTATGAGCTAACTGCTTATCAGAAGGAACGTCAAGAAACCGAGCTGGAGAAGATATTCGATGAGCGCAAACAATATTTGGCCGACCAAGGTAAACCACTAAAGGGTGTTGAACACTTGAAACCCAAACAAGTCAAAACCGAAGCACCCGAATGGCAACAAACCGTTAATGCCAAACGCAGTGAGGATTACTATAGTAAATTGCAAGAGTTAGAAACCGAGCAATTGCTGAAAGAGACCAATTTGCGCAAGGAAACACATCAATATGCGATACCCGGCGAGAAGGTTGTGCAGAGTTCTGCCGCCAAGGGCATGGCCAAATCCTACGAAGAGAATCTGTAAGTTTACAACACACAAATTTCACTTTCAATGAAGCGTTACTAAGTATTCGTATCTTCTCTACAAATATTTAAATTTTTAGGGAAGAGCAATCCACAACAACAACTGCAGCTGCTAAGAAGGTTGTCAAGAAACCACCAGTTGAACCCGCTGAATCCTCGGTGCATGGACGTGAAGTCATTATGAATAAGCAACAACAAACACAAAAGGAAGTTGTTGGCGATTTGGAGATTACACGCAAGATTACTGCTACCGAAACTACGGAAATGGAGCATAAGGGCACCGTGCAAGAGCGCGTTGTCAAGGGACCCGTACAACCTTCGAAACCACCAGTGTTCACCAAGAAGATACAACCATGCCGTGTGTTCGAAAACGAGCAGGCTAAATTCGAGGTGGAATTCGATGGCGAACCAATGCCCACCGTCAAGTGGTACCGTGAAAACTTCCCCATCAAGAATTCACCAGATTTGCAAATCCACACGTTCAGCGGCAAATCCATACTGATCATACGCCAAGTGTTTGTCGAGGACTCGGCTGTATTCTCATGTATTGCAGAGAATCGTGGAGGCACTGCCAAGTGCAGCGCCAATTTGGTGGTCGAGGAACGTCGTCGTGCCGGCAAAGGTGGCCTAACACCACCTAGCTTTGTGAATGTGATTCAAAGCACCACTGTTGCCACTGGACAATTGGCACGTTTCGACGCCAAGGTAACTGGCTCACGTCCGATGGATGTCTATTGGTTGAAGAATGGACAAAAGGTACAGCCAAGCATTAAATTCAAAATGCTTGAAGAGGACAACGTCTACACACTACTCATCATTGAGCCATTTGCTGAAGATTCGGGTCGTTATGAGTGTGTTGCCGTTAATGTAGCCGGTGAAGCACGTTGCGATGCCGATTGCATTGTTCAATCGCCGACTAAGCCAGAGAAGCCCACAACACCGGGCAGCGAGAAAGCACCACATATTGTAGAGAAATTGAAGAGTCAATCGGTGGAGGAGGGTAGCAAAGTAATCTTCCGTTGTCGCATTGAGGGTAAACCCACACCGACAGCACGTTGGTTACGTGGTGAGAATATTGTGAAGCCATCGCGTTACTTCCAAATGACACGTCAAGGAGAATACTATCAACTGGTGGTTTCTGAAGCCTTCCCCGAGGATGAGGGCACTTACAAGTGTGTCGCCGAGAATAAGCTGGGCAGTATTCAGACCAGCGCTCAATTGAAGGTGCGTCCAATTGAGAATCTCGACGCCCCACCAACCATTACCGCACTGAAGGATGTCTCCGTGTCGGAGGGTATGCCAGCACAATTCAAGACCACCGTTACCGGTAAAGTGAAGGCGACCAGTGTGCAATGGTTCCGTGAGGGTTCACTTATACCGGAAACTCCTGACTTCCAAGTGAGTATTTTGTTATGGTTCAAATTTTGATAACCCATTTCGATAGTAAGAATATAAAAAGCAAAACATAAACTATGTAAAGGTTTATTAAAGTAGATTAAAATATTGTATTAAGGGGTATCCTTTTGAGTATTGAGGAATATCCAATAACGATATAAAGTTCTAAGTTCCAGCGGCCTCTTAAGAATTTAAGTACAAAAAAAATTATATCTGACAGCTCTCCTTATTTAATAAAAAAACATATTTAAAATCTCTTATCGAAATTCCGAGAATTATATCCTACATACTCGTAAACTTCTGGAAAGCTCGAAATTTCTATACCATTTGTTTGTTCGATTTACTAGTCCTTGAAATCTCTTAGTGATATGTTAAGCTGACATACCAAAGGTTCTTAAGAGCATTTTGACAATTACTGAAAATCCTTTCCTTGAATAAAAACTGATCCAATATAACGACCTTGAAACGTCTTTTTCTCTAAGTCTATTCAAAATTTGAATTCTCAAATAGCGATGCCCATTTTCCTAACACATTTAATTTGATATTGGAAATGAATTTTAGCTCGATATTCAGTACCACCAAGGCGAAGTGAAAACTTTTCAAATTTTCGGTAATCTACTGTTACATAACTGGAAGAGTTAGTATCTAAAGATCACAAAAACACTAAGAGAGCGAGAGGAAGATTTAAATATTTTTTTTTGGATTGCTCGGTGCAATATTCGGATCCTCTAAATCTAAGTAGTCAAAACGTTCCCTACTTTTTTCATTAAATACAAAGGTTGCCACTTATTTACTTTTTTAGTACAATATTTTTTTAATAAGACACATATAAAATATAGTGTTTATCAGGGATTGCAACCTGTTTATAAATTTCTTTAGAATAAAAATGTTAATCTGACAAAATAAATTGAATTGAACAATATGTTCATTCATTTTAACAGGAATAAACAACTTTTTTTTAAGGGTTGCCAACTTTTTGAGAAACTGAGTAAATTTATAAGAATATACATATACACAAATTTTTACAAATTGGCCATCAAACTAACGATATTTAAGAAAACTATTTTTAAAAGGGGCTGCCACCTATTTACAATTTTTCATCTGACGAAAATCCTCAACTGATGAAATAAAAGAAATTGTATAATATGGACAATAAACCAAACAGATGTAGGAAGAAAAAGTTGGAAAAAATTTGTGATAGGGTTGCCACCTGTTTCAAATGTTAACTCAATAATAATATTAGGGACTCAAGTGGTACACATTGTAGGGTGTTAAACGAAGGAAATCTAAAATTATTAAAAATATTTTTATAAGAGATTGCCAGCTGTTTAAAATTAAAAAAATAATATAAACGAATATAAATTAAAATAAATAACTGTACAAAATAAGCAACAAACTTAATATATTTAGGAATAATTTTTGTAGAAGATATTTTTGTGAAGTGTTGCCACCTGCGTGAAAAATTTTTATAAAAATTTAAAAATGCACGTGAAAAATTTTATTCAAAAATAAAGAAATTGTATATAAAGAGCAACCCAATGATATATTCAGGACAATTTTTGTCGAAATGTATTTGGCAAGTGTTGCCACCTGCATGAAAATTTTCATTTGATAAAATAAATTAAATTGAACAAATGTTGCCACCTGCCTGAAAAATTTTCATTCGATAAATAAAGAAGTCCCCAATAATTTTTGCTAAAATATTTTTGATAAGGGTTGCCAACTGCGTGAAAAATTTTTATTTGATAAAAAAAAAGAAATTATATAAAATGAGGAAGAAATTTTTATTAAATGAGGAGCAAATATATTTGAAATAATTTTTGGCGAAAATATTTTTGACAAGTGTTGCCACCCGTTTAAAATTTTTAAGTCACGAATGTAATATGGGTATCAAAAAGAAGAGGTTTTAAATTAGATCACAGACATAGAAATATTTTTTAGACATGATTATTATTATTTTTTTGATATTTTTAAATTTATTTATTTATATATTATTTACATTTTATTTGCAGATGATCTTCGATGGAAACAGTGCCGTACTACTTATTGGAACCACTTATGAGGAGGACTCCGGCATATTTACCGTCCGCGTAACCTCATCAACTGGACAGGTCGAGTCATCAGCTAAGTTGACTGTTAAAAGTAAGGATTGAATTAATAAGAAATTTACAAACAAAAACCAAGCAAACGAAAAGCAAATATTATAGTGAACGAATATGCAAAAAACGTTGACGGACGTAGGCTAAAACGAAAACCGAAAGGAGTTCTTAGCTAATCTAGAAAAAAATACTCAAATTACAAAATAAGAACAACAATAACAAATCCCGAAAACGTTGATGAAGAGAAAAAAAGAAACCAAAAAAAAACTTTCAAATCAAAGTGTTCACTTTAAGTAGTATGAGACATATTTTAAATAATACCCGCAATTACTAGTCGTAAAAAGTTTGAAACAATATTAAGAAATTTTTTCTGCAACCACTTACCTATATAAATATTAATATTTTATTATTATGCAAACGTAAAATTTATACAAAAAAAAACATAAAACGAATTTAAAAAAATTTATATAAAAATTAAAAAACATTTTTATTACTAATTAAAATAATAATAATAAAAAGTGCGCAATTGACAAAAAAAAAATAAAAAAAAATCGAAAATTTAAATGAAAAAAACTAAATTTAATTTTTTCAAGTAAAATATTTAAGAAATATTGCTGACTTATTTAGTGGAAAACAAAAGTTGACCGCAGCAAGTGCTCAATTGTGGAATGTATGTGTACAATAGATTCCACATTGTATTTTCCGTTAAAATGTTGCATAAACTCACAAGCAGGCGAGTGAATGAGCATAATTTTATTTATATACACACGCATACACACAGAAGGTGTGGAATTATTAATTTGCTCAAGTAGTGTAGTACAGGGCGTATGAGCAACATTTTACAATTTTACTCAAAAAATCAAAATCTTACACACACACACACACATGAACATACATACTAAATATCAGGCCACTGCGCGCTTTCGAGACTCAAAAGTAAAAAATTCTAATTCTAGCGCGCGTATACACACACACACGCATAATTCCTTTATGAATGTGGAGATATTGTGAAGCGCTTATTAGAATATTGGGCAGCGAGCAGAAATTTAAAAATTCGAAAATTTTTACTTAGTGCCGTGCGCAAAACGCACATTCATTTTAACAAACAAAAACAACAGCAACAATAATAATGAAAGAAATTAAAAATACAAACGAGACTGACTACAACATTTTTCTGTCATCTACAATGTTTAGGAACACACAGACCTACTTCGAAGAGACGCACATTTGTACATAAGCACGTTCGTAGCTTGCTACACACATATATACATACATACTACACAATGCGCTTTATTGGTAATAACTTGAAATATTAGCAGGAGGCTTGGAGGCTTGCGAATATGTAGATATGTACATATATATACTATGTAATAATAATAACGGCATATAATTTTTAATGACACTGCCGACAATTATTGAACACTATTGCCAAATGTATAGTGTCTGGGCAATAACTGTAATTTCCATTGCATTGTTGCACTAAGTATTACAATGACTAGACGCCATATATACACATACATATGTACATATAAATATACATATATACTTATGTATGCATTATAAGAAAATTTTGGACACACCTGACTAACGGTGTGCATCACTCAAAAAAAAATGTAAAAAAAAAATCAGAAAAAGGGGAACAACTGTTTCGTGCGCAAAATTTAGGTTATTGCGGCACCCCCCTGCACTCCTCCTTCCTCAGCTCAAAACACACAAAACCACTAGCTAAGTGTGCATTAAATACACATACATAGTTGCATACGCTCAGGTATATATGGACATATATGTGTGTGTGAGTGAGCGCGTGTGTACTTTGTATGTAGCCATGTACAGTCATGCATAAAAATATGCGTTCATATTGTGGAAACAACATAAATTTTGACATGAAGTAGCGTAACGCGCGCAGTCAAATTAAAAATGAAATGAATGCTCGCCCGCCTGCTATTCTTAGCTCATCCATATTGCCGTGTGTGCGGCTGCTGTTAGGAAAGTCGTTGTCGATACATACATATACATATGTACAATGTGTTTAGGTATCTTTGCAGCTAAGCGTACGTGCGAAATTGAATATTGCTCGATTTTCTATAACGGTTAATAAGGCAAATCAATTATTTAAAATTTTTTGGAAATTTGAACATATTGAAAATTTTAAATTTTTGTTTTTTTACACACTTTTATTTTTTTGAAAACTTTTACTTTTTGAAAATTTATATATTTAAAAAATTTTTATTTGAAATTTTTAATTTTTGAAAACATTTTGAAAATTTACTAGTTTTTGAAAATTTATAGTTTTAAATTTAAATTTTGAAAATTTTTAATTTTTTTTGAAAATCATACGTTTTTGAAAATTGTTCTTGAAAATTACTAGTTTTTGAAAATTTATAGTTTTTAATAATTTTTGAAAAGTTTTTATTTTTCGAAAATTTTATTATTTATGAGTTTTATTTTTTGAAATTTTATGTTTTCATAATTTTTATTTTTTGATAATTATTATTTTTTACAAATATTTTAAATTTTATAGTTTTTAGAACTTTTATTTTTTGAAATTTCTTCTTTTTTTGTTTTATTTTTTTTTTTTATCTTAAAATTTTCAAAAATTTTGTTTCTCAAAATTTCAACAATTTTCGAAAATTTAATTTCTTCCTAAAAATTTCTAATTTTTATAAATTTTATAATTTTTTTTGAAAATTTAAAATTTTTAAATTTATTTTTAAAATTTCATTTTTTATTTTTATTTTTTTTTTTGAAAATTCCAATTTTTCACAAATTTGTATATATATATTTAAAAATTTCATTTTTGAGAATTTTTATTTTTAATTTTTCTTTATAATCCACAACAGTGGTTGCCTACTTATGGAGATTAGCCTTTTGGTTATTTTGAAATTATGTCGATTAGTGTATTGTATTTTTAGCCGGCGTTCCATACGCCCCGCCGCCACCCGCCTACAACACCTGTTGTTGCCCGACACGCCGTGCATTGAAACACTGCCAAACAAAAACGGAGAGAAAAAAACAAAAAATAATAATGCCGCAGCATTTTAAGTTGAAATTTGAAAAAAATAAAACAATAAAAGACATTATTTATCGTTTCGCTGTCGGCTGACAGCACTTTATTTGTTTTCCATCAACTTCAATTTGTTGTTGAATTTTTTAAAAATAAATAATATATTAATAAATGAAGCGAAATAGAACAAAGTTAGTATTTTTTGCATGCACTGTGTGGCAAAAAACGGTAGATATTTTATAAAAAACCGTGATAAAAAGTAGGACATTGTTACTTTTCAAGCCCTTATATATTTTAGGGGCACTTGAGGCAACAAAACGCCGAAAAAATAGTTGGAAGAGCAATTTGTTTTTTCTTTGCGCTTCCTGCGCTTGTCTTCACTGGTGTTTACGAGCGGCAATTTGGCTTAGATCAGCAGCATATGTTGCAATATGCGCCATTATAATTCACCGTTACAACAAATCACTTTTGGCACTTACCCTAATGAATCATTATTTGTATGATTAGCCGCGTGTAGTTTACATACGCTACACTTACTAATGGTTAGTTGGCATTAGTCGCGCTCAAGCACATACTGTATACACAGCCTAATACATATAGCTAATTCGAGGAAAAAATGTTAAACAAATAAATACAAAAACAAATGAAATGTTGTTTAATTCGTTGCCGTTACATTTGTCATCGTCAGCAATATTCGTCACCGGCACAAGCGCTGCTGTTGCTCCTCGGTTGATTCATATGGCGTGTATATAAGATTTGTTATTTTTAAGTTTTCGCGTTCGAGCCAGCTCAGGTCATAGACGATATAGACGAGGTGATCATGTGTTGTTGATTATGCGCTCCACTGCCTTGTATAGTTGTTGCTATGCGCTGACAAACGAAAAAGATGAATTAGTATTTAATGGTTTTAAATTAAATATAAAAATAATTAAAATGTATATTAATTAAAAGAATAAAAAAATATATAATAACATATTGTTTCAAACTTTGACTAAGGCAGCAAAATGTTGCGCAGCTAGACTAGTTCGAAGGGAAAAAATTAAAAATAATTCGAAAAATTTTTGAAATTTTTTAAAAATTTTGAAAAAATTCGAAAAAATGTTTTTGAAAGTTTTGAAAAAAAAAATGTAATTTGAAAGTGTAGTTAAGTTAAATGCAATCCTTAAACGACTATTTGTCAGCACTGGACTGTCTACTTTATTTATATATGATTATTACTATGCATTACCTTGCCGCTGTATAACTCATATCACATACAACATACATATCTACCTATATACTTTACTACCTACATAAATATGTATGTGTATTCTTAAATGTTTTTTTACAATGTTTTGAAAAAACAATTTCTATTTCTCTTTGTATAACTGTACTGTAGTAGTGTTGCATGAGTTTTTATAATTACTTTTTTAACTAAACGCTTCATACTAATATTACTTTTCATTACAAATGTGCGTTGAATTAATTTTTTTTGTTGTTTGGAATTCAATTTTTTTTTGCTTGTTATATTACAATTTAATTATTAAAAGTTTGGAAAAAAAATAATTAAAACTTAAAAAAAAATTAATTAATGAAAAATTTTTAAAAATTAATTAATAAAAATTTTGAAAAAATTAATTTTTTAATTAATTTCTGAATTATTATTTTTTTGTTTTATAAATTTAAAATTTCAAATAATATATTTTTTCATTTAAATTAATTTTATTGCTAATTGTTTACAATCAAATAATTTTTTAAATTATTACTTTTTGTGTTTTCTGTTAAAAGCATTGGTTTTTAAATTTTTTCTATAAAAAAATTTTTCTTTACAAATTTTTTCCAAACAAATTTTGTTTACACAACGCACATTTCATGTCTTATTTTGCTGTTTTCTGCAAAAGTTATTACAAAATATGTTTATTTAAAGCGTTTTACTGCTTTTTCCAACTGAAAACTGAAGTGTTGTTGTTTTTTAACGCATACGAAGCGCTTGGCTTAAAAAATTAATCATAAAACACTCATGCGACTAGGCTATAAGCGCGTTTACTTTAATGTCAACCACGCCAACTCAACTATTTAATTTGTATTGTATGATTTTCTTGTAAAACGCACAGCAATTTATAAATATTTTTTATGTTTTACTTGAAAAAAGCGACTTCAGTGCGCCTTCGATGTTAATTTTTGTTGTTAAGTGTTTTATTTAATTAATTTAATCACACTCTTATATATATATATATTTAAATTTATATTTATATTGCATATATGCTGTTTGTATTACTCCTCTGTAAGCATAACTAATATTATTTTAATTGTTGTTTATGTTTATATACACACACAATATATATATATTTTTTACATACATACAAACATTTATGTATATTTATTTTAATGATTTTTTGTTTAATTTCTTTTTTTAATTTATGTTGAATTTACGCAATAAATCACACAATACAACATGGCTAAAAAATTAGCAACAACTTTTTCATTCTAAAACATAAAAATTTTGTCATTTCACAGCTTTGCAAATGCCTTAAAATACCCTTTAGCTTACTATACGCCTGCGTATCCTATACTTAATAAGCTGTACGCTGCTGTCAAACGCCATTTTTCAGCTAACAAACAAAAAACTCGCCAACTACCGTTATGTTTTAACGCTACACTGCACACAGCAAACCAGGTAAGTGGAAAAAAAAATTAACGAATTTCAAACTCAAATACAAGTTGGTACTTTCCTCAGTTATAAGTTTTCGTCTTCAGAACGCGTCGTTAAATTAATTTGCTGAGCCGAAAAAACACTTCCTCAATACAGTACACCTTTCGCTTTCGAAGCGTCGTCGAAGACTGCGCTGAAAATTTCAATTTTTCTTAGTCGATTTTGTTCGCGCAGCGTTTGCGCTCGTGAGCAACATCACTGCAATCGGCTGGCAACACACACGTTCGGCAACATGTTGCGCATACGTATAAATATAGACAAGCGCGTTAGCAACATTTCGGTATGCAAGGCGACACACCTTCTGCATATGTATGTATGCCAGGTGATGAGAAATACAGTAATACAATATATTTATAAAAATATAGATATACATATTAAAATATATATATAAAATATATATATATATACCATGCATATATGTATATACCTCTGTATGCATAGCTTACGTGCCTGCCATGAACGCTGCCGTGTGCTTTATTGACTTCGTCCTTCGGCAAATGTCAGCATCATTAAAAATTTTTGAAGAAAAAATTTAAATAAAGACATATAATTATATATGTGTATATACAGCATATATTTATAATCACTTACCTATCATATAAGCGCAACGTGCCCCAAAATGCCATATATCATTCGTTTATCTCGAACTGTCCATCTTCGTATGCAATCTCTTAATTCCTCGATCAGGCAGTCAAGAGCAATTGTTGTCATTGTTTTCAATTTCATTTAAAATTTTTTCTTAAAATTCTTTTCTTAAAAATTTTTATTTCTTTTACCTTTTTTATTTCTTTTACCTTTTTATTTCTTTTAAATATCTTTCTATTTATTTTTCTTTCATTGTTCTATAAATTTTCTTTTAATATCTACTTTTTTATTTTTTCCTTTTAGATAAAAAAAAAAATATTTTTTTCGGTGATTTTTTTGGTTATTTTCGTGGTTAACAAGTAAGCACACATGGTACACTGCCAATTTCAATTAACGTTCTTCACATGCAGAATAATATATTTTCGTCAATGAAAACTCATCACCGAGTTATCTCGAAGAAAAACCAGATAAATGCGCATATAGAGCATCAATTCCCTTTCGATTTGTTTTCACCTACGAGCGCATATGTATGTATGTACAAATATTGTGTCTGCCTTGTGTGGCAGCTGATGATCAGTTCTTCCGATATAGTCTGTGACGCACTCACTGCTTAATGGCCAAATTGGCTTTGAATGCATCATTTGTTTTTATTGACCCGTTTTCAGCATGTGAACAATTTAATTAAAATTATTTGAGTATGCTTTCGAATGTGGTTAGTAATCTATATAACCGTATTGATGAGGTGTTGTTTTAAAAATATGCCAATTTTCCCGAAGTTTTTGGTTTTTTAATAAGAGGTGCAAGCATTTTTCATATCAGCTAGTATATAGACTGTAGTCTAAACACATAAATGATTCAACTTTCACTGTGATACCAATTGATTGTTAGGGGCTTATTAGTATAGAGTGATGTAATTAAAATATTTTCCCATGATTTATGTATTTATCTTATGATCAGCTATATCTGCCTGATAACGTGGGTGTCTTTAGACATGTGTCTTACAAGAGAAAATACTCAGCATGCATTTAAAATTTATCAAGAATAAACTTACATCAAACGCATGAATATCTATTAATTGTATTACCATAAATTCACTGTTCCGATCTAAAGGTGTTTTCCGTGTCCCAAAAGCGATAACTCATTTTTTGAATGCCACGTAATTGCAAAATTCCGTCATTTGGAGTAAGAGCAACTTTTGCAGTTAATTTCATTTAAAATTTTGTCCCTAGTGTCTTTTCGAAAAATGCTATTTTGGTGATTTTTGTACGCATTTCTTGGAATTATTGCACCTTTTATTTCTTTCAAAATGCTGTTCCAAGTTGGTAATGTTGCTCGCTTATTTCTGTAACTATTAACTTTTTGATTTTTCCTTAAAAATAGAAAGAAATTTTTCGGTGATCTTGGTTGATATTCGTGGTTTCAACAATGAATGGTCAGCTCACAATGCAATTAGCTCGCGATATCATGGCATTTTGTATGAAAACTCGTCAACCAAGTTCATCTCAAGTAAATGGAACCAGATAAAGTTGCCACTTCAAGATCATCGCCATTTAACGTTTCCACGAGCATTTTTGTAAAATACGTCAATGTCACAAGTCTACAAAATAACCAAACATGTGCAGCTTTGGGAGCATGACAGTTCTTCCGAAGCTTCGCTTGCTTAATCGGCCAAATGCTTGAAATATTTGCTTATTTACGTATGCACCACCTAAATGCAGCCGTAACATTTAATAAAATTATTTCGAAAAAGTAAATGTTCTGCCAATCTAGGTTTCACTAAAACCGATTGAGATGTTGCTTAAAATTCTTTTCCCGAGTTTTTTTTTTTAAAACAAGATTTTTCTAAGCTCTTATGTGGTCAAAACATCAAATCCAACTTATTTGCGTTTTAGGGCGACGAATGAGGTGTTAATCTAAAAATATTTTCCTTCTTATAATTTTATTTATTTATGGGGAGAATAATATCAGCTATTATCTGCATGATATAGACAATGAAAGCGTGACCTTTAAACTTATGATTTTCTTAAATCATGATTAAACTAGTCATAAATCTGTAAATAGATCAAAATAACTGAGCATCAAACCATGAATTATCTAATATAACTGTATATAATGAGAAGTTCACTGAAGTTTAAGATCTACATAAATCGAAGAAACTTGATATCATGGCAAATGCAACCAACCTCAAGCGTAGAGTACATAATTTCACCCATACTAACAAAATACAAAAAAAAAATTTACGTATTTTAATACAGATCCTTATTATGGTGTTGAAATAGGTGTTCAAATAGGCACCGGAGGCAATTTTTTTTTCGAAATAGTCACCTGAGCCTCGACTGGGATGACCTTCGGTAGCCTGAGCGGATTTTTTTTCTGGTTTCGGCTCATTTTTGGAGCGCCATTCGCTAGATTGTTGCTTAGTTTGACGTCATAATCATAAATGCACGTCTCGTCGCCAGGAATGATGCATTAGCTACCTTATCAATCATTGACACGCTTCATACCCAAACATTAACCAAAATGGTTGGATCAATCCATAATGGATAAGTAAAATAGTTGAGTCGATCCTTAATAGATGTTGAGATCCTCTGCTATCTCTGTGATGCCAATACGACAATTTATAAGCAATGCTTTTTTAATTATTTCAATGTTAACGAAATTAACAGGGCTGGAAGCATGATTTGATGACTTGCAAGAGTCAAATTTTCGAAGACGACACAATCTTCACTGAATACGAGTACTTTCTGCCACTCAAAATAATTGTGTTCGCGATAAAGTAGACTTCTCAAAACACATCTGCAATATTTTCAACGATTTAAATCGTAAAATTTTTAGGAGAGTTTCCGTTGTAAGATGAAAAAGCGAGCGCCTCTTCTAGCTATTTACATTTATTTCCTGTCAAAATTCTTAGAAGGGCGTAAAAACATGCTAACGAATTGGCAGCGCTTTGTGAATCATATAACCAGGTTTGTTCTGGACTTGACAGAGTGATTTTCTTAGATAGTGGACACCTTTTTGCTAAGATCTAAAGCTTCTGGCTCAAAAACCGCTAACTTTTACGGTTACTCATCGCCCTCTAATCAAATAAACCATTATACATAGGCAGGTATTTTGAAGAGTGAGGTCAGCAGTGAAATGAGGTGGGATAAGTTTCGCACAAAGTTTCAATATATAGATAAAAACATTAAAAAAAACTATAGCTTTTCAGAAAATTAGATTTCAGTTAAATTGAACTATTCTCTTTTCCTTTCTCTGACTTCGAGGGCAGCTAGATGGATGGATGGTGGTATTCCTTTCGTTCGCTCGAAAGTAATCGAACTTCAGAGCTGTTAGCATCAAAATTGTTTCACTCTAAGAGCATTTATTTAATGAAAAAAGGGAAAGTTAGATTTCAGTTAAATCCAACAAATCCTTTCTCGTACCTCGAGGTCAGCTATGTAGGTGGATATTGGCTTACCTTTCGTTCGCTCGACGGAACTCGATTTTATGACTGAAACCAAAACTCACTTGAACTAATGAACCTTAAAAGTCGGCGGAAACCGAACTTTAGCGCTATTGCTTCAAAACGGTTTTTTCTGAGAGCATTTATTTAATTATACAGTATTCCAAAAACTATTAGTCGACATGTATAGAAGGTAGTTGAGAAATTTAAAAACCCTTCACTTACAAATTACAAGAGAAATGTTGCCCAGAGTTTTCCAATGTTTTTATATCCTTTTCTGAGCTGGGAAATTAACTAAACTTTTGTTTTGATTTGCCGGAAAAACTTTGTAAAAATTGTCAAAATATTTTGTTTAGTTCTAATGTATACTGTTTAGTTACAACAACAGCAACTAGTACATGCCACAATGGATATGTGCTATTTTGCACGAAAAGTCGCAAAAAACAGCTTCGAACACGCGCGCATCTCAAAAAATCAGAGCCAAACAATGGAGCACCTGGACAATATTATTTTTAGACCGTGAAAACAGACCAATTACTCATATTTTCACTATCTATATGTATGTCTACGAGCAACTATAATATGTGCTGTATATTTGTCTATGTTTCAAAATGTTGCCAGCTACGAAATCTCATGTCAATATGTCAAAAACAATTTCAAAATGAATGGGGTCAACGTATTTTAAATGATTTTATTTTACCCAGAGGGAAGTGAAGGGAAAACGCAACATTTCGTAAGCAAGACAATCGACAAGAGGAAATGAAATTGGAATAAATAATATGGTGGGATCTGGGATGCTGCTTTTAGAAACTTCAAAACTTGTGTGAAATGTTTATGTTAGAATTGGAGCAAACGAACACATAAAATGAGCTTTCGTGCGTTTTGTAAATGTACAAATGTATGTATATATGAATGCACCTAAGTAATTAATTATGTATGAAAGGGTCAACAAGAAAATGTTTGGCTCACGTCTATATGTTTTCTCTTTATATAATTTTCGTGCAAAAATTATTTTATGTATATGCAACCTATTTTTAGTACATATATATGTAATTCCTGTGAAATTTTCAACCCATTTCCTCTCCAAAATTATTTAAGAAGAAAAAGTCTCAATATTTTCAAGGTTTTTCTAAAAAGTTGATGGATTTTTAGAAAAATTTGTTAGAGAAACAAACTGCTAAACATTGAGTTATTTTTTAGGCAGGCTTCCGAGCAACTTTCAAGCAGAAATCTTTGCTATAAGTCAGTGTGCAGAACTCAATCTCCACCGCAACTATCGCAATCAGCATATCGCTATACTTAGCGATAGTCAAGCGGCACCAAAAGCAGCAGGAATGAGCCATGCCAAACTGCTTCTGGGAGGGTACAATCTCACAAGGTTTAAGGAAATGATCAAACTCCCCCGAGACAAATTCCGCCTCCATGTCCAACATGGCCAGTCTCTTGCGCAAACTGCCGGTTTTGCGACATGGAACACCTTATTCTGGATTACCCAGCAATGTGCAGAAGCAAACTGAAGACCCTATGTTCCATTTATGTACACAAGGTTCACATCACCTCAGTCGCGCCCGGCAGGGTCCTGAAATTGTTCAGGCTGCTGGACCTTGGTGACCATATGTGATATAGGAGGCACAATGACCGTAGAGGCAGCGCAAAACCTCACATTTACTAGCTATCTATTTGTCTACTTTTCAGATGAACACTGCACAAAATTATTGATTTTTCATCATTTAAAGCCACAAAGTATTTGCCAGAATTTCTCAATATAAGAATTGAAGTCTTGCTTCTAAATTTTTACTGTCAAACTTATCAAAATTCTAAGTTTTTAGCTCTCACCAAAAATCTACTAAAATTCCAACCATAAATCCCAACAGTTCTTACCTGTTTCCTACAGGTCACAATTTTCGCTTAAAATATTTTCCTAAAGGGAACAAATTTCAACACTATTTTTTGCCTACATGGTACTTAGTGAGTATGTTAATACCCGATTGCATGCAGTAGAAACGGGCAATATTTCAAGCTGCAAATGGGGTCAATGAATTATTTTTAAAATTTAGGCAAGGAAACAGCAGTCCATGAAACTAACATTGCTGCTATTAGTTTGAGCAGGAAATGCTCAAGTGAATATCTTCCGAGCAGCAAAGTTTAGGGAAATTTGTAGATTAAAAATGCAGAGATTAACACATACCACATAGCTGTTGCAACAGCGCAACATGGCAACAATGTTGCACCAAGATGGTGATTTCTTCGTGGGGCTTGCGATAAAGTTAAGTAAGCATCTGTTTGTTTAGCCTACGAAATTGCATTACAGAAGTGATTTCTGTGGTGTAAAGAATTTTTCAGGCGTTCCGAACAATTACAGCAAATGAACTGAGCAAGAATTTATATATGTTAAAACTCCCAGTGGGAGGAAAAAATATAGTATTGGGAAAGAAGATGAAAAATTATATAAAAAAGTAAAAATTTTAGAGTTCTGTTTGTATTTTTTCAAGAAGCCAGCATATTTTTAGTAGTGGTTAGCAATTCGGTTACTTTTTTAGTGTGGTAGCAATGATACTGCAATACCACGATGACTAACAAACCCTTAACGTGCTGCTGAATGAAAAAGGTTTCTGAATAAATCTATTAACTGCTCCATAGGTCCCTCCATAGCGTTCTTTTTCGAAAATTGGTCGGAAAACGCTGCTGGTAGAGCTGCATATTTATGTAAAAGGCGCAAACAAAACCTCTTTAATTTATTTTCACGAAAATTAGTTAAAAAATTTGGAAATTTTATATTCATATTTATATAAAAAAATTAATTTATATTTATAAAATAAAATTATAAAAAAAAATTCAAATATTTATATTGAAAAAAAAAGGAATTTTAAAATGTATATTACAAAAAATATATAAAATTTATATTCAAAAAAAAAATAACAAAATTTATAATTACAAAATTTTGTTAAAGAATTTCGAGATCTTCTGTTCAAAATTATAGAAAAAAAAAACAAAAATCAAATTTACATATTTATATTTAATAAAAGAAATTATAAAATTTATATTATGCAAAAACTTTAAAAATTTATATACAAGTATATAAAAAATCATATTGTTCAGACAATTTCACTATTTTCAATCTAATATTTTTCTGTTTGTATATAAAATTATATACTTAAGCGCATGTTGATGAAAGCTACAAAAGAACATACATCCATCAAGGCGTGTGGCTACAAATCCGCTCTAGAAATTTATATCTGAAAAACTCTGTCTATATGTATATATGCCTGCTCACCTGACACATCTAATTAAATAAAAATTGTTTAAGGCTAAATCAGCTAAATTTTAGACCATGAATTTTGCACCTCAAAAGCGCTTGAAAGCAACATTATTAAGATTTTCTTCGCCTTCATACAAAAATTTAGTCGTGTGAAGATCAACTGTCAAACAAAATGAACTTGAAGGCAAATACGCTCAATAACATATCAATGTTTACATATTTTTGCACAGAAAAAAGGAAAAAATTACATGCCAAATTCATAATTTTCGCGCAAAAATCCGCAATCAAGGGCCATGAAAGATGAAATATGCAATGCACTTAGGAATAATTATCTGTTGCCAACAAATCATAGAAAAATGTATATATATCTGCATATAAAAATATATATCTATGCATAAATTTAGAGGAGTCTATATACATATATGTATATGTACATATTTGTACTCTAAAAATTTGAAAAATGCAAAAATATGTTTATAAATCGGACAAATAATTATAAGCGTGCAAAACTTGAGAGAGATATATGTGATGTGTATGTATATGTATGTATATTTTATATTATAATTTCAAATCACACCATATGCATTTGCTATATTGACCACCTGTGATAATGAGTGTATAGTTTCAATGAAAAAAATTAAAATTTATAAACATTCATATGTATGTATATACACATAACCAACTATGAGCGCATATATTAAAAGTTATACATTATACACATAAAATATATAGCTAAATATGACACGCACCAACAAATATTTCTGCAAAAAGCAATAATTATGTCTCATAGTTAATTTTAGTACAAGTACTAATGTCTCACCTGGGATGACTGTACAAAATACAATAAATATATATATATATATGCATTAGGATGTTCATAACCTTCCAAATTGAAAATGAAATTTCGGTTTTTGCTCAAAAAACAAGGATTCGACGTAAATAGGCTCTTTATTTCCAATTTAAATAGGGCCTAAAATATATTTCCTTTTCCATGTATGTACATAACATGAGATTTTATGATGATTCGCCTTAAAAAAAGTAAACTTACAAACTTGATTAAATGAAATTTTAGTACAAAATTTTCTACTCTACAAAAAAGCTCTTTATATTTTTTTCCATGAAACTACTCCTTTAAAAAATATACGCAGTTAAAGTTATACATCAGATATACTGAGCACTCATGCAAGTGATTTATGCATTCTGCGTTACTCATACCGCATGGTGTACTGTGGGAATACATAACTTTAACTGCGTATAACTCTTAAAAGAATGTTTTTTTATAGAAAAAAATTAACAAAACCTTCTTTTTAGGACAAAAAATTTACTTGCCTGTATATTAAAAATTTATTACAAAATATAAAAAAAATATAAATATACATTCTATGTTACTCATACGACATGGTATACTGGAGAAATGCAGCACATTTAGTACATAAATTTAACTGCGTATAACTTTTAAAAAAATACTTTTATGAAAAAAAAATTATCAAAACCTCTTTTGTAGAGGAAAAAAAATTTTTGCTTTGGAGAAAAAAAAAATATTTTAAAAGATAAAAAAACTCCTTGTTAAATAATATAAAAATAAATAAAATATATAAAAAAGTAAAATGATCTAGACGGCGTTTAAATTGGAAATAAAGACTTGTTTACGTTTGATCTCTTGGGTCAACATGAAAAATAACGGACACCCTAATATATATGTATAAAAATCTGCATTAAACGATTTTTTGAAATGCTGCTTTTTAATAAAAAAAAAAACGAAAAAGGAAGCAAATGATGAGAGTCACGTTGCTATTTTTGCACCCGTGCAGGTACCTTATATATGTATTTTATAAAACTACATATGTATAAACTTAATTTATGCTTGCTTACGGGCAGACAATATAGATTTTTCTACAAACAAACAGTGCTGTGTGATGAAGTCACAGGCGTGTGCAAATATTAATATAAAAATATATACATATACACTCTGGAAACATTAAAACATATATATACACATATTTATACATATGTACATACACATATTTCTCGCTACAATTATTATTAATAAACAAAATTAAATCAAATTTAGTGTTAAATTTATACATTTATACGAGCGTATATAAATATAAATGTGTTAATCAATGCGAACACACACGCACACACTTAATAGGTGGACAGCTCAAAGAAGAAGAGAATTTTTAGAAATTATTAATTTAATTAGTGCTGAAAAGCTTTCACCTTAAACAATGCGAAAAATGGTCGGTGAATTTTCACATTTTCGTATGATGCGATAGAACTACAAATATATAAAAACTATATACATACAGGCATATCTACATTAACAGATTTGATAAATATTCACGGCTCATTGAGACAAAAAGCAATAACTTGTTTTATTAAAAAAATTAATTTTTTTTGCGGGGAAAATGAAATATACCATCCATCAAATTTGACCCGGACTTCAAAAACAACTACATTTTCACGTAAATTTTATTATTGCCTTCAAAATATGCACCCGAGCAAAAATAAGCATGACACGCTTAATGCAACTTTCTCAACTTCTTTTAAAAGCCTCGGCAGAGATGGCCTTGAGTGCCTTAAGCAAATTTTGAGTTTTTCGGGTCATATTTTGAGCGCTCTGCATAATATTGTTGAACTGTTGCGACGCTCATAAACTGAAAATGTGTTGTGTCGAATCATAAGAGCTGTTGATCTATAAACTCTAGTAGAATATTACCCATCCTAGCAGCAAATATTTAAGCTTGGAGGATAAAAAGGCCTCCTAATCCAAATCTTTCAATTTACTCCCACGACTTTGACCAGACTTTATAGAATCTGCCGATAAAAAGTGTTTAGACATCTATTAAGCCCACTACGCTAATAACATGTTCAAAAATGTCCATTAAACTGTTAATTGACTCGACGTACTCAATTAAGCTTAAACAAATTGTTTTGATAGCTTTCAAAAACAGTTTGAATTTGGTTTGTTAAAAAAATATATTCAATACATGTTTCAAATGGTTTTTTTTAACTTGAATTATAGTCTGGAAAACAAAGTGACTTTTTTCATATTTTCAACATTTGATTATTTAGAAGTATGTCTAAAGAGGATCCAAATCGGCAGCCAAAATACCACTCAAAGGGTACACATTGATCTTCTTCAGTCTAGACATTTAAAAGAAAAGTACAACTTGCTCAATTTTTTAAATAATATCAAAACTTTGTTGAGAATTGTTTTCACACTCTTGACATTTAGACAATGTTGTTTCGTTCTAACATCATTGTGAAATCATCCGATAGATGTGAAGAATTTTATACAATTTTCTTATATATCATATACTAATTTAACAACTGGTTAATTGACTAAATTTGTTAATTGACTCAATTAGTTAATTTACTAAAATCTGGTTAATTGACTAAATTTGTTAATTGACTCAATTTGTTAATTGACTAAAATCGTTAATTGGCTCAATTAGTTAATTGACTAAATTTGTTAATTGACTCAATTAGTTAATTGACTAAAATTGTTAATTGACTCAATTAGTTAATTGACTAAATTTGTTAATTGACTCAATTTGTTAATTGACTCAATTGCTTAATTGACTCAATTAGTTAGTTGCTTCACTATATGGCACATTAGTGACAATAAGTTGTTAAAGTACTGATATTCTCTTAATTGTCCAATTAGAAGTACTTTTGAACACAGTCTCACTGGTAATTTCATAGCAGATGCTTATATGGCAGATGAAGTAATTTCCGGACACATTTATACAATATTTTCAATTCACATATTTCGCAAAATTAAAAAATCAGATATGTACTATTATGCATCAAACTAGAAAAAAATACATCGTCATAAGTTGCGTTCTCTTGGAATTAGAACTTCTTCTTCACCGCTTACGCAGATACAGCAGTTATTATTCCCTTTCGCTTTTTGTTGGGCGTAGAACATACTTATTAAATATCGATTTCGTTGAATATTAAATATTCGAAAGGAATTGTGAAAGTTTTCGAATTTTTGCAATTCGATTAAAAGTGTTTGGTTGCTTGATAGAAAAGCGCAACCCAGGAGCGCTTGACCGCGAGGGGCCGCACTTTCGCCATCATTAAACCCATTGTGCTTTAGAATTTTTGGTATAATTCAATAAAAGTTAGAAACTGTGACTTTTGAAGTAACTGCTAAAGATTGTGAAATAGTAGTAGTCAGTATAAGGGCGGTCTTCGGCAATAACGCGAAGAAACTATATACTTATTCTATAGATCCAATTTGAAATATATAGTATATATTATTCTGAACTCTTTAAATGAAGAATTTCTAATAGCTCGAATACAAATCGTCAAAAAATTAATTTGTTCATACCTAACAATATTCCTAGAAAAAACTTATATTATATTTGGACTAACAATGTCTATCTCAATAATTAAATCAAAACTCCCTAACTGAAGTTCAGCTTTTATATCTTATAGGTAGAGAACCCTAAGTGTTTTTGTTTATACCTAACAAATATACATTCTTAAGCGTTTAGTCATGGGAAGTAAATTGCCGACCAAAAATATACTTTATAAAAACAATTTTAGGAGAGGAAAACAACTAAAAAAAAATCCATTAATAATCTTCCGAATATAAATGCGGCTATAAATTGGATAAAACTTGTCAGAAGGAATATTTATAGTTTTTAAAATATCTTTAATACGCCCATTTAATAAAATGACGCGGTGGATTTAAGTAGTATATATACATTTTTATATTCTATATTTTTGTATACTGTGGTATATAATTATACATATTTACGTATTTCTAATATTAAGAGGGCACTAAACAGCCTTCGCCACTTAATAAACGATCACTGAACTCAATGGAGCGTGTGTAGGTGGCGGAATTGTTTACAGGCATGTAAAATGTGGCTTTGCCATTAATATAAAATATAAGTAAATGTGTATAGTAAAGGTAGTATAGTAAAGGTAGTTCTAAAGCAATGGTCTGCTCAACAATTCAATTATTATAAACTTCACGTCTGAATATTAATACGCTCATAAATATTAATGCTCATTTGAGAGTTATGCCTCTAAGAATATTCTCAGCCTACAGTGTATTTTTTTGATATCCTCTGCGTTTAGATTAAGTTAGGTTAGGTTAATCTGGTAAGCCAATAAGCCACATATAGACCAGTTTTGGTCCTTTGCGTTACCAGATGGAGTCTAGTTCCTAGGCCCAATAGAAGTAGTCATCCTTTAGAATGCCTGCGCTTGACGCGATTTAACAGAATCTGCGGCCTCACTATCGATTCCTTCTCCAGTGTATCATACCGTGGGGACCCCTGATGCGTACTCGTACAGCGTAGTTTTGTCAATGCGGGTCAAGTGCACAAGAGATGATCCACTGTTTCCCTGGTGCGCTGCACCAGACATTTTCTGTAGATAGTTTTGCGTTTAGAATGATCGTTTTATGTTTTTATAGCTGACATACTAAACTAACGAAAAACGGTTCGAAGCGACCGCTTCTGAAGGTCTATGTCATTAGTGTACGTTAAATGATAAATATTGTAGAATTGTTTTTACTTGGAACCTTTGGCTTTGTCAAAAATCTTTATCAAAACTCATATGCAGAAATCGACTGCGATTCTCGACTTCAGATTTCGCAGAAACCTTTCTGTAAACAATTTTCGTGTTGGAATGTGATAAATGGGCCTACCAAAATTTTAGTAAACTTCTTCAAGTAGTGCATTTGAGATTGTTATTAGACTTTGAACCCATGATACTTCGAATATTAGTCAATCTCTCCAGACAATTTCAGCTACAGAAAACATATAATTTTAAAAATCACATCAAATGTCATATTCGAAAGAAATAAGGACCTTAGCGCCGACAGATAGTAATCAAGTCACAAAATTCTTTTACTTTGTAATCTCTAAATGATTTATGGGAATTTTTTTTATATATCAACTCTAAGATTCTAAACTTGTACAAAATCTTATACTAGGAAGACCTAGAAACCCTTACATATAAAACTAGATGGATAGAAATCACAAAAACTGGTATGTACTCACTTCCTGCTGAACTAGAAAACCAACCGCTTCGCATTCAGCTTTCTACAATGCTTTTACCAGTTCGCAATAAATGAAATTTTTAGACGGTTGACATGGACCATGCTTCGACCACAAACTTATTTAAACAATTATGAACTGAACCCATTTTGCAACGCACTTTATTAATCCATTGTAAAATTTTTAGAGCGACGCATTTCGGCCTTCCAGTTACGTCCAATTGATTCCGTTGAAGATGAGACCTCATCCTCAGGCAAAGAAGACAGCTCACCTGAGTCGCCACACGCCCAGCAGCCCGGCGCACCACAGTATGGCCAATATTTGGCTATCAATGGGCAAGCACCACATCAGGGGCGTCCACGTACGAAGAAACCACGTAGTAAATCATTGCAGCCACAATCAAATATTGTACCCTGGCGTAAATCATCGCGACCACGACGTGGTCGTTCACTAGACAAGCAACCCTTCTTCCCCGGTTACAAACCGGAACCTGTTAAATCATGGAAAGAGGAAACGATAAGTCTGAAACCGACACCAATCGAAAAGAAAGTCATTCCAAAAATGGAAGCCGCTAAGGTTGAACTCAAATCCATTAAGGAACAACGTAATCAGGGTTTGATGGGTATCGGCGCAACGCTCGATCAAATCATCGCTGGTAAGACTGAAAAGGAAGCCATTCCATGGATCGTAATGCGTGATAAATTGAAACATGTCGAAAGTGTGCAAAAACAATTGGACAAATTCGATTTGGATGAAGTGTATCTGCGACCACTCGAACAGCCAATAGTGACAGATCAGAAAGTACCACAACAGGCGCAAGAACAACAAGAACAAATTGAACGTACCAAAGAGATACAGCGACTGCGTAGCATGGAGAGCATTGAAATCAACGAGATGACGGAACAAATCGAGAAGTTGATAACGAAACATCAAAAGGAAGATGCCATACCATGGAAGGAAATGCGTCAACATTTGAAGAGTGTACAACGTGTCACTAAACAAATTGAGAAGTTCAAAATTGAAGAAGTAGAATTGCGCCCGCTACCGACGCAGACCGCAACTACACAGGAAATAAATGACACAACACAGAGCACTGTCTCAATGATGGTCGATGAGAGCTCTAAGGGCTCCATACAGAAGGTGGTACGCAAAGAGCAATTGCAACAGTATGAAGATGTCAATGAGGTACATAAACAACAGTATATCATAAGTGAAGACATTAACTTGCTGAGTGTTGCTGAACGTGAGAAACTCGAAGCACAACGCATCATTCAACAGCAGCAAGCTGTAAACTGGCGCCAAGGACGTAAAGTACCCGCATTGCAGCCACTCACCTCGATGGAGGATACTTCAATACTGAAGACTGGTGTTACGACCCAGGAAAAGTTCGAGCAAAGCTTGCAACAACAAAAATACACCAGCGTTGAGGATTCGAAGATGATGAGCATCGAAGAGTATGAGCATCTGCAAATGATGAAGCGTACCCAAGAAGAGAAGGCTGTAGAATGGCGTCAACAGCGACAAGTGCAAGAATTCCAACAAACTGAAGACTCCACGAGATTGTCATTACAACAACGACAAGATACGGAGGAACAGCAATTTGCACAACCGCAACCGACCCTGTGGGATCGTGGTAGGAAGAAGCCACAACCTCAGCAGGCACAATCTCAAGCACCACAACCCACTAAGCAATATCCAGAGCAGCCTAAGACTTATGAGGAAGCAGTGGATGTGCTGCCTGAGGAGCCGTTGCCAGTAAAACCAGCCGAACAGCCAACGCCAGTTATGTGGGAACGTGGTAGAAAGAAAACGACAACACAACAACAGCAAATCACTGAAATACAACAAGCCACTGAAGTAGTACAACAACAATTCGTGGAGCAGCAACAAGTAATCGAGCAAAGAGAATTTGTCGAAGAAACAAAGAAGACCAGCGTACGTAAAGCAATTGCGCCACGTGAGCCTGAACAAAAAATGGAGCAAGTTGTACTCAAGCCCACACCACGCCCGCGTCCGAAGATAACACAAAAGGCTGAAGAAGTGTACTCACAAACCTTGAAACGCACGCAAGCTACACATGTTGTGGAAGAACAACCGACGAAAGCATACGAGGAAGCTGTGGATACACTTGAGGAAGAGGTAGTACCACAACAGCCGATTGCACCCGAACCCGTATTGTGGGAACGTGGAAAGAAGAAGCCCACTAAGGTTGAGGAGGTAATTGCTGAACAACCAGTGAAAACTTATGAAGAGGCTGTGGATGAACTTCCAGAGCAACCTGTATCACAGACCCCAGAACAGCCTCAACCTGTATTGTGGGAACGCGGCAAGAAGAAGCCTGCCGTGCAAACAGCAGTGGTAGAGCAAGTTAAACAACAAGAGCAAACTATTGAGCAACAAACTGTGGTGGAAGAGGTTAAGAAAGTTGCACGTAAGGTTATACCACAAGAGCCAGAACAAAAGATGGAGCAAGTGGTACTTAAGCCAACACCGCGACAAAAACCAAAAGATGCACCCAAAGCTGAGGAAGTGCAACTTAAACCCGCCAAGCGACCACAACCAACACACGCTACGGAAGAAGATCAACAACCACCAACGAAAGCATACGAAGAAGCAGTTGATGAACTTCCTGAAGAACCAAAACCACAGCAACCAGAGCAACAACCGGTCTTATGGGAGCGTGGTAAGAAGAAACCTATCAAACCTGTAGAGGAAAAGGTGGAAGAGGTTGAACAAAAGGTAGAAGAACACATTTCGGAAGAAGTGACCATTGTTGAGGAAACTAAAAAGAAGGCTGCGCGTAAAATTATTCCACAAGAGCCAGAAAAAATGGAACAAGTGGTGCTCAAACCTACACCAAGACAGAAACCCAAGGAAACACCAAAGGCGGAAGAAGTACAATTAAAGCCAACTAGACGTCCGCAGCCAACACAAGTCGTTGAAGAAAAACCACAAGAACCAACGAAAGCTTACGAAGAAGCTGTAGATGAAATAACCGAAGAGACAGCTCAAGTTGAAGAACAACCGCAACCTGTTATGTGGGAACGTGGAAAGAAAAAGAAGCCTATTAAGCACATAGAAGAGAAGGTAGAAGATATTCCCGTACCACAAACAAAAGAAGAAGTAGTTGATCTAATCGAGGAGCCGAAACCAGAGCAACCAGAAGAGAAGCCTGTACTGTGGGAACGTGGTAAGAAAAAACCAAAGGCTGAGGAAGTTGCAATTGTCCAAACGCAGAAGGAAGAAGTACAAGAACAAGAAGTAGTTGAGAAAAAGAAGGTCAAGAAAATTAAGAAACGCCCAAGCGTGACTGAGGTAGTACAAACTGAAGACGTAGCACCAACGGTTGAAGAAGAAGAAGTTACTGAAGAAGTGCCCGAAGAGACACAACCAACAATTGACGAAGACAAAACGATTGAAGAGACAACAGAAATTGTGGAGAAAATTAAAACAAAGAAAGTCAAGAAACCAAAAGTGAAGCCAGAAGAAATTGAAGTTACGGAAACTCCAGAAGAAGTTGTTGAAGATGTGGGTATTGTAGAAGAAACCGTTGAAGAAAAGAAACGTAAAGTCAAAAAGGTGAAGAAACCTAAGAAGGAGAAAATTGCCGACGATGTTGAAGAAATTCAGCCTGAGGAAGAGGAAGAAGAAATACAGCCAGAAGAACCGGTGCCAGAAGAACCAGTGCCAGAAGAAAAGGTACCGATTAAACGTAAAGAGATCAAACCACAAGAGCCCGAACAAGTAGAAAAGGTGACACTGAAACCGGTACCACGCAAACAGTTACCGAAACCAGAGCAAGAGAAACCAGAAGAAGTCACACTTAAACCATTTAAGAAACATGTAGTTTCTGAAGATCTACAGCAGCCCACAGAGGTGGAAACTCATGAAGAGGTTCCCGAAAAAGTCGTCGTAGAAGTAATCGAAGAGGTCACGAAGAAACGTGTCAAGAAGAAGAAGCCCAAGAAAAAGACAACTGAGCAAGACGAAGAAGAGGAAGTCGAACAACCCACCGAAGAAGTAGAAGAGGAAGAAGAAGAAATCGTAGAACCTGCTCCAGAAACTGAAGAGCAACCAATCGAAAAAGATGTAGAAACAGCAGAGGTTGTACCACAACCCAAGCCGAAAGCTAAACCAATACCAGTAGAAGAAAAGGTGGAAGAAGTTTCACTGAAACCAATAAGAAAAGTTAAGAAGCCTTTACCTGAAGAACAAACCATCGAGGAGGTAAAACTTAAGCCTGTAAGACGTCCACAACAGGTGCCAGAAGAGCAGCAACTCGAAGAAGTAGTGTTGCAGCATGTCGAGAAACAAGCAGAAGAAATCATAGTTGAAGAAAAGAAAAAGACAAAGCGTGTTAAGAAGCCAAAGGCAGAAGAATTGCCAGAAATACCAGATGCAGAGCCAGTACAACTTGAAGAAGCGGAGCATTATGATATTGAAAAGGAACCTATTGTGGAGGAACCAAAACCGCAAGTGCCTTGGAAGCGTGGCGAAAAGAAGAAGCCTGTCGAAGAACCTATTGAAGAAAAACAATTGCCTACAGGTAAGAGAAGACCACTAGCCGAAGAACAACCAGAGGAAGTCAAACTCAAGCCAATACCACAAAAACCGAAAGAAGAACCAGTGAAACCAATTAAAGAAGTACCAGCGCCTAAATTGGCGCCCGAAGAACGACCACAACCCGAGGAGGAAGAACTTGAAATCACTCCCATACCCGTCGAAGATGAGACCAAGCCACAAAAGGAGAAGCCAAAGAAGGAAAAGAAGAAGAAACCAAAATTACAAAAGGCAACACCATCAGTTGATGAAATTACTGAAGAAATCGCTGAACCATTTAATGAACCAATCACCGAAGAAGATCAAGTAGATGAAATACCGATTGACGAAATCAAAGAAGTTGCCGTCTCTGAAGAGGTCTTACCCGAAGAGGAGGTCGTGCCAACCGAAGATGTAATCACCACAAAACAAAAGGCACATAAGAAACGCACAAAGCGACTAAAGGATGCATCTTTCGAAGATCAACCACAGTTACTTGAAGCCGAAATTGTGGATCTTGAAGCTGAAGAGATCATAACGCAAGAAACTTCACAAGAAGTCTCACAAAAGACAATTACACTTAAAAAGACTGAAGACAACCGACCACAATTCATAACTACAGAGCAATTGATCGAGCTCGATGTTGATGATGTGCGACGCGGTATCGACATGAAAATTACATCTAATATTGTCAAGAAAGAAACGCGACGTATCATCCTGGATGACAGCCAACCGTTACCCGAGCTTGAGCTAATCACGCAAAAGCGCATACAAGAGGGTATCGATATGTTGCCCGACGAAGAATTGATCGAAGATCAAAACGTACCACAAAAGGAAGAGACCACAACATCCGAAGTGCAACCGCAAGAGCGTAAATTGGTGCGCAAAAAGAAGAAGGAAATCAAACCGCCACGTATTACCGAAAAGTTACGGCCGGTTATGTGCACACCCGAAGAGCCCACAGAGCTGGAGTGTAAGATTGAGGGCACACCATTCCCAGAAATCAGCTGGTATTTCAACGATGTGCTCTTATTCGCTTCGGAGAAATACGAAATTACGGTAATGGAAGATGTAGCCAAATTGAAGATTGCTAAGGTCACGCCCAGCGATGTGGGCGTATACACTTGCGAGGCGCGCAACGAAGCCGGCGTAGCAACAAGTCGTGCCAACATCTTTTTGGGTGAGTACGGGGTCTACGTGTGGGGGAAGTGCGAAGTTAGGGAATGGTACGAGCTTGAGATATGTTTCCGTATGATTTATGGGATTATATGTAACTGTTTGCAGTGGCTTTTGAGTACTTTTTCCTTCTTTACCATATATATTGTAACTCTATAGTGTAAGCCCATCTAATAATTCTTATGTACAAATATATCTATCTATTGTATGTGTCCCCATAATTTATATACGAACAACAACACTTTTACAGTACTCTATGTACAATACACTCAATATATTTGTAATTAAAACATAATTTACCTGCTCTTGAAATATTCAAAACTCTAGAAAAAGAACAAGGCATTGCACCACAATTCACAAAACCGCTCAAAATCGAGTTCACCGAAGAGAAGGAACCCGAATTGTTGAGAGTCACTGTTACGTGTCAAGTCGTCGGCAAGCCAATGCCACAAGTGAAATGGTATCGCGGCACCGAAGAGGTCATACCCAGCGAAACTGTACAGACATTCTACAATGAAGAAACGGGCGATGTCGCTTTGGAGGTCATAAATCCGACACCGAATGAAGCGGTCACATACTCCGTGCAAGCGCAAAACGATTTCGGACGCGCCATTGGCAATGCTAACATACTTAGCCGCGTCGAAGAGGCACCACTGGAGGTATTGAAACCCCCTAAGGTAACACCGCTGAGTGCACAAGTTATACCGACCGGTGGTACCTTGTTGTTCGAGGCCAAATATGAGGGTACGCCACGGCCAGAAATCGTTTGGCTGCGTAACGGACGTGAAATACAAATCAATGAAGACGTCACAATCGAAACCACCGAGACTACGACCACAATCAAAATAATCAATATGACTCGCAAACGTAGCGGTAAATATGAAGTATGTGCCAAGAATCCAGTTGGTGAGGCAAAATCTTCGGGTTCGGTAATGGTTACCGATCAAGCACCCGACAAAGAGATTATACCACCACGTTTCATTCAACCGCTACAACCTAAGTACTTTGGTGAAAATGAAGTTGCCATATTGGAGGCTGTTGTCACATCCGAACCACTCTCGTCATTCCAATGGTTTGTCAATCTTGAACCCATCAAGAGCACAAACGAATGTCGTATAGTTTCGCAGGCGAACAAATCGACACTGCTGATCGAGAACTTCGAACGTAAGTACGTTGGTCCGTACACGTGTCGTGCGGAGAATGTTGGCGGTTCGGTTACATCGACTGCAACCGTTAAATTACTGGAAGATAGTCCACAAGAGAGTGTGGAAGAATTCGAATCGCCACGATTCGTTGAAGAATTGTTAGAGCCGATTACGGTAATGGACGGTGAGGCATTATTGCTCACCTGCAAAGTGGTTGGCAAGCCGACACCGCGCGTCGAATGGTATCATAATGAGGAGAAAATTGTGGAGACCAAAGAGACAATAATATCACAGGATGCCGATGGCTTGTGTCAGTTGCAAATAACCGAAGTATTCCCCGAAAATGATGGCGAATACAAGTGTGTGGCCAGCAATAAAATTGGCGAAGCGCTAACAACGACATTTGTTAATGTACAAGGTAGAGCAGAAAATGCACAAAAGCACTTCATTCAACACTAAAACCAATTAGAAATTACAAGCATTCTAGTACAAAAAAACAAAACCTCAACCCCCTTCACAGAGAATCCTTCAGTCCCACTCGTATATAACTTCTGCTTGTTCTTGTTCTAAGTTCGAAGTTTTGACGTTTGTTTCTCTTTGTTCAGCGTTATTCAACTTTGTTTTTGTAATTTTTGTTTTGTTTATTGTCTGTTTGTTAAAAGCATGCACTTCCCGGAAGTGAACCATTACGCCCACTTTTCCATTCCTCTAACTGTTTATCTACTGTATTTTCTCTTAACCCTCTCCTTATTTCTCTCTATTTTTCTGTCTTTTTGTGTACATAAATAATTTTGAGTTCTTGATTAGCTTAATATTTTTCCTATATACTAATTCTTTTTCTTATAATTATTCCTGACTTTAGTATTAGAAATTATGAAAACAACTCACAACAGCAGCGAGGCATTACAATGATGGATTTAGAATGAAAATTAGGTTCTTGTCTTAACTACGAATTTAAGTGAAGTAGAAAGCAAAATATATTGTTTTACCCTGTGATCAAATTTGACCCGGACTAACAAAAAATAGCCTCCCCTGCAAAAAACCTAGAAACTTTAAGAACATTTAAAGTAAAAGACAAAGTATACTATTTTATCCTCTGATCAAATTTGACCCGGACTGACAAAAATAGACTCGCCTGCAAAATATCCAGAGATTTTTAGAACAATTAGTGAAGTAGAAGGCTTTCTGATCAAATTTGACCCGAGCTGTCAAAAAATAGGCTCACCTGCAAAATAGACTCCTTTTTTCATGCATTTCTTATAAGCTCTGGCTGAGATGGCCGGCCTTCAATGCCTTTTAGTTTTTTTGATTTCGGCTCATTTTTGGAGCACCATATACTAGATAGTTGGACAGTTTCGACCTCACATTCATAAACCCACGTCTCGCCGTCAGTAAATGATATGTTTGATGAATGTGAGGTCCTGAGCTACTTTGTCAAGCATATTTGTGACCTCTGAAGTCTTTCTGACTCAAATACTACGATTTTCAAGCACATTTTTTTTTCTTTTAACTTTTTCAATGTTATCGTCATTAACAGAGGCAGGCGGACAACGGTATGAGGAAAATTTTTCATGACTTCACGACCTGAACTGAATGCTTCGAGCCACTCAAATACTTATATTTGTGATAAATTCTTCCTTGGCCGCGATTCCATTGGAATCAAAAAATTTCAAGCCAACTTATTCTTCAATGTTTTTCCATGGTAAAAATAGACACACCTTTCTTATCCTCTGTCAAACTCACAGTAATTGGCATATCGAGATCAAAACTTCACTCGAGGGCACACAATTAGTGTAGCAAGGTCATCGACGACCTAAAAAGCTTATGAGAATTGGACCAAATTAAAATACTAAATTGTTAAACCTTACTTTAGAAGGACATAAACAGTTTTTAAGGAAAACCGAATGTCGACGAAGACTCAAAACTAGGTTTTAGTAGTTTCTTGAGTAATTGTATAAGACCTCGTATCTCTAGACTATTGTGAGCTGTGAAGTGGTTTGTAATATACTTGTATATAAAGAGACTTGTTTTTTTTTGCTGCTCTTTTTCTACTTTGTTTTTTGAATGTCTTGTTTTATTATGTGTTTCTCACTTAGTACCTCTAATAGTGATTTTCTTCACTTAAAACTCAATTCAAATATAAAATATATTTACAACCAACTTTCTTTTTATAGCATTTGAATATATCCCCGATTCTGAAATCACTGGACTCACTGGCTCCGAAGAGGATCTCCTGGATAAGGTATATTGCAAATAAAAGTTTAGGAATTGAGGTTATTTTTATTTACCACCATTTCTTTATTAAAACACATTGCAGACTCTTTCCATCGACGAACAAGCACCGAAAATCATTAAGAAATTACCTGAAAAAATCGAACCCAAAGAGGGTGAACTAGCGAAATTGGAAGTTAAGGTTATTGGTAAACCAAAACCCAAGGTCAAATGGCTGCGCGACGACGAAGAGATATTCGCTTCCGAGGAATATCAAATCGAAAATTTCGAAGATGGCACCTCAGTGCTGGTCATCAATCACGTCTATCCCGATGATGTGGGCGTCATTAGCTTTGAGGCGCACAATCCATTGGGTGTAGCCGTGACAACGGCGCTCTTTGCGGTCGAAGGTAGGACTTACGCAAGGCGTAGCATTTTTGTGTTATGTAGAAAATTTTATTATACATAGGTGAAGCAATTATGTCAATTGCATTATGTGTGTTTAATATAAAATTCTGATTTTCAGCAAGCAGCGTTATAAATTAAATCCTTATCCCAAAAATCCACTGTACATAAATTCCTAACCTCAAAAGTATTTTTTTTACAAAAAATACATATTATACAGTATTTTTTTATACCAAATAGTATTTTTAAACTAAATAGTATTTTTATACCAAACAGTATATTTTTATACCAAACAATATATTTTTATACCAAAAAGTATATTTTTATACCAAACAATATTTTTAAGTTTAGGTTATTTACCATAAGCTATCTTTATACACATATTTATATATGCTTAGAGGACACTTCTTTTTACAGAAAACACACACACACAGGTTCTTACAGCTACTCGCTGGCAATCGTACTAATTAACTTCTTTACTTTACTATTTTTTACTATAAAAAATCAAAAATATATTTAGGCATCGTTGGAACTAAGGACTACCGCAAACCGGAATGGGTAACGCATATGGAAGAAATGCAGAAGGCGCTCAAAGGTAAGCTCCAATCACTTAAGTCACTACAAATTTATGCCAAATTCATGTGAATTGGTATAAAATTTGTAAATTTCTCTCAATATTGTCTGTGTTTTGTTATCTTTTCTATATGTGTATATGTGTTTTAATCTACTTCAACAAACAAATTAGCAATAAAAAATCAACAAATACCCTAATACTTCTCTGTTTAAAAAAAAAAAAATTATACGAAAAAATTGAAAATTCCCCACTGTCGCTATTTTCTATGTGTTTCTTTCTCTTTTTTTTACACTGTACTGTCTTGTCCAAGTCCAAAAAACAAGCAACAAAAACATGTACTTAACTTGAAAAAAATTATATGCGACAAGTACCGTTAAAATTCAATTAAAACAATATATACATACATACAAGTACATACTAATAAACGTATGTATGTATTTCCTTTTTTATAAATAAAGCTTTTTATGTGTGTGTAACGTAAAAGCTAGCACCATAAAGCCATAAAAGCTTACCCCCAAGCCCCATCCTAAACAGTGAAAATTATATGTCTATACTAGCCAAAAACCCCCCAGCCCACCACAAAACAAAGTATACGCCATAAAACAGTTTTCGATTACATTTTAGCATTACAAAAACATTTTTGGAAAATACCTACATATCTTTTTTACAGTATACATACAGTTAAATCACTGCTCATCAAAGCAACATTGGCATCGTGAATTCGAGACTAAACAAGTAGTATTGACTAACAACTTAAAAAACTTAAATACATAAAAATCCTACTAAAAAGTTAAAATTGAAAATTAAAAAAAAAAAAAATATTAAAAAAAAATTTAAATAAAAATTAAAAATCAAAATTAAAATTAAAACTTAAATTAAAAATTAGGAATTAAAATTAAAATAAAAAAAATTAAAATTAAAATTAAAAAAAAAAAATTAATTTAAAGAAATTAAAATAAAAAAAGTTTAACAAGTAAAATTAGAAAATTGAAATTTCCTTACTAAAAAACTACTAATTATTAATTAAAAATTAAAAAAAAAAATAAAGGAACGATAAAAAAGTAGTTTTTTAAAAATTTTGCTTTTTTAACCGAATATATCCCATTCCAAACATTTGTTGAACTCCACTTATCACTTAGCGCTCTCTAATACACTACATAAGTCACTAGCTTTTACGGTGTTTCAGTTATACATATTGTTTCGTTATTGTCACTAATGTTTTCAGTATCTATTTTGCTTCACTTCACATAATTACATACAAATACAATTTATTCTCATACACAAAGATGAACCCCATTCTATTTTTTTGAAAACAGACAAACATTTTCTCCAATATTTATATTTTAGTCATAAAGAAACTTACAGAACACTGAAGACTTGCCACACGTCACATGTAAGTACCCTCGAACATAAGGATATTTAAAAACTAAAAACCAACAACTTTTTATAATATTTTTTTACGAAAGAAGACAGATAATACAATAACACAGCACGCATAGCTTAATTTTGAAAACCTTTTGCTGATTTACGCCTTTACAGTTAGTCAAATAAATTATATAAAAAAATACATAATACTAGGTAGGCTTACTAAAACTTAGATCTTAAAGAGAACATACCTTAATCTTACTTCATCAGTAGAGTAAACGAAATTTTTTAATATAGTCCCAAATCAAGAATTCTTTTCAAATAAAGGCAAACCTTTCCAGCAGTTTTTTTACTAAAGGTGTAGTTTGGTCTTTTAGTATGAACAGTAAAAATAATCTAATATTACAAAACTTTCAGAACTTGCATCAACTTGAAACTTTGTCTAAAACAACTGTATTGGTTCGGTCCTTACATTCAAATTGTATTGCTTTATTAAGAAAAATGTTTTCGAATAATATGTAACTAATGAAGGTCTTAAAAATTAATCCAATATCACAAAAATGTCGGATCTTGCACCAACTTGAAACTTTCTCTAAAATACCGGTATTAGTTCAAGCCTTACATTAAACATTGCTTTGTTT
The DNA here is from genome assembly GCA_027475135.1 of Bactrocera correcta. Classification (NCBI taxonomy): domain Eukaryota; kingdom Metazoa; phylum Arthropoda; class Insecta; order Diptera; family Tephritidae; genus Bactrocera; species Bactrocera correcta. The sequence goes on along the minus strand of CM050327.1, from coordinate 22,740,035 downwards.
TGTTCAAGAAATATGTCCTCGAATACATATGTATCTCAATGAAGGTCCTAAAAATTAATTTTCCTATGCATATAAAGTCTGATTTGATAGTAAACGTAATTACAGAAAGATAAAGACAATTTTAATACCATTCCAGCCGTTTGATAGCTAAAGCCGTAGATTGGTATTTGAGAACAAACACTGTAAAAGAAATCCGATATTACAAAATTGTCAGATCTTGCACCAATTTAGATTTTTATCTTAAATAACTGTATTGGCTCGATCCTTACGTTAAACATTGTTTTGCTTTATTCAAAAACTACGTTTCCGAATAAAATGTAACTCAATGAAAACCCTCAAAATTCATTTTCCTATGCCGATAAAGTACTGATTGGATAACAAACGTAGTCCCAAGAGAGCTATGGTATTTATGACGAAGAATACTTGGCAATAACCCAAAAAACTATGGTTCTAATACTATATGAACAAACATAAAGCCTTACGATAATTAAGTAAGAAAACCGATCCTCAAAAAGTGATAATCTTTCAGCATTTCTAACGAAATCATTTTATAACAAAAATTTGGAAAATTATTTCGAGAATATTGATATACGATGAAGCTATTTTTCACATAGAATGATAATCACATTTTATTGCATTTTGTCGAAAATATTATCGATTTCTTGAAGCAAAAACTCCTACTAGTAGTTCAATAATGTGGATTACTTTTTAAAATAAAAAGAATGTACGAACTGAAGAAACACTAAGTTTATTTTCTACCCTAATTATCTATAATTAAACTACCAACTTCTAAGGTAACCTTTAAGTCTACATTATGATCTTGGAGAAAATTTCCTTTTTTGCTGAATTTTTGTTCTAAAAGAATAAACAAGTTAGAACGGATATCTACAATGTTTTGAAAAATACAAAATACAACATAGTTTTGAATGCAAAAATAGTGCAAAAAATCGGTATTTAGAAGAAACCTGGAGTACATTTAAAACCTTCAGTTTATTTCTTTCAAAAGTGAAAATTATATTGTATGTAAAAGTCACAACGAGGACCTCATAAACTCTAAAAATCTTGACATAGAGCAATATTTTATATTAAGCATTTTCGATGCCGAAAAAATAAACTTTAAATTACTCGTACAATATGATTCCATAAAAAGACCTGGCAATTACAGAACATAACAAGACTCTTCCAGAATCAGGGCAGTCAAAATTAGTACCTATATTCATGATATCGATATATTGTTAAATGAGAAATATTTTTCGAACTACTTGTAAATAATTTTCTGTTACAACAACCATGTTTTTAGTCTTGTTTAGAATCCCAATATTCTTAGATTTGTGTGCATACTTCCCAAAAACCTCTTTCAAAAACATTACAAACCATTCAAGTAACTATAAAGCAACAACCATGAACCCAATCCTGGTGAATTTGAGTACCTAACTTAACTATTTTCCGCCTACTGTATACCACTTCTCCTCGAACTCTTCGTTCTAGTTGTAAGTGAACGCTGTATATTAGCTTAGCTTTAACTAAAAACTATGAAACTTGCAATTCTCTTTGCTTGTAGCCGCTAAATGCTCGCCATCGATAGTAAACGAATTGCGTGATTGCCGTGCAGCCACCGGCGAAATTGCCAAATTCGAAATACAATTTGCCGGAAACCCCAAACCAGGTACAGTACTGCCACATGCAATAAGTGGGCAAAGAAAATATGGAAATAACATAGAATGCCGGCAACTAGTATTAGTGGCACTAACAAATATATTTACCTTTTCTAATTGCATTAGATATACAATGGTATTTTAACAATGTACAGCTTAGAGAATCTAACAAATATCGCTTGCGCGTCGAAGAGACCATAGCCTCTTTAGAAATACTCAATGTCACGTACGAGGATATCGGCTTCTATACATGCAAATTGATCAATGAGATCGGCATGACTATGTCGCGTGGCAAATTCGATCTAGCCACAGCGGCAACAACAATTACCGAAACCGAAACCGAACAAAAAGTGAAGAGTAAAAAGAAGACAGTTGTGAAGAAATCAACTGCCAAAAAGTCCAGTGAACAACAGCAAAAATTGCATAAAACTGAAATAACAATTGTACCCACTGATGATAGTGACGTGGAGACCACCGTAAATGTGGTTAAGGTGCAACGACCCGTTTCGGTATTGGTCGAAGAGAGTGGCGTTTCCGAAGTGATGGAAGTGAAAGATCGTAAAATCGCTGACGCGGAATTATTGGCCACACAACAAGAGAGTAAAACTATAACAACAACCACTACAACAACAACAAAGACCACCAAAACAATTGAGATCACCGAAACCGTACAAACGATACGTCAAAAGATCTCACAGAAGATCATAACAGTTGAAGATCTGCTGGTGATACGGCAACACGAGGAGGTCAATGAATTGCTCGAAACTATCGATGCCAGCTCCTTCGGCTCGACCGGCGAGGCCGCGTTGCGTGATTTAGCTAGTATTGGACTGTTGTTGCGCTACGGTTGCACAACCTATGAAATTATCTATATGTATGAGCAGAATATTTTCATTTCCTTGCAAAAAGCTGAATCGCAAGCGGCGCTAGTGCAAGTGGTCGAACGCGAGGGTCACGAGGAGTTGATCACACAAATACTGGGTGAATCGACGACCGAGGATGAGACCGTGCTGGCCGCTACCGTGGGCTTCAAGGCATTCATACGCATGATTGAGACGTGTGAAATAACAATTGAGACAGTGATTAGGCGCTTTGTAAGGGAAGATTTTATATCGCAAGACTGGACGATATCCGCAAAAGAGGTTTGCCACGCTTTGCATGTGTTTGTGTTTGACTTTGTTGCTTTTTGTTTTTATTAATATATAGTTAAGAAATTAAGAGGTTAGTAACTTTTGCATAGTATATTCGACTGACGAGGCTTTTAGTTGGGTTTCATAGTGTTTACCATATAAGAAAACTTTTTTAATTGAAAAGATATATACACGAAAATTAGCATAGATTATTTTCCGAGGCAACGCTACAATTTCTCGAAAAATTGTTCAGATCGAACCACTATAGCATATAGCTGTCATACAAACTGAACGATCAAACCCAAGTCCTTGTATGAAAAACTTCTTTATTTGTTAAGCTATCTTAACGAAATTTGTCATAGATAATTGCCTAGACAACGCTACGATCTCCGAAAAAATTTTTTACATCGAACCACTATAACATATAGCGCCATAAAATGCGATCAAACTCAAGTCCTTGTATGAAAACCTTTTTTATTTGTTAAGATATCTTCATATAATTCGGCACAGATTATTCTCTAGAGCAACGCTACCATCTTCAAATAAATTGGTCAGATCGGGCCACTACAACATATAGCTGCTATACAAACTACTTACAAATCAAGCAAGCTATAGCCTTTTATATAAGATGCCTAATACTGCCTGACAAATCCAGTCCTTGATGAAAAACTTTTTTATTCATAAGATATCTTCATGAAATTTTGGCACAGACTCTGATTTTCCAGAGCTAACGACATACCATCCTCAAATAAATTTGTTCAATTGGCCACTATAACATATGAGCGCCATACAACTCTTGAATCAAGACTCAAGATCAAGAGCTTTTTATAGCCTTTTATGTTATAAGGATGCACCTAAGAGGCTGTTATAGCTGCGGTGTTGCCGAAATAAATTTTTTTTATTTTAATTTTTATATATTTAATGACTCCTTATAAAATTATTCTTAGGTTAGGTATGAAAAGATAGAAATTTTAAGTACTCACCGAAAGTTTAGGGTATGACATTCGGAAACTCTGCAATGAAAAGAGAGAATTGAGCATTTTAGAGTGCAAACTTTCAAAGATATTGAAAAAATAATTTTTTTTTTTCTTTAATTATTACTTATGCTTACTACTATTTACATAATAATATAAAAATGCAATATCTGCATATATTTATGTATATAAATATGTAAATCTTCTCTTTCCGCCTAACACTTCTAACACATGCGCACACGCACATTTAGAGGACAATTGAAACGTCGCAAATAATTGAGAGTCACGAGGCCGTAACACATATAAAATACGGTAAGCGAGTGCTAGCAAAAGCTAAAAAAATATTAAAAAGCAAAAGAAATATTTTTGCTTTAGAGTTAAGACTTGTAAAGAGCTTTAATGGAAATGCAAATTTTCTTTGTTGTTTTTTTATATTTTTATTACGTATGCGCAATGAAATTTGCTTCCAAAAACCGCTTGCTTGCCGCTTGTCGCACCAATGCCAAATGCCAAATGCAAACCGCCACCAAAACCAAATGTCAAATTAACAGAGGAGACATTCGTCGAGGAGCGCACAGTAGTCGTCGAAGAAGGTTTGAATATAGAAACTGTAGAAACTGTAGAAATTGAAGAATTGTAGAATGCCCAAAAAACGAAAAATTTAATAAAAAAAAAAAATATAATTCAAAAATAAATAAAAGAAACTGTAGTAACCAAAGCAGGCCACCAAAATCCAACAGTGTCTCCACCAAAAACCAAATGTTGATTAAAATTTAACGTTAAAAAAAATTTAATAAATAATTGTAAAAATAAAAAAAAATATTAATAATCAAAACAACCCAAAATTATGCCAATTACCAATTACATATATAATAATTTAGCATTAATACATACTTATATGAAGAAAACGTAATAATACTATTAATAGCAATTTGTTTTAACAATAAAAACAACAATAATATTAATCAAGGCAAATTCGAAAGTTATCTTTTCGCAGTGAATTCTCGAAAATTTTAAAAAAATTTACAAAATTCTCCCCACCGAAGTCACTACTTACAACCACCACCACTACTACTACTGCCGCCCGTCAGCCGTACAACTAGTGTGCTAATGCTAATACCAAATATTTACTACTCTTGCTATTCTCTATTACTACTAATTTTGCTACCAACTGTCCTACTACGAATCTAAGTACCAAAAAAACACGAAAACAATAATAACAACTAAGCCACATGTGTACAAGTGTAGTAACTACAAACTCGCTTTGGAAGGCGGCGTCTCAGACAAATCGTAAGCGTAATGTGTGTACGCCCTACGCCATTTGCTCTACTCCTTTTCGCTCGCATTGCACGCCTGCGCCGCCGCGCTGTTATCATATAAGCTTCGCTGCTGCCATTTAATTTTCAATTTTCTATAGCATTTTTTCTAGCTTTTAATATTTTTCTACTATATATTTTATGCTTTCAAACTATTTTTAAATTTTTTACTAATTTTTTCTTTTAACTGCCAGTATTAATTTTCCATATTTAGTTCTCTTAAAGCCACTTTTATGCACTTGCTTTTAATCCTTAAGCTTCATTTTCTAAGCTATGAACACAGTACAGCACAAAACCACGTACAACAACAACAAAGCAAGCGTATGTAAGTAATAAGGTAAGCACTTGGTTCAATCTGCGTAGTAGATGTGTATGTAAATGTATAAGCGAAATTGTTTGTCTGTAAAAAATCGAAAAAACGAAAGAAAACAAAAAAAGTATACTTTCATTTACACCCAAAAATACTATTTGTATTTATATTGTATGTCGTATCCCAAGAGTACATTGTATATGTATGAGCCGAGATCTATGCAGAACTCACAGCTTTTATTGTATGTAACAACAAAGCAAATTTATAGGTTATGGTTAAAAATGAAGATTCCTTGCGGCAATGTTGGCATATTATCAGAAAAAACAATATTTTTTTAAATTAAAATACATTTCGGTTTTTGTTAATAGTGAGGTTAGGCTGGTCTAAATCAAAAACAAAATTACAATCAGTATCAGTTTAAGATGAAAAAATCAGTTCATACGACTCAACGTTCCTTCGCTGAACAGCTTATAGAATATACATACATGTATGGCACGCACAAACAATTGTTGACCGTCACATGCTTCCCTCAAGTAGTGCTAACACATAATCTCTCGCTTCTGCCATGACCTTTTTCGGTGGACGGTTTCGTGCTCTGTGTATGGCGTCCCATCTGAAAGACTGTCCTTTTTTTTTGTAGTTTTGTATTGTCATTCTTGTTTATACTATAAGGTTCCCCACTGAGAGTCGCTTTCCGCCTCGCGGAAAAGTAGTCCCTTTATAAGGTTCCAAAGTTATCTCAGTTTCGAGTGCGACAATGCGTTCAAAACCGGCCACCGGAAAAGAGAGAGTTATCTCAACTTACACCTACAATACCAACTCATTGGTGACGGATTGAGAACGTACCCTGAGGCCTGCAAGGGTTTTAACGGGACGGAGACCGCCTTGGTATTCACCCGTCAAAAATTTCAGTCTGATGTCACCCAAGCAGGCTCAGGTTACAGAATACCTCGACCCCTGGAACAGATTTCAAACCAATCCAACTAATTGTCCAAAGCTAGATCCGTGTAGAGCAAAGGGTGAAAAATCCGTAAGTCATTTGGCGTTTCCCAAGATGCGCGGAGGCAAATCTGCTTTACACCCCATTAGAAGATAAAATAAGGAGTGGGTTTTTTTGTTCCGCCAAAATCAAGGACTATTTACTGTATCCAGATAAAAAAGAATCTTCGAGCCAGCTAAACTTAGCTCCCTGATTATTAAAATTTATATGAGGTTCACTTAAGAAAACACCAAACTATCGCAATATATCAAACTAGATCGAACTATGCCTTTTGCCATTTCAAAACGCCTTAAAAATATAATAAAATCTTAGCTCTCTTGCACAGAGGCCACCATTAGTTTCTTAAGTAGCAGTATGATATAAAAAGAGCCAGCCACTTTCGAAGCTTGATTTCAGTAATTTAGATTCAGAATCCTTACACGCAGAAGGATTTTCAACTCCATTTCACACTCTCTTCGGTAAGCAATCATTGTTTTCATAAAGTGACCTAAAAAATCTTAGTTAAGAAGCTTCAAGTGCTCTTATAAAGAGACCAATCACACTCTAAACAAAAACTCCCAAGATGCCAAAAGCCTTTACCGAAATTTTTCAATACAAATCTTAAAGCTTTAGGGAAAGAGTTTTGCAAAAAAGATTGGATTTCAAAACAATCACACAATACCGGTGTTTTTCTACGAAACCTTAAGAGCTGAAATCTGAATATTCTATGAACTTTAATTTATTTTACTAAAATATCCGACAAATTAGCCGTTAAGGAGTCTGCATTCTTTTTCCTAAAATAAATGTACATATTAATACTGCCATGTCATAACCACACACCGAAGAAGACTTTGGAACACAACTCGTAACGAAATCTGCAAGCTCTAAAACCAAACTACTGACACCATAACCAATGCCACAGCGAATAGCGGGCCACCACTACTTACAAAGCAACTACATACTACTGACATATGTACATATGAACATAACCATCATTCTCTCATGAGCACGACAAGTTTTTTACTTACTTACATTCGCATTCGCAGAAACAACAGCACCTTTGATAGCCACACATGTGGATGAGAAAATCATACAACAACAACAAGTGCAACAACAACAACTACTAGTACAACAAGAACAACATGAACAAACAGTTATCATACAACAACAACTACAAGCGGAAGAAGAAATTCTTATTAAAAGCGAAAAAGTTAAAAAGAAGAAAAAGAAAGTATCACAACAACAACAAATAACTCAAGAAATTCAAGAAATTGTAGAAATGCAAGAAGAACAAAAAGAAACTCGTATTCATAAAGACTTACAATCACATCAGATGCTCGAAGATTTCTACACCACCGACACAGTTACGAGCATACAACCCGAAGACATACCATACGAAACCATACAGATTCAAACACTACCACAAGAGACTATCGAAACAACAGCGCTAACACAAGTTTCACAGGTATCCACTGAACGGCCCGAGCCGAAAGTGGCGCATGCCGATATCGCACCCGTCAAGACTGTGGCAATGCAAGAGGAATCGAGTATGCTCGAAGTGGAAGAAGGTCTAAGGCCGCAACGTCGGCGACCAAGTGAAAAATTGCAAGAAACCATAACGGAAGTCACGCGTCGTGCCGCCGCAGTAACTGAAGTGGAGACGAAGCAAAACGCAGTTGAGCTCGTAAGCGAAAGAAAACCGAAAGCGGCGCAAGCGCAACCGACTGTGGACGAAAGCGAAACTGTATTGGTGGAGAAGCCACTAGTAGAAGACACAGTCGAAGATTTGCAAGGCGCCAAAGTGCCAGAAGAACATGCTATGCCCACTGTAGTGCCACATATTTCACAACAACAATTTTGGAGTTGACGACCGCCGATGCGGTGGGTGATTTGCCCGCGGACGTACTGCGCGAAAAACCGACTGAAAAGGCCAAAACAGATTATGTGCCACACAAGAGTGTCATAGTGGAGCAATTAGTAAGTGGCGAGACTACTGAAAAGGATGTTATTAAAGAGAAAGTTGCTGAGAAACAGATACCAATCGGTGTTGTGATGGCTGAGACAAGCGTTGAAGTGGTAGAAGTACAGCCGCAGGATACAACGGCAACCTACGACACGCCACATATAAAACAGGAGGATGCAGTGCCGACATTAGTCGAACATTTAGCATATGTAGAGAAGGAAGAAAAAACTGTCGACAAGGAGGAAGTATTTGAGAAAGCCAAATCACCGCTCAAGTCGACGGCGGACGTGGAGGTCACTGCAGAAACTGTGCCATTGGAAGTAACGCAAAGCGAAACGGCTGAAACGGTACTAGAGCTCAAAGCACAAAAGTTGCCGGACACCAGCAAAGCGCTAGAAAATTTAATAGTGCAACGCAGCTTGATTGGTACACAACCAGACCTGCAAAGCCCATTGGAAGAAGTGCCTAAAACGGATATGATAACCCAAACGGCCGTGGGTAATTTGACCGAAAATATACACATAGTCGGTGCAGAAGTAACTACGCTCGAAGAGAGACCAACGGAATTAATACCTACCGTAGAACCCAAGTTGGCGGTAGCAGAGAGCGAACAAACACAGAGTCTAATTGTAGGACAGATTAGTGAAACATTAACGGAAGAGCGCACCGAGTCACTCGAACAAGTAACGCCAACACCAGGTAAGCTAACTAAAACTGCACTAACCGCAGCCAATGCGGTAGCGTTACGCAACGAAGACTTGATTTGTGATGCCACCGCGTTTATTGAGAGCACACAACCCAGCGAGCAGCACACGAAACTCGGCTATGAAGGCGCTGCTCCCGTAGCTAACATAGGCACTGTAGAAACGCATGATAAGGAAGTAACACTGCCGACACAAAAGCCCGAAACAGCTGAAGCGAAGTACGGCTACGTGGAGCAGACTCCACTGTCGATCAAAACGGATCAAATGCTAGAAGCGGCAGGCGATTGGCAGTCTGTGCTGCAACCAATTAGTCAAATCGCAAGTCACAAACAAACGGAAATTAAGTTGACCGCACCGAACGTGCTCGAAGTACAGCTGCAAGCAAGCTCTGAGTCATTAGATACAGACACACCGAAAGAAGTGGCCGCCACAAAAACAATCGATACCATCTATGGTGGTTTAAGCGAAATACAGGCTGTGCTAGAGACACATACCGAACTCAAAGAGCTGGAACAGCCGGCGGAGAAAACGGTACAACCGCTGCCTGGCAGGGAAATGCAACCATTAGCCGTTTACGAAGTACAAATTACGGAAACGGATCAAGCACTAAATTTACCGGAAAAACCAGTCATGCAAGCTCTACACGAAACTGCACCTGAAACTTATACACCGCTCGAGCGCACCGAAGTTTTGACTTTGGATACGACAAACAAAGTCGAGGAGCAAATAAAACCACAAACAGCTCAAGCAGAATTTGGCTTACAAACACAGCGTAGCACAAAAGTGCAACAACAAACAACTTTAGATGCCGTAGATGTGCTTGTAACGGAGGAATTGCCAGTCAAGCAAACAATCAGCAGTGATATTGAGTTGTCACAACCCTTGGAGATCATTACAACAGCCATACACGACAAGGAATCCAAGTTAACACCAGCCGACATGCCTGCCGCAAAGGAAGTGCAAACGATAACCACGGACACATTGCCAGTAGCCGATACCGAAAGTACGCAACCCATGGAAGCTTTTACGGCGCTCAACGAAACACAATTGGATAAAAAACATGCACACTATGGTTACACCGAAATCATATCGACAGTGCAGACAAGTAATGTAACGCTAGAGGGTACTCAAGAATACACAAGAAAGCAAGTGCCCACAGATGCCGTCGCCAGTGTGGAGCTGGTGTCGCATAAGAACGCCTTCGAAGTGCACACAACGAACTTCAGTGAGAAGGAGGTAAAACTCAGCGCTGACATGCCGCACACCAAAGGGCCAGCAGAAGTGAAAATAAATGAGTTGACGCAAAAGAGCGCCATAACACAAGCGCCTTATGTGCACGAGAGTGCCGGTGAGCTAAAAGGTGTGGAATCCTTGGAGACCACAGGTAAGCCGACGACTGATAGCAGCTATGAAATCTCGATACAACAAGAAAGTGTCTATGAGAAAGAGACCTCACTTGAACCTTATCAAAAAGGTAAAGAATTTGCGGCAACCGTGACGTTCAACACCGAAGATGCTAAGCAAATAGAGCAGAGCTTACTGTACGAGCGCGAGCAGACGTTCGATAAAGTACAACCGATTGCGGCGAACGCGCAAGCGGCAGCACCAACGGAGAATTTAAAACTGCCGTTAAACGAAAATGTTTATGACTTGGAGAGCGTGGGCGCCATCGACAAGCTGAAACTTACGACAAGCTCGGCCATCTCGCAATATCAAAACCTGAATGAAACTATTATTTCGGAAATCATTGCTTATGAGGACTCCCGGCCCGATGCAATGGTACTGCAAAAGCATGTCGAACAACCGCTTGAAGTTGCGCTAACACTCTCCGAACATGCCGCAATCGCTAGCGAAAATATTGTTATAGAGGATGCACAGCTCTATGAAGATAAGCCAACATTTACTGAGAAGAACGCACGGGAAGCAACAAGCGAGCAACAAATGCATGCACCATTGCTGCAAGAAACGAGCTTACTGGATGCCGCGACAGCTTTGCCAACGCACACAGAGCTCGGAGATACGGCAAAACCGGGCACGGAACAAACACTACTCACCACAAATGTTGTTAGAGAAGAAAATATCTACGAGCAATATAAGCCTGTGCAGGATGAAGAGATACAGCCTGCGGCACATGCCAACATCGGGCACACCACGCAACAACTGCCTACGATACAAGCTCCAGAGATAGCCGAGCGGGAAGGTAAACTGAAGTTGCCAAAAGAAGTCGCGCCACAACAAGCGAACGAAGCGGACTTGAGCAAAACTTTAGGACTGCCAATAGTCAGTGAGACTAATGCAGCGGAAGCGCCAAACCTGCTAGCAACAGAGGTGCCAAGCTTAACAGAAGTAAAGTCGACGCTTACCGGCGCACAGCACGAAGTTCAGACTACTCAAGTGCAAACCTACGAGGAAACGGATGAATTATTAACACGTGATAACGCGCCAACCGCGCAAACAATGGTCAATTTAGAAAATATACCAAGGCCAGCGCAGGTGGAGACTCTCACCGCCGTCTACGCCAAAGAAGGTGATTTAGAGCGTTTCAAGAGCGATGAGCAGCATGCCAAACCTTATGTGGAGGGTATGTACACGGAGACCATCACAAGTGATGTGACAGCGTTTGAAAAAACCGATGTTTTAGAAAAGCCAGAGTTCGAAACTAAGGCGGCCAAGCCGACCATTGATGGACAACAACAGTTACAGGTCGAGCAACTGGATGTAGTGTTAGACAAGGAGAACACCTTTGAAATTAAGCTGAAAACAGAAAGCGCCAAGCCGTATATAGAGGGCACGCAACACGAAACGCTCATCACGGAGATGGCAGCTGTAGAACAACTAAGCGATTTGCCAGCAGATCTGGAAAAAACGGATAAAACAGCGCGTCAACAGCTGGTGGAGGAGAGCTTGCGCCAAGCACAAACCATCAGCACACCAATCTTATTAGAAAAAGAAACACCAACAAGCGACGCCGAGCCAACAAAGTACATGGCAAAGCCACAAACTGCCGCAATACAAAATGACAAAATCATCGCCGAGCTTACGCCCTACGAAGGCGTGCAGCCGTTCGAAACCGGCGATGGCGCAAAACCGCAACATGCCAGCGCCAGCTTAACAACAAAATTGACGCACAGCCAAATCACAACACTGCAGGAAACTCTCACCAAAGAACAGCGCCTAACAAGCGCACAGCCCGAGCAGCAAAGCGCCATTTTAGTCACCGCGCAGAATATAGCGCACACGACCGAGGAAACGATCGGTCTGAATCTGATAACCGACACATATGACTTGAAGCAACAGCCGGAGCGTATAGCGCACAGTACACACGCCGATTTAAATGAAAGTAAAACAGTGACAGAATCGCTATCGTATGAACAAGCGACGACATTGCCCACAGAGGAGCGCGCAACACAATTGCCAATCGGCAGCACAGTGCCGACAGAACAAACCAAATCGGCGCAGAAAACCGAAGTAAATATTTACGAAAGTATACAAGAAGAAGTTGGCGACTTTAGGCCACACACCGTCGCGGGCATAGAAAGCAGCGTAGTTGTGCGCGAACTCAAAGCGCCCCTCATCGATGAGGTTACCGTGAAACCTGCACTCGAACACTTGGCGGCAAGTATGCCGCAACAGGAAACTGCAACAACCAATACCACAGCGTTCGACAATTTAAGCGTTAGTGCACAAGTAGCCTATGAAAGTGCTGCTGTGATCACAAGTCAGCCGGCGGTAGATGAGCGCAAAGCACAAGTGCGTGTGACAGACACACTCGCACAGACAACCATCACCGATGTACCACTTGTTAACGAGAGCGCCGCTAAGCTGCAGGATGTTAGACATACCGATGAGCATGCCGATGTTAGCATAACACCACAACATAGTACGTATTTGCATGAACAAACTGAAATACAGGATAATCTCAGCACATTGGATACACACACAACACCAACAACGGCTGCGGCCGAAATGACAATTATGCCACAGTATGCGCTAGCTGGTAGCGATGCGCAGACATACGAGCATACGATTCCACATACCACAGTTCTAACAACAGCAATAACACCACAAAGCACCACAACACCAACAACAGGAAAAACAACGCTGCAAACAACACTATTTATAGCGGAACACTCGGATATACACGAAGATACAAAAACAAAAACTGATCAAGCTATCAGCACTTATCAGCCACACATCACATTCGATCAATCAATTTTGGTTGAATACGAAAAAGAAACACAACTTAAAACATTACAACAAAACGCACAACAATTACAAACAACAAGCGCACAGCCAAATCATATTTTACCAATAGAACGTGAAGAAATGTTAAATGAGTGTGTCTCCGATTTAATGGCAGAAGACAAAACGTCAAAAGCCTTAAAAACACCAATCACAACGAGCGGTGTTAGTGATTTTGTAGAGGGAATAACTGTTGAGGTAGTACCGGCATATCATACTGTCGATGACATACAACCAATTAGTGTAGCACACGAAAAACCTAAGTACATACATGAAACCATGAAAGACAAAGTAGAAAAAGTAGAAACACTAAGTGTAAAAACCGATTTCGGTAAGTACAAAATATTCCATGTTAGGGAAATTTCTATATGGCGTATTACTTATTCCGACCCCATCGAGCCCCTAAATTTAAACAAAACACATATTACACACAAGTTTAGTACTAGAACAACAAAAATTCACAACCAACAACATTACCATATTAACCAAGTACATTCTCTTACACAGACACACCGAAAACATCTCACACTACAGAACACAAAACACAACAAAAAACACTTATATCCGAAGATGAAAAAACCACTGAAATGCCAGAAGCAGTACACATCATTGAGACAATCTCCGATGAAGGCAAACCCAAAAAGAGAACGATACGAACACGAGTAATCAAGAAGGTCAAGGGTGGCAAACAAGAAGTCACAAAGATCGAAACTGTTGAGGAAGATGATAAGCAACCAGAAACCACAGTCACAGTTGAAGAAACACCTGTGGAAGAAGCACCTGAGGAAGTTAGAGAAATGCCCGAAGAGGTGCGTGTGGTTGAAACCATCTCCGAAGACGGAAAACCAAAGAAGAAGAAGATCCGCACACGAGTAATCAAGAAGGTCAAGGGTGGCAAACAAGAAGTCACAAAATCGAAACTGTTGAAGAAGATGATAAGACAACCAGAAACCACAGTCACAGTTGAAGAAACACCTGTTGAAGAAGCACCCGAGGAAGTTAGAGAAATGCCCGAAGAGGTGCGTGTGGTTAAAGACCATCTCCGAAGACGGTAAACCAAAGAAAAAGAAGATCCGTACACGAGTAATCAAGAAGGTCAAGGGTGGCAAACAAGAAGTCACAAAGATCGAAACTGTTGAGGAAGATGATAAGCAACCAGAAACCACAGTCACAGTTGAAGAAACACCTGTGGAAGAAGCACCGAGGAAGTTAGAGAAATGCCCGAAGAGGTGCGTGTGGTTGAAACCATCTCCGAAGACGGAAAACCAAAGAAGAAGAAGATCCGCACACGAGTAATCAAAAAGGGGGGGGGGGGGGGGGGGGGGGGGGGGGGGGGGGGGGGGGGGGGGGGGGGGGGGGGGGGGGGGGGGGGGGGGGGGGGGGGGGGGGGGGGGGGGGGGGGGGGGGGGGGGGGGGGGGGGGGGGGGGGGGGGGGGGGGGGGGGGGGGGGGGGGGGGGGGGGGGGGGGGGGGGGGGGGGGGGGGGGGGGGGGGGGGGGGGGGGGGGGGGGGGGGGGGGGGGGGGGGGGGGGGGGGGGGGGGGGGGGGGGGGGGGGGGGGGGGGGGGGGGGGGGGGGGGGGGGGGGGGGGGGGGGGGGGGGGGGGGGGGGGGGGGGGGGGGGGGGGGGGGGGGGGGGGGGGGGGGGGGGGGGGGGGGAAAAAAAAAAAAAAAAAAAAAAAAAAAAAAAAAAAAAAAAAAAAAAAAAAAAAAAAAAAAAAAAAAAAAAAAAAAAAAAAAAAAAAAAAAAAAAAAAAAAAAAAAAAAAAAAAAAAAAAAAAAAAAAAAAAAAAAAAAAAAAAAAAAAAAAAAAAAAAAAAAAAAAAAAAAAAAAAAAAAAAAAAAAAAAAAAAAAAAAAAAAAAAAAAAAAAAAAAAAAAAAAAAAAAAAAAAAAAAAAAAAAAAAAAAAAAAAAAAAAAAAAAAAAAAAAAAAAAAAAAAAAAAAAAAAAAAAAAAAAAAAAAAAAAAAAAAAAAAAAAAAAAAAAAAAAAAAAAAAAAAAAAAAAAAAAAAAAAAAAAAAAAAAAAAAAAAAAAAAAAAAAAAAAAAAAAAAAAAAAAAAAAAAAAAAAAAAAAAAAAAAAAAAAAAAAAAAAAAAAAAAAAAAAAAAAAAAAAAAAAAAAAAAAAAAAAAAAAAAAAAAAAAAAAAAAAAAAAAAAAAAAAAAAAAAAAAAAAAAAAAAAAAAAAAAAAAAAAAAAAAAAAAAAAAGGTGCGTGTGGTTGAAACCATCTCCGAAGACGGAAAACCAAAGAAGAAGAAGATCCGCACACGAGTAATCAAGAAGGTCAAGGGTGACAAACAAGAAGTCACAAAGATCGAAACTGTTGAGGAAGATGATAAAGCAACCAGAAACCACAGTCACAGTTGAAGAAACACCTGTGGAAGAAGCACCAGAGGAAGTTAGAGAAATGCCCGAAGAGGTGCGTGTGGTTGAAACCATCTCCGAAGACGGAAAACCAAAGAAGAAGAAGATCCGTACACGAGTAATCAAGAAGGTCAAGGGTGGCAAACAAGAAGTCACAAAATCGAAACCCTGTTGAAGAAGATGACAAACAACCAGAAACCACAGTCACAGTTGAAGAAACACCTGTTGAAGAAGCACCCGAGGAAGTTAGAGAAATGCCCGAAGAGGTGCGTGTGGTTGAAACCATCTCCGAAGACGGAAAACCAAAGAAGAAGAAGATCCGTACACGAGTAATCAAGAAGGTCAAGGGTGGCAAACAAGAAGTCACAAAGATCGAAACTGTTAAAGGAAGATGATAAGCAACCAGAAACCACAGTCACAGTTGAAGAAACACCTGTGGAAGAAGCACCCGAGGAAGTTAGAGAAATGCCCGAAGAGGTGCGTGTGGTTGAGACCATCTCCGAAGACGGTAAACCAAAGAAGAAGAAGATCCGCACACGAGTAATCAAGAAGGTCAAGGGTGGCAAACAAGAAGTCACAAAATCGAAACTGTTGAGGAAGATGATAAGCAACCAGAAACCACAGTCACAGTTGAAGAAACACCTGTGGAAGAAGCACCGAGGAAGTTAGAGAAATGCCCGAAGAGGTGCGTGTGGTTGAAACCATCTCCGAAGACGGAAAACCAAAGAAGAAGAAGATCCGTACACGAGTAATCAAGAAGGTCAAGGGTGGCAAACAAGAAGTCACAAAGATCGAAACTGTTGAGGAAGATGATAAGCAACCAGAAACCACAGTCACAGTTGAAGAAACACCTGTGGAAGAAGCACCCGAGGAAGTTAGAGAAATGCCCGAAGAGGTGCGTGTGGTTAAAGACCATCTCCGAAGACGGAAAACCAAAGAAGAAGAAGATCCGCACACGAGTAATCAAGAAGGTCAAGGGTGGCAAACAAGAAGTCACAAAGATCGAAACTGTTGAGGAAGATGATAAGCAACCAGAAACCACAGTCACAGTTGAAGAAACACCTGTGGAAGAAGCACCTGAGGAATTTAAAGAGAAATGCCCAAAGGAGGTGCGTGTGGTTGAGACCATCTCCGAAGACGGTAAACCAAAAAAAGAAGAAGATCCGTACACGAGTAATCAAGAAGGTCAAGGGTGGCAAACAAGAAGTCACAAAGATCGAAACTGTTGAGGAAGATGATAAGCAACCAGAAACCACAGTCACAGTTGAAGAAACACCTGTGGAAGAAGCACCCGAGGAAGTTAGAGAAATGCCCGAAGAGGTGCGTGTGGTTGAAACCATCTCCGAAGACGGAAAACCAAAGAAGAAGAAGATCCGCACACGAGTAATCAAGAAGGTCAAGGGTGGCAAACAAGAAGTCACAAAGATCGAAACTGTTGAAGAAGATGACAAACAACCAGAAACCACAGTCACAGTTGAAGAAACACCTGTGGAAGAAGCACCAGAGGAAGTTAGAGAAATGCCCGAAGAGGTGCGTGTGGTTGAAACCATCTCCGAAGATGGAAAACCAAAGAAGAAGAAGATCCGCACACGAGTAATCAAGAAGGTCAAGGGTGGCAAACAAGAAGTCACAAAGATCGAAACTGTTGAGGAAGATGATAAGCAACCAGAAACCACAGTCACAGTTGAAGAAACACCTGTGGAAGAAGCACCTGAGGAATTTAAAGAGAAATGCCCAAAGGAGGTGCGTGTGGTTGAGACCATCTCCGAAGACGGTAAACCAAAAAAAGAAGAAGATCCGTACACGAGTAATCAAGAAGGTCAAGGGTGATAAACAAGAAGTCACTAAAATCGAAACTGTTGAAGAAGATGACAAACAACCAGAAACCACAGTCACAGTTGAAGAAACACCTGTGGAAGAAGCACCCGAGGAAGTTAGAGAAATGCCTGAAGAGGTGCGTGTGGTTGAAACCATCTCCGAAGACGGAAAACCAAAGAAGAAGAAGATCCGTACACGAGTAATCAAGAAGGTCAAGGGTGGCAAACAAGAAGTCACAAAGATCGAAACTGTTGAGGAAGATGATAAGCAACCAGAAACCACAGTCACAGTTGAAGAAACACCTGTTGAAGAAGCACCCGAGGAATTTAAAGAGAAATGCCCGAAGAGGTGCGTGTGGTTGAAACCATCTCCGAAGACGGAAAACCAAAGAAGAAGAAGATCCGTACACGAGTAATCAAGAAGGTCAAGGGTGGCAAACAAGAAGTCACAAAGATCGAAACTGTTGAGGAAGATGATAAGCAACCAGAAACCACAGTCACAGTTGAAGAAACACCTGTTGAAGAAGCACCTGAGGAATTTAAAGAGAAATGCCCAAAGGAGGTGCGTGTGGTTGAGACCATCTCCGAAGACGGTAAACCAAAAAAAGAAGAAGATCCGTACACGAGTAATCAAGAAGGTCAAGGGTGATAAACAAGAAGTCACGAAGATCGAAACTGTTGAAGAAGATGAAAAAGCAACCAGAAACCACAGTCACAGTTGAAGAAACACCTGTGGAAGAAGCACCAGAGGAAGTTAGAGAAATGCCCGAAGAGGTGCGTGTGGTTGAAACCATCTCCGAAGACGGAAAACCAAAGAAGAAGAAGATCCGTACACGAGTAATCAAGAAGGTCAAGGGTGGCAAACAAGAAGTCACAAAGATCGAAACTGTTGAGGAAGATGATAAGCAACCAGAAACCACAGTCACAGTTGAAGAAACACCTGTGGAAGAAGCACCTGAGGAATTTAAAGAGAAATGCC
>CM050327.1:22431603-22719103 GCA_027475135.1 Bactrocera correcta | reverse complement strand
TGCGTGTGGTTGAAACCATCTCCGAAGACGGAAAACCAAAGAAAAGAAGATCCGCACACGAGTAATCAAGAAGGTCAAGGGTGGCAAACAAGAAGTCACAAAGATCGAAACTGTTGAGAAGATGATAAGCAACCAGAAACCACAGTCACAGTTGAAGAAACACCTGTGAAGAAGCACCCGAGGAAGTTAGAGAAATGCCCGAAGAGGTGCGTGTGGTGAGACCATCTCCGAAGACGGAAACCAAAGAAGAAGAAGATCCGACACGAGTAATCAAGAAGGTCAAGGGTGGCAAACAAGAAGTCACAAAGATCGAAACTGTTGAGGAAGATGATAAACAACCAGAAACCACAGTCACAGTTGAAGAAACACCTGTTGAAGAAGCACCGAGGAAGTTAGAGAAATGCCCGAAGAGGTGCGTGTGGTTGAGACCATCTCCGAAGACGGTAAACCAAAGAAAAGAAGATCCGTACACGAGTAATCAAGAAGGTCAAGGGTGGCAAACAAGAAGTCACAAAGATCGAAACTGTTGAGAAGATGATAAGCAACCAGAAACCACAGTCACTGTTGAAGAAACACCTGTTGAAGAAGCACCTGAGGAAGTTAGAGAAATGCCCGAAGAGGTGCGTGTGGTAGAAACCATCTCCGAAGACGGAAACCAAAGAAAAAGAAGATCCGCACACGAGTAATCAAGAAGGTCAAGGGTGGCAAACAAGAAGTCACAAAGATCGAAACTGTTGAAGAAGATGACAAACAACCAGAAACCACAGTCACAGTTGAAGAAACACCTGTTGAAGAAGCACC
Organism: Bactrocera correcta; assembly: GCA_027475135.1. Classification (NCBI taxonomy): domain Eukaryota; kingdom Metazoa; phylum Arthropoda; class Insecta; order Diptera; family Tephritidae; genus Bactrocera; species Bactrocera correcta. Next base: position 22,718,302 of record CM050327.1, on the reverse strand, counting down.
CGAGGAAGTTAAAGAAATGCCCGAAGAGGTGCGTGTGGTTGAGACCATCTCCGAAGACGGAAACCAAAAAAGAAGATCCGACACGAGTAATCAAGAAGGTCAAGGGTGGCAAACAAGAAGTCACAAAGATCGAAACTGTTGAAGAAGATGATAAGCAACCAGAAACCACAGTCACAGTTGAAGAAACACCTGTTGAAGAAGCACCCGAGGAAGTTAGAGAAATGCCCGAAGAGGTGCGTGTGGTGAAACCATCTCCGAAGACGGAAACCAAAGAAAAGAAGATCCGCACACGAGTAATCAAGAAGGTCAAGGGTGGCAAACAAGAAGTCACAAAGATCGAAACTGTTGAGGAAGATGATAAGCAACCAGAAACCACAGTCACAGTTGAAGAAACACCTGTGGAAGAAGCACCGAGGAAGTTAGAGAAATGCCCGAAGAGGTGCGTGTGGTTGAAACCATCTCCGAAGACGGAAAACCAAAGAAGAAGAAGATCCGCACACGAGTAATCAAGAAGGTCAAGGGTGGCAAACAAGAAGTCACAAAGATCGAAACTGTTGAAGAAGATGACAAGCAACCAGAAACCACAGTCACAGTTGAAGAAACACCTGTTGAAGAAGCACCCGAGGAAGTTAAAGAAATGCCCGAAGAGGTGCGTGTGGTTGAGACCATCTCCGAAGACGGTAAACCAAAGAAAAGAAGATCCGTACACGAGTAATCAAGAAGGTCAAGGGTGGAAACAAGAAGTCACAAAGATCGAAACTGTTGAGGAAGATGATAAGCAACCAGAAACCACAGTCACAGTTGAAGAAACACCTGTGGAAGAAGCACCTGAGGAAGTTAGAGAAATGCCCGAAGAGGTGCGTGTGGTTGAAACCATCTCCGAAGACGGAAACCAAAGAAAAGAAGATCCGCACACGAGTAATCAAGAAGGTCAAGGGTGGCAAACAAGAAGTCACAAAGATCGAAACTGTTGAGGAAGATGATAAGCACCAGAAACCACAGTCACAGTTGAAGAAACACCTGTGGAAGAAGCACCGAGGAAGTTAGAGAAATGCCCGAAGAGGTGCGTGTGGTTGAGACCATCTCCGAAGACGGTAAACCAAAGAAAAAGAAGATCCGCACACGAGTAATCAAGAAGGTCAAGGGTGGAAACAAGAAGTCACAAAGATCGAAACTGTTGAGGAAGATGACAAACAACCAGAAACCACAGTCACAGTTGAAGAAACACCTGTTGAAGAAGCACCCGAGGAAGTTAGAGAAATGCCCGAGGAGGTGCGTGTGGTTGAAACCATCTCCGAAGACGGAAACCAAAGAAGAAGAAGATCCGCACACGAGTAATCAAGAAGGTCAAGGGTGGCAAACAAGAAGTCACAAAGATCGAAACTGTTGAGGAAGATGATAAGCAACCAGAAACCACAGTCACGTTGAAGAAACACCTGTGGAAGAAGCACCTGAGGAAGTTAAGAAATGCCCGAGGAGGTGCGTGTGGTTGAACCATCTCCGAAGACGGAAAACCAAAGAAGAAGAAGATCCGACACGAGTAATCAAGAAGGTCAAGGGTGGCAAACAAGAAGTCACAAGATCGAAACTGTTGAAGAAGATGACAACAACCAGAAACCACAGTCACAGTTGAAGAAACACCTGTTGAAGAAGCACCTGAGGAAGTTAAAGAAATGCCCGAGGAGGTGCGTGTGGTGAGACCATCTCCGAAGACGGTAAACCAAAGAAAAAGAAGATCCGTACACGAGTAATCAAGAAGGTCAAGGGTGATAAACAAGAAGTCACGAAGATCGAAACTGTTGAAGAAGATGACAAACAACCAGAAACCACAGTCACAGTTGAAGAAACACCTGTTGAAGAAGCACCCGAGGAAGTTAGAGAAATGCCCGAAGAGGTGCGTGTGGTTGAAACCATCTCCGAAGACGGAAAACCAAAGAAGAAGAAGATCCGCACACGAGTAATCAAGAAGGTCAAGGGTGGCAAACAAGAAGTCACAAAGATCGAAACTGTTGAAGAAGATGACAAGCAGCCAGAAACCACAGTCACAGTTGAAGAAACACCTGTTGAAGAAGCACCGAGGAAGTTAAGAAATGCCCGAGGAGGTGCGTGTGGTTGAACCATCTCCGAAGACGGTAAACCAAAGAAAAAGAAGATCCGTACACGAGTAATCAAGAAGGTCAAGGGTGATAAACAAGAAGTCACGAAGATCGAAACTGTTGAAGAAGATGACAAGCAACCAGAAACCACAGTCACAGTTGAAGAAACACCTGTGGAAGAAGCACCCGAGGAAGTTAGAGAAATGCCCGAAGAGGTGCGTGTGGTTGAACCATCTCCGAAGACGGTAAACCAAAGAAAAAGAAGATCCGCACACGAGTAATCAAGAAGGTCAAGGGTGAAACAAGAAGTCACAAAGATCGAAACTGTTGAGGAAGATGAAAGCACCAGAAACCACAGTCACAGTTGAAGAAACACCTGTGGAAGAAGCACCCGAGGAAGTTAGAGAAATGCCCGAAGAGGTGCGTGTGGTTGAAACCATCTCCGAAGAGGAAAACCAAAGAAAAGAAGATCCGACACGAGTAATCAAGAAGGTCAAGGGTGGCAAACAAGAAGTCACAAAGATCGAAACTGTTGAGGAAGATGAAAGCAACCAGAAACCACAGTCACAGTTGAAGAAACACCTGTGGAAGAAGCACCCGAGGAAGTTAGAGAAATGCCCGAAGAGGTGCGTGTGGTTGAAACCATCTCCGAAGACGGAAAACCAAAGAAGAAGAAGATCCGACACGAGTAATCAAGAAGGTCAAGGGTGGAAACAAGAAGTCACAAAGATCGAAACTGTTGAGGAAGATGATAACAACCAGAAACCACAGTCACAGTTGAAGAAACACCTGTGAAGAAGCACCCGAGGAAGTTAGAGAAATGCCCGAAGAGGTGCGTGTGGTTGAACCATCTCCGAAGACGGAAACCAAAGAAAAAGAAGATCCGTACACGAGTAATCAAGAAGGTCAAGGGTGAAACAAGAAGTCACAAAGATCGAAACTGTTGAAGAAGATGACAACAACCAGAAACCACAGTCACAGTTGAAGAAACACCTGTGGAAGAAGCACCCGAGGAAGTTAGAGAAATGCCCGAAGAGGTGCGTGTGGTTGAAACCATCTCCGAAGACGGAAAACCAAAGAAGAAGAAGATCCGCACACGAGTAATCAAGAAGGTCAAGGGTGGCAAACAAGAAGTCACAAAGATCGAAACTGTTGAGGAAGATGATAACAACCAGAAACCACAGTCACAGTTGAAGAAACACCTGTGGAAGAAGCACCGAGGAAGTTAGAGAAATGCCCGAAGAGGTGCGTGTGGTTGAGACCATCTCCGAAGACGGTAAACCAAAGAAGAAGAAGATCCGCACACGAGTAATCAAGAAGGTCAAGGGTGGAAACAAGAAGTCACAAAGATCGAAACTGTTGAAGAAGATGACAAACAGCCAGAAACCACAGTCACAGTTGAAGAAACACCTGTTGAAGAAGCACCGAGGAAGTTAGAGAAATGCCCGAAGAGGTGCGTGTGGTTGAGACCATCTCCGAAGACGGTAAACCAAAGAAAAAGAAGATCCGCACACGAGTAATCAAGAAGGTCAAGGGTGGCAAACAAGAAGTCACAAAGATCGAAACTGTTGAGGAAGATGAAAGCAACCAGAAACCACAGTCACAGTTGAAGAAACACCTGTTGAAGAAGCACCCGAGGAAGTTAGAGAAATGCCCGAAGAGGTGCGTGTGGTTGAACCATCTCCGAAGACGGAAACCAAAGAAGAAGAAGATCCGCACACGAGTAATCAAGAAGGTCAAGGGTGGCAAACAAGAAGTCACAAAGATCGAAACTGTTGAGGAAGATGATAAGCAACCAGAAACCACAGTCACTGTTGAAGAAACACCTGTGGAAGAAGCACCAGAGGAAGTTAGGGAAATGCCCGAAGAGGTGCGTGTGGTTGAGACCATCTCCGAAGACGGTAAACCAAAGAAGAAGAAGATACGCACTCGTGTGATTAAGAAGGTCAAGGGTGATAAACAAGAAGTCACGAAGATCGAAACCGTTGAGGAAGATGATAAGCAGCCTGAAACCACAGTCACGATTGAAGAGACTCCTGTTGAAGAAGTAACAGAGGAGGTTAGAGAAATGCCCGAAGAAGTGCGTGTGGTTGAGACCATCTCCGAAGACGGTAAACCAAAGAAGAAGAAGATACGCACACGTGTGATTAAGAAGGTCAAGGGTGATAAGCAAGAAGTCACGAAGATCGAAACTGTTGAGGAAGATGATAAGCAACCTGAAACCACAGTCACGATTGAAGAGACTGCTGTTGAGGAAGCACCCGAGGTAGTTAGGGAAATGCCGGAAGAGGTGCGTGTGGTTGAAACCATCTCCGAAGACGGTAAGCCAAAGAAGAAGAAAATACGCACTCGGGTTATTAAGAAGGTCAAGGGAGATAAACAAGAAGTCACGAAGATCGAAACTGTTGAAGAAGATGACAAACAGCCGGAAACCACAGTCACGATTGAAGAGACTCCTGTTGAGGAAGCACCAGAGGAAGATACAGAAATGCCCGAAGAGGTGCGTGTGGTTGAGACAATCTCCGAAGACGGTAAACCAAAGAAGAAGAAGATACGCACTCGGGTTATTAAGAAGGTCAAGGGAGATAAACAAGAAGTCACGAAGATCGAAACTGTTGAAGAAGATGACAAACAGCCAGAAACCACAGTCACAGTTGAAGAGACTCCTGTTGAGGAAGCACCCGAGGAAGTTAGAGAAATGCCCGAAGAGGTGCGTGTGGTTGAGACCATCTCCGAAGACGGTAAACCAAAGAAGAAGAAGATCCGTACACGAGTAATCAAGAAGGTCAAGGGTGGCAAACAAGAAGTCACTAAGATCGAAACCGTTGAAGAAGATGATAACAAACCTGAAACCACAGTCACAGTTGAAGAGACTCTGAATAAAGAAGCACCTGAGGAGGTTATAGAAATGCCGGAAGAGGTACGTGTGATTGAGAGCATCTCCGAAGACGGCAAACCAAAGAAGAAGAAGATACGCACTCGGGTTATTAAAAAGGTCAAGGGTGATAAACAAGAAGTCACGAAGATCGAAACCGTTGAGGAAGATGATAAGCAACCTGAAACCACAGTCACGATTAAAGAGGCTCCTGTTGAGGAAGCACCCGAGGAAGTTAGAGAAATGCCCGAAGAGGTGCGTGTGGTTGAGACCATCTCCGAAGACGGTAAACCAAAGAAGAAGAAGATACGTACTCGTGTTATTAAGAAGGTCAAGGGTGATAAGCAAGAAGTCACAAAGATCGAAACTGTTGAGGAAGATGATAAGCAACCAGAAACCACAGTCACAGTTGAAGAAACTCCTGTTGAAGAAGTACCTGAGGAAATTAGGGAAATGCCCGAAGAGGTGCGTGTGGTTGAGACCATCTCCGAGGAAGGTAAGCCAAAGAAAAAGAAGATCCGCACACGAGTAATCAAGAAAGTCAAGGGTGGCAAACAAGAAGTCACGAAGATCGAAACCGTTGAAGAAGATGATAAACAACCAGAAACCACAGTCACAGTTGAAGAAACTCTGATTGAAGAAGCACCTGAGGAGGTTAGAGAAATGCCGGAAGAGGTACGTGTGATTGAGAGCATCTCCGAAGACGGTAAACCAAAGAAGAAGAAGATACGCACTCGTGTTATCAAGAAGGTTAAGGGTGATAAGCAAGAAGTCATGAAGATCGAAACCGTTGAAGAAGATGAAAAGCAGCCTAAAACCACTATTATTGTTGAGGAAACTCCTTTCGAGACCGTTAAAGAAATGCCCGAAGAGGTGCGTGTAGTTGAGACCATCTCCGAAGACGGTAAACCAAAGAAGAAGAAGATACGCACTCGAGTAATTAAGAAAGTCAAGGGTGACAAACAAGAAGTCACAAAGATCGAAACCGTTGAGGAAGATGATAAGCAACCAGAAACCATAGTCACAATTGAAGAGACTCCTGTTGAAGAAGCACCTGAAAAAGTTACAGAAATGCCCGAAGAGGTGCGTGTGGTTGAAACCATCTCCGAAGACGGTAAACCAAAGAAGAAGAAGATACGCACTCGAGTAATTAAGAAAGTCAAGGGTGACAAACAAGAAGTCACAAAGATCGAAACCGTTGAGGAAGATGATAAGCAACCAGAAACCATAGTCACAATTGAAGAGACTCCTGTTGAAGAAGCACCTGAAAAAGTTAGAGAAATGCCCGAAGAGGTGCGTGTGGTTGAGACCATCTCCGAAGACGGTAAACCGAAGAAGAAGAAGATACGCACACGTGTGATTAAAAAAGTCAAGGGTGATAAAGAAGAAATCACCAAGATCGAAACCGTCGAAGAAGATGATAAACAACCGGAAACAACTGTCAGTATTGAAGAAAAACCGTTTGTCGAAACAATATCACAAGCACGTTTAAAGAAAAGAATTCGTGTGCAGAAACCCACAGACGAAGTATCTATCGTAGAGATGCCAGAACAAAAAACGATTGTCATGTCAGAAAAGGAAGATGGCACTCCGACAAAAAAAGTAATTAAAACCAAAATTATTAAGAAAATTGACGGACCAAAAATGGAGATTACCAAAGTTGAAACCATAGAAGAATTCGAAAAAATGCCTGTAACTAAAGTGACTGTACAAGAATACGATGAGCCTTTCCCGGAGGAGCAGACAACAAGCGAAACTGTTGCGCCAACACCAATGCAAGAGTTGCCGGAGGAGATTATTGTCTCGGAGATTATAGATAAGAATAGGAAACCCAAACAAAAAGTAACCAAAACGAGAACATTTAAGAAAGAAGTATCGCCAGAACCTGAATTTTATCAAATCCAAACAATTGAGGAAGAAGGCAAAGAACCCTATTCGCTTATACGTGTCGTTAGTGATGATAGCATTGCAGATATAATCGATATTAGCCAATTAGACGATGAAAAGACACCAAAAGAAAAGACACCGAAACAAAAGAAAACCAAAACACTACACAAAATCAAGGGTAAGATGATTACACAATACAACACTACAGCACTACACTATCACTTAATATATTTGTATACTATGAGCTCGATTATTTTATAAACTAACATTTTTAATGGCAGTTGCAAACTTTTACTTATCTAACTAAAAAAAACGAACAACATAAATATATATATATTAACATTTCATCAATATACAAACCTTTATTAGAGGAAAAACCCACACCCGAACACTTAACAACGGAAAAACCAGTTTTCGTTACTACATTCAAATCGGTACAAAATGAAGACGGCGAAACAGTTATTGAAACAGAAAGTAAGAAAATAACTGAGGAGGAAGGCATCGTCATCGAAGAAGTTCTTAGCGATACCGAGCCAGTTATATATGATGATCAGACTGCCTTAAAGAATGTTGAAATTGTAGAAGTCGACGGATACACAGGTGAATTATTATACATACTATTATTAAACTACATACGTACCTATCTACACATATTTACAAACAATTTAAACTATACACTGAAAAAAATTGCTATAAGATGGCATTTTTGTTGTTTCAACATTGTAGATATTTTTTTAATTTCATAACATTTTTTTTAATGTATATACATATTGACATATCAGTATTTCAAAATAAGTATTATTGCGTAAGAGCGCTTTTGAAAAGTTAAAGCAGAAACAAAACATAACCACAAAAAAGAGGCTAGTAATGTCTTCGCGTATTTCTTTGTATTTAAATTCAGGCAGTTTGTGTTGCACATTAAACAATATTTATATGAATGTGACTGCACAACATGTCTAATTAGATTTAAGTAGGTTATAGAAAATATACAGTTACTTAGTTGATAGAGAATGAAGAAGAGATGAGTGCTACCGATACTGTTTAGAGCTAACGTAGACCCAAATTTTCTCTTGTATAGACCAAGATAGCAAAGAGTACACAATAACAGAACCAGATGATGTCCTTGAAGACATTACACAAACACCAGATACAGATAAGAAAACGAAACATAAGATTAAGAAACAACAGAAAACTACACATAAACCATTTGAAAATATCGACGAAGCACCCGAAGAAGTGATTATAGAGTATATGCCTGAAGAGGTCTACGAAGTGGAACGACCGGTTGAAGTGGTTGTGGGCGAAGACGAAGAAAAAGAAAAGATTGTGGTTGAACCCAAAATAACAGTGGTTAAAAAACGTAAGATTAAAAAGAAGATCGACGGTCGTGAACAAGTTATTGAAGTGGTTACTAAGCAAGAAGAAGGTAAGGAAGAAGAGAGTACAGTGGTTGTACATTCGGAGGATGATGAGCAACCGGAAGATATGCAACCGACAGTACAACAAGTTAAAATCGTTGAAGAGTTGGTTGATACACCGCAGGCAAAGGTTGATGAAAAGCCGTCAATGAAGAAGAAACGTAAGCCGAAGAAGGTGGTGAAAAAGGATGATCTGGATGAATATATACAATTCTTAATAGAACAAGAAATACCTAAAACTGTGCTACAAGAATATAAGCGTACGGAATTGGAGCAGCCACAGAAGGCGCGTAGCGATACAACGCCTGCGCCGAAACCCATAAAATTGGTGCCAATGAAAATCGAAAGTGTTGAGGTCAAAAAATCGAAGAGGCTTGAAATTACATCGGTAGCAGAATTTCCACAAATGTTGAAATTAAAGAAACCGAAACAGAAACCTAAAGAAGAGAAGCCGAAGAAGGAAACAGCAGCTTTTAAGAATTACAAATTGAAAAGCTGGATCAATTTCATACCATTTGCACCGTATTGCTTTAAACCTACTATAACCGAGTTGGAGCCGATACGCGGCTGCGGTGAATTATCGCGAAATATGGAGGAAGCAATGGGTGTTATTAAAAAGCGACGCGTTAAAGTGAAACACAGCGAGAAACCTGAAAAGGAATTGGAAACATTGGATCTCGAAACATATGAGGAAACGAAAGTGGAAGAGGAAAAACAACCTGAAAAGGTGGAGAAATATAAACGACCAAAGAAGGTGACAAAGGAACAAACTGCTGACGAGCCGAAGAAGCTAAAAATAGGCAAAGGAAAAGTACCCGAGAGTGCGGATGATATTGAGCAAATTACTTTGAAACCAATATCAAAGGATGTAATCGAAGATATTATTGAAGAAACACCCGAAAAGCCAACCGAAGAGAAACCAAAGCGGAAGAAGAGAGGTCGTAAGCCGGGTGTTGGTGATACTTCCATACAATTCGAACCACAAGATTTTGATGAAGTGGAATCTGGTGAAGAACAGATTTCAGAGGGAACGGATACATCACAACCGGAAACTGATCTAGCACAAGATAAACCTAGATACAAACGCAAGAAAAAGACAACACCGCAACCAGAGACCATACAATATCCTATCAAACCGCAACAACCAAAAGAAACGGAAGATGCTTCACAACCGGAATTGAAGTTGCGTAAACCACGAGGTGATAAACCTGATGTTGAGGAAGAAGGTATTAAGCTGAAGCCATACCATAAAATTGAAATACTCGAATTCGCACCAGAGGACGTTGAACAGCCGGAGGCACCGGAAGCGCCGACAGTGGTTAAGAAACGTACAAAGAAGATACGTAAAATTAAACAAGAAACTCCTGCTGAGGAAAACATAATAGAAATCATTGAAATACCAGCGGCGCATGTAGAAGATCAACCAACATATGAAGTTACGGTAACAACAACAGATATCAGTGAATCCACTGAGAAGCGCGTGAAACCTAAAACATTGAAAAAGAAACGTGTCAAGTTAATGAAGGAGGATGAACTCGATGACTTCATCGCCGATTTGACGGAAGCGCCAGAAGATAAGATTTATGATTTCAATACAGTGGACTTCTACGAGATTAAAATACAAGAACTACAGCCAGAATTCATTGAGGAAACTATTGTAAAGGATGATGGCAAAATTAAAACAGAAATACGCAAAAAGCGTAAGCTACTACATAAGAAGGGCGACGAGGAACAAGTGATCGAAATTGTCGAAACGACCGAAACAACGCCTGATTCAAAGGAAACTGTTTATGAAGTGCTTGTTGTGGATACCGAAGAAGCGCCGTCCACTGATTCAACAGCAGAAAAACCGAAAAAGAAAAAATCGAAGAAGCTGAAAAAGGATGAACTCGATGAATACATACAAAAACTAATCAACGCCGAAATTACCAAAACCGAACTGGAAAAGTATGAGAAAATCGATGTGGACGGCAAACCTAAAAAGCCAAAGAAAACAAAGAAGGTGCCACAAAAAGCGGTGCTTGAAATACCGGACACTTTGGAAGTGGACGTTGTAGAGTCTGCACCAAAGGAAGCACCAAAGCAGAAAAAACCGAAAAAGAAAATAGTGCGTTTGGAAGAACAGCCGACTGAAGAAACGCCAGAGGTTCCAGCGGCTGAATTTTCAGTTGAGATTAAAGACACTATGCCTAGCAAAACAGAAAAAGAGGATATTGTGGAAGAAGTCATAACGACAAAAGAACTTCCGACAGTGCCAGAAAAGGCCACAGATGATGTGGTAAGCATTGTAGAAATCTCTGAAAATGTTGAGGTCGTCACAAAAGAAGAACCAAGTGGTGAAATTAAAGAAGAAACGGTCACAAAACGTAAATTTAAGAAGAAGAAGGGTGGCAAAATCTACACTGTCGAAGTTATTGAAACTCAGGCCAAGGATGAACCTGAAGCCGAAGTAACTGTAATAACAACAGAAGATGTGGAGAAAACAGCAACACCACAGCCAGAAACACCAAAACGTGTGCCTAAGAAAACGACTAAGAAAGTCAAAAAGGAAGAACTTAAGGATTACGTCATGAAGGTTGTAGAAGAAATGCCAGAAGAATTTGCAGTGCAGCCTAACGAATATAAAGAAATTCCGGAACAAGTTGAAAAACCGGTAGATAAAGATGTTTTCTTCAGAACTACTATAGTAGAGGAAGCAGGCGATGAAACGGAAAAACCCATAACTGACGATATTTCTCCTATTAAAGAAGGTGTCGAAGAGAAAAAGAAGAAACCGAAGAAGCCAAAACAATACAAAATTACAGAGACACAGCCAGGCACTCAAGAGGAATTACCACACAAGGTAGAAATACAATCTGAAGAGGAAATCGACATTAAGGAAACTCCTATCATCGATGACTATGCCATCGATGTACAAGAAAAGGATGTAAGGAAAATAAAGAAAGTGAAACGTGTCAAACCGAAAGAAGAGCAAAAAATCGAAGAATATGTGGTAAGAATTGAAGAATCGCTGCCCGAAGTTACGACCACAGAAATCGTTGACGAACAGGGAGAGATTACGAAACAGACAACAACAAAACGCCGCCTCAAAAAGAAGGAAGGTCCCAAAGAGTATGTCATAGAAGTAGTGGAAACATTTGAAGAAAATAAACCCGACGAAGTTGAGATTACCGTCTCAACAACAGAAGTTACACCAACTGATTTAACGGAACCTGCAGTGGAACAAACTAAAGTTACTAAGAAGATGAAAAAGAAGAAATCGCCAAAAGACAATTTCGACGAATACTTGCAGCAGTTAATAGAACAGGAAATAACGAAAACGGAATTGGAAGAATTTACACCAATCGAATTTGGTAAAACACCAAAGAAACCTAAAAAGAAAACTAAACATCACAAGAAAACAGTTGAAGTCGTGGATGGAGCAGCTGTTACAATACATGAATTCAACGTAGAAGAAATACCCAGCGAAAAGGAGGAAGAAATTGAAGAACCAATCGCTGAGGTGGTGATCGAAGAAGAGCAACCAGCACCGCAAGATTATCAAGATTACAGAATTGGTGTGACTGATGAACAAGTCGAGCCAATGAAATTCGATGACACAATAACGGAAGAACGTCCCACTAAAGTTAAAAAACCAAAGAAACTCAAAACTACAGTAATTGAAGAAGCTCCAGTTACTTTGGAAGAAATTGAACAAACCGTTGCAACGGTCAAGGAGACCGATGAAACTGGTGAAGTCAAAGAAAAAACAGTTACTAAACGTAAAGTCAAACGTAAGCAAGGACCCAAAGAGTTTGTATTCGAAATATCGGAAATAAGTGAAGGAGCAGATCAACCTATAGCCGAAATAACAATTGTGCAAGTAGATGAGACTCCTGTAACTGTTGATGAAGAAAAACCAGCTAAGCCAATTAAAAAGATAGTAAAGAAACCAAAACATGTACCAAAGGAAGATATACAGAACTATTTAGTGAATGTCATCGATGAATTTGTAGAACGTGAGATTGTCTCCGAAAATGAGGAAGAAATTGTCGAAGCACCAACGGATGACGTCAAGAAACGTACTCCTAAACCCAAAAAGCATAAAGTCAAAGTCACAGAAGAAGATGTACAGCCAGTTGAGGATGTACCTGAGGATCAAGTTGCTTTGGTAGAGGAACACACTGAAACAGTTGATAAAACGACGGATGAATACAAGATTGGTGTTACCGAGTCGACAGTGTCTGAAAAGCCCACCAAAAAGACTACCAAGAAAATTAAGAAACAGAAATCAGATATACAAAAACCGGATGAAGATTCACCAGATTTTATCGTACGCGTCTCATCGTTTGAAGAAGCCCCTGAAAATCTTGTACGTGAGGAGCAAGTAACCGAAACTCAGCCAGAAGAAACACAACCTGTGGACGATTATAATATTGTTGTAGAAGAAATTGAAACTACAGAAGATGTACAGGAAATTGTCGATGAAGGTGGTGAAAAAGTAAAACAGACAACGAAGAAACGTAAGATAAAGAAAACCGTTGGTCCGAAAGAAGAAATAATAGAAATAATTGAGACACAATTGGACAACTCACCACTTTCTGAGGTTACCGTAACAGTGCAAGAGGTAGAAACAGTACCCGATTCAAAGGAGGAAGATAAACCACAAGTTAAGAAGCCAAAGAAAACAAAGACGGTTAAAAAAGATGATCTTATGGAGTATATCTATAAACTAATTGAAGAAGATATACCAAAAACTGAATTGGAGAAATATGAGAGAGTCGACTTGGAGGAACCAATAAAATTGAAAAAGAAGAAGAAGCCCGAAAAGAAAGTCACTGTAAAAGAAGAAGAACCTATAAAGGAGCAACTTGAATCTTTTGAAATCGACGTTACGGATGTCGAAGAGGTGAAGGCGAAGAAACCAAGAAAGAAACCATCTAAGGATGTAGTAGTTAAGGAAGAGGATGTATCATTGCCGCAACCAGATGAGGAAATGTCTGTAGCGCTGATTGAAGAAGATATTCCTAAAAAACCAAAGAAGAGCAAGAAATTACCTGTCTCTGTTACGGAAACTTCACCACAGGAAGATATTGATGAAGAATACAAAATAGAAATCATCGAGGAGACTGTCGAAAAGGAAAAGACGACCGACGAAAGTGGCGAGGTCAAAGAAAAAATTGTTAAAAAGAAAAAAGTTAAGCATACAAAAGGACCGGAAGAAGTAGTACTAGACATTATTGAAGTGCATGATAAGAGCAATGACGAAGCTGAAATCACGGTCATAGCTACAACGCCCAGCAAGGATAAAGACACACCACAAGAGGTACAAGTTAAACAAAAGAAAACTAAGAAATTAAAGACTAAAGATGTGCCCGAGTATATTGCCAAAATCGTCGATGAAATCCCAGCAGAAATATTCGAGGAATACAAACACGACGAAATTGAAGACACTCCAAGAAAACCAGAGAAAAAACCAAAGCATAAGATAAAACAAACTGAGGATGAAGGTGTTAAAGAAGAGGAGAATGTACATGAATTCACTACAATGGTTGTAGAGGAAGAACCAGTTCAGCCTGATGTAACTGAATATGAGATCACAACAGTTGAAGAGGAGGCTAAACCAAAGAAAAAGAAACCCACTAAAACGAAAGTAAAAATAACGGACGAAGGAAAACCTGAAGAGGAGAAACTGGCTGAAGTAGCTGTTAAGGAAAGTGAAGTTGAAAATATCGAAACCGTACCGGATTCATCTGATAATATAAAACTTGTTGAAGCTGATAAGACCTCTCCTTGAGGAACAGGAATATACGGTAACAACTACAGAAGAAGAATCTAAGCCAAAGAAGAAAAAACCAACCAAACAAAAAGTTAAGGTAATTGAGGAGGATAAAATTACAGACACACCTTCTGATACAGTTACTGTGCTAGACACGGTACCAAAGGAGACCATTGAGGAAATTCCACAGGAAGAAGAAATAAAGATAACAGAAGAACAACCAGTACCTGAAACTAAAGACTTCTCAATAACAGTGACGGAAGAACAAACACCAATAAAGAAAAAGAAACCGACTAAACAGAAAATTAAAGTTGCTGACGAGGACAAGCCCGACGAAGTGCCGTCTGAATCAATTGCAGTTCAAGAAACGTTACCAAAAGACGTCAGTGAGGAAGCTCCATCAGAAGAGATCAAAATTACGGAAGAACAACCTGCATCCGAAACTGAAGAGTTTGAAGTAACAGCCACGGAAGAGCATAAGAAACCAAAGAAAAAGAAACCAACGAAAGAAAAGGTTAAATATGTTGAAGGGGATAAGATTGAGGATGTACCGTCTGAGGTCATAACTATTGTTGAGGATCAACCTGCTTCTGATAGTGAAGAGTTCGAAATAAAACCAACTGAAAAAACAACAAAATCTAAGAAAAAGAAGCCGACTAAAGAAAAGGTTAAAGTTGTTGAGGAAGATAAGCCCGAGGACGTACCTTCTGAAAAAATTTCTGTTCAAGATGCACTGCCTGAGGATGTGAATGAAGAAACTACCGTTGAAGAAATAACAATTACCGAAGAACACCCTGTGGACGAAACCAAAGACTTTGAAGTAACTGTAAAGGAAGAACAAATAAAAACAAAGAAAAAGAAACCAACTAAACAAAAAGTTAAAGTTGTTGAAGAAGACAAGCCTGAGGATATACCTTCTGAAATAGTTACAATCGATGAAGTAGCACCCAAGCCAGTTGAAGATATACCATCAGAGGAAGTAAACATTGTGGAAGTACAGCCAACATCCGAAACAGAAGACTACGAAGTATCACCAACTGAAAAAGAAGAGAAACCAAAGAAAAAGAAACCAACTAAACAAAAAGTTAAAGTGGTCGAAGAGGAGAAACCTGAGGATAAACCTTCGGATACAGTAACAGTGGATGAAGCAGTACCTAAACCAGTTGAGGAAATACCATCGGAGGAAGTAAACATTGTGGAAGAACAACCAACGTCCGAAACTGAAGACTTCGAAGTATCACCAACTGAAAAAGAAGAAAAACCAAAGAAAAAGAAACCAACTAAACAAAAAGTTAAAGTGGTCGAAGAGGAGAAACCTGAGGATAAACCTTCGGATACAGTAACAGTGGATGAAACAGTACCTAAACCAGTTGAGGAAATACCATCGGAGGAAGTAAACATTGTGGAAGAACAACCAACATCCGAAACTGAAGACTTCGAAGTATCACCAACTGAAAAAGAAGAAAAACCAAAGAAAAAGAAAACTGTCAAACATAAGGTTAAAGTCATTGAAGAGGACAAACCTGAAGAAACACCTGCAGATAGTGTTGATGTTGCCGACACTGTGGAAGAAGTTAAGGATCTACCAATTACAGAGGTAGACGATTTCGAAGTGACAGTAACAGAAGAACAAACAAAATCAAAGAAAAAGAAGCCCACTAAGCAGAAGGTTCAAGTTGAAGAAGAAGTTAAACCTGAAGATATTCCTGAAGAACCAGTACATGTAGAAGAAATCGAAACTAAAACTGAAGTCAAAGAAATTGTCGATGACAAAGGTGACGTGCAAAAACAAGTAGTAACCAAACGAAAATTAAAGCGTCAACAGGGACCCAGAGAAGATGTAATTGAAATAATAGAAGTGCAAACCGCTGACCAACCGGAGGCAGAGGTAACCATCATTGAAACACAACCAGTCAAGGAAGAAGAAACCACTAAACCTAAAGCACAGAAAAAGAAAGTGAAGAAGGTCAAAAAGGATGATTTGCATGATTACATCCAAAAATTGATCGAGGAAGAAATACCCAAAACAGAATTGGAAAAGTATGAAAAAATCGAATTTGAAACTACACCAAAGATTAAAAAGGAAAGCGAAGAAATCGCCGATGTCACTGTGGAGGAAGAAACACCACAACCAACTACGAAACCAGAGGCGAAGAAAAAGCCTAAACATAAGAAACCACAACAAAGCATTGAAGAACAGCCACTAGCCGAAGTACGTATTGTAGAACAGCCAACGGACGATATCGACGTACCAACAGCGCAAATTAAGGTTATAGAAACAGAAGAACCAATTGTTGTTACAGAGGAAACACCAGCTGAAATTAAAGTCGAAGAGATAACAGATCAGAAAGGAGAACCAATCCAACAAGTCACCACCAAACGTGTACTCAAAAAGAAAGAAAAAGGCAAAAAAGATGCCACAATAAACATAATAACTGTACAAGATGATAGTAGTCCCGAAGCTATTGTCATTATAAGTGAAGAGCCAGAAACAGTGCCCACAATCCTCGAAGAAGAACAACCAGAACAAACTGTACAAATCACAGAACAAAAACCAAAGAAACCTAAAAAGACAATCAAGAAAATTAAAAAGGATGAACTAGATGAATATGTGCAGAAATTGATTGAAGAAGAAATACCGAAAGTAGAACTTGAGCAATACGAAAAACCAGATCTGCCAATAGTAAAGAAACCAAAAGGAAAGAAAGAAACCACTAAACCACAAGACACTGAAGTAGTAGAGAAACCAGAAACACTCGAAGACATTGAAAAACCAGAAAAACCTAAAAAATCAAAGAAACCAATTGAGAAACCCACAATCACTGAGACCACACAAGTCGAAGAAACACCAATTACAGACACAACAGACGAGGTAGTTACCGTAGTCGAAGAAATCACTAAACCCAAAACACGTAAACAGCCCAAACAACAACAAGAACAGCCACAAGAAACACAGTTAGAGGACACAGAACCAACAACAACAACCACAACATCGGATACCACTGATACAAAACCAAAAACAATAAAACATAAGCCAAAAGAACAAAAAATCACTGAAGATACAAGTAAGTGCATTTGCGACTTTTGTTGCTGCCGCCACAGCAAGTGTTGCCATGCTCAAAACCTTCGTTACACATATTTACTTTCTACTTATGTACTCGTACCTTCTATTTGTTGCGACAAAAAGCGCATAAAACCCGCAAAGAGCCTTTTATATTTTAAAACTATCTGCTGTGCCTACTATTCCCCCCTTTCTCTCTGCTACTGAGTTCCCAAATACTACATGTTGAATACTAAACATTTCTCCTACAACACATTTAAACATAACACACTATTTTTAGGCGAATAAAAAACATAAAATTAATTTTTAAGCAAAATGTATTTATTACATATTTTCTGGGCTAAGGCATAAATGCTTGAAGCTCTGTGGTATGTTATTAAACACTAATTCGAAAATTTTTAATTTTTTTTACATTTTTAGTTCATATTTTTATTTGAGTTATAATAAGTAATTAATATAACAATTTAAACACTTAAATAAATTATAAAAATTAAAACAACTTAGTTAAAATTAAAGTTTAAATTCATTTGTGATAAAAAAAATAGTTAAAAAATATAAATAATTTAATATAAAAAATAATAAATTTAAAACAAATTCATAATTTAATTTTAGAGATATTTAATAATCACATACAAAATATAAAGCTATAAATATACCGTATAAGGGTAAAAAAATATTTTATATAAAATTTATCACTTTTTTAACATAAATAAAATAAAATATGTATTAAATATAACAAAATATTATACTAAAAAAATATATATTTATTAAAAAAAATGTCAAGTTTAAAAATATTTTATGGATGAAATTTTTTTTATTAAAAATAATTAGCATAAAATAATATTAATTTTTTTATTACTTTAAATATTAAATTTTTTGGCTTAGTTGTTGTTTTTTTCATTAATATTAATTATAAAAAGTAAATAAAAGAACATCAAACATTTATTAAATCTAAAAAAATTATTGAATAAATTATTAATTTTTATTTGAAAGAATATGTAATAAATTTTATTATTAAATTAATTATTGATGTATTATAAACATTCCGAAATCATATTACATTTAAGTTTAAAAAATAAAATAAAATAAAAAATAATAAAAAAAAACATGCGCAAAATAATAAATTTGAATCCAATAAAATTTACATAAGAATAAACCTTATTTTGAATTTTTAAATAACATTCCAAAAAAAAAAACAAAAATAACAATATATATACGTATGTATGTATTTTCATTTTGAATACATAAAAATTGTAAAAAGAAATAGTTACAAACATATGTGTAAAAATTATAATGTTTAATAATAATAACAAAAAAATTTGAAAAGTAAACAAAAAAATGTCAATATTTATAAATATCAGAAAAAATTATAAAATTTATACATATGAGTATAATAAATTTTAAACAAAATACATTAACTTTCAGATAAATAAAAATATAAAAATGTTTTAATACATAATATTCATGAATAAGACGATCAAAAAAAAGTCGAGAAATTCAAAGAAACCTAAATTAAAATTACATTCCATTTAATAAAAAATAAAAGACCCAAAATACTAGAAATTTGAATGAATTTTTAAAATTATGTTTTTCTAAAAAGCTATGCGCCATGTCTAATACATTTATGCCTTAACCTCAAAATATATTTCTTCTTTATCTATAAATTATCACTTTCCAATTATATTAAAACCAGACTCTACTTATAACACTTTTCTGCCAATTGCACCAACTGTCAAATGCACTTTTTCTTTCCCCGTTTTTATTATAGTGTTCGTCCGCTTATTTTCGTTTTGTCCTAAAAAAAATCAAAACCTTTATAAAAAAATTGTGTTTGTCTTTAAGAAATTAGGTTTAAGCCTATTTATGTGTTCCTTTATCTTATTAATACTTTTATACTTAATTGTTGAAAATTTAAGTTTTATAAAAAACAAAATAGTATTGTATTTTCATCCCTAAATTAATAGCCACTTTCCGCATTTCTGTATTGCATTTGTACCTCTCTTGTCCGTCCAGCTTCGTTTTCCTCGTTATACATTAGCTAAATAATGAAAAATATCCACTACTATACATTAGTAATATTTTGCTGTATATATGTCAAAAGCCTATCCACAAGGATAAAAAAACAAAAAATTCGTTTTTTCCAAACATATTGTTTTATTCCTGTCTTTGTACTCATATCATATGTTTTATATATTAGGAGAAGAAACGGTGGTACATAAGGATTACGAATTCAGCATTGTGGAGCAGGAACCAACGATAATCGAGGAAGAAGAAGAAGAGGAACGTCCATTACAGGTGAGGATCATCGAAGAAGTGCCTGAGGTATCGGATTCCCATCCGATTGAAGTGATAGAAGAGGAGCAGCCAGAGGAGGAGGAAGCAGAAGTGCCCACTGTGGGTGAGCCGGAGAAACCTAAAAAGAAGAAGAAGACTGTAAAGAAGAAAATCGACGAGCATGATCTTATCATACAAAAACTATTGGAACAGGAGATTGAAAAAACCGAACTAGAGAAATATGAGAAATTCGAGTTTGAGAGGCCAGAAAAGGTAAAGGCCGAATTTGCCAATATTGAGCCACAGAAAATCATACGTAAAGAGCAGAAACCAACGAAATTGGTTATTGTGGAGGCAGCAGAGGTGCCACAATCTATTAAGTTGAAGCCAACTAAACGCAAGCCAAAGGTAGCGGAAGAACAGACCGTGCAATTGCCTAAATTTAAGTTGAAGAGTCGTATGGAGGTGGTTACATATCCGCCAGAATTATTGATACCGAAAATAACGGAAATCGGTGCGACACGGGAAAGTGGTGAGCTTACGCGAAATATTGAGGAAGCTGAGGAGGTTTTGAAGTTCAAGCCACGTAAGGTAAAGAAATTGAAGCCAATTAAAGATGATTTGGAAAGACCACAGTTGGAGACATATGAGAAATATGTGAGCAGTGAGGAGGAAGCAGAAGAACCGACACCTTATCAGAAACCTGAAAAGGCACCAAAGCCAGAAGAAAAACCACAAGAAGTTAAACTAAAGATAGGTAAAGGTAAGAAGAAGCCCATTGTTGAGGAACAGCCTGAAAGTGTAACATTGAAAAAGACACCTGAGAAACCCAAAGAGACTGAAGTTGTCGAAGAAGATGTTACCAAAAAGAAGGAAGTGGCAACAGTTACAGTGGTTGAAGAAACTGCAGAACAGCCCACTTATGAATTGCAACCATTTGAGCCAACCGACTTTGAACATCCAGAATACGAAAAGGAGGAAATAGAACCCATCGAATTTCCTGAAGAACCGAAACCAAGCAAGAAGGAACCCAAACCAAAGCATAAGCCTAAACCCAAACCAAAACCAGAGCCAGAAGTAAATATAACTCAAATCGTGCCCGGTGTGCCTAAAGAACAAGAAGAGGCACCTGAAGAGGAGGTTAAATTCCGCATTCCAGAGAGCAAAGCACCTGAAGAAACTAAGGAAGAAGTCAAACTAAAACCAGTTAAAAAGGAAAAGGTAGTACCAGCAACCGAAGAGGAGGTTAAGATAGTACCTACCGAGGAGGAAGTGGAAAAAGTGCCTACAATCGAAGATGAGGTAAAAATTGAGAAGAAGAAGAAGCCGAAAGCAAAGAAACCACAGCAAATGGAGGAAGAAACTGTTGAGGAGAAACCAGAGGAACAATATGAGATCTCAGTTACCGAGGAACAAGTAGTTGTACCAGAGCAACCAGCTGAAGAGAAACCTGCTGAAATCAAGATTAAAAAGAAGAAACCTAAAGAGGTACCAGTGGCTGAAGTACAAGTAGTTGAAGAAGTTCCTGTGGAAGAAATCATTGAAGAAACACCAGTTGAGTATAAAATTACAACCACTGTCATTGAGCCCGAGGAAGCGCCAGAAGAGCATAAAGTACGCGTTATTGATTACGATCAAAAGGAGGTTACTGTAGAAGAAGTGGTTGAAGAAAGGGTGGTTACACGCAAGAAGAAGCCAAAACCACAAAAGCCGGAAGAATATGAGCACACGGTTACGGAACCCAAAGTAGAGGAAATTCCAGCAGTGGAGGAAGTAATTGCAACTCAGCCTGAGCAGCCAGAAGAAGAAATTATTGAAGAAGCGGTAGTGGAAGTTAAGGAAGTAGTTGACATACCTGAAGAACCAGTTGCGAAGGTCACTGTGAAAAAGAAGAAGCCAGCTAAGAAACCTGAGGAAGTAACTGAAGTTGAAGAGGTACCTCTAATCGAGGAAGTTAAGGAGGAAATAACAGAAATAGAAAAGGTTGAAGATGTTGTCGTTGAAGAAGTCATCAAGAAGAAGAAACCAAAGAGCTACAAATTTAAAATAACTGAAACAGAGGCTGAAGAAGTGCCTGAGCAACCGGTTGAAGAAATACAAGAGGAAATTGAAATACCTAAACCAGTAGAGGAGGAAATTGTAGAAGATTTCCCAACATACGAAATTACTACAACTGATATAGAAGCTCAGATTTCACAGCCCATAGAAGAAGTTAAAGAAGTCGAAGTTAAAGAGAAAAAGCCTAAAAAGGTGAAGGTAGCAGAGGCTCCCAAAGAATATGAAGTTGGAATAGTGGAAGAAGTAGCTGCACCAGTTGTTGAAGAGGATGACCAACCAGATGGCGCAATCTTCTCAATCAAGAAGAAACCAAAGAAACAGGTTCCTGAAGAATTTGAAGCTTCCGTAGTTTTGACCGAACCAAAACCTGTGGAAGAAGTTGAAACACAAGTGGAAATAAAGAAGAAGCCAAAGAAACCTAAGACTAAAGAAGAAGCATCTGCCGTTCATGAAATTAAGATTATTGAAACGGAAATTCCGAAGGAAGAAATTTTGGAACAAGCTATAGAAGAGGTAACAGTTATCACAGAAGTGCCTGCTAAGGAGGAAGCGCCTAAAGAATACCAATTTGGCATTGTGGAATCTCAAGTTGAAGGAAGAAATTTCGCAGCCTGAATTCACAGTTAAGGAAGAAGAAATCGTTGAGAAGCCAAGAGAAGAACCTGAAGCTGAGTTTGTTGTCAAAGAAAGTAAACCAGTGGAAGAAGTCGTGGAGGAAGCTAAAATAAAGACCAAAAAGTCCAAAAAGAAGCCAGCCGAGACACAAGAAGTTGAATTGAAAGTAAAGGTCACAGAAGAAATTCCAGAAGAACCCACGCCAGTTGTGGAGGAAGTAAAAGAGATAGTTACCGTTCCTGAAAAAATTGTGACCGAAGAAAAGCCCAAAGAATATGTTATTGGTGTTAAGGAGTCTATGCCAGAAAAACCTGAACCGGTGCCTGTTGAAGAAATCGAAATCCCACAAGAAGAAGAGGAAACAGTCGAAGAAGCGCCTTTACAAGAGGTTAAAGTTATTACAACTACTCCGAAAGAGGAAATAACTGAAGAGATATCTGTGGTTAAGAAAAAGGTCAAAAAACCGAAGGAAACTAAAGAAGAGCTCAAGGTCGATGTAGTTGAAGAAGTACCAAAACCTGTTGAAGAAGAAGCGCAGCCGGAAATAAGCGCTCCAGTACAAATTGAAGAGCAAGTAGAAGAACAACCGAAGACATTTGAGGTTCAAGTTACAGAAACAGAAGCTAAAGAAGAAACCATTGAAGAACAAATTACCATACCAAAGAAGAAAAAACCAACACCTACAGTTACAGAAGAGCCAGAAGCAGAGGTTACATTGACAACAACGAAACCGGTAGAAGAAGTGCAAGAAGAGGTTAAGATCAAAAAGAAACCTAAGAAGAAGCCATCCGAAGAAGAAGTTGCAGCTGAACTTAAGGTAACGGTGGTAGAAGAAACCCCTGTTGTTCAGGAAATCGAAGAAGTTGTGGACGTAGTGGAAGAAGTACAACCTGTAACTGAAATTGTTGAAGAAGAAAAGCCAAAGGAATATGAGTTTAAGGTAACAGAAAGTGAGGCTGAAAAACCAAAGGAAGAAGTTACTGCAGAAGAGGTTACTCTTCCACAGAAGAAGAAGAAGCCCGTTCCACAAGTTCAAGAAGAGCCTGAAGTTGAAGTTAAGCTGACTACAGTAGAACCTGTTAAAGAGGTTCAAGAAGAAATTAAAATCAAAAAGAAACCAAAGAAGAAGCCAGCAGAAGAAGTGGCAGAAGTTGAACTCAAAGTCAGTGTTATTGAAGAGGTGCCAGCAGCTCCTACTGTAGAAGAGCAAATTGTGGAGGAAGAAGAAGTTAAACCCACACCTCAAGTAATTGAAGAAGAATCAGTAAAGGAATATGAAATTCAGATTAAGGAAAGTAAGGTTGAAAAACCAAAGGAAGAAGTTTCTGAAGAACAAATAACACTTCCGAAGAAAAAGAAACCCACACCTCAGGTAACTGAAGAACCTGAGGCAGAGGTTACATTGACAACAACGAAACCATCAGAGGAAGTGCAGGAAGAAATCAAAATTAAGAAGAAATCCAAAAAAGAACCTAAAGTTGAAGAAGCTCAGGCCGAGCTAAAGGTGACCGTTGTGGAAGAGGTACCTGCTGCACCTGAAGTAGGGTTGAGGAAATTGAAGAAGTGGAAGAAATTCAACAAAAACCGGAGGAAGAAAAACCAAAGGAATATGAATTTAAGGTTACAGAAACTGAAAAACCAAAGGAAGAAGTTTCTGAAGAACAAGTAACACTTCCAAAGAAAAAGAAGCCCACACCTCAAGTAATCGAAGAACCAGAAGCAGAGGTTACATTAACAGCAACAAAACCAACAGAGGAAGTGCAGGAAGAAATCAAAATTAAGAAGAAACCCAAAAAGGAGCCTAAAGTTGAAGAAGCTCAAGCCGAGCTCAAGGTGACTGTTGTGGAAGAGGTACCTGCTGCTCCTGAAGTGGTTGAAGAAATTGAGGAAGTGGAAGAAATTCAACAAAAACCGGAGGAAGAGAAACCAAAGGAATATGAATTTAAGGTTACAGAAACTGAAAAACCAAAGGAAGAAGTTTCTGAAGAACAAGTAACACTTCCGAAGAAAAAGAAGCCCACACCTCAAGTAATCGAAGAACCAGAAGCAGAGGTTACATTGACAACAACGAAACCAACAGAGGAAGTGCAGGAAGAAATCAAAATTAAGAAGAAACCCAAAAAGGAGCCTAAAGTGGAAGAAGCTCAAGCCGAGCTCAAGGTGACTGTTGTGGAAGAGATACCTGCCGCTCCTGAAGTGGTTGAAGAAATTGAAGAAGTGGAAGAAATCCAAACGAAACCTGAAGAACCGAAGCCAGAAGAACCGAAACCAAAGGAATATGAGTTCAAGGTTACTGAATCTGAAAAACCAAAAGAAGAAGTTTCTGAGGAGCAAATAACACTTCCGAAGAAAAAGAAACCAGCTCTTCAAGTCACAGAAGAACCGGAAACCGAGGTTAAACTGACAACTAAGAAACCAATTGAGGAGGTTCAGGAGGAAATTAAAATTAAAAAGAAACCGAAAAAAGAACCAAAACCAGAAGAAGCTGCGGCTGAACTGAAGGTTACAATTGAAGAGGAGGTACCACAAGAACTAGTACAAGTGGAAGAGGTGGAAGAAATAGAAGAAGTGATAGTGCCTAAGGAAGAAAAACCTGAAGAGAAGCCAAAAGAATATGAGTTCAAAATTAAAGAAACTGAACCACAACCCGAACAAATTGCCGAAGAGGAAGTTGCATTGCCAAAGAAGAAACCAATTAAACCGGAAGTAGTTGAAGAGCCTGAAGAGGAAGTAACATTGAAACCTAAAAAGAAGGTCGAAGAAGTGGAGGAAGAACTGAAGGTTGTAAAGAAGAAGCAAAAGAAACCTAAGGAAGAAGCGGCAACCGAGTTTACAGTACAAGTTGAGGAAGAAGTTGTACCCGAACCTGTTGTTGAAGAAATAGAAGAGATCGAAGAGGTATTTGTGCCTAAAAAACCAAAAGATGCAGAAGAAACTGAAGAGGTTGAAGTGAAATTGAAGAAACCTGTGCCAGAAGAAATTCCAGATGATGTGCAAGTTGACGTTGTGCTCAAGCCAAAGAAACCTAAACAAGTTGAAACTGAGGAGTTCGCAGTCGACGTCCAATTGCCTAAACAAAAGAAAACGACAGAAGAAACAACGGACGAAACAGTTGCACTGAAAAAGAAGAAGAAGCCCAAGCCAGTTGTCGAAGAGGCAGCTGATGAGCTGAAAATAACTAAAGAAGTCATCGAAGAACGTCCAGTTGAAATTGAGGAAGAAGAAATTGTCGAAGAGGCGGTCGTTATGCGCAGAAAACCAAAGAAACCATTCGAACCAACAGTTGAAGAACATGACGAACAAGAATTTAGTTTGTCTTTGAAGAAACCTAGGCGCATAAACGAAGGTGTGACAGAAGAAGCAACAGTTTTGAAGAAACGTCCTTCACGACCAATGGTATTCGACGAAGCTGGTGCAGAACTCTCCATCAAACGGGAAGAGGAATACGAAGAGGGTGAAGATATCGAAGAATTTATCGTAGAAAGAGGACCAAAGCCAAAACCATTAGAAATAACCGAGGAAAACGAACAAGAATATACGGTTAAAAAATTGAAACGTCGCAAGAAGGGTGTAGAAATACCCGAGTTTACCGATGTCGAAAATGTTACATTCCGTGCTAAAACTACCAAAACTAAAGAAGATGTCGATCAAGAATTCAATATTGCATTAGACCAATATGCTGAGGAAGAGATCTCAATGTCCGGCAAAGTTAAGTTGAAGAAACCTATAACTAAGACATACTCTGAAGCGGCTGATGAGGTTAAAGTCAAAGTCTTTGAAGATTATGATGATGATGAAGGCCCAATTATTGAAGAGATACGCGATGATAGTAGTATTGAAGATACCATGTACGATGTGGAAGAGCCCGAAGAATATCAAGTGGAAGAATTGCCACCTGACGATTTCGATTTCACGATTAAACCAAAATCCGCTAAACCCAGATATTCGATACAAGATGAGGAAGAAGAGCAATTCTTGATTGGAATTCGTCGTCCGAAGAGCGATTCGGTAACGTACGATGAGGACTCGTTCACATTCAAAAAGAAACGCAAGGTTGTGCAACAGATTTTCAACGAAGGTCAGTAATACGAAACCTTTTATTATAAGAGATATATGATAGCACCTGAATTATAGTATATACATCGCATTTGACCATTTGACTGCTTGGCAATGAATATTTAAATATTATTCTTTATCTTCAAATGAGTAAATTTAATTTAGCAGGCTTATATGATAACAGCGTTAGTAATGTGAGGTAACGGCTTTTAATGCATACATCTATGTCTCTCCATGCTCAGTGTACTCATAATCAATATTTGTTGCACCATTAACATTTCACTTGTCAAAAATGATGGACCTCCTCTCCATTTGGCATTAATTTTAACTTTTCTTTATTACTCTTTCCCACCAACAGAGGGCGCATCATTAAATATCACACGCGAAATGAATATTGAAGGTAAGTTTTTGAATCGGAGTATAACTTGGAAACCTTGATAACTAACGAGTGTGCCCTCCTTTCAGAAACCGATGACGAGAATGCCATGTATTCCATTTGCAATTATGTCGCCGACAACGACGAGGCAATCAATTTGGTCGAGGGTGAGAAGGTTTATGTAATTGGACGGCACAGCTCAGAATGGTGGTATGTGAAGAAGAACATAACCGAAGAGGAGGGCTGGGTACCTGCGCAATATCTTATGGAACCAGTCGAGTACCAACATTATGTACAGAAGAAATTACACGAGAAAATCGACAAACTGCCAGTGTTTGAACGTAAGTTTCCTATTACATACATGTATTATAATGGAAAGGGAACTATAATTGTTTGAAAATATAAAGCATACAGGGTGAGAAAAATTTATAAACTATTTTTAAGACCAGCATAAAAATATAAACTCATTTTTTGACTACCAAACTCCTAAGCTAACCGCATTTAAGGTTTATTAAGTTCGGAAACACCAATTTTTCTCACCCTGTATAGCCATTAATGTACCTAATTCTTAACGTACGTGAATATCGTTCATTGTTTTTGTAAAATTTGGTAAGAATGTGTCTTGTTCACTTTATGTTTAACACAACGTGTTCTGTTCTATTGTTTCTTCTATAACACATCAATGTTTGAAGGTCCCGGACCTGAAGAGAAACCTTTGGCGCCACGTTTCATTGAAAAATTACAACCCATTCAAACGCCTGATGGTTATACCGTACAATTTGAATGCAAAGTTGAGGGTATACCGCGTCCACAAATCGCTTGGTTCCGTGAGACTGCCATAATAAAGCCTTCCCAAGACTTCCAAATGTACTATGATGATGATAATGTGGCTACATTGATAATACGCGAAGTATTCCCAGAGGATGCTGGTAAATTTACTTGTGTAGCTAAAAATGCTGCCGGTTTCACTTCATCCACAACGGAACTGATTGTTGAAACACCGCTGTCTGATCATGGTTCCGATGCTACGGGCTTATCGCGTAAGAGTCTGTCACGTGAATCATCACTAGCCGATATACTCGAAGGCATACCACCGACCTTCTCACGCAAACCGAAAGCACAATATGTTGATGAAGATACGAATGTTATATTGGAATGCCGTTTGGTGGCTGTACCGGAGCCTGACATTGTTTGGACCTTCAATGGCGAGGAAATCGATGTTGAGGAAACCAAAAATATACGCGTTGTTACCGAATCTGATATGCATATGTATTGTAGTGTTGTACACATTACGAAAGTAAAGAAATATCAGGAAGGTACCTATGAGGTAATTGCCACTAATCGGGAAGGTGAATCACGACTGCCAATTGTTTTGAAAGTACGTACCGGTGACAAAGAACCACCACAAGTCTTGGAACCACTACGTAACACTGTTGTGCGTGAGGGTGAAAGCGTCGTTTTAACCACACAAATTGTGGGTAATCCACGTCCTAAGGTGACCTGGTACAAAGATGGCAAACCCATCACGAAGAATACTAAATCTGACAAAGATACACATACTTTGACATTGATCTCACCGAAGGCGCCTGAAAGTGGTGAATACACTGTGAAGGCGGAGAATCCATTGGGCAGCGTAGAAACAACGGCTAACCTAACTATTGAAGGTAGTATTTTTGTTTATTGTTTTATGTTTAGCTTAAACCCTCAATAAATATAAAAGTTTACTTTAGCATTTACTAAACACAATTTCTGTACTCCTATCTCCAAACAGAACCTTCCTCCGGCAATGCAGAACCGCCGTTATTCGTCGAACGTTTCGAGGAACAATCTGTGCCGCAAAAGGGCACAATCCGTTTGCCAGCTAAGGTGACCGGTAATCCAGTGCCTGAAGTGCAATGGCTTTTCAATAACAATCCACTTTATCCCTCACAACGTATACAACAAAAGTACGATGGTGAGAATATTGAGCTCATTATCAAGGACGCCAACCCCGATACAGATTCCGGTGATTACAAGTGTATCGCCAGCAATCCGATCGGTAAAACATCACATGGAGCGCGTGTTATAGTCGAAGTTGATGAGGTTACGTTCACCAAGAAACTTAAGAAAACGATAACCATCGAAGAAATACAATCACTCACGTTGGAGTGTGAAACCTCACATGTGGTCACAACAAAATGGTTCTTCAATGGCAAAGAACTCAGTGGTATGGATCATCGTGTAGTCGTCGAAGATGGCAAAATACATAAACTAGTTATACGTAATACCAATTTGCGTGATAGCGGTACTTATGTTTGCAAAGTTAAGAATAAGGAGACCGAGTCGACAGTTGAAGTTTTGCCACGTAAACCTGAATTCATTAAAATACTCGAAGACTACGAAGTAACCGAAAAGGAGACTGCAATTTTGGATGTCGAAGTATCCACGGATAATGCTGAAGTCGTGTGGTTTAAGGACGGTGAAAAGATCACACCAGAAAAGAAGAATGTAGAATTCGTCAGCGTGGGTAAGGTGCGTAAACTCATAATACGTGAAATCACCATACACGATGAGGGCGAATACACCTGTAAGTTAGACGAACAGGAATGTAGCGCTGAACTCACAGTCATTGAATTGCCGCCCGAAATTGTGAAACCATTGAAGGATGTTACCGTAACACAAGGCGAGAACACCGGTTTCGAAATTGAATTGAGCAAGGGTGATGCTTTAGTGAAATGGTTCAAGGATGGCAAAGAGCTGCCACTCAACGGACACATGCAACTTACGATCGATGGTAAGAAACAAACGCTAAGGATCGTAGAGGCCAAACCATCAGATGCCGGAGAGTATACCATACAAGTGGGTCCACAAACTTCAAAGGCACAGCTAATCGTCGAGGAACCGTTGGTGAACTTCGTATTGCCATTGCCTGATGTGACTCTCGCCACGAAGGGTACAGATGCCGAATTCACTGTTGAATTGTCACAACCTGATGTCGAAGTCACTTGGTATAAGAAGGCGAAACCAATTAAACCCAACAAGAAACACGAAGTATTTGTTGAGGGTACCGTTAGACGTTTGGTTATACACGATGCTGATGATGATGACAGCGGTGAGATTAGTTGTACCGCTGCTAATGCAACAACAGCAAGTAAATTGTGTGTTGAGGAAATACAAACATTACCCATCATCACCACTGACAAGGACCAAACGATTAAGGTTAAGGAGAATGATGATGTTACGATGACAGTCAAATTTACTGGCACACCGAAACCAGATGCCGAATGGAGTACAACAAAGAATGTTGTTGTCAAGAATAAGCATTTAATACCCACATTAGATGAACAATCGGCATCGCTTACCATCAAGAAGGTGGTGGACGATGACGAAGGTATATACACTGTAAGACTGAAGAATCCAGTTGGCGAAGTGGAAGCCACGCTTAACTTGATCATAATGAGTGAGTATTTGAGATTAGAATTTCTTTCAAGTTTTTCTTTTACTGTTCCTTGGTGATCAAGTGAACTATTGTAACTTAAAGTAGTTTGAAAAATGTTTGGCTTCTAAAAGCAGGGACTTCGAGGAACTTGAATTTAGAAATACAGAAAGTACGTTAGTTGTTCCAGTAGTTTTAATTTAAATCTTCGTGTCATAAGCGAGCCAGTGTGCGAGCTTTTTCTGAACTTAGTCGAACTTTAATTATCTTTAAAATTGGTTAAACAATAACAAATTGTAAACATTTTTTAGGAAAACCAACGGCACCTGGTGCACCGGAGCCATTAGAGGTCACACACGATTCTATTACACTCTTCTGGAAGGCGCCTGAAGATGATGGCAAATGTGAAATCACAGAATACATTTTGGAATATCAAGACGTGAAAGAGGAGAGGTAATTTAAAACTAATTTGTTGCTAATTGGGAACAAACACTAAATCCTTTATACATAAATTTGCAGATGGATTGAAATACGCAAAATCAAAGACACCACATACACTATCAGCAAACTGAAAATCGATACGGAGTATGTATTCCGTGCCATCGCTGTAAATGAAGTTGGACCGTCACCGCCATCACCACTCTCACCACCCATACGCCTTGTGGCTGAGGTGAAGAAGGAAAAACCCACAGTACAAGAACCACTACAAGACATCGTAACCGAGCTGAACAAGGAGATTACATTGTCTTGCGTATTCGGTGGCATTCCAGAGCCTAAGGTGACGTGGAAAAAGAATGGTAAGATTATCACCACAAAGAGCATACGCTATGAGAATCGCGTATCGAAGTACACAATCGAGAAGACAACAATTGAGACTGAAGCGACGTACACATGCGTAGCTGAAAATGAAATGGGCAGCGTGGAGACCTCATGTAGAGTTATACTGCAGGAGAAACCGACCATCGATATCGATGAGAAGTATCTTGCACAGAAAATACGTGCTGGCACCACTTTGAACATTCCGGCCACGGTACGTGGTTATCCACAACCGAAAACCACTTGGTATAGAGAGACCATCGAACAAACAACCACAACGGAACGTGTACAAATCGAAACCACAGAAACCACCTCAACGTATACACTCGAAAAGGTGACACGTGAAGATTCCGGCCTTTATAAGATCACAGCGACGAACACTTCGGGTACGGCGACAACGGAATGTACAATACAAGTTATTGATAAGCCAAGTCGACCACAATCGCTGGAAATCAAGGAAATGAAGAAGGACGCAATCACACTAGCATGGACGCCACCAATCGATGATGGTGGTCTGGAGTTGAACAAATATGTGTTGGAGAAATGTGATTTGCAAAATAATCTCTGGATGAAGGTGGCCGATTTGGAAAAAGACATACACTCCTATGCTATACAAAAACTTTCCATGAACTCTCAGTATATGTTCAGAGTCGTAGCAGCCAACCCGGTTGGTGAATCTGAACCAGTTGAGAGTGACCCTGTGACAATTACCAAGAAATTCGGTTAGTAATTATATCATATTTACCAAAATCTATAGAATTTAGTTGTGTTACACAATTACAATAAAATTGTAATATTTTTTATAACGTCACAGAAAAACCATCAGCGCCACGTGGTCCTACAGACGTCTTCGGCATGACAGATACAGCATTTACGCTCTCATGGGAACCATCGGAAAGCGATGGCGGCTCAAGGATTATCGAATATATTGTCGAAATCAAAGAATTCCATGAAACCGAATATCGTCTGCTTGGCAGCACGATCGGCAACGTTACAAATATACTCGTAAGCGAAGTGATAAAGGATCGTGCATATCAATTCAAAATCTATGCAAAGAATGAAGTTGGCATTAGTGAAGCTCTAGAGACTGAAGACAAAATAGTTGTAGGCCGCAGAATAAGTAAGTGCCGCTCAACGACTATTTGTATTATTTTGTATTTAAAAACATATATATATATAAAACAGATTTTCATTTTTTATTAGTTAGTTTTATGGATCTTTATGACAAGTTAAGGAACATTATAGGCTTTAACTTGAAAATTGCTTGCTTTGGCATTCTCAAATTCAGCAACTTCAACTAACTGTTTCATCTAATCTTTGCGTTTGCTTTAAGGGGTTATATGGGTTTCCTCGGGTAAAAAACAGCCTTTTTTTCAAAATTTTTTTCTCATATAAAATATTTTATGAGAATTTTTTATTGTTACAAACATACACTATTAATAGACAAATTCTGAAATTTTTGTAAAAAAATATATTAAACGTCATTGCGACGCCATTAGCGGTGACCTCTCTGAAAAAAGATACGCCCGCGTTGGCACGATAACTCTTCACGGGATCATCTAAAGTGAAAAAACGAGTTTTAGTCAAAACCTTAACTTACAACTCAGACGAAGGAAAAAAACTGAAAATTGGATTTTTGGCAGACATTTTTACTAAAAAATCAAACTTTCTGTCAGATTTTTTTTTCCAAAATCCTTTCTCCAAATCTTTAAGAATTGTATCTCACAGATGTGTAAAATTTCATTAAGATCGGTTGAGTACTTCTAGAGAAATCTTGCCAACTGACTACAAATACACAGTTTTGAGAAAAACGCGTTTAAAGACGGCGCACTTAGCCTAGCTAGCTTCGAGCGCACAAGTTCTCAAGGCTGTATCTCCGAAACTATTACTCGAATCAACTTGAAAAGGGTTTTAGAGTTTATAATAAATTTAAAAAGAAATAAAAAAATAAATAATAGAAAAAAATTAAAAAATCTTACATTCCTCAAACTGCCAAAATTATCCTTTTGGAAGTACAATTTAGTACCCAAAGATCGTATTGAAGTAGTATTTCCCTAAATTAATAGAATTGGAGGATTCGAAAACATTCCACCTTCATCCAGTATTATGATATTATATGTTTTATTATGCTCTTATTAAGAATATTTTTTTTATAAAAATTAGCTTTTATTATCTAACGAAACCTTTGCTTAATTCCTTACACGCAAAACGCTGTCACGCTTAAAATAATGCCACTAACTAAACTGAATTGTACTAAATTCAGTACGTGCTTGGGAGAATATAGGTATGTACATGACATACATGTGGAGCATGCAAACATAATAACATACACAAGTCTTTTTCATGTAAAATATAATAATACCAGCTGATCAAATTTGATCCGGACTCCGGCTGAAAACCGTATTTAGACGTAGTTTAAGAAAAATCTTTTTTTAACGCCTTCAAAAAGGCTTATTGGTGAATACAAGCGTGTCAACGCCTAATCTAATTTGCCATATACTTCTTATAAGCCTGGGCTGGGATGGCCTTCGGTTTTATGGTTTTATCTTTTGGTACGAGTCAACATCAAACCCTAAATATTAACCAAATCATACCTAAAATATTACCAATAAATACCCAAAATATCAACCAATTCATACCCAAATATTAAACTAAATATAACCAAAAGAAGATCTTGAGATCTTCTGATACTTCCTAATAATTCCACGATTTTCAAGAAAAGTTCTTTTTTTAACTTTTTCGATGTTTTAATGGACCAGTCCGAGTCAAATTTGATCAGGTGGTATAATATCTAAAATCTATCATTAAATCATCAAAATATGTATGTAATAAATAACCGAAATTTCGAAAACAGGTCATTTTTAAAAATGCTAACTAACAAAATCTTTATCACATAGTAAACCTATAACCACATATTTATGTTCATAAGATTAATAGACGAGGATTGCAGCGCGACCTTAGGTCTATTGTGCTATTTATGTTCATAATTATTAATATTTTTTGTACGCAAATATTGTACAGCTCCTCCATCGCCTCCGCAAAATTTGCGCATTCCGGATGTGACGAATCGCAGCGTAACCCTCGACTGGGAAGTTCCAGCAAACAACGGAGGCTCAGAAATAACTGGTAAGTTTAAGCAAATGATAAATTATACGATTTCAAGAAAGACCATTTTTAATACATGTCGGGTTGCTAAAATCGTTTTAACCGGGCAATTGAAGTTTAGAGGTTAGTTCGCCTAAAGAAAAACTTCCATGTATCTTGCAGAACTCATACTTTGATTCCTTGAAACCTAAGGGATTTATTAGTATGCAGTTAAGGTCAAATTTAAGCCGCTTAAAAATATTAAAGGCTTTACTAAACTTTGTTATCTTTAAAATTTTATACAAAATAGAAATTAATCAATTTCCTATCATTCACTTTATTTTCATCAACACAAGGCTACTGTATTGAGAAACGTTCGGCAACGTCGACCAAATGGACAAAGGTAATCACGTTAGACGCACACTGCCGCCAATACACAGTGGATAACTTGAAGGAAAAATGCGAATACTGGTTTAGAGTGTCGGCGGAAAATGCGGTTGGATTAGGTGCACCAGCCGTAACCGAGAGCGTCGCACTCAAAACACATGCAAGTGAGTACAAATGAAAGACATTGAATGTAGCACTCTTACAACTTGTGCTTTTTTCTTTATCGTATAGCTGTTCCCTCACCGCCCACTGCGCCATTGGAGGCGCGTGTATTGGCTGCCAATGCTCATGTATTTGAATGGGGTATACCCGAGTCAGATGGTGGTGCGCCACTGCTCGGCTATCACATTGCCATACGTGACATGAAGAAGACCATGTGGATCGAGGTGGGTCGTGTACCGGCCGGTGTGCAAAGATTCCAAATACGTGATTTACAAGAGAATCATCAATATATGATACGCATATTTGCAAAGAATGAAATCGGTTTGAGCGAACCACTCGAATCGGAGGAGCCATATGTGGCTATGACTGCAGGTAAGAAAAATATATAATTATGAACAGAGTATATTAAATTTGCCATGAAGTTTGTAACTTGGGAGACTCTTTAACGTATGTACATATGTATATATGAAAGGAGTCAGCGTGACGAGCTAAGTGGAATTAGGCATCCCTGTCTGTATATACGCGAACTAGTACCTCAATTGTTGAGATATTAATCTGAAATTGTGCACACGTGCTTTTAGCCCCAAGTAGTTGCTCAAATTTGGGAATCGCGAAATATCTGCCCACTATAGCTTATAGCTGTCATACAAACTGACCAATCAAAAAGAAAATTTTTATATGAAAAACTTTTTTATTTGACGAGATATATTCTCGACATTTGGCATAGTTTAATCCCCCAAAAGATAACATTACATCTCCAAAGATATTGTTCGGATCGGACCTCATAGCGTAAAAGCTGCCATAAAAAGCTGAGCAATAAAAAATTCAAGTTCAGGAAAAAATTTTTTTTTACCTGTGTGGTATTGTAACTTCGATGCAGACGAAGTTAACGATTTTTCTTGTCTTTTTTTTCTTTATTCAGATAATAAATAAAAAATAATATTTCTATAATATATTCAACTAATTATTTCATTCCACTTTGCAGGACATTTGAGTTTACCTGATGAACCGCGCACAGAAATGAGTTCATGCAACACATCGTCGTGGCTACGTGACCATAATATGGATGCGGATATACATTCGTATGCACGCGGTAAACTGCTGCGCCGAGATGAATACTTCTTCCGCATTTATGCGAAATTGCCAAAGAGTAAAAAGAAGAAGAATTCAAAATAATTATAAAAAACTGCGATGCATTGCATTGCTAATTTGCATAATTTGCAAAAATTGTAAAAATCATAATAGAGAAAACAACAAAGCTATGAAAGCTTCGAAACTACTAATTTTACTAAATCACTTAATTTATGTAATTACTGATAATTTTCATATTTATACAGCATACTTTCCTATGTGTGAATGTATGTGCACGTAATTGTAATAGTTTTTTGAAAATGTTTTATATTCATTCAGCGATTTTAATTAATTGTAATGTGTTGATTATGTAATCTCATTGAAAATGTGTTACGCAAAATAATCATAAATCATAAATATTTGTGTCCGATAATTGAAATTTTTCGACAGAGGTTTAAAAATGCGAGCGAAGAGAATTTTTACAACCAATGAATGGTGAAGAATTTTAATTAAGGAGGCAAATATTAACGTAAAGGATATAAATACCAATTTTAGAAGACATAAAATAATCGTAAAAAATTTTGAAATATTTAAAAAAAATTAATTTCGATATCATATACTATATAAATTTTAGTTTTGTTTATTATTTATTAAATCTGTGATAAATGTCAAAATGTCAAAGAAAACATTAAAAATGTCGCAAAATTTATGAAAACGTAAAAAGAGAACAAGTGAACTAAATGTAAATTGTAAATACAATAAATAATAATTGGTGCGAAATAGTTATTATTTATTGTATATTCCTATTGAAAGTGAAGGAGAAATTATGAGTTCACTTTTTGGGAGACATCATCAAATGCAAATATAGGTGCGAGCATTTTTAAAGGAACTCACTTAATTTCAACTTCACTTCATGTCTATATTCTCAAATTTACTTTTTGTACGTCAAAGAAATTGTGCTTTGGTACATGCATAATTAATATGTATGTATACTATTGTATATTACGAAATGTACATGATTGTTCTGAATGCATAAATAAAGATAAAATAATTTAATAAGGATGTGATTTATTTGGAGTAAGTATATGTATGTATATGTAAATGTAAATGCGTGTCGTTATATAAATAGCAACTGGTCAAATTTGAACCGAACTGACAAAACAAACTATATTTTTATTTAGTTTATTATAAAACTTTCTAGCATTCATACCCAAAACATTAACCAAAATGTTTCGAAACGTTCAGTAAGAGAACATATGCTATCTCTTTTATGCCAGACGACGATTTTCAAACACTATTTCTTTTACATTTTTGATGTCATCGTTGTGGTTGTTGTCATTGTAGCGGCAGAAAACATTTCTTAAATAATTTCGAAGAATGTTGCCGAATTCACAATCCTTAGCCATATAAATGTCTGGGTCCGATCCGGTCCCGACCCGACTGTAGTGGGACTGCTCGATGTTATCGTAATTAACAGAAGTGAAAGTGGACAACCAAACACTTTTGTAACATTTTCTACGATTCCGCAAGTGTGATTGGAAACGCAAATTATTTTCCACTAATTGACAAGTTAAAAAAGATTGTACCTAATCTAGGTAAAAAATATCTATCGATGAGGTTTGCGCGCCCAGATACCGGTCGCTATATAAATAACAATACTTTTTTTGTGAGATCAAATCACTATGAACTTGTGAGCTTAGTACTATATTTTATAAATTTATGTAAAAAAAATTAAAAAATGTATAACAAAAACATAAGGAACTTTAAAAAGTAATAATATCAATTAAAAATCGTACATACTTACATATTTTAACGCGAACACCAGATACGTCGACAAAAAATATTAAATTTTATTTTTTAAATCGCTCGACGGAGTAACCGCGTTTAAGGCAACATTTTTTCATAACCACACACAACACTTTTTCACAACACTACAAAAGCTCTCAAACTGTTATTCGCGATAACTATTATTATCAAAACAAATTTAATTGGAAGCTGTGCAATTTCATTGCGTTCTCATAAAAACATTAAACTTTTAAAAACAATAGTATTTACAAGAAAAATTTTAATATTTTGTCCATTAGTAACAAAACAATAATTTTCACTACGTGCAATTTCTACCGTAACAACTAGGACTCAAATATGTACTAATCACAGCATACTACACTTCTAATTTCAATTATAATGCGCACCCTGTAGTCAAGGTCTAGAGCGGAAGATAGATTTTATCGTTCATCTACTACCGTCAGCTTAAATTCATTTCCGCATATCCGGAACTGTATCGGAAACATTCATACTTATATGTATGACACAGCATATTCACAAAAATATTCTTAAAACCAACAAATATTAGAACACTTAAAACGATGGCGGCCCATGACAGCGTATTCACAAAAATGTACTTAAAAACAACAAATATTAACGCGCTTAAAACAATGGCGTCCCAACAGAGCAAGCACTTTGGAAATCGTATAAATAACTTAGATCGCACCACACTAATTCAATTTTTTCACTATCTACGAACGAATAAACATATTTCGCGGTTCCTTTTTACACATTTCACAATTATTCCACTTAAATACTTAATATAAAAGAATTTTTTCCAATTCACTTTACCGAACCGTTAACCGACGCGTTTGTGCAAAAATATACTGCCAGATTATTAAAAATAAGCAGTTATTTGGAAGAAGAAGCATATTTTCAGTGTTCACAAGCCGTGTGATTTAAAATTAATTTTCGTTTGTGAATATCAGAATATTCAGCGTTGCAGCGTTATTAATTTATAATAAAAATTACTTATTCATGGTTTGCTTACTCTGTTTATTTATTTAAATGTATTTATTTATCTAATTTCTTAAGTAAACAATAAAATTATAAATTCAGTTATTTGCGTACATCAGGCAGCATTGCACAACTGCTCATTACATAAAGAAACAGTTCCTCGGTGTTAGCTCTTGGTTAGTTCTCTTTTGCTGTGCTATCCTCTGAAAATCAAAGTAAGATACAGTTTTCTTCGCAACAAATTGAAAAAGTGCATATTTTGTATTTGTAAATATAATAATTCATAAAATACAGTTGTTGTGCATTTGAAATAAGTGAATAAATTGTATTTTGGGTATGCAATATAAGGAAAGTAAACACACGAAGTCGGGCCAGGGTGTGCTGTTTGCGATGTAGCGAAAATTCTATGCGAACGCGCCATTTTGTATTTGGTTTCTTCATATTCCACACATTCTGAAACGTGTAAAGTCGGGGAAAAACTTCACCGAATTTATACGTGGTGTTTATTTGTGTTAATGGTAGAAAGTGTTTAATGAAGTTTATGCAATAGTCGCATAATGTAATAAGTATTTAAAAATAAAAAATATATGTGTGAATGAAAAAAATCATTGAAATAAGTATGCAAATGAAGACGAAGACGAACATAGCACCCCTTCTGCTTCGTGTGTTCTTAATCGTCTTGCGCACGGTTGCATTTAGTAGAATGAAGCCGAAAGTGAATGAGAAAATAAAAATGGATTATAGAATCAAAGTTGGCGTATAACTTTTAAAACGTATAAATTTTACAAATAATTTTGTGATAGAAATATTGGTTATAGCTTGGCATATGCGTAATAAACAACAACTCAAACCAAATGGAGAACATTTGTAAAATTCATAATGTATACAGTACGCTTTTCCATGTACATACCCGCCAGTGCGACAGTGTTTTCACCATTATTCTTAAGTTTTCATTCATCAAAGTTCAAGGACTGAAGTGTTGAAGAAAATCTTTTCCATAATAGTTAAAACACGCTTCGTTTAGTTTTACATTTAACATTTTAAAACTTACAAAAGGACACAGTATTTATCAATTTACATGTGGGGTTATACAAAAAACATTATAATTGATCCATAGTTAATAAGATAACATACAAATTTATGTGCTGACAAAACTAAACGTTCGTAAAATTTTTAAATGTGTAATAAAATTCTTATTTATGAAAACACATAACAATAAATTTCATATATTAAGACTAGTGCAAGGAAAAAATTAAGTGTCGGAAAATTTTCATTGTAAAGAAAAATACGCGCAAATGACGTCATTCAAGGTCTTCCACAAAACACAAACGCATACTAGCAAAACTATTAAATTTCGTTACGTAGATGTTCTTTATTTGTTATTATTTTTCGTCTAATAAGAAAGCTGTGCTGACCGATAGCATAAAAGCTGGCGTGTCGTTATTGTTATTGTATTGCTTGAGAACAAATGTGTATACGCAGCAGAAATGACAAAACGGGGAGCAAATGTTTGATAAGTCTGTACATTGACGAAAAATGTGGATTGCTTTAAAATGAATTCCGGTTTTATGTCTTGGACAAAATAATAAAAATATAAAATATTCGAAAAAATAGTTTATATATAACTACAGTTTTCTTTTTTTATCTAGACCATGTAAAGAAAAGCGGGTATATCGAATTACGAATATCAAAACAAACATTGCGCGTTAGTACGGTGGTGGAAGCAGCATGCGTATGCGCTACTGAAGGAAAATCTAATTCTAGAAAACACCGCTGAACAGACAAAGAAAAAATTTTAAAATTCTTCAATATTTTTAGTGGATATAAAAGAAAAATAAACATTTATAGACGACTACAACGATTTTTTGCCGGCAACGTCGGTCAAATAAGCATTGATCATGTCGGTGCAACAATTTTGTTTGCGCTGGAATAACCATCAACCGAATTTCATTTCGGTATGTTCCTCGTTGCTACATAATGGAACCTTAGTAGACGTTACCTTAGCAGCAGAAGGACGACAACTTCAAGCTCACAAAATTGTCCTCTCTGCTTGCAGCTCATATTTTCAAGTAAGTTTTAAAAACTAATAAGAAATTTAAAGGAATTTTAACATAATCCTTTATCCTTAGACATTATTTACATCGAATCCCTGTCAACATCCAATTGTAATACTTAAAGATGTCCAATATGATGACCTTAAGACTATGGTTGATTTTATGTACTATGGGGAAGTGAATGTATCACAAGAACAGTTACCACACATTCTAAAAACGGCTGAGATGCTTAAAATCAAAGGACTTGCTGAAATGCCCACCGATCCTGCCAATTTAACTAAATCTGAAAGTAAATCATCGAATGAACCCACCGATTTAGTGGGTAGCGGTAGTACTGGCAGTAATGGCCAAAGTAGCAGTGGTGTTACTAGCGGTGGCATGGGTAGTAGTGCTGGTGGCAGCATAAATGAGACACTCTGGGAGGTAAGTGCATGCAAATGTGCAAATGGTGTACAAGAATTGTACATGTTGCCAATCCGCACGAAAAATGTATTTATTTGTATAAAGTTGTTATAAATATAAATTCCTTATTGCGATAAAATATGTTTCTTTGTCATCGTAGCCCCAGCACCACCATGGCCAGCACGGTGAAACACAGTTTCAGTCTCATCCCCATCAACAACAACAAAACAGCCAAACGCAAACATCACAACAGCAGCAACAACATCATCAATTAAGACGCACTCCCTCACCATTAGGTTCGGGGGCTTCACCGGCAACCAGACGGAAACGACTTCGAAAATCTTCAAATAATGGTATGTTACAACAACAAAATACTTATCTTTTGCTACATCTAAATTAATAGAAAAAATCGTTTGTTAATAGCTCATATAATCATGTATAATTTCATTTTTCAGGATCTGGCGATCGCACTAATTCGGACGAGCAACATAATACTTCTTTGGACAGCGGAAACAATACTGGTGGCATAAGTCTTACACAGATGAGTCAAATGTCGTTTGGAACCACAGGTGGTTCCATCAGTGGCATACCAACTCACACTCTACACGCAACAAAATTGTTAAAAGAATCATCTAGCACCGAGGTTGAACCACATCCACAGGATGATAGCTTGGACGATGGTCATGGACACGTCCACATGCAAATTGTAATTAAAATATTGCTCATTATATTAATTTCTTCAATAACCTTTTTTTTTTCAATTAAAATAGAAACCTGAAGTTGACATGAGCAGCGTTCAACAATCGATGCCATTAGATATTTCTGCTGCTACAACACCTTCGGAACATGATGCACCAAATTCTCAATCATCTCATTCTGGTAAGTAGTAATTATTGCATTTAGATTTCATAGTTTGCATGACGTAGGATATAGTGTTCATAAATTTTAGTATAATTCTTATTTATTATTATTTTTTTAATAAATAAATTTCCTCAAAGTGTTCCCTGTAAGCTAGTATCGCGTTTTTTCAAACTAAGTGAGAATATTTAGCTTGATAGTTTCATCGAATACGCTTCGTATATATTGGTACTCAGACAAAGATTCATAAGTTTTATAAGTGAGTTATCTGAATATTTTAACACTGTTGATAAGTGTTCTGTTTGTTGAGGATTGGTCCACTGAAAATGTATGTTGCTCACTTTTTTTTTAACCATTCTATATATTATTAACTTCTAGAATTACAAATGTACTATCAATTGTACATAGATGACATAACGTTAACTGAAAATAAGTTGGTAAAGTTAGTAATTGAACTAAAAACAATCTTACAAAAACAAAAAAAAAATGTGTTAAAACATAAATGGTGGTGGTAGCATACATTTTTTTAAGAATGGAACGTCGTTTCTGCACTATGTAGATTAAATTTGGGTAAATAAATTTATAATTACAAATTCTGTTATGGAATATATGAATGTATGCCCACAAGTTTGTAACAAACAGAAGTAAACGTCAGAGACCCTACAATTTTTTTTTATTTCTCGAGATGTCTTCGCCAAATCCATGTATCTCTCAACAAATTGTTCAGATCCATTACAGCAAATAGCTACCATACAAATTGATTGATCAAAATCCATTTCCACGTCAGTCGGGTCTAAGTAACCGGAACGGACCTGGATTTTTATCCGGCCAAGGACCAAGTTGACAGGCACCATTCCTCCAAATTCCTTTAGAAATGATTTCTGCTGCTACAACAATGACAACCACATTTTTTTTTTAAGTTTAAGGAAAATTCGTTTATTCGGCGAGAATTTCACGGAATTTGGCATTTATTTTAACTTCGCTTGTGTGATGGTATATTTTTCTACAATTTCTTCTTTAATAAGACCCCATTTCAATTTAAAATATTTGCATCATAACACATTTATACCTTATGTTTAGACCCGATTTGTTATATCATTCATTTTCTACTCATAAAACCGGTAAGATATTTATAATTGATGTTTTTTTTTAATATTGAGACGAATTACATATGTGTAATTTAAGGGACAAACAAATAATTGAAAATAATAATATTGGTTTTATTCATAAAGTAATAATAACAATAACAATAGACGTAGGAGGAGAGTAACCTAACGGCAAAATGTAAAATTTAAATAAATGATTTACATAATAATTTATTTTACACTATATTTATTTAAGATAATAGTAAGAAAAATAAAATTAAAAAACTGCAGCTTTAAGAATAACTAAAGCTGATCATGTTTTATGAGACCTATCTTGCTGTACTTGGGGATCAGGAGAGAGCTATGCACAGAGTCTGATCAAAATTATAAATTTTGTAATTTACCTCATTTGTAGCAAGCAAAGTGTGAACGTTGCTAAATATAATATTAACGAAACTTAAATAGGACTGATATAATGCTTTTGTTTGAAAAATATTTATATAAAGCTTGTGAAATAATTTCTACAAAGTTCTTGAGCATAAGCGTCCCTTGTTTTTCATTACTTTCAAAGTCTCTGTTTCTCTCTCAATCCAATGGACGAGCCAATTTGTTGGTGTATATTTTGTAATAAAGTAATTGTAGTTAATACCTAGTTAGTTGAAATAACTTAATAACAAAAAACAAAAGAAAATATAATAAAATGAAAATAAAGTATTGCGATACACCAAAATAGTTGCACTTAATAGTGGTGTTAGTGAACAAAACAAAAAAAAAAAAAGAAAATACAAACCTCTCACACTCTCTTACTCTCTCTCCCCTTCCCAGGTCTGCAATGGACGGTCGTTGACTCGAACTATTCACGCTTTTCGCTATCGACTTGTCAGCCAAATTTGATTGGCAACGGCGGCGGAAATGCTGGTGGCAGCGCTGGCGCACAACAAGCAAACGCATCAGCAAATAACGATCAACAGCAACGGCAACAACATGCGCAAGACTCAGCTCAACAAGCAGCTGCTGGTCAACAGCAGCAACAACAGCAACAGCAGCATTTTCAACAGTTACATTATCAACAACAACAGCAGCAGCAACAACAACAGCAACATCAGCAACAACAACAACAACAGCAGCAGCAACAACAACAGCAGCAACAGCAACAAAATACCGCAACCACATATTCGCCACAGATTATCACAGTGAACAGCCTAGTCAGCAATTATGGTGGAGCCGGTGCGGCGGCACAAAACCTATCACCAACTTCACCCAATGAATCGAGCATGGTGCAATCGGTGTACAGTCAAGGTCCTACGCCCATACAATCGCCAGCACATCCCAACGATGTGGCAGGCAATGCCTCTGGCAGTGGTGGTAGTAACATTTCCACCGCCAATGCCACGCCAAGTGGTGGTGGTGCTGGTAGTAGTGCCGGTAACGCTGGTGGTGCTGGCGGCAGCAGTAGCTCAAGTGGTGGAAATACAACTAGCGGCAGTGGTGGCAATCAAGGTGGTAAACGTAAACGTTCGGTCAATCCTCAAGGTGATGAAAATTTCATACGCGCTTTAGAGGCAGTACGTTCCGGTGGTATAGGTTTCTGTAAGGCTGCACGCCTCTTCGGCGTAAATAATCGTACATTATGGTTGGAATACAAAAAACGCGGTTACCCAGTATCGCGACCCAGCATTAAAGCACGTGTCGTTAAACAAGAACCAAATATGTCACCATCACCACCACCACAGAACACCGCTACCGATGATACGACCAATGAAAATTACGAACACCTAACAGCCGCCGTAGCTGCGGCTGCTCAATCAGCTGCATTGAATATGCAAATACCGCCGC
The DNA here is from genome assembly GCA_027475135.1 of Bactrocera correcta. NCBI lineage: Eukaryota > Metazoa > Arthropoda > Insecta > Diptera > Tephritidae > Bactrocera > Bactrocera correcta. The sequence continues at coordinate 22,673,877 of CM050327.1, read as the reverse complement.
CAGCCGACACACCCACACCATCGGTGATGTGTACACCACACCATACTGGCTCAGGTAGTGGTGCCGGCGGTGCACACCCCGCAATGGGCGTAATGAACTTTTTAGATCCGCGACATATGGACTTCTCTGCGGCTGGTCTGCATACAGTGTCCAGGCAGCGATATATTGATGCTACCGGTGTCGGTCCGGGCACCGGCACGGGCACAATCAACGTTAATCCGGCAGCTGCAATGAATTTACAAAGTATTAACTTCAATTCAATATAGAATTCAGTTTCGGGTGCAAATACTGCGACGACGATTTCGATGCACCTAGCAGCACAACAGCATCATCAGCAACAACAACAACAACAAACGGTAGCAGTAGCCGCCACCACACACACACATCCAATAACAACAGCCATAATACAAACAACAACACATCCCACACATCATAGCATTGCTAGTGTGACTGGTGCGGCTGGTGTAGTAGGTGGTGCTGGTGGTGGTGGTGGTGGCAATCATACGGTATTGGCTCACTCACATCCACTGGCGCTCGCTCATAGCGGTGCACCGGCTGGGACAGCGCTCTTCATAACATGAACTTAAATGAAATAAACCAAAATTGGTCATCCAATAACCACAGATAGTCATAGGCAGAAAATGGCAATACAGGAAATATAATTCAACTGAATCAAATTCATCGAAAAAGCAGCAACAACACATATAATACAAAGAGTTTTTGCGATATACATAAATTGTGGCAGTTTGCTCTCCCGCGGAGCCTTGGCATACAATATACATAAGTCGCGGTACCTACTTTAATACCATTTTATCAGGATGCCCATGTGGAAAGGTGGCCGTAAAATTTTACATTTCTGTGCACCGCAAAAACACTAATGTGTAACAACTATTATTGATAACAAAAGTGAAATAGATACAAACGCGTAGAGCGTAAACTCGAAATTGTTTGAAAAAAATAATAATTCATAAAATACCCTAAGATCGTATGTAGCTTAATTAAGTAAATATTTTTTAAAAATTCTTGGCAAAATAATATATATATATATAATACATTTACAAGCATTACACACACATACATATATATATATATAAAATATATATATACTAAAATAATGTTAAAGTTATGTGTAAAGTTCGCAAGCAAAGAAAAAAAATTACTGAGTTTTAAATTGTCATTTTATTATAATTTGTATATTAATTAATTTTTTCTTATATAAACAACAAGTTCTATCATCATTCATAGTTAGTGTTGGTAGTTATAACTATTTGCAATCGTGAACTACAGTAGTGCAAAATGTAAATTGCAATTAAAATTCTTCTAACAAACACACCGACATCTCAACAAACAAGAAGCAGCAATGCCACATCAAAGGCGTTCCTTAAGAAAAATTTTTGAGATCGATTTTTTTGTAGTTTTAGGAAACAATTTTTTGTACAGTAAAGAGAAGAACAAGCAAGCGACCGTGAAAAAAATTAAAAAGAAAAAAAAAACACATACATACATACACAAAGCACACCAAGCAGTGCGCCATCTTCTGATAGACTTAACTGCGTAACTATTTATTATAAAGAAAAAAATTTGTTTTTTTAACTAAAAATAAGAATTAGATTGCATATTTCAAACCAGCGAAATTAAGAATTAAAGTATAAATACAAATGATATCCTTAAATTTAATAAATGTGCGATATACGTGTAAAGAAATAAATATAAATAGTTTATAAAAAATATATACATGAGTTGGTATAATTTTACTATGTGTGTTAAATACTAAGGATAGAATTAAAATGATTTTTGCACCGTGACTATAGATCTTTTGCAGTGCAGTGCCCTAAACACTAAGGAGTGATATTTTTTTTATAAAATAACCATTCTGTTTAGTATAAGGTTAAGGGGTAGTAGGGTTAATTCGTGCCCAAAATGATGATTTTTCCTTTTTTATTGAAATTGTATATTTTTAATGGTACATTATAGTATGAAATTCGAAGAATATGAAAATTTCATACTCCTGAGAAAGATGTAATTGCCGCACCCCTCATAACTTCCATCTACCAGTAGATTATCTGAAGCAAAAAATCTAAATTTTGACTTTTTGGGAAAACATTGACGGAAGTACCCAATTTTTTGCGAAAAACAGTTAATTTGCTATTGTAAAATCAAAAATGTTAACAAAAACACCCTCCACGTAAAGGATGTATAGCAAGAGCTTTGACAACTTTCGGTGTGGTATATTAGACCATTTTCGTATTGACTCTCATCACAAGTAAATTCAAGATCAACTAAGCGTTAGGCTCGAAGTATGTTTTTCCAATTCCCAATTCCGACTGAGGGCTGTTATTTCGACAATCTGAAACTAAAGCCGAAGTTCAAATACGATGTTCATATGAAGATTTATAACCATATGCGTTGATAAAGTTACAGGCGTTATGTAGTTACTCGCTACTTTTTTCATCGACTTTTTCACTTATCCACTTAGCAATCATGTTCTACATCTTCGATTTAGTAATCACTCGATTATCTTCAACGCTTCTCGTTAACTAATTTGGAAACTGATTTATTTACAGATTTATCACAGCCGTCAAACGCTAATATGTCCACAATTGTCGCTCAGCCGGAATGTTCACCACGCGCTGTCAATATGGCGATGTCACCGTCACCTAGCAATCTGCTCTCTCAACAACAACAACAACATTCGCCAGCGCAATTACAACATCAACATTCGCAACAACAGCAAATGGGCACGAAACGTAATCGTGTATTGACACGACAGCCGCGTGTTAAACGCGACAGTGATAGTCTTTCAAATGCTCAGGCTTCACCCGAACCCAATCAGGGATCTTGTGTAGATTTCGATCCATTTAGCAATTCGCCTGGTGGTAGTTCACATTCGAACTACATCGCAGCCCATGCACTGCAATTGCACACACATCCCAGTCACCATCACCTGCTGACAGTGCCGCCGCGTATCGAGCGTCACTCATCCGAACCGGCTCCGAGTTTAACACCATCCTCTCCCCACTTGCTCTCTGTACCGCAGAGTACACCTTTTCTGATGAAACAGCATTCGGATCCATTACTGCCCACTCAACATTCACTTAGTGGCGCTGGCGCATTAATCGTCGGTGGTGGTGGTATTGGTGGCACAAATCCTTTCGCACCGCTACATCGTCAGTATTCACATCCACTATCGTGTACAACAACCAGTAGCGCTAACAATAGTGCCGGCACTAGTCATATCACCAGCGTTCCACTACAGCATTCGCACCACATATCACTACCTGAATCAATGTACACGTCCGGCGGTTCACCACCACCTGTTGGTTCGTCACAATATGTTGTGCCGCAGCAAATTGTGTCCAGCGGTAGTAGTGGCACGTCGAACGAGCCAGGCAGCGGTGCTTCTTCAGCCAGTCCGTCAAAAGTGCTCAGCATACCACACTTCACCACTACTTACATTGATGACAGTGACTCGCGTGGTCGCAACAATTCACCCACTACTCCCTCATCCATGGGCGGTGTCCATACTAATACGTCAAGTATTAGTTCAGCACCCTTAGAGCGTGTTCGTTCAACGGAGTCGAATACACCACCACCAACATCAACAACAGGCAAGATTCGTAGCTCGAAATCTACATCTAGTGTTATGTTACCGGAACGAATGAGTAGTTTGCATCCTGGAACCGCAGCCATGGGCAGCAGTTCATTTGAACACTTACCTTCGTTGCGTGTCAAGAGCGAGGAATTACAAAGATCAGTGTCTTCTCCACAAGTAAGTGCTTTTAATTGCTACTACTAACGTTAGTCAATTAGTACAACATGTACTGTCTGTTTCTCCGTCCGTAAAATTGGAATTTCTTAATGCAATTTGGTGTAGATAATAATAAATAAACTCGTCAGGACCATTCAATTTAGCAGCGAAGAAACTGCGGAAGGACTTTATAGGAACCGGTGTCAAAATTGAATGACCCACCTTTAAGTAAAATCTCATATCTCACAAAAGGCTTGACCAATTTCAACCAAAGATTGGGTACATAACATTTTCCGGACGAAGTCGGATAACTAAATTATAAAGTGGATCTCAATCGTTCACATTCCAGCAATGAATACAAGTATATCACGAGTCGACGTTGCGAGTTTTCGAGAGAAAAGTTCTGATTTATGGTCCTATGCGCGTTGGCCACGGCGAATATCGCAATCGATGGAACGATGAGCTGTATGAGATATACAACGACATTGACATATCTGTGATATATTATCGAAATTCTTGGAGAAGCTTTTCCGGATAATAGATGCATTTCTGTAAAAAATGGGTTGAATGGGGCCAATACTTTCCTTCACTACAACTGAGCAATGTCAAAAGTTGATGCAATCATCCCAAATCTTTTTCTGCCCCCAAATTACCGACTTTCCAAATTTGTTTAAAAATGCATTTATTGTATATCCCTCTTTTCAGACCTCTCGGGAGATCATCACTTTGGAGAATCCTCGTTCTAGTCATTGTCCAGTTATACGGCCCGGTCCGGCACTGGGCTGTAATTTTTGTTGGAACACTATAGACGGACATGGTAGAATTTTGCGGCGCAAAACCAAATACCACTGTCCCGAATGCCAAACGAATTTATGCATTGTACCATGTTTTCAGGAGTATCACGAGCGGCAAAACAATGAAGCGGCAAATACTTCAACCGGCAATGATGGCAATAGTAAATCTTACTCAGGTACCTCCGGCAGGAGTGGAAATAGCGGCAGTGGCGGCAGTAGCACGCGACTCTATTCCAAAACGGAATCCATTTGAAAGCGTTAAGTGTGCTGCAGATACTTTGAAATCTATTTATTGTTGAACCAGCAGCAGTGGCTGCAGGAGACCAAAAAAAAATTGTTGTTTGTAAGGTGGGCCAAGTTAACCTTTGACTTTGGTTCAAAGGTGTGCATCTTTTAAGTCCCACCTTTAATTGAAAAAAAAAATATTAATCATAATATCTTAACTCCCACTAGTGCAAATTGAATTTGCATGGAGTGCAAGATATCAATATTTGTATTCGAAAAACGAAAGAAAAAAATGCTGCAAATGCAAAAAACTAAAGAGGTTATGTACTTGAAGCCAGATTTGTACCAGCGTGTCATTTTGAGGAGAAGACTAGTTGCTGTGCAACAAAGTCCATTTTAATGCACCAGAGCATGATGCATGATGAATTTTGTCAGTGCAAATGGTAGAAATGTACAATGGCGTACACTTTTTTGTGAATCTTTTTTGGTATATGTATGTATGTATTTAATGAGCGTGAGCTTAGTGCTACATACGTTGTTTACGCACCAAGCATTGGTACAAAGGAAATATTTATATATATTTTTCACATATTTTATCTTTAAAATGAACAACTCACTTTTTGAATGTAAGCTGTTTTAAAAATGCAAAAGTAAAACTAAAACATATAGACAAACGTAGGTAGTCAAATGCATACTTATAAACAGGTTTTTGTTAATTGCTGCCTCACACAATTCCGAGGACACCTGCTCCAAGAGAGAGAAAATGCTGTTTTTAGAAATTTTTAGGAAACCACCTATGGCGCCTGATTTAAAAATAGCGTGCCATATTCTCATTTATGCAGTGAGAGTGATGATTTGGTTATGGAAATGTGAACTTAAACAATTAATATAAACATATGTACATGTATGTATGTACTTGAGTTCTTAAACTAAACACATATTTATTGGCCCTTTGCTCCCCCGCGGATCTTTAGTATACCATATAAATTTTTATTTTAGGCTTTATAATTTACTTACATGTATGTATGTATACTTATGTATATATGTACATATGAACTCTGGTTTAATCGTTGTTTTTTTATATATTTTTTCAATATCCGTTTTCAGCAAAAAAGCATTATTACTGTGACTGCAAACAAAGTCAATTGCGTCGTCGTGTTATTTGACCGAACTTTTGTTAATATATACATATGTACATATTTCTATAATTGCTACCCATTCAACAAATAAAGCAATATTTGTTCACACATTTTTTTTTAATAAATTAGACTATTTTTCCACGTTCAAATGTAAAGTAACAAAAAATTTTATTTGAAATTTTTGAATTTTTAAATGACAATATGTGTAATTTCCAATATTTGATCCATAGTGAATGTTAAAATCATGCCAAGAACAAACGACCGCAATATTTTTGTAAAATATTTGGTAAATTTTTTTTAATATTTTTTTTAATATATCTTTTTAATATTTTTTTTTTTTAATATTTCTTTTCAATAATTTTTTTTTTTTTTTGTAATATTTCTATTTTATAATTTTTTTTAAATATATTTTTTTTTTAATAATTTTGATTGTCCAGTTTGAAAAATTTTCTTTTAAATATTTCATAAAATTTTATTTCCAAAGATTGTTTTTATAGCTTTTTAAAAAATTTTATTAGGAACGTTAATGTTTAATTTATTAGCGTATAATGTGCACTTTAATACTGTGCAGAATAAAACTTTTGCATGACCAAGATTGCGAATTTTTAAAATATATTTTGTATTAAATTTTAATTTTTAATTGCAAATATCTTGAATTAAAAATTGAAAATTTCATTTTGTAAAGTTAAAATTTTGATAATTAAATATCCAAAGAAAAAGAAAAATTAATTTTTAATCCCGAACATCTTGGATAAAGAAATGTGAATATGAGCATACAATTTTTTAATTTAAAAATTTGAGTAACAAATAAAAAAATCTATTTTTCAAACTAAAACCTGGTATTAAAAGAGAACTTTTAAAATTTTTTTTTACAGCAAACTATAATTAAAGGGTATTTAGTACAAATAAGGCAACAAAAGCTAAACTATGTTGATATTTCATTAAAAATAGGCTTTACTTTTCAAAACATAACCTACATGTTAGAGCATGAAATTGGCAAACAAGAAATAATGGGAATTCTAAAACAAGTTGTTTATTATAAGCTTGAGATTACATTTTTTATTTGTCAATCCGGTTTTTGGGATTAAAAATTTAAAATTACACTTAATTAACATTTTCCGAACTACAAAATGAAAAAAAAAATCAAATATTAGTTACATTATTTTTTAAATGAATTATTTCCAACCCTACAGGTGACCAAACATATTTCGAAACTTGATTTTTTTTAAAAGTATTGCTCATTATTTTATTTGAAATGTTTTTCAGGGATTGAATTGATGCATGTCATGTCAATATATGCGGTTTAATTTATATTTATTGTTTAAGAAATTTTGAAAAATCAAAAAATTATGTTTTCGATATTGATTTAATTACAAATAATTTCCCAAACCTTTTTAAACTGGCTTTGTTTATAGGAATTAAAAAAACAACATTATTTTATTTATTATAATTTTTTCTTTGAATACTAAAATATAATTAAAACTATTATTTATTATGTTTTTTTTCTTTGAGTAAAAAATCTAATTCAAACTATAATTTATTACAAGCATTACACTGCAATTGAACAAAAAAATTTAGTTCAAAATTTTACTTATCATATTTTTTATGAACAAAAAACTCTAGTACCAAACTTACAAATTGAGTGTAAACAAAAAATTTGTTGTTGAATAGTCGACAAGTACCTTGAACCTGTTATTTGACATTGATTTATTTGCAATTGGTAATAAAGTTTTTACTACAGTGATGGCAGTTGTTAAATAAATTATGAAAACAAAAAACACATTCGACCTGGCAAGTTTACTACCTAAACAATTATTAACAGTGAAATAATTGCAAGCAAAGCCCTAGTTCTTACAAAAAAATTTTTATTTGTATATCAATATTGAATTGTTGGCTCCAGGCAAATGTGGTTTCATTGAAATGATAAAAACTGACGCATACACTTTCATGGGCATTCATAATAAATAATTGAATACATATGTATGCATATGTACAAAATTGTTTAATCAACATTATTGTTAAGTAAAATACCTCATTTTAGATTTCATCTCTTATTTCAGTTTTGTGTACATACATATATATATATATAAATATATGTTGGTATGTGTGTACATGAGAAATTTCAGGCGTGTAATAGAAAACTGATAAGCATGACCAATTAATTTTAGTTGCAATGTTATTTTCGCATCTAATTTCACCTTTAAATGTTGAGAAATGCGCAACAACAATTGACACTTAATTTTATAAACAAAAAATTATATGTATATGTATACTTTATATTTATGTATGTAAGTACGTCTCGCTGTAAGGCAGATTTCAGTTTTACTAATCAAGTCAAACGAGTGTGTAGTCGAAAAGTCAGAAACATAAACCAAATTTATATACAATTCTTTAACAGTCATATAATTTATTAAGCAACAACAAAGTTTTAGTTATAGTTACATGAAATATTGTTGCTGAAATTCGTTAATATTATATTATATTACACAAATTGTATATTATATTTAGTTTTAATTTGAATTTGAAAGAATTAACGAAGGAACACATTTTATGTGAGCAACCATCATAACATACACATACATACAAATGTATGTATGTATATATGTTTGTTATACGATTGAAGGCCAATGCCTGCGAGTACGTACGTAGTTATATTTGAAAGATGTTTTTTTGTTTATTTGGTCAGCTACTTTAATCTTAAAGTACCTGATTATAACTTTTAAAAACCATTTTTAACACTACTAAAGAACAATATATGACAACTGTTGTCAAATAAACACAAATAATTTATGGTTGTTTGATTTCTTTCTGCTATGTGGTTATGGTAATTTTCTAACGTCGAGTGGATGTGAAGGAATTATAAATGTAAAAAGAAAAAAAAAATAAATAATGTTTGGATAATGGATGCGCTAGACTTGAGCTCAACTAAAGTTACAGACAGACGTATCGGAAGGTTTACGAAAAGCGAAAACAAGACCACACATTTGTTGAAGCATAAAATGAATTGTTAACAGTTTCTTTTATTATAATAGTAATATAATTAATTTTATTAAAATACAACACCAACAACACAGTCTTAGTTGGATTACGAACAGAGCTTAACTTTTACAAATAAACTAAGCATTTAATTACCAATCTATATCAATAAATATGTATTCATATAAATATGTTTCAATAGGAACGCTACAAAAGTAGACCGATGTGCACAGCAAAGGACATCATATTTTTCCCCGCTTTTTTGACATTTCTCTTCAGGAAGGTTTGCCATTTCATTATGGAAGGATATACGATCCAACAACGAGTCGGTATTATTAAAATTTACTACCGAAATTCGGAGACAGTGGCCTCAACTTTATGAGCGCTGTGTTCGACTCATGGTTGTCATTATCGTCCTGCCAAATCAACAATTGAGCGTCTAATGGAAAAATTTGAATCCACAAGCACAGTACAAAATGTTCCCTTGTCAGTGAGACAAATAAATACTTGTAGTGTCGAGAATATTGCTGCCGCTAGCGCATCAAATGAGGAAGAGCCAAATTAGACTCACACGTCGTTCTCGAGCGTTGGGCATTTCTGTGACATCGTTGTGGCGAATTTTGCGAAAAGATCTTGGCCTACATCCTTACAAGATCAAATTGACATAAGAACTGAAAGCGCTTGACAAGAATCGTCGTATTTTTGTGAGTTGGGCTGAGCAACAACTTGAAATGATCCGGATTTTCATTGATAAATCAACCTCAGCGATGAGGCTCATTTCTGGCTGAATAACTTCGTCAATTAGCAAAAAAAGCATTATTAGTCAGGCGGAAATCCACACATACTCCATGAGTGACGGTGAATCCCAAAAAAATTACGGTTTGGTGTGGTTTATGGGCCGGCAGCGTCATATGGCCGCACTTCTTCGGTGATGATCAAGACCGGCACGTTGCTGTGAATGAGAATCACTACCGCTCAATGATAACCGAATATTTTTGGCCCAAATTGGATAATATGGACTTGGACAATATGTGATTCCAACAGGACGGCGCCACAAGCCACACAGTCTATCACAATCGATTTACTGAAAACCAAGTTTGGTGAACGTGTTATCTCACGAAGTGGCCCGTTTTGACGCCGTTCGACTATTTCCTGTGGGGCTACGTCAAACCTATGGTCTATTCCAACAAGCCAGCGAAAATTGATGAACTTCGTACGAATATCGAACGTGAAATTGCAGCAGAATCGACCGATTTAAGTTTGCAACTCGTTAAAAATTGGGTTCAGCGTCTGGACTTCTGCAAGCGTGCCCTTTTATAGCGCTCTTTCTGAAAATCCCGCTTAAATCAATGATCTCTATGGTGAAGTGAGTCGATTAAGCCATGTCTGTCTGTCTGATCATCTATGTATGTATATATCACGAATCAGTGCCTCAGTTTTTGAGATGTTAGTCTGAAATTGTTTACAAGTTCTTTGCTTTCCACTTTAAGAAAAAGCTGCCATGCAAACTGACCAATCATAATCTAGTTATAGCATTTTATATAACAAGATCGCTTCAGGAAATTTGGGAGAGATTTTTTTCCAAGGTAAGGCTCCTATCTCCTAACATATAATTCGGATCGGACCACTTAGGATACAGCTACGTTTTAAACTGGCCGATCAAAATCAAGATAAAGATATTTCTATACCCTTGTAGTATAATGCCCTATAGAAAAGACAGCGGAAACAAAAGTAACGAGATTTTTTAGTCGTTATAACTAAAAACTTTTATTCTACAAAATTATTAAATATTTTTCAGGGTGGGCCATATAAAATTTTAAATTTAAAAAGTCAATACAAAAAAAACGGCTTAATATTTTTCAAATGTCTAACATTTATTTAAAAGGTTGTTTTATGAAATTTATTTGTGGAAAACAATTTCGGACAAATGACCACCACAGCTGAGTTTACAATAGCTTATTCGATCCATCCAGTTTTGGAGTACTTTCTCAATGGTTTCAGGCCTTATGGCAGCTACAGCAGCTTGAATCTCGTACTTTAGATCTTGAATTGTTTCTGGATGGTTGGCGAAACAATTATCTTTAACAGCTCCCCACAGAAAATAGTCCAACGGAGTTAAATCGCAGCTTCTGGGAACTTCTTTTGCTGATTATGTGATTTTCGAAGATAGGGCGTAAAAGATTGAGTGTAGCGTTCGCTGTATGGCACGTAGCGCCGTCCTGCTGGAACCAAATGTTGTCCAAGTCTTCCTCTTCAATTTGCTTGAAGAAAAATTCGGTTAACATTGCGCGATATCGCTCACCATTGATGGTTACGGCGGCTCCTTCTTCATTTTCGAAGAAAAATGGGCCAATGATTCCACCAGACCAAAATCCGCACCATACAGTGATTCGTGCTGAGTGCATTGGCCTTTCGACGATTTGTTACAAAAATTGAACTGATGGCACTTTTTGTCTGTCCATTTTTTTTTTGCCAAATTTCTCACAGTTTGGGTTGAAGGCTCACCACTTTAGAAAAAAGTTTTCAATATTTCCCAGTTTTCTTCTATTGAATAGCGACCCATTTCGTACATTTTGGACTTTTTACTAAATATCTGTCACTTTCCGAATGGTATTTGACGTTTCCAATGTCGAAATATAGATAATTCAAATTTAAAACGTTAGATGGTCCACCCGTTATAAGAAACTGTTGCACTACCATTTTCAAGAGCACAACTGTATGTATGTACATGTGTATGTAAATGTATGCGTATACTTTATGATGCAGAAACTTCAATTCAATGCACGTAACTGTTAATAGAATTTATAAACATATTTATCATAGAACACGCAAATGAAATTCAAAGTAAAAGCATATTTATATATGTATGTATGTCTCTACTTGGCTACCTGTATACAATGAGGCAAATCTACATGAATGAGCGGTTTTGATTGACTCTGTACAAGGAAGTAAAAAAGTTAAATACCAACGTTCTTTGTTAAAAGTATTTCTAATAAAAACAAAAGTTTTCAAAACGCGTAAACAAAAAATTACATATGAGAGCATACAGACGTACGTATCTATGTATATGTATGTATGTATAGTATATGTATGAGCGCTCTCTCCGAATACGCGAATGATTTGTTATATATTTTGGGAAATACCTATTTTTATTTGTTTGCAGATAACTCCAAATATTTTATTTAGCTGAAAAGCAATTTCTTATAAAAATATTTACACATTAGGATGGATCAAACCAGTTTAATAGCTTGAATTTTTTAGACTTTAGATGACTTGCCGAGTTTAAAAAATCCTTGTTACAAGAATAAACGCTTAAATCTTGTCAAAAACAATAAAAAAGAATATTAGGGAATGTGTCATATTTCTAGAATCACTATAATGAAGAGATTAGAATTAAAAAATATACATTATATTTTTTTTTTAGCTATATAATATATTATATTTAAGAAAACACACAGGAAATTTCATATCGTTCCGGTGAATATTTTCGAAGTGGCATGCAAAGGTCGTTCAGAGTGCTTCAAAGTACAAGATCAAACTTTAAACGCGTTTTTCTCAGAATAGTTTTTCAAAGTCGGTTATCAACATTACTCTAAAACGGCGATAAATATTTTTTTTTTAACAATTTAAGGTTTATTTTTAGTAAAAAAAAAATTTTTTCTTTGTTTTGATTTTTTAGAAACCGCCATTTTGTCAAATAATATTATTTTGCCTATTTCTTTGATTTACTTTACTAGATTTAACATTACTTCAACGAAATCTGTTCGTTTTTAAATTTCAGAGAATCCAGTTCAGAGATATATTGGTCATCGCAAAACGTCTTTTTGAGAGGAGCTTCCGGAAATCAACTGATCCACAGGAACTACTAATACTAAGTCTTAAAATACATTTAAAAGATAGCATAAAATGTGTACAAATATTTTGTTTAATAAATTTAAAAGCTTCCTCAAAAAAAATTCTGGAAAATTCGATTCGGCCTTCTAACTGAATATAACCCATTAATTTCGGACTTGAACAAGACTTTAATAAAATAAGAAAAACAATGACTAAATGTAGTTAAAAATACTTTAGTTTACTGAGTTAACGCCCAGCATACTTATGTCTACAAACCTAATGTTCATGAGTAAGTCTAAACAAACAACTCGTGAACCACAAAATATGAGAGACTAACTTTGAGCTCTGCATCCATAACTGGGCGCTATTTCTCTCTAAAAGTTAGCTTAATTTTAGTTTGTTATTTCGCAGTTTTTGTTGTTGTAATTTTTTGTTTGAAAGCTCCGCTTGTATCAACAACAGTTTGGCACTCTTATTTTTAGTTGGTCGGTGTATTTTGATGTTGGTGAACACGTAAACTTTGTTCGGATCGTGTGATGTGCGAATATTTGTGAATTCATTTAACGGTGGAGTACAAGAAATCGTTTATTTACGAAGTAATAAGTTTTAACTACAAAATGCTGCGGTCTGCCTTAGTTTCTGGTCTAACCATTCAGTTATTGGTCTTGGCGGTTTTCGCACTGGATGTCACACAAGTCGGTTAAATATCAATTTACATATTTATGTATATATATATATGTATATATATGTATATATACATATGCATAATTAACATGTATGAGCATATATTTGTTTGTGCAGTTTCCAGATGACAATCAGCATTTCAACCGGACATTGGCGGGTATTATGCGACCCAGAGTGGTGGGTACGGCTGGCCACAAAGAAGTTGGGAATTTCATAAAAAGGTGATTGGTTCGCTTACCTTTACATTTATTTTAAATGTGTATTACTTTCAGTGTCAATTTGCGGCATGATGTTTTCAAGATAAATATTATGAATCATGAAACCTTATATCTGTAGGATTTTGCTTTTTTTTATGCTCTCACAAGAAACTGCGATAGTTTTAAAGTTAGTTTGACCCAACGCGTTTTCGTGACACTCTTACAACTCTGTGGCAAAATTAGTTATAAAGCTCCCCTTCCATGCAGAGACAAAAACGGGTGCCTTCCATGTTGTTGTTGGAGAATGAATGCCGTGATGACGGTCTTTACTCGAATGAAAGTCTATGTCCGCTCCGGTTAGGTAGAGAAATTGCAAATAATAGAAAATCGATAGGACCTTTAACCGGACCGTTTCCACGACAATCGGTCTAAGTAACTGGAATGAGTTTTTATACGGTCAAGGACTGTCAACTGGGTGATCTTGAAGATGTAAATTAAAAATGTGTCCATACAAGGACTTGATTTTGATTGATCAGTTTATATGTGATATATCCTAAAGTAGTCTAATATCCACAGTTCCGACATATGAACACCTCCTTGGGAAGTAAAGGACGTATGCGAAATTTCGGTCGATTTCTCAAAAACTGATGGCCTAGTTCGTTCGACAGACAGGCGAACATGACTAAATCGATTCAGTTCGTGACGCTGATCGCTTATACATATAATTTATAGGGGCTCCGACGTTTTCTTCTGGCTGGCAAACTTAATAAAAATTAAAAATAATATACCCTGTACTGGATATAAAGTACTCTATATAACGAATGTTTCGAACCATACAATTTATTTCGGTTCCGTCCGAACAAATCGCTTTCTTACATGCTTTTACTTTTTTTATTGCCTTTCTACAGGGAACTAAATACACTCGGCTTTAGCACGGAAGTTGACCAATTCTCCGAAAGGGTTCCCATTCTCGGAAATGTTACTTTCACGAACATTATTGGCGTCTTAAATCCCAACGCCCGCGATTTCTTGGCGCTGGCTTGCCATTATGACAGCAAATATTTTCAAGATGATCCCGGTTTCGTGGCAGCTATAGATTCCGCCGTGCCTTGTGCCACTATGTTGAATACCGCTAAGACATTATCATCGTATCTTTTGGGCGATTTCAAAGATCGCAGCGATATTGGTTTAATGGTGATATAAAGACATTTTAACGTTTAACAGTTATAATAAAAATACCAACACATTTCAGTTGATATTTTTCGATGGCGAGGAAGCTATAAAGGATTGGTCGGATACCGATTCGATATATGGATCGCGTCACTTGGCAGCCAAATTGTCGAATACACGTACCTCAGGGGGTCTAGGGCGCAGCATTGATCGAATTGTGAGTATTTGAAAACTACTTCCACTTGAATATCGAACTTATTCATTTACTTTTGTACTCTAGGAAGTCTTGGTGCTGCTCGACTTGATTGGCGCTGCCAATCCAAAATTCTACAGTTTTTATCCAAATACTTATGGCTTGCATCATAGCTTGTCGGAAATTGAATTGTCTTTGTCAGCAGACAAGAAACTTGAGGGAAAAAATCTGATGTTTATGAGACGTCCATCAACCGGGTTCATCGATGACGATCACAGACCATTTTTACAACAAAGTAAGTTGAGATTTTTTTAATCTAAATTCTTTGAACTTACTTTGTTTATATACGTAATGGCTTTTATTTGTTTTCTTTTTTTTGTTTTTGTTACAGATGTGCCGGTTTTACATCTCATAACAACACCGTTTCCACCACAGTGGCACACACCGAACGATAATGCGGCAAACTTGCATTGGCCATCGATTCGTAATTTTAATAAAATTTTCCGTGCTTTTGTCTATGAATATTTAAAACGTCATAAGGAACAAGTGAACTTGCGAGCCGCGTTCCGTTAAATATTTTATTATTTTGTTCAATAATAAAAACTATAAAGTACTAACTAACTAAAAGTATATAAAATGTTTCTGTTGTAAAATAGTATGTTTCTGTTTTCATTTTTGATATATATAAAAGGTTTATTATGGCCTAACAGAAACTAAAACAAGCTTTACTGAAGAAAAATAAAAATTTCATGATAAATATTTGCTCTATTTTTAAAGAAATTTATACAATACGTACCGATATACATACATATGTACATGTATTATGTGTAAACGAAAGGTTTCTGTTATATATACATATATTGTATGTATTATATTTCTGTTTACATTTCGGTTATACCGCAATTTGTTAAAAAAAAAAATTCTTCTTTAAAAAGTTAGGTGAACTTTTTAAAGGATATAATAATTTTTACAGAAATACAGTTGTATTTTATTCATACGGAATGTTTCTGTAGTAAAATATTATGTTTCTGTTATTAATTTAACATATTCTGTTTCTGTTTTCATTTCAGTTAGACATCATCTGGATACTACTCAAATTCATATGTGAACGGATGAGTGAGGAGGAAAGTTTTATAAATAACAATCGCTTTATAAAAAAATACTATTTACAAAACTTGCAGATTTTTAAATAAAAAAATGGAAATTAAAATTATCAAGTGTTTTGTTATATAGGATACACATTTTTTAGCATTACAGAAAACCCTAAAATTGCAAACGAAATGCAACTTTGTATTAACAAGGTGCTTACACTATTGATTTGTGACACATTGAAATTGAGAAGCACATATTTTTACTCAAATAAATAATCTGTGAGTTAAATTACGTGTAAATAGACAATCAAATGAATTTAATAATTCAGTATATAAATATTAAGTATCTTTTTGTTATATATTCTAGAAATAAAAATGCAAATTTAGAAAAATATTACTGCATATGGTGAACAATTAATGAACGCCAGTGTAAGCTGTTGTCAACGTTTTTATTGATGACGTCATGGCGTACTTAGCAACCATTTCCAGTGGTTTTATTTTGGTACTGAGTTCATGACTGGTTTTGTTGTGTTATTTTTAGGCATTTTGTGATCGGCGAATTAGCAGAGCAAAATAAAGATTCTTTTGGCATTGAATGTGTGAAAACTCGGGTAGGTCTTTATGACCATTTCTATTAAATTGTAAAATACTCAATTGTGCCAAACGTATAAATATATGTGAAGAGCTATCAGAACCAGTTTCGCTATTACATTTAAGAAAATAAATATAAGCTAGGTAAAAGTTGTTACCAGTTGACGTGTATATCAATTTTTTAAGGTTATGGTTGTTTAATGGTCGCGCGGAATTAGACATCTCAATGAAAATTTAGATTTTAGAAAAAGTGAATTATAATTGTAACAAATTTTATAATTAAGGCACTATTTCTGCAAACAATATAAACAGAATTCACGTGAAGAAACCCCCCACAAAGAACCAATGAAGCAATTCTTATATTTTTCTTAGCGTTTGTTTTTTCTATGCGTGTGTTTAAGACCAATCAAAGTTGTATAATTACCTAATGATCTACTAAACTAAAATTCTTATGTGATTCCATTTATTATTTTAATTCATTATTATGTGTTTTATTCATTATTTCGAAAAATTGTGTTAGCATTGCTTACATAAATAGTTATACACTCTAGATTTTAAATATGCATTTATTACTGTTCATATAGAATATATATTTTTATAACAAATTACATTTTAGGAACAAGATGAATTTGCTATTAGTATTTCTGCTAATATTGGCGGTACGACTTGCATCTGTGTTTATAGTCCAAACGTTCTATGTGCCAGATGAATATTGGCAGAGCTTGGAGGTGGCCCATAAATTAACTTTTGGGTAAGTTAATTTTAATTAGAACTCTAATTAGTAACATTTGAGACTCTGTCAATATTTGCTTACTTAAACAGATATGGATATCTAACGTGGGAATGGGTGCAGGGAATACGCAGCTATGTGTACCCATTATTGATAGCAGGCGTTTACAAATTATTAGCCTTACTTAATTTAGATACGGTACAGTTATTGGTAAGTATGCTATTATTTAAATGTATCCTTTTATAAAACTAATTCTGCAATCATATTTTATAGATAATTGTACCGCGCATACTGCAAGCCACATTGTCGGCATATTCAGACTATAGATTCTTTGTGTGGTCTGGTAAAAAGAAATGGGCCTTGTTTTTAGTTCTTATACCGTGGTTCTGGTTCTATATCGGTTCACGAACTTTATCAAATACCCTAGAAACATCACTGACCACCATAGCTTTGAGTTACTTTCCTTGGAGTGGGGAAAACACCACATATTTATGGTTTGCGGCAATTTGTTGCTTCTTAAGGCCTACTTCAGCCATTATTTGGATACCATTATGCATTTATCATTTGCGTAAAAGTCGTTTGTCAGCAAGTGAACTTATCTTCAAACATTTTTTGGTTATTGGGTAAGTGGATCCGAAATAATACACACAATATCAATTATTTATTGTAACCGCTTTAATTTTTAATAGATTGTTAGTTGGTGCAGTTTGTGTGGCAATAGATACTTACTGGCATGGTAGGATTATCATTACACCATATGAGTTCTTCAGATATAACATTCTTCACAACATTGGCAGTTTTTATGGTTCACATCCATGGTAAATTTTATTTTTTTGTATAGTTATTTTAACTTAAATATAAGAATATCAATTTGTTTAAGGTATTGGTACTTCACTGTTGGCTTACCAACTGTTTTGGGCATCAATACAATACCATTTATATTCGGAGTTATTGATACCGTACGTCATAAGAGGAATTATCCTGTACGTAAACAGCTACTTATTATCATTTTGCTGTCATTAGTCGTATTAAGTACCGTCGAGCATAAAGAGTTCCGTTTTGTTGCGTCTTTATTGCCTCTATGTCTCTACATAATTGCTGATACATTAACGCGATGGAGTTATAATGCCTCTAGGTAAATTTGTTTATTGATATTTAATATTTATTTCGCAATTATTGAATTATTTTATAGGAGCGTTCTTTGGTTTGCTGCGTTGGTTATAGTTGTTGGCAATGCCCTCCCAGCATGGTACTTAAGTACTGTACACCAGAAAGGACCCATAGATGTTATGACACATGTCCAGCAAATTGCCCGAGATTACAGAGATGAAAACGAACATCGTGCCAGCATACTCTTTTTAATGCCTTGCCATTCTACACCATATTATAGGTTTGCTCAATATATTTTTTTGTAATGTTTATTCATTGCAGTGTTTTTATATATTTTTTTCAGCCACGTCCATGAAAACATTACCATGCGATTTCTAACTTGTGAGCCTAATTTACAAAATACAGCCAATTACGTCGATGAGGCTGACAAATTTTACAGCTCACCAGTACATTGGCTCCACTCACATATACCTTCGTATCCGCGTACTGCTATGCCCTCACATATTGTGCTCTTTGAACCTCTAGCACCGGTCATAAATGAATTTTTAATAAACTACAAAATTTTACATCGTGTCTTTAACGCTGAGGTGAACGAGAACATTCAGCCACAACATATACTCGATGAATGGTCAAGAGTACTGAAAGACGAAGACGTAAACATTCAATCATTACTTAAAAATGTACGCAATCGCATAGGTAAGAATATATTGGTGTATCAACGCCTTCTCGCGGGAGAAGAAAACGCCTTCAATAGAGATGACTTCAAGGTACCGCAAAAATCTAAAGCAAAAGACGATACACCTCTTAACACTGATGAAGAATTGAAGCAGCAACACAATATGTTTAATTAAACAGCTGAGACTATGAAAACATTTTAAAAAGTGCAACGTGGAAGTACACAATCGTGGGTGCTTCATTGTTCGGTACACTTAGTGCCAACATAATTTTTGCATATCTATCGATGCAATATAACAATAAATTTCAATGATGATATTAATTTTGTTTCTCAAAGAAACATTCATATATCAGTTAAGTAGTGCAAAAAGCAGATTTGCTCATATGTTTATATACACACGTATGTATATATATTTGTAAGTTTTATTTTGTGTTTATTTATTTCTTTGGATATACTACCAATCACCTTAAAAAAGCAAAAAAGCAAACCGAAACATGCGGATGCTATAAATGTTTACAAATCTTGTCAATGATGTGTACATGAGTACGTCTATACAAAATAAGTTTAAACCACCGGTGTATAAATGTATGTACATTTTTGCAAGTCCAGAACTGTCATAAGTCTTTTATATTAAAAAAATAGATTAATCTAGGAGTTATTCATAAAACTGGGAAACTAAGTTATGAAAATTTTACAATCAAATAGAGATTCTAGGAATTAATACATTTTAAAATAAAGTTTTACATTATAAAAAAAAACTAGTTATTAATTGTGTAAATTTATTTCCAACATACAGAAATATTTGACATTTTCAAAAAAGTGCATATCGATGACATTAACGACTGAAACCGTTTTTTAAACAACTGTAGCACAAGGAGTGTGGATATCAGTAATATACACCTCCATTCAGTAACTTTCAGTAGGAAATCAAAGATTAACTATCATTATTTATAAATATAGTTGAATATTTGTCATTTTAAACTCCATAATTACAAATTATTTTTATGACACACCGATTATGTGATCGTAACTATAAACTGACAAACTGTCATTTTATGATTATTTTCCTCTGTTTTTCTTACTTATGGCATCTTTTATTTCAATGGTGTAACACTTATCACTCTTCACCTTTAATAAACTTTGAAAGTACTGTATAGCTGATATTTATTGGTTTGAGTTATACACGTAATTAAATTGCTTTAATTAAATTTATTTTGAATCCATCGTAATTTACGTTTTTTAATATTCGCACGATTTTATACCATTGAAGGGAATAAAAATTCCCTTATGACTTGAATTACTGAAAAATAACATCTCTGGCTGCATTTTACTTTACTGCTGTAAGTCGGCACTGATATCACACACGAACGAACGAAAGAAAAATTAATTTGCACAGTCTGATTAATTTTTGCTTTTCTACAGTTTTGAAAGGGGTCAATATCTTTATAAAAGATTCGAATTAGGAATGGCTGCTACAGCTAGATCACTACTAAAGCTTCGAGGTAAGAAAATTACTTTGAAAATGGGTATTGGTACAGTGAAAATTATATAACTAGCAACAAATTGTGTGCACCACATATACTTGGACCCAGATGTGGTTTGATAATAATCAAAATCACCGCTATATAAAAAATATAAAATTATTATAGTAAATACTGAAACATAGTAGGCTATATTGTACTTCTATTAATCGAATGAAAAATATGTTTACATGTGACAATGAAGTGGCATTGACCATATATAAAAGAAAGGAAAAGTAAATTTTTCCATCATTCGACACTGCATTAAAATTATACATACACACATATAGTACACATGAGTATATAAATTTGTGCTAAACATCTGTTGGCATTCTCTTTTGAATACTATTTATTTCATAACCTGCTATTACTTGCATATACATTATATAGAAATATTGATTTAATTTTTTAATTTTAAATAGATAGTATCTCGGTTGGTGTACGTTTTAGTTCGGAATATGCCAAGACGCGTGGTAACTTGCAATTAACCGCAGATTCACGTGTTATATGCCAAGGCTTTACCGGTAAACAAGGTACTTTCCACAGCCAACAAGCTTTGGAATATGGTACCAAACTCGTTGGTGGAATCTCTCCCAAGAAAGGCGGCTCTACACATCTTGGTCTGCCAGTATTTGCTTCGGTAACTAATAGGATTTTGTTATATATGACTGATGACTATAATGTTAAAAATTTATTTGTTATAGGTAGCTGAAGCGAAAAAGGCAACCGATCCCCACGCAACTGTTATTTATGTGCCACCACCTGGTGCAGCGGCTGCTATTTTGGAAGCTCTGGAAGCTGAAATTCCATTGATTGTTTGTATCACCGAAGGAGTACCTCAGCATGATATGGTGCGCGTAAAACACGCTCTATTGAGGCAAAACAAATCACGTCTTGTTGGTCCAAATTGTCCCGGTATCATTGCACCTGAAAGAGTAAGTCTTCGATGTAATTAAGGTTTTTCGAAAATAAGCTATGTGTATTTATGTAAGTATACACATATAATCATTCAATTAATTATGAAATTACTTAATGTTGCAAAAGTTCCTTTGATAAGACTTGTCATACACACATGTGTACAAAGCAAAGGTTCAAAGTGCGCTCAGATTAAACTTTAGGTGTATACATCTACTACAATGAAAGCTAATTAATCAAGAGATTAATGGTAGCGCGCTAATTAACCTACATACATGCAGCTATTTAAGCGAATTTGCTTTATTAATAAAAATTACCTTTGATGTAGCTAATAACAGTAAAATGTAAGAATCACAATGTTTTTATTTTGTTATAGTGCAAGATTGGCATTATGCCTGGTCACATCCACAAGCGTGGTAAAATCGGTGTTGTGTCGCGCTCAGGTACACTCACTTATGAAGCCGTGAATCAGACCACTGAAGTTGGCCTTGGACAAACATTGTGTGTTGGTATCGGAGGTGATCCGTTCAACGGTACCGACTTCATCGATTGCCTGGAAATATTCTTGAAGGATCCAGACACTAAAGGTATTATTCTAATCGGTGAAATTGGTGGTGTGGCTGAAGAGAAGGCTGCCGAATACCTGACGCAATATAACACGGTGAGATTTACAAGTTTTTTACACCAAAATATTGCTAACAAATTATTTATCTTTTTAGGGCATTAAAGCGAAACCGGTCGTATCATTTATTGCCGGTCTGTCCGCTCCACCCGGTCGTCGTATGGGTCATGCTGGTGCCATTATCTCTGGTGGTAAGGGAGGTGCTGGTGACAAGATTAAAGCTCTCGAACAAGCTGGTGTTATTGTAACCAGAAGCCCGGCACAAATGGGCAAGGAATTGTACAAAGAGATGAAACGTCTGGAGTTAGCCTAGAATTTAATGAAAAGCTAGGAAGCAGCAGCATAAGTGAAACGTTCAACAACCGAAATGTATATTAAGGAAAAGGCACATATTAAAGCGATCAACTAAGTAAAAAGTTAAATGTGGAAGATGACAGCTTGTTTGGTGATAAATAGAAGATGATTGAAAGTATATTAATTATACGATAACTAAAGCAAATAAAACAAAAATAACAAAAACACAAAAACGTACAGTGAAACATTTCCATACCTAACTGCCGAGAATAAAATGCGAAAATTATGAACAAAGAGATCTTAAACACAGTTGCCACAATAATAAATAGTCAAACATAAAATAGTAAATATTACCACCAAAAAAATAATATACTCGGGCTCGAGCCAATATATTTATAATATAAAATGTAAGCATTATTTCTCTGCACTCTCTTAATGTCTTGCATGAACAAGTAAATACACTAAATATGCACTGAGTTAAGAATATACACAGCACTTTACACTTACATTACTTAAGCGATCGTGCAAAATATTTTTGCCTAGTTCAATACTTTTATTTCAAACGTGAGCTGCATGCAATTAAATTTTATATAATAATAATAACAAGACATAGCATCCTATTTGTCAGCGAAAAAAAAACAAAGTTTTTTATTAAGCTGCATACAATTAATTGCAATTTGAAGAAACAAGCGCAAATAAGAAAAATTAGTGTGCTATTTAACTATCTACAAACTAAAGTGAATAATGTTATAAATGTGCATATGTATGTATGTACTTTAATAAAGAATCAGAAAAACGAAAAAAGTAATTGTTTCTTTTTTAATAATTTTTTTTTTTTTAATATTTTTTTTTTATTTTTATTTTTATTATGAAAAATTAATCGGCGCACAGGGTGAGTTAAAAATAAGACAGCTCGCTTTATGTTCGCCAGAAAAAATAGCAAGAATAATAAAATTCTTATATCCAAAATTGACAAGTGTTAAAACAAAAGACTTAAGCAACGAACCATATTACATATCCTATGTGTTATAGTGGTTCGATCTGAACAATGTAAACGGAGGACGTACGTTGCCTTTAACAATATTCGGGACAAATTTTGTAAAGATATTTTGTCAAATAAAAAATTTGTTCACACAAAAGCTTCATTTTAACCGGTTGTTGCTGTTATTGTTGTTCATGCAAAAATCTGTCGATTTGGCAGTCCTCGGCCGGATAAAAATGCGAGTGTGTTCCGGTTAATGTCTAAATCGGCTCAGCTGGTCACACTGATCATTCATATTTATACTTTTTAGGGTCTCCGACGGTGCTCTTATTCTTATATTGTCACTATATAAAAATTTTATATTAAATATTAGCTTTACGTAAGCTGCAAAGCTTTAAGCAGTGTCTATAAATTTAGTTTCAACTGAGCTTAAACTTTCTGGAGCTTTTTTTTTTATCAACAGCTGTACCTGGAACAAAGAATAAGCTGTACAATATATTATTCCATACAATATATTTATAAAAGAGATGTACTTTAATTAGCAGCGCTATTATCAACAAACGTATATCTCAGGCCAAGCAAAGCTTTAAGAAACGCTCTAATCACGTTTCTGCTTGAATTAAATCACAGTACGCCACATTCGAACAACATTATGCACATACACCCAAACATAGATGGTTATAAGTGTGGCTCGATTTGAATATCAGTTGGCCTCTCAGCGCTCAATAGGCCAAATGAGTTGATATAAACGTGTTTTGAGCTTGGCCCAAAGTAAGAGACACAGTTGAGTACGATTGCAAGCACACAAACACATACACCAGTATATACCGACGGCGGTGTGCAACATCTGAGCCAAGTTAACCGAATAGTGCTTGGTTAGTTGTGTTACGATCGACGTTGGGCGCTGTTATACTCTGAAATGACCGACGGATGTGGAAAGACGCACGATCGACTTATTTTCAATATATGTATATATATATATAATTTAAAAAAATATTAAAAATTAGAATAAAGTTTCAAATGTGATATAATACTTTAAAAACAAATTTAATTAATGAAGTAGCGTTAAAAATGCAAAGAATATATATATAAAATATATAATAAAAATAAAATTTGAAGCCGCGTTAAACTCTCCGCGAATTATTCACGACAAATAGGTAAATGACAAGTTGTTAAAGTGACGTAGAGTACAAATACTTGTCTACATAAATACATAATATGTACATATGTGAAGTCAGAAGTGATGTGATCGAGAGCTTAAGTGAATTGCACCCACCACATCAGAAATCAAATACTAGCAGATTTATAATTCTACCAAATAAGTACTTGTGTTGGTGTTATTTCATGTATCAAAATGATCTTTAAAAAATGCAAATATTCGTATGTATAGTATGTATGATGTATGTATGAATATATGTATGCTTTTAAAGCACTTTTATGCAGATACACAAACAACAAATTTAAATATATGCATATATATTGTATGTCATATATATATGTTTATATCGTATATGCATGTGTTTACTTATTAGGCATATTTTATGCATACATTGAAAACTTTTTGTATAAAAATTGAAATTATTCTTTTTACTTATTTAAATTGAGTATTTGTTTGAATATGCATCACAAAAAAGTTGTGTTTGTAAGCAGTGATATAAGTAAAGTCTACGCCGGCGCAGCAGTAATCGTTATTGCCGACCACGATCGGAAAATCGTACATATAATATGTATGTGTGTATATATGTGTGCTTGTATGTATGTATGTCTATTTGATCTTAGCGTATAAATTACGTGAGCGTTTGGTATGTGACGTGCAAAAAAGGTGTTCAGCTATTTTCGTATGTACGTACATATGTATGTACATACATACCGTACACATATTTACTATTGTTCTTTTTATTTGGTATGAGTACGCGTAATACCCGTAATATTATAAAAGCGAAACAGCTGTAAGGTCGTAAAAGACAGTAGAGATGGGCTTGGCAGCGTACTGATTGTTCGTTGAATAATACATACTTATAAGCTTTCGCATTTAGTTAATTATTTAAACGAAAAGCAATTAATTATTTTCGTACTGTAAGTACATATGTACATGACGAGCCAAAAATGCGGCTTTTAGTAAGCAGAGATTTTAGGTTATTTTAATTTGTGATTTTCCGAAATTAAAACAAAAAAAAAAAATTGATTTTGAACTTTTAATATTAAAATATGGTAGTTTGATTGCTATTTGGAATTTAAACATTTATTAAATGTTTGGATGATTAATAAGTTCACTTAAGGGGTTACATGGGTTTCCTCAGGTGAAAATCAGTATTTTTTCAAAAAAAAAATTCTTATTAAAAAATAAATACTTTATTAATTTTTTTTATTGTATTTAAAAAAAATTTTTTTCTCATTAAAAAATTAAAATATTTTATTAGAAATTTTTATGGTTACAAACATACACTATTAACAACAAGATTCTGAAATTTTTGAAAAAAATATTTTAAACTCGGTCATTGCGACGCCATTACCGGTGACCCATCGGAAAAATTATACGCCTGCTTTGGCAGGATAACTCTTAACAGAATCAACTAAAGATATAAATACGTGTTTTTGTTAAAACAATATCCTAGAACTTGGACTAAGGAAAATAACTGAAAATTGGATTTTTGACAGATATTTTTAGAGAAAAAAAATTAAACTTTCGCGATATTTTTTTTTTTCAAATAGTTGTAATCGTAAAAAAATCAGAGATCCAAGTTTTTAAGAATTGTAACTCAAAGATTTTCCCGGGTTTAGTAGTTCTCAAGAAATCTTGCTAGCCGACTTCAAAAACAGTTTCGAGAAAAATGCGTTTAAAGAACCCTAAACTATTATTCGGATCAACATGAAAATTTAGGAAAATATACCAAAGGTGTTGTATAATTTATTAGGACTATAAAAAAACCGATTTTTTGAAACCCGTAAACCCATGTAACCCCTTAATACTTTTATTTAAAAATTCCCATCTAAGCTGAGTTTCTTTTCTTTCAATAAATCCATGAGTTGATGCGATGTGTAATGAGCGTCATCTTGTTGAAACCAAATGTCGCAAATATCACGAGCTTAAATTTCAGGTATCAAATAGTCGGTTATCAGGCGCGATAACGGTCGCCATTGACGGTTACATCCTCTCTGTCATAATTTTTGAAAAAATATGAACCGATGATTCTACCGGCCCACACAAGTCACAAGTGACTTCAGGAGAATCTGGCTGGCAGCGAGCACCTTGCCTGGCCAGTGCTTTGGCGATGTGATGTTATTTGAAAAGCATGATATCACTTCAGGGAAAGTGCTTCTCTATATAAATCAAGCAGGCACTGTGCCTGGCCCGTGTTTAGGTGACTTCAGAGGAAGCTGGCTGCCTGCTGGCTCTATATAAATAAAGCAGCCATCGGACCTGCCCAGTGCTAAGGTGGCTCTCACGCCGCGATGTGATATGATTTGATAAGAGTGAGGTTACTTCATGGGAAGTGGCTCTATATAAGTAAAGCAGGCACTCGCCCGGTCAGAGCTTAGATGACTCTCATGCCGCGATGTGATTTGATTTGAAAGTCACAAGCTGACTTCAAGGGAAGCTGTGCGCCTGCTTTGTGTTGCTTTTTTCTGGATGAAATGGCAGCTCTTGAATCTCTCGGGTTTGTTCGCCGCCCTAAATGGGGCAATTTTGCTTGTTTGGTTACCCATCGAGCCAGAAATAGGCCTCATCGCTGAACAAAATTTGGCTCAAAAACGTCGGATCTTCTTGGAAGCGCTGTCAATTGAAGATGTTGAGCTTATTCAGTTCTTCGCATAAGCGTCATTTTGCATGCTTTCAATTTAAAATCTTGATGTAAAATGCGTCAAGTCGTTAGGTACGTAAGATCGAGTTGCCGCGAACGGCACTGAATTGACTCACCGCTGTCTTCGTGTACACTTTCAGCTACGTCTGCTATATTTTCATCACTGGTTTTTTTGCTGGACGTGGTCCATTCGGTCAAATATTATACAATGTTGGGTCTCAAGATGATGGTGTTGCGAATAGTACGCTCAGTAGGCCGACTATGTTGACCATAAGTTGAGCGAAACACATTCTTTACAGAATATGAGTTTTCGTAATAAAGTTGAACGATTTATAAACTTTGTTCAGGTGTAAGTCCTTCCATGTGAAATGCTAGAGAATGCTGAACGAAAATAACATGACACCTTGACAAGGCTCACGAATAAACTGTCAAAAAAAGTCTATTGAAAAAAAGTATATCTGCTGGGATCACTCGTTAGAACTAATATAACCACTTTCAAAGATTGTTTTTTTGACCAAAAAATTCAAATAATATTCGGTTTTATTAAATTTTTAAAATGTTCACCAAGTTTTGAAAAAATATATGTAACAATTTTAACAAAAATGCAATCCACCTTAAAATACCCCAAACGAAAATCTAATTTTAACGGTTCAACAACTAAAACAGTTTTCGACAATACATTATGTTTTATGTATAACAAATACACTTATATTAGTACAAATGTGCTTACATATATACATACATATGTATGTAAAAGAAATCTACAAAATTGGTTTCTTAATTAGAAGAATATATATAATTGCTCGTAATTAAGCGTGCAAAGGTATACATCACTATTTGATGTCATTTGTCTATGAATATGCCCACATATTTACATAAGAATGTGTGTGTAAAGTTATTATGTGCATATAGTTGTAAAATAAAAGTGAAAACGGCAAATTAACAAGTTTTACGGCATCATAACACTCGGACTACAACAATGTTACGCGTTACGTGTAAACAAACACACTAACTATTATATCAGCGGATGTATTTAATTCCGCGCTGACTTTTCGCACAAATACCTTTGCTATTTGAAGCTGGCAACGAACCAGAAATAGTTTATTCTTTTTACTGTCGTAAATATTTTAAGTTAGCCGACGCAAAGTGTAGAGATATAAATTTAAAATGCAACTATTACAGTTATTTGTGGGTCCTAGTGAAGTTTTCAATTTTCATAAAATATTTCTGAAAAAATTAGTTTCGAATGTATTGACTAAGTCAAGTACTAAAATGTTCTACGGAATCACGAGCATGAATCCTCATTTTGCCGCATAGGAATCACTTTTCGATTGCTTTAAGCACACTAGTGGATAATCAATGATAAGCATATGTTGCTTGCAGAAAGCAGTAACTGTGATATAAATGGTCACCGCTGACAAAAACTATATATCGCCTTCAAAATGCCTGAGCCAATACAAGCATGCCAACGTATATTTCAATTTCCATATACTTCTTATAAGCCAATGCCGGGCCTTTAGTGCCTTAAGCGATTTTTAGTTTTACCGGTTTCGGCATATAGCTACAGTGTTGGTTGGTTTCGACGTCATCCACGCCTCGTCAGCAGTGATGGCGCGTTTGATGAATGTAGGGTCCTCAGCTACATTGTCAAGTCGTTTTTTTACGCCCCCTACTCGACGTCGTTCTTGTAAAAGATTTAGGTCTTTCAGACCCAAAAGATTAACCATAATATGTTGAGTAGATCCATTAGAGGTATCGAGATCATCTGCTATCTCTCTAAAGTCAACACGAAGATTTTCTAGCACTGCTTCTTTAACTTTTTCAATGTTATCGTTATTAACAGAGGTTGCATGAGGCAAGTATTGAATGACTACACGGACCCCTAAAATAGTTGTGTAACAGTTTTCAATGATTTTGTTGCCGTGATTCCATTGAAAAGAAGCAAGGTAGGTTAGGTTAGATTAGATGGCTAATCAAGTATCGCACGAGAACTGCTAAGGGTAGTTCTTTGTGAAGCTGTAGGAAAGAAGAACTCATGTGTTCGAACGTACAGATTGCCAAAACGCTTAGTATCTAATACAAACTTGCACAGGCGTTTAATTTCCGCTCTTGCCAGCTGGATGGGATGTCCGAAGGTGTGCGCACCCAAGTGCTTAAGTCTTAACCGCCCAATCGAGGGACAATCAAGAAAGAAGTGTTAAGCTGTTTCCACCCCATCTTTTTCTAGACATCTTCTGCAGATGGCGTCTGGTAAGATTCCCAGCCTTACTGCGTGGACGATCATAGAGCAATGGCCTGTTAAAAGCCCCACAACTAGGGAGAGGTTAGCCTTACTGAGGGCGAAGAGTTCACTAGATCCCCTGCAAACAATATTGGGCCATAAGGCTTTTGCGACAGCTCAAATACCGAAGGTGACCCAGCGCTGGCTAAATTTCCACGAAGCCCAGCTATGTAGTAGTAGAACCCAAGAGTATACGGGAACACCACCGGGAACACATAACGGTTCTAGGGTGCCTCTACAATTTCCTACGATTCCGCGGCCTGGCAGTCATACCAGTCTTATCACAAAGCCACTCAAAGCTATTGATAAGGAGGTTAGGTACTCATCGACCAACCCTGTAAATGAGTTCAAGGCTAGTATCGACGCTCTACCTGAGTGAATGATCACTTCTCTAAAGAAGGCTGCACTCCGGAGCAGCAGATCCACTGCTTTCCTTAATAGCTGCAATCTCGGCTTGGAAGGCATTGCAATAATCAGGAAGTCTGCAACTGGAGTTTTTAAGGAGCTCCCGACTTTTTCATCGTAAAGGCAAACTTTTCTGTCAAACACAGGCTAATTGACTTACGGAGATTAAACTTCACACAAACATAAGAAAGATTGCATTCATTCTAGTTGGACCAGTCCAGATCAAGTTTGATCAGATAGAATAGATCTTTGTCTTACTTGCTTTTGACATACAAGTATTTCGCCGCAATCGACATACATGTGACGAGGCTAAAAATCTTGTTGGACGTTAATTGTCACAGTCGCATGGTGAAAGGGGATATTCCCTTTAGAAATATGCATTTCGCCTTTACTATCCAGCCTTTGTTAGACCTAGGTTGAAACATCTCGGTAGATAAAACTTCGTCGAACTTTGTAAATTGGTTGGAAGCGATATTTTGTAACTATATAAGAAATTTTCTGATAGACTCAAGGTACCTCAATTTATTAAGATTCTTTAATTTATATCTAGGAATTGTTTAAAATCTTGGAAACACAGAGTTCAGAGCTATTCAAGTAGGATCCTTGCTGACTTTTGGTGAGGGGATCAACCCCATTACCTAATCAAGTCAATTGAGAGGCGTGTGTATATATCAGTATTAAACAAGCAGTTAAAATTTACACTTTGTGTATTTTCTTTTCAGATTATAATATAGTATACTATCTAAATACTCACAACACTACCGAATTGGTTGCCAATCACCATACCAGCTTTTAAAATAGAAAGTAATGCAGCAGTAATATACAAAAAATGCCACGAAAACTCTTGAAATTCCTCATAATCTTCGATAATACATCGCTCCTGTATTTCCCTGGCCAATTTCTATCCGGTCGCGTACTTATCGAACTACAAGATGACACACCCGCGTTGGGTCTGCACTTTCACGTTGTCGGCGAAGGTGTAGTACGCGCAGGTACCGCACGGCAGGAGCGTACTTATGACAAAGAGAATTATATTGATTTCCGTATGCGACTATTGGGCGATGTGGATCAAGGACCCTCAGTGCTCTCGCCTGGCATACACAGTTTTCCATTTAAATTGGGTCTGCCCGTGGGTTTGCCGTCCACGTTTTTAGGACGTTATGGTTGGATACAGTACTACTGCAAGGCGGCCTTGCGTGAACCGAACGGACTGATACACAAAAATCATCAAGTATTCATAGTGATGAATCCGATCGATCTAAATTTGGAGCGTCCGATTCTGTCGGTATGTCATGCAATTGCATAAATTTATTATTTAAATACAATAGTGATTTATATATTTTCATTTCAGCAACCATTTACTTGTGAGATCGAACACAAACTTGGCGTGGCCTGTGTGGGCGGCGGCAAAGTTGTTGCGCGAGTGGCACTCGATCGTGGCGGCTATGTGCCGGGGGAGAGCATATTGATTACCGCATACATTTCGAACCACAGTAATGTGACGATTAAACGGACAAAGGCCTCACTCACCGAGGTGCGTTTGAATTAAACTAATTTTAGTTGTTATCAAGATGTTTTAAATCAAATATTTTAACTTATTCCACACAGACAATTGAATACTTGGCGCGCGGGAAAGTGGTGCAAACGGAGAAACGCGCATTGGCCACCTTGGCGCGTGGCAAAATTCGTCCAGGCGGTAAGGATGAATGGCAGAACGATAGTTTGTATGTACCACCGTTGCCGCCGACAAATTTGCATGGCTGCCATTTGATAAAAATCTCCTACGATGTGTTTTTCGTAATCGAGCCTAAATCTCTGGAGAAAGAAATCAAATTACAGTTGCCCATAGTGTTAGCTACATATCCTTTTCGCAATAACGGCAATGATGTGTCGAATACTTGGCCAGATTCAGTGCTAAAACCGGACACACATTATCCGTCAACGTTGCCTATCTTTCGTCCATGGTTGCATGAGAAACCCGAACCCAATTGAGTGTAAGGAGATGGATTTGCACTACGTATGTATGTAAGATGCTTTGTCGGATGGAAGAGTTAGATACATACAAACGGACATATATTCTTAAGAAACAAGCGAGCAGTGATTACGTTAAAAGAAAATCATAAAAAAATTAGCGAAGTAAAATTCGTTTATTTTATATACGAGTACATATGTTTTAGAGAGTCTGTTAGTTCCAAAGTTAATTTTTTTTGCAAACGTCTCAGTTTTCAGTTTTAGTTTTAAAAAAACTTATTTAATGTAAACAATCTCTTAATTTTCAATTTAAGTCCTACCGTTTTTCCCATAAATATATTTACAAAGCTTATTTTTGAAATTTTGCATTAAACTAAATTAAATTTACGAATTTGAAAAAATTATATTCTAATATATAATTTTTGTTCTTCAATAATTTTTTCATAAAACCACTCTTTGAAAAGTTATAGGCAGTTATACGTCAAATATATTGTATTGAGACTCAGTAATTCGGTAACTGAGCATTCTTATACATTGTACACCATGTCGTATGAGCAACACAGAATTTATGAGTATGACATTTGATGAACGTCATTTGATTTAACTGCGTGTAAATAACTTTTAACAGATTTGTTTTGTTTTAGTATTATATGATATATTAATATTATTATATATTATATTATATATAATATTTGTTTAATGTTAAAGGTATATTTTCTTTGAAGATAAAAGATTAATTGCACACAATCAAGAAATCTCATGTAAAATATACAGAAAAATTAAATGCTTTAGGTTTAAATCGAAAATAAATAGCCTGTTTACGTTGGCGCCCTTTTTAAGGCAAACAACTAAAACTTCAGGTGGCATTTGCAAAAAAAAAAATCATCTTAGGAAATAACGGACACTCTAATGTACATATTTACACACTATTTGTTCATTACTTACTTGCAAAAACAATAAGCTTTTTAATATTTACCCCAACTTGTTTTGTTCGTAAATAAACGTATTGTAATATTCGCGCACACAAATGTATATAAATTTAAAAATGTTAACCTATAATTTAAAAAATTTAATACCTTTTAATTTAATATTTTATTCGATACTTTCGAATATACTTCAAAGCCTAGCTTTCCTAACTATATTATTTGAATTTGAATTTTTTCCTAACTATGTTATTTGATTTTGGGCATCAAAATTTGTATAAAAAAATACTGCATTTGAAAATCCAATTGTTTATTTGCCTAAATCGCCTTTATCCTTTGAATTTGTTTATTTTGGATATGAGTCTCGAAGATTTCGCTGACAGCCATAATAATTTAGCTACTACACATATACATATAGTACATATGTATTTAGTAAGTAAACATATTAATTTTACTTATTTGCATCGTATTTAACATAGTAACTATAAAGTAAGTCAAAAATAT
Organism: Bactrocera correcta; assembly: GCA_027475135.1. Classification (NCBI taxonomy): domain Eukaryota; kingdom Metazoa; phylum Arthropoda; class Insecta; order Diptera; family Tephritidae; genus Bactrocera; species Bactrocera correcta. Next base: position 22,640,499 of record CM050327.1, on the reverse strand, counting down.
GTTTTTATGTAAATTTTAACTAATTTAAGACGAAGCAATAAATTATCACATATAACTGACTTTTGTTTTTCCCACTTACTGTCTATCTTTTTGAAAACCGTTTGCCAATAAAAACTAAAAAAAATATTAACATTCGGTGCAACTGAACTCACAGCCTACACAGATACAAAAAATTGCTTACAACAACTTGATTTCGATTGTTCAGTTTGTATGACAGTTATATACTATAGTTGGCTGATCTGAATAATTTTTTCGGAGATTGCAATATTACTTTAGGCTAAGACTATTGTCAAATTTCATTGAGATATCTCGTCAATTGAAAAAGTTTTCCATACAAGCACTTGATACCGATCGTTCAGTTTGTATGGCAGCTATAGTGGTCCGATATCAGCGGTTCCGACGTTCCTTTCTGGAGTTACAAACATCGTGGTCAAGTTTATATACTCTGATCAGGGGATAAATATCTTTATTTTGCTTTGATCGGTCAGATTGAATGGCGGCTATATGTTATGTAGTGCCATCTGAATAAGTTGTTTTGAGGTTTCGACGAAATCGGGCCATAGTTAGAGTGAAGTTGGTTTCATAGGGCAGGCAATGATGTGATTAATGTCATATATGTAAGGGTCTATTCTGAAAAAGTTGTAGTTTAATCTTCTCCGCAGACAAGTTGCGACAGGGTCACTCTTGTTTCACGCGGCTCTTGTTCTGCAACCGGTAGTGTTTTGACTCCAAGTACGCCATTCGCTGTCAGGCAGTCAATGAAAGTAATAATAGCTCCACAGTGAATGGCGTTCAGTGCCTGCCAGAAATTGGTAGCGTCCGATGTTTGATCGGTATATTGTTCCAGCTCTTCGACGGTTAAGGTATGTTCTCTTGATGTTCTTAGAAGGCGACACTGTCAAGCATGTGATTACAGGGATGGTTTCAAAAACACCAAGCAAAGACTGCTTGGAGAGAGGTATGATATGCTACTTTACAGGGAGCATGCAGGCCTCACTATGTAGCTGCTCTATGGGTGACATCAAGAAGCATTCTGTTATAGTTCGGAACTGTCTGTATCTTCTCCATCTACTTTGTCTTTGTGCCAAGTGCTGCCGGCTAGCGACTTGTTGTGGCAATTATTATATGACTGTTGAATATGACACCTAAAATTTTAGGTTATTTACCATCGGAATTTAGACATCATCGACGTAAACGTTGAGGTCCAGGCTGTACTCATTCGTCCTGTTTGTAAATATAGTAGCCGTGGATTTGACAGGGGAGAGTTTTAGGCTTTTTGCGGTGAAGACGCTTTGACTTTTGAACGCATGCCATCAATTTCATTGCCCGACGTCATTATCAGACAACCTGCGTATAAGGTAATAGAAGCTTCTTCAGAGAGATACCCTGCAGTATGTTTAATTATTCTTAATTTAGATTGTTCACTTCGAAATAATACCGAAGATTCATTCAGTTAGTTCATAGTTCACTTATTCAGCCCTGCAGAGAGTGTAGTTTGTTCGATGTCCTCAAATAGAGTTGTATGGCTGACTACATTAAAAGCTTATGACAAGTCCAACGTTACGAGTACAGCCTTCTCATAGGGCGGTTTCTGGTAAGGCCACGAGATATATGTTCGTTTGTGAAACTAAGTACTGTGCGCTCTACGGTCAGTTGATTCAGTTTGAGGAAATCTTCTACGGATCATTCTAAACAACTTTGCTTAAGAAAATAAGGGTCCAAAATTGATTACGAGCCAGCGAATTTTAAGGCGAAGATTAGCTTTAGGGGTCATTAAAAATTTCTTTGCCAGTTTTTGAGACATCCGAATGAAATATGATACATTTTGATGTTGTACTAATGATTTGGGAGAATCGGCCCTAACGGACAACTATAACATACTATAATCTACACGTTTTCTTCCGAAAGTTACAAACTCATGACAAACATAATATAGTACAGTATTCGAGGTATAAAAGGGAGACTAGACCATTCCACACATATTTTCAATCTCGTTTCCATCTTCTATAATAAAGATTAAAATATTTAGTTCGAATTCTTACTCCATCGTACAGTTGTTAAAGTGATTCCTTGTATATTTAAAGGGAAATATAAAAAGTTTGGGTTAGTTTCAGTGCAAAAGATCGGAAATATAGTCATATACCAACAAAAATATATTATGGTTGCCATTTTCCCACTTCATTATGGTACGGTCATAGACGAGGTAAGAAAGAAAGTTAAAATAATTAAATAAAATTTATTAAATTATATTAAACCGCAAAATAATCTTAAAATAGAAACGACCGAACGAAGTAAAATTGCTGACCGTTAGGGTAATACGTGATTCGCTTTGGTAAGGATGATCGTTTTAGGTTTATAAATTGCGTGCTTAATTGCTTAACGGTAACGAGAGCCTTCGGCAGGTGCGGTGGTCCGGTATTTTCTTCTCAAATAGCTGATTCTGATTTAAAACAGCAGTTATGAGTGTTCACAATTCCGTTCCCACGAGAGTCGGGTCTACATAACCAGCACTGACCCGAATTTTTTATCCGATCAAGAACTGTCAACACGGCAGATTTCTGCCGCTAAAACAACAACAACAAAAGTGTTCACAATTAGTCAAGACCAGATGACAAATGAAGGTATCAATGTTTAATTTTTGAGATTTGGTAAGTTATTCCTTTATTCTTTGATATGAAACACCAGATTTAATGTAAAAATTTGCTAAAGCATATTTTTTAGAAAATTGGTTAATTTCCACTGCACATTGAAGAAAAACTCTCCTAAATCGAAGCGGTTAAATAATAATCCCTGTGTGCTCGGATAACGGCGATGGTTTTTTCCAGTGCGCTGAATTACACATCCCTTAAAAGAATTCAGACGAACGTCAATCTCGCCCTCTTCAAGCTGAAAACGATGATTAGACGTATAAAAGTATTTGGTAACAGTTTCAATAATTATATGTGTACCTCATCGAATCCGTAAATATCCTGGTAGCAAGTATACGAAATACAACGCCGCACACATGATTTCTTCATAACAACATCCAAATTTTCGCATAGGGTGTTCCGTTCACATGCTGTCTCGAATTCGTGATATAGAATTTCCTATACATATAATATATTTAAACCATTTTTTAATTTACATTGGAAGTCAAATTAGTAAAATCAATATTCACACATTTTTGCTAGTCTCCTTGTAAGCATACTCAGGAAAGTGAAATGTTGCTGCCTTTGGCAACGTTTGACCACCAGCACCTTTTTCTTCGTAGAGACTCGATGTAGACACACCAAAATTCACTATAGTTATAATAAAATTGACCAATATCCGTGACAACTCCATTGCATATTCGTTTACTGTGTGTATAAAAATGTGCACATACAAATAAACTTGTAAATATTCGGCGCCTGTCATTTAATAAGGGTTGAATAACCTTTCAAGAATTTAATATAGGCAAATCTTAAAAAAATTGGTGTCATAGCTTTACAAAATAAATTTTTATTTATAATTATGTATAATAATTATTTCAAACAATATATCACTGGCAATAACCGTCAAATTAAACCCTAAACCTAGTCCTCTGGACTCAATTAAATTCTTCCTTGATACTTGAAGTATTTTTTGATTTTAGAACTCTCGCTGGTTTCCAAAAAATATATGTAATATGGATGTATTCTATAATACACATTGTTTATTTTATAAGTATATTCAGACAGCATTTATGCTTTTTCTTGTAAATATTGTCGCGCCTCTTCAACCTAAAATAAAGCATTTTATTTATTGAACAATTGTGTAAATTTGCAAATTTTACCGTTTTGAACCACGCGGACCCAGTTTTGAACATCATCCTATGTACGAAGGACATCGTGGATCGAGGAGCTATTCCATGCATATGCAGGTGTTTTACGGTAATGAAAGGCGGTAGGTGAAAACCAAATAAAGCATCTGTTGTGCTGATATTATTCTTTTCAAAAAACGACTTTAGACCTTGTTCCATGCTGTTCACTAAAATTGAACGCAAAAAGTTGGTGTGATGTAGTTATTGTAAATTTTTTCGCAATTATATTTTGACTACAATACACTGTTCAATAAATTTATATAATTAATATAGTCTCCTTATGCCTTTCCAATCTTATGGATAATCCGGAAAATTATTACATGCAAAATGTTTACATTTTTAGAGGACGAAGGAAATTTGACCGTAAGTGCTGCAAATTTCAGCTTACCTAATCCTATATCATTCTTTGTCAGTGACTTCAAACTCTCTACGTGCCGCTTTGGAACAGCCAAGTAATGGTAAGTTGATGATGGCTTTATGTCTTTGAATATAACAAAATCCTCATTTTCAAAATCAATCACAGTATTTGGTTGTTTTCCGGCAGAAATCTCACAAAATATGCAGTGCCCCATATTCGACGAACTAGTTATGATAAATCGTAAAAATGGTAGAAATGCCAGCACACAGAGACCCAGCAAAATTATGTATTTTTTGGCATTCAGTTGTTTTTGAGGCAACATCTGTGGAATATGTCTAAAAAAATTTCTAAAATGATAACAAATGATAACAACTACACGCAGTGCGCAGGACGATAAATTTAACTGCGAAGATTTTGCCTACCTATCAACTGATTGAAATTTTTTCTCTAGGAAAGTGTAAATTTTTAACAATTTAAAGTAATCTTGCTCACACTAGAAAAATTAATTATGCAAAATCATGAATACATTAAACAAATAGCTTCAACCAAAATTGCAAACGTATACATGTTTGCAATTTGTTGGTAAGTGGCAAGTTAGTATATTTTGTAGAATCAGCTGTTGTGCTGTCAAATTGATAGTGTCACAACAAAGCAAAGTGTACGATGATCAAGCGGAAGGAGGAGTCAACAAACTATATTAAATAAGTGAATGTGGGGGTGCAAATTTAATTGATAACGAAAAAAGGAAAAGTTAACTTCATTAACTAACTTAAAAGTGGAAGCAAAATTTTGTGTATATTAGTTTGAAAGTGAAATAGCATGAACGAATTGAAAGCACCGTCGCTCCAATCGCTTTTGGAGTCGGATCGTGGATCTAGTGACAGTTTGCTTGCCGAATCGCTGCTTGATGTGGACGATGTAAATAAATAGCTAATAATTTATATACGCATATGTGTCATATATTTTGCATAATTTTCAGTTGGATGATGTGGAATATTCAATTCCACCAAGTGGTGAATTGCCGACCTTAGAGTCGGCATTAAGTGAATTTGAAGCAGATTCGGACATAGGTTCGGAATTGGGCGTACCAGCACCAGCGCCTACACCAACGCCCTCATTAGCAGAAGAGGGTGGAGTACGCAATGGTGGTGCAGGCGGAGGCGGTTCCATAATGCGTTATGCCATGATGCATGGCGTATCTGCACAAATTGCGTCAGCTGCTGTAAGTATTAGAAATATTTTATGTAGTTTCTTAATTTATATATCTTTTTATTAATGGAACCTTCAGGATCGGGTAAATGCTGGTTTTGCAACTGCGTGCGCTGTGTCAACCTTAATCGGCATTGGTACCTCACATGGTCATATTCTCAATTTCGACATAACACAGACACTACGTTGGGCACATCAGGACAAACACGGGCAAGGTGCTGTATCTGCATTGTCCTACAATCCGGACTGTACACGTTTATTAGCTGGTTATGCACGTGGACTAGTTGTAATGATTGACACACAATCCGGCGACGTTTTACGCAACCTATTCGACGCGATTACTCCAAATACTGGAGTTCTGCATTTAAAATGGACCTCTAGACCGGCGCTTGCGCTCTGCTCCGACTCCGGAGGTTCTGTATGGTCCTTGAGCTTCACCAGAAAGTTGGGCATTCGTGGTTGCTCGTCACGCTGTCTTTTTAGTGGAGCACGTGGAGAAGTTTGTACCATGGAACCATTATTGATAGATAGTTCGCATGACTTAGATCAATATTGCATTATTGCACTCGCCACTTTATCCAAATACTTTATTGTAACCATACGTCCACGTCTTAAAGTGATTAAGTATCATGCACTTCAGGGACCAGCTGATTGTTTACCCGTACTGGCATGGCAAATGGTTCTAATTCAAGCAGCAGATACTACACGTTCTTTTGATCCAGTTCTTGTAGTAGGCCGTGGCAATCAGTTGTTTTTCCATCAACTTTTTATGACAAATGGGCGTATTTCTTTACTGTACTTGCGGCATGTGCAAATGCAGACAAATTTACTATCGGTTCATTGGTTGGGCCCAAAGTGTGTCGCATGCATGGATATATCGGAAATACTACATCTAATAGATGTACGTTCCAGTAAAGAACTTGAATGTATTGATATGGCTAATGCAGGATTAGTATATGGTTCAGCGCAATTCAAAGGACTTGCGACAGGCGGTAATGTGTCACCTGCTTTAGCTTTGGCCGGCACACATGCGTGTTACAACTCCTTAATGTCGCGTGGCACACAATTGTACATTTTGGGTGCACGATCCTTGCATATGATTGCTGTGCGTACATGGACGGAGCGTATTAGCTACTTGGTAAGAAGAAAATTACATTTAGAAATATTATAAGTTATACTAAACTAAAAGTTCTCCATATTTCTATAAAGGTGAAAAATCAAAGATGGCAAGAAGCATGTGATCTCGCGCTAGATGGTTATCGTGCCACTGCGGAGCGTCCCAGACGTAAAGCACAAGCAAAAGAGCGTATTATAATGCTTTTTAAAGAGTATTTGGCTGCATCGGCTAGAGCGCCTGATTACTGTTTGGGGCCTATTGTGAAGTGTCTGATCACAATAGGTGAACTGGAATTGCTGTGGACACAATTGTGGGAGCGCTTACAGAACAAAAGCCTTTATCTACAACATATCACCGAGCACATAGAAAACGATAATATTCATCGTGTCAGCCCAACAATTTCGCAAGCATTAGTAGATCATTGGCTAGAAATATCACCAATAAAATTAGAAGAAATTATACTTAAACTTGACTGGACCTGCCTTGATTTAAACCAAGTGCTGAAGGCAGCCAAACGTTATAAGCTTTATCGCGCACAAATCTACCTCAATACACATGCACTTAACGACTACTCCAGTCCGCTAACGGAATTGATACCTTTAGTAGCGCAAGAACCATCGGGTCTAGGGAACGCACTACTCGTGTACATATCAAGTTGCCTGGCAGGACGTAGTTATCCAAGTGGTGAAATACCCACCGATTTGGTTCAAAATGTCAAACACGAGGTCCTACGCTGCTTAACTTCGCTACATTCAAATACTAGTGTACCGAACGAACTGCCATATCCTTACTTGCGTGCGCTACTCAAATTCGATACTAGAGAAACCTTAAATGTGATTTCGTTAGCTTTTCAGGAGAAAGAATTTAATGGTGAACTCGGCTTCTCGCATCGCAAACGCATAATAAACATACTTTTAGAAATAATGACGCCTGAAAACACAACGGTAAGATAATAATACATATTTTAATACTCTGGTAAGTTTGCCACCTAGTTTGTAACACCCAGTAGGAAACGCAGGAGAAACTATAAAATACGCGAACTAGTATCTCAGTTTTGAGATCTCGATGTAAAATGTTGCACACGTTTTTTTTCTCCAAAAAATTGCTCATTTGTCGGAACCGCCGATAACGGTCTAATATGTTGTTGTTGTTGTTAGTTCGAATCATTATAGCATGTCGCTGCCATAGAGATTGATCGATCAAATTCAAGCTCTTTTTATTTGTGAAGCATATTTTAGCTTCGGTGCAACCGGAGTTGATGTTATTTTTCTTATTTTTTACATATGCAATATAAATATAAAACAATATATTTTGATACATTTACTCTTTTATATTTTCTTCAATAAATAGTGGGCGGAGATCGGTTGCCTTTTAAATTTCATCGCCCAGCAAATATCCCAACAATGTTTAAAACCCGACACTCAGCTGCTGGAGAAAGTGCTCAATCACTTGGCGAAAGAAAAAATAACTAACGAAACTACACGGCAACATTCTGAACGCGAAAGTGCATGGCATGAACTGCTCATCAACAATTGTCTAGACGAAATTAGTACGGATGAGGAACAGCTGCGTCTGGCGAAACGCGCACACTGCTACTATGTGGAAGAATACCTACTAGAGAAGCTGCAGCGTTACGATGATATTGTTGAGTGCTATCTAAATAATGATCAGCGTCATGATACCATGTTCAGCTATATGGAGCGGCATGTTCAACAACCAGAACGTAAAATTTACGAACAAATTGAGAAGCACTTCAAACGTATGCTGGAAATAAACGCCAAGGAAACAACGCGCTTAGTTGATTTCCACTTCAGTGCGAAAATTAACAAATTACTCGAAGTGGTGCAAGAAGATGAACAATCATTATTAACTTTTCTAGAGCATTTATATAGACGACGTTTTGTTTTAACTGCCACGCAGAGTGCACAATTGCTAGCACTTTTATGCAAGTTTAAACCAGAAGAAGTCGACGAATTTGTGCGTCATTGCGACGAGTATCGTGTAGAAGAGGCGCTAAGCTTAGTTTTAGCATATAAACTGAACAAATCGGCAATATACCTATATGAAAAGCAAGCCAACTATCACAATGCATTCGAATTGTCCGTAGAATTATTGGCTACATTACATGGAGAAGCAGCGGCTACTTTTGCCCAAGAAATAAGCGACTTGTGTGTACGTGCCACAAATGTGCTTCCAAAAGCGGATTGCGAAAAGTTTTGGTTTACGCTCCTACAGCAAATATTGCCACGTGATGACCTCAAATCCAGCACGAAGCATATGTTGCATTTATCGTCGCAGTATGTCGACTTACCAAAACTGGTGCAACTTGTGATGAACACCCGTAATGTATCGGGAAATTTCGGTGATATTAAAGATTTACTAATGAGTATGCTGTCGCAATCTCGTCTCGAGACAGATACAATGGAGAAAACGCTCCAAGTCAAGTGTCAAGATCTAGCAAATGCTTTTGCACGTAAACGCTCCGAGGCTAAGCGCGGTCTTCTAGTGTCGGCAATGCGTTGTGCCATTTGTCAACAACGTTTGTATAACCAAAGTGATATACTTGTCCTTGGCGGCTGTGGACATGCTGTCCATGACAAATGTGCAGCAACATATAATGAAACAGTGCAATCGCGCCTGAATAACGGTGATATTTCGCAAGCGACGCAAGCGGAGAAAGATGCATATAACGGTATTCATGTAGCATGTCCGCATTGCTCAGCGGAAATAAGAAATAATTTTTACAATAATATAATTAAACTATCGGAACCTAAGCGTACAGTGTTTGCGCTATGTGATGCGGCTTTTAATAGGCAACAAGAACAACAAAATGTAAATCAAATGGGTGTATTGAAATTAAAAGCGCCACCACGAAAGTTTACTTGCAACTAAGAATAATGAAAGTTAAATATGGCATTTTGCATTCCTTCGTTTAACATCTCATAAATAACTGTGTATTTCATTTGCTTTTATTTGTTTTTGTAAAGAAAAATGTGTCATCTATGATTACTGAATCACTTTCAATGCTACAAATTATTGAAAATCAGCCGGGAAATTTCGCTAAAGAAATGGAAATACTCATAAACTATTGCAAGTACTTTGAATTAAACCAAAAAAAAAAATGATAGAAAATCTAGTATTCGTTTTTAAATTTTCTGTTACTCTTATTTTCTTCAATTTAATTTCATGGACGTTAATTTATGCACAATTTAAACGGCTTATAATATTTTAGGAAAACTCAATGAAAGTGATTCAGTGTTTGCAATTGATTTGATTTTTTTTATTTAAGAAAAAAAGAGTTCCTTCAAGTTAGATAACACAATCATGGCAGTTTGTTATTCAGTTGATCACTTGATTCGCAGCACTCGTTTTTCTTTTGCGCATGACTAAGCCAACAGTATTCCTTGCAATTTACTTACTGCATACTACAATTTTCTAAATAGCGAAAATCATATGTTGTTTAAGTCACAAATTTAAAATTAAGTTTTTGTTTAAGCTTTAATGTATATGTATGTATGTACGATAATAATATTAATCGAAATTATTCGAAAAATGCTTGCAATGCATTTGAAGAGAAATTATATATACAATACTGTAACTTAACTAACAAATAATTAATTAAAACACAAACCGAATGTAGTTAAATATAAATATTTACATAAAATTAACTATTTGTGTTTTAAAATGCGAAGAAACAACGATCATTACGCTGATAGTTCTTTCGGATATAAATTGCTATAGTATTGAACAAATTCCGCACATTGCTCCGCTAAAGAAAAAAAAAATAGTTAATTTATGGATAACATTATTATCCCTTTTTTAAGTGACTCACATTTCAAAAAGTCCATCGTGCCACGTTGGCGCAGATTACGCAATTGGAAGTATTTAAAAACACTATGGAAAACTAAATCATCCTTAGCCTTTTGCGCTGCTTCGAGGAATTTGCGCGCCGATATGCCATCATTGTTCATCGAATTGCGTGCCAATCGTAGGGCATCTACCACTTTACCTTGACCCAAGAGCACCTCGATTATTATCTAAGTATAAACAATGTATATTTATTAGGGTGTAGCTAATGCATAGTATATGTTACATATGTACTTACATCGTGCGCTTCGATCTTACTCAACATGTCGAGCGCGATTTGCGAAATAGCCGGATCAACATCGGAATGTGAAAGCAAAAAACACGCGATTGGTTTTGACTCCAACAACAGTGAGTAGCTGACTAAATGCCGCAAAGTATCAAAGCTGCGATTGCGTATAAGTTCACTTATAACCATCTTGCTAAGATCCTCTTGCGCAGCGATATTATGTTTGTTCAAAGAGTACAAATAGAGAATTAATATCGTCTCGGTATTTGCGCGCTCACTTATAAGTTGGAAGACGTATTGGAACATGTCCTGCTGTTCGATGAGCACTTTCGGAGCAGGTGGCAGTTTTATAGTTGTTTTTACATTTGATGGTTGGGCAGTTTGCGTTTGGAGTTCTAATTGTACCCATGAGCTAAGCAAGATATTAAAGAAAAAATTTTAATAATTATACCCATTACTCAGTTTGTTATTAATACTTACGCATAAACCTTATTGATCTTATTAAAAATGGTCTCCAGCACCGGCAGCAATGTACCGTTGTATTGTTCGTCTACCATTTGGTGCACTATTTTTAAAAGTGCCTGTTTGCCACTTGTACGCTGTAGCAAGAACTCTGTGAGCCGTATGCGATCAGATATAAGTGTACAAAGTTGTTCTACATTAAGATTTAAATACCACATACAACCGAGTTTGGCATCAATTACAATATTCGGTTGGAATAGCACCCAATGCATAGAATCTGTAAACAAAACCAATTATTAGTAGCACAAAATACTTATTTATGTTATTAGTTAACACATTACACAATTCGCATTGCATTGTTTGTCCGTCCGGCGATAAACTTGGTAATTTCAGCGCAAACGGCCGAATCGATCGTCCTGGCGTAATGGGAGTGTGATAAGTAACACCATTTGTTTGCTCACCACTTAAAGCAATATCAAATAAAAGTGAGGTAGCTGAAGCTTGATGGTGTACAACTATTAAGTTGTCCACTGTATTGATTGCAAATCGTCCAACATGGCCAAGTCTAAGTACATGACATTTGCGTGGTGCTAATCCGGGCCCATTAAGTAGGTATACTTCGACTTCCATCATACCCTCCGGGTTTGCTTGTAGAAGGAACACCGCCATTGTGCCATATACTTGCCCCAGCGTTACTTTACTCTCCTGAACTTCACTATTAGTATTGCCCACTGTAAATTATATATTAATATATAATACAATTTTAACTTAAAAATTGAATTATACTCACTTTCCAGCTTTGGTAGCTTTGTTATAGACTTTTGTTTGATTAATATTGGTATTAAAGAATTGTTGTCTGTTGAACAAATCAGAGCAATATTGGATACAGTACACCAAGCAAACCATTTGATACCAATATTCAAAGACTTTACTGCACGCAATTGTCGCTTTTCTGGTATCACGGTGAAGATCTCTATGCTACTATTAGAAATTATTGCTACCTCGCGCGTATGAACCCATACGAAACCATATACGAGCGCTTTAATTTGATGGACAATACTTTCTTGTAGTAAGGGCTGCTCTCCTTGAAAGCAAATGAATTCCACAGCATTTTCTCGACGTTGTACTGCCAATATTTTATTGTCTGGCGAAAATTTAATGGAACGAATAGCACCACGATCATTCATGCAGAATGATATAATTGAATCTTCTGTGGGACCCTTAACTATCACACCAGTTGCGCCACCACTACGCACAGCAAAAATCTAAATAAAAAATTAATTAGAGTCATTTCTCTTACACACTTGCTATGTTTTAATACCTGGCAATTGGAGTCATCAAAAAATACATTTGTTAATTGGCTGGCTGCGTCGAATCGTATCGGACATTTGGACAATTCAATATAATGAAGTGTTTCCATTTTATTAGTTTTTCTCCTTTTTATTTTTAATCAAAAAGTCTTTATTTGATAGATATGCAATTAAAATAAATCCTTAATCAGCTGTAGTTAATTTGTTTATAAACCAATTTTCAGAGATGCCATATTGTGTATTTTATTTTAATTCTCCGATTTCTTAAATTAATTATATAAAATTTTTATTGTTATCAAAACCGAAAATAAATAATAATAATACTTTTTTAAATACCCTACAATTGTGGAAATAGGATGATGTAATATGTTTTTGGGAGATCAACAAAATTTGAATAATCTATATTTCCAGTTACGTTTTTCTTACTTGAATATCTATTTACCAACACTGCATTTACAGCTGTTTTTTATTGCAATTCTCTTAAAGTATTGCTGGAAAGGACAGGACAACTCGTGAATTCCAAAGGAACTGATAGGATTTTGCAAAACTGTCTTAATACAAACATCTCCTGCACCAGCCTTTATTCCGCTATATTACTTCAAAATGATCGGGTACGTATTAAAAATTCAATTATTTCAGGTGCTATATTTACGTAATGCCTTTTACCATTTATGTCCATCTCAATTATCTGACCATCTACAGCTTTCTTGTACGAGCCGGCATTGTTGTTGGTGCTGCATATTACTCGAAGAAGCTGGGTGTATGGGGTAGCCCAGAAGAATCCGAAAAGCTCTACAATCAATTAAAAGAAAGTGTTCGCCCTCACGCAAAAGAGTTGGAAAAAAAATTACCTTTTGAAGTTCCAGCGTTACCAGAAACCGGAGAAGTACGTTTCCTGGCTAAGCATTATTATAACGAGGGAGTTAAAAGCACATTCCACTTTATCGAAATGTTGCCATGTTATACGGGTCAATTGTTGCACAAAGCTAAAGTGGAATTCGAAAAATTCGCTACTCCCCCATCCCCTAGTACTGAAAAGTAAATCTTTTTTTTTTTGTATAAAATAATCGATGTTACAATTTCTATTTATAAAAGCTAATGCAAATTAAATAAAATTATGTAAAAACGAATTACCAATTAATTTAAAGAAAATTAAGACTTAAATCAACAAGGTGTGAGTAATGAAATCGTCACAACAGATGGTTATACATTTTACGAAAACTATAAGGATTTGTGAGATCTAACCATTCTATAGCAATTAATGCAAAAAAACTGAATTAAAAGTATTGGGCTTTTGTTTTCCCGCAGAAAAATTTACGAGCTCGTCAAACGAACCCACACCCATTATAACACTCGCCTTTAAGTGCTGGAAAAAGATTAGAATTATCCAGGAATCTTCTCGTTAAACGATTTAATTTAGAAACGCATCAAACATATAGGACCCCACAGCGCCAATGGCGGAATGTGCAGCTCGCTACAACAATAATATTGTAACGAATGAATAGCATAGCTAGTATAGCAGTATTTCGGTGGATAATAAACGATTTTATTCCATGTTTACAAAATACTAATTTTATTATGTAACTGCTACCATTTAAGGTTTAGTTTTCAGTTTCCAAATTGCATTTTTACCGGTTCGCAAATGATAACATAATGCGTTTGTTTTTTAATACACTCATACATGATGTTCTAAGTTGCTTAGCTATCGATATACAATCTTAATAATTTTATAAAATAAAAGTCGTGCAGCTTTTTTTACTTTACTTTCTTTTTAAAGGTGCAACCTTATATATACGTTCTGTAAGTAGTTATCATTAACTTCTTATATTTAATTACGACTATCATTGTTCAAAAAGGTTCTTTGCATATCGATAAGTTCGTTCTTGTTGATAATAAGTTTATTATGTTATTTTTTCAGTTAAAATAGAAATTAACTGCAGTGCAAAATCTAATCGATGGTTTCAATTGTTGCTCCTGCATCGACAAGAATACATACGCACACTAATTCCTAAAACATCCGCTCCTATAAAATATATATATAGCGGAGGTTAATAGAAAATGGCTGTGTTTGTTACTTTTGCTCCATTTTAGTTAACACCTTATTGCTTCTAATATATTGTTGTAACTGCTGCTGTTGGATTCGCTGACTTCGTCTCTGTTAGGTTGTGTTTATATTGTTTAAAAGGCAGTAACGGTAGCCACACTTCAGGCCTTAGTTTCCACTGCCGGAGTGGTTTCGACCTTCGATGGCGCGGCAGCCGCATCCGCACCAACCGCGGCGGCGGCACCACCCTTCTTCTTAGCACCACCTTTACCCTTCTTACTGGGTTGCAAAGGTGTAGCGACAAGTTCCTGAAAAAAATAATAAACAAACTCAGTAAACTTTAATCCACCAATATATTTTTAATAATTACCTTCAGTTCCGGCTGAGCTATGCTGTGCTCACTGACATACAACTCCTCCGCGAATGGGATACCAGTAACCAAATTGACACCATTAGGCATAAGCAACACAGTATGCTTGAATTGCGCAACATATTCAGCTGTAATATAAGAAAATAAATATGCTTAAAAAATCTATACACATTTAAGCTCAACAATCTAAGAGTGAGGAGCAAATTGTATACGTTCTGCAAGATGGCATTTCTATGTAGAGATAATGCCATCCACGAATAGAGCGCAATTTGATATATGCAAAAATGTTTGCACTACAATAAATTAAGGAAGCAATTGTAGCAATCAAATTCTTGCAAAATAAGAATATAAAAATTTTTAATAAATTATTGCAGTAGTAAATTTTGCTTAAAGCACGCAATAAGTGCTCCAAAAAAATTTATAACTGTATTTGATCTTGCAAGGTGTCTGACCGTGAGACGAAATTGAATTTCATTTACGGAATTCATTCTTGCAGAAGGTGGGTATCACTCAACTGCTACGGCAAAAGCTCACCTGGTTTTTCGTATAGAACTTGGAAAGGCTCAATCATCTTGTGCGATACGCATTCGACAACACCCATACGCGCTTTTGTTTCTTCATCGAAATGTCTGATATTGAAAGGCATATTACCGTATTTTGTTTTAACCTGAAATTGGAGGAAATATTAATATTTTATAAGAAATATCAAAAAGGCAACAAAATTTTACAATTAACTTTATTATTACTTACCTCCTGCAGCAGCGCACGTGATGCCTTCAGCTTCAGCATATAATTTTCATCTGTTTTCTTATATATCGAGACCTTTGTATCCTTCTCGCGACCCTTTAATAGAAAAAAATAATAATAATAATTTTTTAATACAGTTCTTAAGAAAAAAACTAATTAGTTTTTGTATAGATGTCCTCAGATCTCATAATCTTACAATCTCTGAGCATCCGTCTACGATTCAGATCAAATGTGCCAATTCGAATGAGCAAAACAGCTTATGAATTGGAAAATAATCAAAAGATAATTCAATCGATTACTTTCAAATGAACTTTACCGACTGACTTCAAACTCTCAAGCGCTATTTTTTAATCATTGGATATGTGAGACGAAAGATGTGTGATGAATATTTTTCAAACTTACAATGCCTTCGCCGGTGCTCACTATTACGTCGATGGCGTAAACTTCATGTGTTTCAAAAGTACATTTTTCGTGCTCCTTGCGTTGACTTTCATTTGGATTTTGTATGATAGTTTTTTCACCATCAATTTTAAATTGTTTCAACTCATGGCTAAGCATACCTTCAATGGGTTTGCATTTGTATGATTCGCTGACTTGTTGCACGGCGTCGGTGATCGTATAATTCTGCAAAGAAATTATTATTTTTTTTAATTTTTGGAAAATAGTGATGGTAAAAATACTTATAGCCTAAAAAACAATTATTTTCTTTAAAAGCATACACATTTATTATTGTTATAAATGTTAGCAGTGAAAAAAAGAGAAGTGGCAGTAATAGCTCAAAATTCTCTTGGTATAACTGTAAATATTTTTTTATGCAAGTGTTGAGACGACCTCTTTCATTGACCATCTAAGAGACAATCCGTTTGCTTGCAAAGTGCTATTTAATAAAAATACATATTGATATGCATATATTTGTACTGTAATATGTTACAAAAAACTATTAATGTTGGCAGTCGAAAAAAGAGAAGTTCCAGTATCGCAAACTTCTCATGGTGGACTGTCAATATTTATTTATGCAAGTGTTGAGATGAACTCTTCCATTGAACATTCAAGAGTTAATCCGTTTGCTTGCAAGTGTTAATTAATAAAAAATATATGCATATATTTGTACTGTAATATGTTACAAACAGCTATTGGTTCGCAGTCGAAAAAAGAGAGGTTCCAGTATCGCAAACCTCTCATGGTGGACTGTAATATTTATTTATGCAAGTGTTGAGATGAACTCTTCCATTGAACATACAAGAGTTAATCCGTTTGCTTGCAATTTGATATATTTAAGTATATAAAATGCTTTACTAAGAATAAATTTTAATCATGTTTGACGATAATTAGGGAGAAATGCATGGTAAGGGCATTGCACCATTGTGGCTCGACAAAATTTACTTTTGCAAACAAATGATCTGATTTTGCTACAAAAGCGAAACTATATTTTTGATTTGTTTGCATATTATATAAAATTTCATTCCATTTACAAATAAAAAAAATTGGCCAAATTACTTAATATAAGATTGAACACTCACGCTATTTCCAGATTTCAGCAATCGCAGTGCAGCCTGCACTGCCCAATAAGCTGCTAAAACTACATCAGCTTGGCGTCCAGATACTTTTTTCTCCTTTGAGGCACCAATAACTACTGTGTGTGCTGCTACGGCAATAAAACCATCAATATGCGCGCCAAGATCACTGTAAAAATGTACAATTGGAAGATTAGATACTCTCAAGTTTGAAATTTTTGGCATTTTTGTATTATCTAAAATACCTCTTATAAAAAAATCAAATTAACATATAGTTTACTATTGAATTTCTTTTTTTCTAACATCGCACGTACATTTTAACTACATCTCCTTCCTTAAGTATGTAATCGGCATCATTTTTGGATGGAGAGAAGTGACAAACGCAGTTATTAACGGACAAACATGTTGGGAATGCAATTCCCTTTTTCAAGTCCTTTTCCTTTTTGTATACCTTAAAATAAATTAAAAATGTATTTGTATCTGCCGTTGCATTTGTACTAATGTTTCTTATAGATAATTTGTTCTCAGATCTCATAATCTTACTATCTTTGGGCATCAATATCACTCAACCTTAAAATGCGCCAAGCCAGTTACCATATAAATTTTCAATAACCAGAAGTAGTAACTCAAATGAACTACTGCAATTTTAATTCGAGTGATATATCTAGCTCTCAAGCTCTGTTTTTAATCATGGAACGGTAAATTAAAAAAAATATATATATATAAAAAGGATAAACTGATTAAATCTTACCTTGCTGGTTTCATCGACAATAAGATTGTCACCCTTAGTGCAGATATCACGAACAGATGCTTCGGCCACACAGAGATCAATAACAGCTTTAAGTGTTTCTGCAAATACAAGGAAATAATTAATATTTTTTTTAGGAAAACAACATAATATAAATTCTAATTAATATTTTTTTAAGAAAACAAGATAATATAAATTCTAATTGCTTAATAATGTGGAATTTATTATGATGGATTAATAGACAAACTTAAAATGTGTGCTCTTTACGGGTGTTTTGAAAACAAATGCGTGGCATTTTTTACTATTTAACCAGTTGGGTTATTTCTCGTTGACATTTAAATACAAGCAAACTAAAAAACTAGTCATATAAAATGGAGTAATAAGTTAGAAATAATCACAAATATTGTTTCCACAATTAATAATGAATTTACCATTAAATCTGTAATGTTCAAAATTTTTAGAGGTTATGTTCAGTGGTAATGCATTACGCGCCGCGTGGCTTGCTTACACACTTTATTGTACGTCAGCGCTTTAGTTTTATACTTATAATATATATCTTTAGTTTACAATTGTATTGTTAATCAAAAATAGAAAAACTGATTATATTCTTATGACATATTTTGCACCAAACACATTTTTCTCATATATGTATACTCACTGTTGACTATTTCACCGGCCAATTTGTATTTGGTTACCACCAAATCTTCAGCAATGGTTTTCTCTGGAACCTCTTTCTCAACTTCGGCCATTTTACTCGTTCAATGCGGATGGACAACGAAATTTACTTTTCAGTCCCTCAATGGAAAAACTAGGTTTAAAACTTTATTTTCCAGTTGAGCAAGCTACGTTTATTTGCTATTAAAACAAATTCCAATTTAAGCGTTAGAATTTGGTTTTTATAGATTTATAATTAAACTTAAAAATTCCAAAATACTTTTGTTGAAAAACGCGACCCAATCACAAAAGCTTTATTTCACACGTTGCTCTTTTCGCGACGGTGGAATTGTATAAAAAGAAATCAAACGATGTGAACACGAAGCATCGATAGTTGTTACATGGTTGCCATTTCCAATTCATAACGGGGAATAAACATATTTGACCTCGCACTGCTATTATCGATAGCTTAAAATGATAACTTTGGGCATGCTTTTCTAAAACAACCAATCAGAAATATATTTTCTTCACAAACCCTCTCCAAATGTGTTCAATGATGTTCTATATATGCAAAAAAAAAAAACAGAATAAAATCCATGGTAAGCCATATAGTAAGAGTTTTAGATTTATAATACGAAATTGCGAACACTTTACCCGAAATATTACAATTTCAATTTATTATTTACAATTATCTTACAAATTTCGAAGCAATTTGTAACTATTAAATTAAAGTTAAAGACGAAACTTAAATTAGATTTAAAGTAATTGTTTAGTTTAGCATTTACTAGAACACTCTGTCTTTGCAATCAGCTGATTACCTGCGCATGCCAATCAGCTGTTAATTTAACCAAAAGTAAATAGATGAAAGGATTTCAGAAAATCTTGTGACGAAAATGTGATAGTTTGGATATAGAAGTGTTTTTAACTTTACCTCTTGATTTACGCAAACAACGGCAACAAGTGCGATGTTTGCCCATATAGCATATAGACGGCCGTTGGTGTTGTTAACCCAAAGATGTCTCCTTAACGTAAACCCAAACATAAAGAAATTACCTCAACTAAGCGGGCAACGACTGACGCCATTCCAGTCTCGTCAATTCTATCAAAAACGTAGTGAATCTTCTACTGATGCAACCATAACTCGAAATATTTGGAACAAAATTTTCGGAAAATATTTGTTAGCCACAAATATTCTGAGTTCGGGTATTTTAATGGTAATTGGAGATTTGGTTGCACAAGAAATTGAATATCGTCGTCATCACAACGAGTTGGATGAATTCGATATCAAGCAAGAACGCTATGACACAAAGCGAGTTTTTCGCATGTTTGTGGTGGGATGTTTACAAGGGCCACTACACCATTATGTTTACAAGTGGATGGATTATGCGATGCCAGTGCGTAACGTGAAGAACACTCTTTGGAAAATATTAATTGATCAAATATTTATGTCACCAGCTTGCATTTTAATATTTTTTTATTCCGCTTGCTATCTCGAGCAGAGGTCTGTGCAAGACACAAATAAGGAGTTGTGTGATAAATTTCCAATTATTTATTTAATGGATTGGGCTATGTGGCCAGCAGCACAATATATAAACTTTAGATATTTGGATACCAAATATCGGGTTATGTTCGTAAACGTATGCACAGCAGTTTATAATATATTTCTTTCGTATATGAAACATGACTATTAATGTGAACTTTTTGCTGTATTGCTTTAATATACGTGTGATATCGTACCTAATAGATGTTGATTTAAATATGCAATTGAGTAAATCGTAACAGGCTAAAGAAATCGCATTGTTGTTATACAACAAAAAACTCATATCAATAAACGGTTATTCCACCAGCACAACTTCACTGTGTCGAATGTCTTTATCACGCTCAGGATTAATGATATGGATAACTATGAAACAATGTAGTTTTAATTTAATTTTTAGAAATAAAAATATTTATTTATTATAAAATATAGCTATTCGTAGTTATAAGTGGAATCCGCGTTGTGTTTTATTTATATTTATAGTTTATAAATATTATTTTCAACTTGTACATATTTATTTATGCACAAATAACCACTAAGCAAAAAAATACACATTTACTTGAAATTATTAGAATCCTACGTCATCAGTGACTGCAACACCGAACATGTTTCGCGCTAACTGCATATGTTCCTGTTGAATAAAATTGGCCATTAATGTTGTAAGTACCTCATTTGCTCTTAAAATCTGCTGCTTTATGATAATTCGAAAATCTTCACGGGCTCCTTTGTCAGCACCGCGGGTACCAACGCGGCAAACACTTGTGCCGGTTTGCGCAGGTGACAAATCAAACGCAAAGTCTTCATTATGTGCATGCCAAATATGCAAGAATTCTTCGATAAAATCGATTGTTATTATGTACGTAGTAAATAAGCGATAAGCGAAAGCTCTCCGTGATGTTATTAGCGTAAAGATTTGCTCAGCCATTAGGGTTTCACGCGGATATTCAAGTTGTAGTAATACCAATAAGTCACCCAGTATTTGATCAGGACAGTTAGGTTCGTAAAGCTTTCGCTGTAAAATAAAATAAATTTAGTTAATGATATTTCTGTTGTAGATTTGTGTTTAAAACTCACACTAAGGGTATTAATGATGGCTTTCGTACAGTACTGTATTAATGCTTTCTGGGTCAATGGTATAAATATCATATGGCGTGGCACCTTTAATGTTAAATGTTCCAAAATATGTCCTTGGGTTGCTGGCAATTCGTCAATGATTTTCACTATGCATTCGAATCCCTGTAGCTATTTAAAAATTACATTTAAGTTTTTAAATGACAGTATTAAAATGTATATAAAGTTTTAAACTACTTACCGTCAAATTTCCTTGTAAAAGGTTTAAGCTTAATATTTGTAAATTCTGTACCAAGCTACTAGTTACTATCATCTCAGACATTAATTTCTTGGCCTCTTCTTGATGGCCAAAGTATATCGCCAAATCAAAGAGAAATCGCGATATCCATGCAGCCAAAGGTAAGGTGAGTAGTAATTTGCTGAAATCACGTTGAAATTGCTCCGTATTTAAAAGTTGCCAACATTGTGCGGCATGCACAAATGCTTTGGAAATATCTTTGCTTGTTGGTGTAGTTAGTGAGATTTGTGGAGGCTCCATACTTTGTACATCTGGTGCTTCCATTTTCCAGTCAACTGAAATTTATGAACAGAATATATATCAGTTTATAAAAAACTTATAATTTTTTTTTTTTTAAGTTTACCTGTGAAACCTTCCACCAAAACATGATTAATTCCAGCATCTTCTGATTGTGTATAACAATTCTTGATATAACAATGTAGTGAATATATAAATAAAGTGGTAGCATAAAACAGTACTTGGGTACTGCCAGCTGAACTAATTGACACAATTTCTATAAGTTTATCCCAATAAACATTTTGGCCCCAAGTTTTATTGAATGGTAAAAATGTTTCCCAACGCAAAATTTTACCACACAACATCAAAACTTGAAATATCTTTTTCCATATTTCAGTGTTATCACACTTATTCTCATCATCAATTATCTGGCGTATATAATATTCTAATGAAATTGTGAATAATCTGCAAACGAGTACAGGAGGCAGCTCTGGTGTTTTGTGGTAAATCAGTGGTAATGCCTCTTCTACAAGCATTTCCTGGTATTTTTGAGGATTTTGTTTCATGCCGTCCGCTATCATTTCTAGTAGTCTTGGCTACAATACAAATATTATTTAATTATTATTCAAAGTAAATCACTTCTAAACTTACTGAGTGCGTGATGGCAGCTTGTGGGAAACGTTTCAATATGAGTAGCAACAATTTGCATTGGTGGATACTATTTTCGGCATTATTAACTGTAAGCAATAATATTTTATGTTGCACATCATATGATACATGCTGGAACATTTTCACGTAGAATTCTTGTGCTGGAGTAATTTCATTTTCTGGTGCTCGCAGAGCATTGGTCAGCTCATTTACTTCATTCCACAATTCTGCATTTTGGTTTTGAAAGTTTAACGCTCTACATATAATTCTATTAAAATTTGCTTTTTAAAATGTCGATAATATTACTTACATATTGCTAAAGCATTTCGCAGCCTCTTCAAAGTTTTTCGATTCTTTCTCTAGTTTATATGCTTCAAACTGAAATTAGAAATAAATTATATCTGATTATTATATATATTTATTTATTTATGTACATATATTTGTTTTGCGCTTACCAATATATCAAAGCTTGTGGGATGCAATGTTTTCGCTGTTATCAACCAGGCCTTGGCTGATGCAGCATCAGTGCTCCGGAGCTTTTGTGCCTGAGACACCAAATAACTTTCTTCAGAAGTAATTGTTTCCATTACTTATTCAAAAATTATAAAAAAAACTGTTCAAAAAAGTAGGGATTTGGAAAGCAATCTAAGTTTTCAAAAAACCGGACACGGCGAATACTCGATTGAACAATAAATTATTCTGTATGAATAATCAAATGATGGAATCGTTTATTCCCTATTATTTAATCCAATTTAAGAAATGTAATAATATTTAACAGATTAGTTACAGCACTGTTAACTTTTCATTTGAGAAAGAATTCAAACAAATGGATGTAAAGAATAAAATTCATCGTTTCTTATAAAGAAACCAAAACAACATGAAGTTGGTTGTGTTTAACAACTCAAGTGCATGAAGTACCCAGCAAGACACACGACAAGCGAAGCTCAAAGACATAATCTGTTTGCGTAATATAAGGATGATCGATCACACGAACGCAAGAGTTTTAGTTAAGTATTTGAATTGAGGCCTTAGAAACTTTAACAGAAATGCCTGGTAGCGCTCTTGAGTATATAACTAGTGATTTACCCATTTGTGTGTTATGTTAGCGTATTTATTTTTTAGAAAAATTAACTGTTATGCTTACTTAAGTTGTTTTCTAAGCGTTGGCTACTTAAAATGCGTATGCTATGGAAAGCGTACTGATTTGCTTCTGCGAGTTTCACCTTTATATCGATTTCTATAAATTATCGATAAATGTAAAACTTTTAATAAAAGTCGACTTTTATCAATTTCATCATAACTGCTTCTGCAAAATATGTAAACATCCATCTCTAAAAATCAAATTATTTAAATTTTTAAATAAATGTAATATCGTTCAAAGTTTTTCTTATTCTTGCTTTCAGTATGAACGCAAATGGATTTGAACAATGGGTAAACATTAATATAATGCATACTTTCAGAAGAAAAATTTAAATACTTAATTTGAATTATTTAGGGGGGCTATATGGAAGCAAAAATCACCAAGCTCGAGGAACAATTTTCCGCTGGTAGCAATCCCTACAGAAAATCTAATTTATTTTCTGGTATATCCATATTTGTTAACGGTTTAACTAATCCTTCAGCTGATGAGTTAAAACGAATCATGATGGTTCATGGAGGGACCTACCATCATTATGAACGTTCACATACTACATATATTATAGCATCCAATTTGCCAGATGTAAAAGTTCGTAATATGAATACCAGTAAAATTATAAGCCCACAATGGGTGGTCGACTCGGTAAAAGAAATGCGCATATTGGATTATACTCGTTATTTATTGTATACAAATCAAAAAGTATCGCAACCAAGCTTAGTATTTAAGAATGTTAAAAAGAGTCTTTGTGAAAATGATCAATCAAAAAAAGAAAATTACAACGCCACACAATGTAATAACGCTGTAGTTCAGTCCGATACAAGTACACTGACAGATGTTGATAAAATCAGTGGTAAAGATTTGGCGCGTACTGCAGTGGATCCGAAATTTCTTTCAGAATTTTACAATAATTCGAGATTACATCATATCGCAACACTTGGTGCTGGTTTTAAGCAGTACGTCTCCGATTTGCGTGATAAGCATGGTACAAAAGATTTTCCAGCACGAAAGGAACTAAAGGAAAAACTAAATGTCGGTGAAAATGTAAATACTAAAAAGTCTACAAAGTATGTGATGCATATCGATATGGATTGCTTCTTTGTGTCGGTTGGTTTGCGGAAACACCCCGAATTAAAGGGCCAACCAGTGGCTGTCACACATTCAAAAGGTTTAATGTTTCTTTAGTTTTCATCATATAAATTTGGTTTCAGTTATTAAAAACTCTTTATATATCGTTATTTTTGCAGGCGGAGCCAGCGCAAATGAAGTGCCCGTTCATCCTAGCGCTGATCGCAAAACTGAAATGGAATTGTTTGCAAAGCGTTTTGAGCAACATTTACACAACAATATTTTATCTGAGAAGGTTCGTGGAGGTTTCGAAGCTAAAATGTCACTTTCGGAAATTGCTTCTTGTAGTTATGAGGCGCGCGCCAAAGGTATACGCAATGGCATGTTTGTCGGAAAAGCGTTGAATTTATGTCCTGAGTTAAAGACCATACCTTATGATTTCGAAGGCTACCGTGAAGTAGCTTACACCTTATATGATACTATAGCGCAGTACACCTTAAATATTGAGGCTGTTAGTTGTGATGAAATGTTTGTTGATTTAACAGAGGTATTAGACGAGATGCAAGTGGAACCCATGGATTTTGTGCGTGCTGTGCGCGAAGAAGTGCGAGCAAAAACTGGATGTCCATGTTCCGCAGGTGTAGGTGGAAATAAGTGAGTATCGAAATATATATAATGTCTGCCAGTAAGATGTAAATGGATTTTTTTTTTTATTTTGTAGGCTGCAGGCACGTATGGCAACAAAACAAGCCAAGCCAGACGGTCAGTACTTGCTGCTACCAGAAGTTGCTGAAGAATATATGGCAAATATAAAAATCGAAGAGTTACCCGGTGTGGGAAGTAGCACGGCTTATACTTTGAAAAATAATAATTTAGTAACTTGCGGAGATCTTCAAATGATTTCGTTATTGAAATTACAAATGCATGTTGGCAAAAAATTTGGCGAAACGCTTCATCAGTTCTGCCGTGGTATCGACAATCGACCGCTGACTTATGGTCAAGTAGGAAAATATACATACATATATTAATTAAAGTGAGTAAAAAATTAAGTACACATTTCTTTCTAATTTCAGATACGGAAATCTGTTTCGGCCGAAGTAAATTATGGTATAAGATTCAAAGAATTTAGTGAATTGGAAACATTTTTGCGACAATTATGCACTGAAGTGCACACTCGCCTTACCGACATAAAACGACGCACGAAATGCATTACACTAAAGGTAATGGTGCGTGCCAAGGATGCGCCCCTTGAGGCAGCCAAGTTTATGGGTCATGGCGTATGTGATCACGTGACAAAATCAGTTTCACTATCAGATTATACAAGCGATGTAGAAGTAATCATACGAACCGTAATTGCTACAATGAAAGCATTAACGATACCACCCAATGAATTGCGTGGCATAGGCATTCAACTTTCTAAACTAAATGATCCTAACGAGGGCAAAGCACATAAGGAGAATGCAATAATGAATATGTTTAGCAAAGTGACGGAAAAGAAAAAAGGTGAACTACTTTATTTTACATTTAGAATGCATTATTAATTTTCCAAACTCTTTCTCAGACAAAATCAGTGAACCGTCCGATAATAATAGTGACTGTTTTGTCACAAGCGATAATCCTGCTACCCTAAATGCCAATGTACCGATAATAAATAAGCCAGCATCAAATGAACACAAATCCGAACAAAACAATAAAAACCTTGGAAAGCGCACTCGGAGTAAGGCCACTAGTGGCGTCTCGGAGAAAAAATCCAAAAATACACCAGATATATTGGAGTTGATGCAAAAGGCCAAACAAAAGCAACCAGTTGTATCAGCGAGTACCACTGCGACTATTAACAATTCCATACCGAAGGATATCGATCCGGATGTTTTTGCGGCTCTACCAGCCGACATACGTAACGAAATTTTACAAGCCCGTAATGAAAGTTTACAACAAACAACGAAACCCGTTATGCCAGTTCAACCGCTAACCAATTCGAATTTAAGCATTCTCAACGAAAGTGATTTCCAACCATCAACGTCCAAAGCAGCAGAACATAGAAAACAACGTAAACAGCTGCAGAAATTACAAAAGCAACAAGAAAGTTATCCATACGAACATATTTCAATAAACGTGCCGCACGTTGATCCGGAATTTTTAGCGGCGTTACCGCAAGAGTTGCGTTTGGAACTTGAGAAGGAATATGCGCAGCTACCGGGAAAAAGCAAGTCACCTGATCTTAATAAAATATCTAGCACACAGACAGCAGCTAATACTGATGAACAGCGGCCGGAAATTCAAATATCTGCCGACAATATTTTCATGCAAGTGAATTGTAAGGAAATGATTTTAGCTTGGTTAAAGAGCGCCGACAAACCAGAAGCATATGATGTTGATTTGATTGCCAAACACGCCGAAGAAATGGTCAGTGCTGATGAAATTGATACCCTCTACACGCCGCTTATTTATCTCTGCAAGTACGTCACAATTGCTTATAATTTAATAACATGTATATATATATATAATATTTATTTCATTTCGTAGGTTAATAAACCACCAGAAGAGTAGTGGTAGACCCAGTGATTGCGTGTGGCATAAGGCCTACCTTGACATAATTAAGGTAGTTCAGAAGAAAATGACCGAAGCTTATAACGGCCGTAGTCTGTTTTTGGGCGCGAAGTTGAAATGTGATAATTGTGAAAATTCGTAAATAACATATTTAGAACTTTCCTACTGTTAAGTATAAAGCACTTCAACACCACTACTAAGTGGTAAATCCGATAGCTCGTTGTGGTAACTGACTTTGTTGGGAGTCGTAAAGTAACGTAAACCGCTAGGAATTCGTCGGAGTTTATGGAATAACTACCTTATCCTTACACAAGCATTCAGTGAAGGTTGTAAAGTTATCAAAAAAAAAAAAAACACTTGCCTCATGCGAGTTGTCAATCTACCTCTGTTTAACATAAGGAAACATTGCTTGAAAAATATCATGTTGGAACGTGGGATTGTGAAACAATCTAACGGGAGGTGATCCAAAAGTGAATGTATACTTGAAGACGATAACAAAGATTTGTATTAAAATATGTGAATTTGCAGTTTTTTTTGTCAAGTTGGGACAAGCCAAATGGTAGTTACGAAATATGTTGAATGAAGTGACCAGCACACGATAATGCAGGTGAAATGAAATTCAATAACAATGAAAATGAAATTGAAGAATATCCACTGAGTTGGTAATTTACGTTATTGACTTGTTATCATGTTGCGTTCCAAAAAATCTCATTCATCTTCATATTATCCCTCAACCTTGTACTTATTTATTTTTTTTTTTTTTAATATTTTTCATTTTATAATGTGATATATTTATCGTTTGACTGTATATATGTAGTATATTATTTAGAAAAACACTGAATTTAATTCATAAAAAGCATTTTCTCATTGTTTTAATAAAAAATCATAGTAAAGAAAAAAATTTATAATCATAAAAGTTGGATTTTTGTTTGTTTGTAATAGTTGATTTTGTAGTTAAATTTGAAATGCTTTCATTAATAGTATGTTTTTTTGTAGTGTAACAGCATACATAAGCAATGATATACGTAAGTGCGCAGTATTGAAGTTGGTATTTGAAATTCATGTTCTCTTCCACATGCTTCTTTTAAACTGTTTCTTTTTTTTAATTGTCTCTAATTACCGTCCATATATTGGGAAGCGTAAGGATATTTTTAGGCATATAATAGAACATTTTGTCATAAAAAATTTGGATTTTATTAATTATTTTACAATTTTCGTGGCCATGGAAGTATATATATTTATATGCGAAGATTGTGTGGTTACTTCAGCATTTCTATAATGAGACATTGATCGTATATCGAGCTGTATATATAGTGGAATTGTCGACGTTTGTTGCGCAGTGTACAAATTCTGTGAACGTCCTGTTGTTAATTGCGCAACGACATCGATTATATTTTTTGTACATGTGTTGTCATTTACATGTAAATTCTGAGCTTTTTTTTGTTATATGTAATTACTACATATATTTACTGAATCTCTGCTCGCATTTTCTTTTTGTTTTTACTCCACTCGAGAGCATGTTCTGAATCAATACTCGTCTTTTCATTGTATTTTTTTTTTATTATTTTGTTTTGTATTCTTACTATACCTCAGTTTAATTTCATTTCCATTATATTCTTGTATGTATGTATGGAGCTATGAATGTTGTTGTTTTTGTAGGGCGGGTATGTGGCAGACAAACATTAAAAACGCTATCGCGCACGTCCGTTTTAGCGGCTGAATTCAGGCGCATCGTCCTGAGTGATGTCACCATACTTCCAGATGACCAAATGTGCAGCCAAGGCAGCTTGTTGAGCGGCTCTATACTGCTCCACCAAATCCTTGAGTTTACGTTCGCGGCGCTTCTCGGCTAACACATAACCATCGGCTACCAACTGTTTACCAATGTCCACATTGGTGGCTGGATCATGCACCGTTGCTAATGCCGGCCCAGTGGCAGGTTTTAGTTCGACATTCAATTTAACAGTACGATTGAGCACATCCTCAGCAAAGATACGTAAGGCTTCTTCCTTGTCTTCATTGTCGGAGGGAAGTTGTACCAAGGCCAGTGCATACTCTGTTGCGTACGGCCTGTCGCTGGTGAAGCCGGCTGGTAGGGAGGCCAAACGGCTTGTAGGCACAGTCTGAAAATGGTAGAAACTCGTAAGATATCGTATTCAATATATGTAATATTATAGTGAAATTGTTGCGTGATAACCGAGCTTGACTGCACACATAATCTAATCCCCTAACGTCTACCGTTGGCGGATCAATCGTTTCGTTATCTGTGGCGTCACGGCGTTACATAACAAAAATATATTGTTTCTACACCATCAACCACATCCAGCAATCCGATTGAATGACGCTACAGTCAAATTGACGATAGGGTTTATGCTCACGACAAGCAATGATTAGGCAGTGAACAATGCCGGTAAGGCTTGCCCGATTTTCCCGCTATTTTCTCTAGCAAGCTTATGACTCATACGTTACACTTTGAAACGGTAACGGATCTAAGGAGCGTGCAATAATGACAGCGAATATAAAGATTAAAAAAAAAATGTATATTAATAAATTTTGGATATGCATACCTCCTTGTTGCCGTAGTCGATGTAAAGCACGGTAGCGTTGTTGCCTTGCAAACGTTCGATCTTAGCACGATACCACTGATTATCGGCAGAAAATTGCGCTGCGCACACATCTCCACGTTTTGGGGTGTAGGCACCCACGATTGGTGGATTGGATTGGAATTCTGCGTGCAATTTGGCCATCATCGCTTCCAATTTTGCACCATTTTCCACGGCTTGTGCAAAGAAAGTCAAATCGGCAGTAATCTCAGTTACAATAACATCTTCATAATGAACTTTACGTTCCACGGGTACTTTCTCGTCCTTCTCCTCTTCAACGACGACGGGTTTCTCCTCAATTACTTGCTCAACGTAATTGGCCCAGATGTTCTTCTTGGCCGCCTTGGCACGATCTTCGGCATTCTTAAGCTGACGGTAATATTCAGACTTTTCGGCACTGAAATGCACCTCAGCAAGACCTTCCTCAACCAATGCAACCGACAAGTTCACATTATTATCCGTCCAAAGCCAGCCGATAACGGAAGAGCCGGCTTTATCAGTGGTATCAATATGCACTGATACATCACGTTGAAGAACGCGATCACGTGTGAATGCTAACGCCTCCTCACCATAAGGTTCGCCATCTTGAGCTGGGACGTGTGGGGAGCTTAGAGCAGGGCGTGAAGAACGCGGACAAGAAATGCCAGCCAACAGGAATGTTACCAGACAACTATCTTTCGGCACATACAAACGCAGACGTGAACCACTAGCGACGAATTCAACAATAGCTTCGGTACGTAAGGCACGTTGCCAAGAAGGAAGATACTGTACTTTGATACGGGAATGGTCAACTGTCAAATCATTAATACGCAATGGCACATTATCTTTTTTGCCAAACATGCCCTTTTGACCCTTAATAGCTTGACTCTCGGCAGCTAAAAGCTGATCGTACACTGAAGAACGTTGATCATCATCTTGACGATGACGTACGCAGGTAGCTAAACCCTTTGCAACCATAGCTTCAGCAACATTTTGTCCGCCAATATTCACGGTATAACAATATTTCTCTGGGAAATTATCGCGTGCTGGCGAAATGTAATCCAAGTTACATTGCACTTTTTTGTTGATTAACTTTTTACGCAAAAATTCGCGAGCTTCGAACATGAATGGAATCTCATAAAGCGGACGGTAGTTCTTACCGCGTAGAGGTACACTAACCTCACCTTCAGCGCCGACAACTGAACGTTGGTCACGTGGTGGGCGTATCGAAGAGAAGAACACTTTCTTAACTTGTCCATTTGATAGGCGGACACTAATGGCATCCCCGTTGAAAACTTCTACCACTGTGCCGGTGAAATCCTTCTCCTTAGCATTAACAGTAGGCGCCTTTGATTGATAATCATGCCACAAACGTAGACGCTTCTCTTTAGCAGTTCGTTCGGCAGCACGCAACTTCTCGGCTCCTATTCAAAACAAGATAATATATGTTTTACGAACGCACATAGTAAATTTGTATTTATAGATAAAATAAGTAAAATATTAATTTTTATATGTACAAATAATAAAACTTTATTCATTCATACATGTGTGTTGAAATTGAAATGTCGACGGGGTGAAATGATCTTATTGCTTATAAATTTAAAAGCATCAAAATCTTGGAGTCCGTCTTTAATTTAGCATCACATTGTGTTAAACAAAAGCAGTTCAATGACATTACAAATTAGTGCTTTAGTAACACAAAATGATGCTTGCGTTGCTAACAATTTGCGAAAATCTATCAATAAATATCAAAATGTATGCAATCAAAACTTACCGCTCTTCATTACGGCCATAGACCAGTCAACACATTTGGCCAAACCTTCGCGCAGCAATGATTCAGCAATGTTGCCCTTTGGGAACAGAATCGTACCAATGAAATTTGAGTTGTTTACAGACTCGAGACGAATTTCTACTTCGCGTTGCAGCAATCGTGATTCTACATAGAAACGGGCTTCATCGGCAAAGGGAATTTTCACGCTTAAGTCTGGTTTGCCATCGGCATCAAGTTTCACACCTGGACAACGGATTCCCGAAATCATCAATGTTATGTATTGGAAATCTGGCAGGAGGAAGGCACGAACCGTCGAACCATCTCGAACATGTTCGATAATCGCTTTGACGGGTTTACCACCATATAATTCAACAATATGGGCGGGATTCTCCTGAGTCCATTTAATATGGCGAACTTTTTCAACAGGTGGCACATGTGACCATTTACCGCGATTTGCACTTTTGGCTTGATCTTCCAACTCGATAAGTCGTTGCAATTCGCTGGAAGGTCTTCCCTCTCGACGTACAGTTACATATCCCTCACGTACCATGGTTTCAACAACATTTTCACCAGATTCAGCATCCTTGCCCAGCCATACGAAACCATATTCTCTATTAGAATTGGCAGGTTTTTCAAACGAGAACAAAACTTCTTCACCAATGAGTTTCTTTCTTAGAAATTCACGTGAGTCCCAGGCCCATGGTTCATCCTTAGTCTCATCACCTCCTGCACCGGGACGACGTGCTAACTTGGGCGCAAGAACGTAAGAGAATGTAATTTGCTTTTCCGGTGGTGGTGCGCCTTTTAATGCCCGAATAACCACAGTGTCTCCCGAAAGTACCTGTTGAGAATAAAAATTATTTATTATTTATACACATATAACAAGAACATTAAATACAAATTGCAGGTATTTTGAAATTACAGGTCTTCCTCACTCGAATGTTGTAATTTTATTAGACATGTGTTTTAACATGAAATGAGTGAAGTGTGCTGCAAAAAAAAAAAAGAAACAGCTTAGGTATTTTCTGCGCCATCTATATTTCAATCTGTGTAAGCAGTGAGGATCGACGAGGTTTTTGATTGACAGATGAGCACGAAAAAAATTTGTTAATTTGTTTGCATTGTACATTTTCTTGATTGTAAACTATAAAAATTATAAATAGTAATTTATGTTTACGTAGCCCAAAAACGAAATATTTGATTCGGTAGTTGTGTAAACCTTTAACACTTGTGCACTTCCGACACATGAAGTGTAATACAAATATGAGAGTTCACACTTACAATTTTATTAGATATGAAATTGCAATTTCCTTAAGTTAATTAAATTGGATTAATTGCAGGCAAAATTTCGTTAATCTTATCTAGTGTTGTATGAATGTTTTGAGTTGAACTAAAGTCATGAATATTCGTAATTATATAAAATATGTAATTGTTAAGAACACTGCTTCAATTACAATTAGTTTTTACTCTTTGCATCCGACATCCGAGGATTTGTATGTTATAATCAAAATAAATATGAATTTTGTAGTGTATGTTATCTTGAAATAATACCATTGTCGATGTATATAGACAAACGGGTTCTGAAAAGCTAATCTGTTACCTATTGAAACATCAAACTCTACAATTACTTTGGGTGGAGGTACGTAAAAAAGTTATGCTTGTGAAAAGGCCTATAATCTTGGATATATGTTTGTAGTACCAGCATTTTTATCGAAATTGAGGTTATAAACGAACTATGAATTCTGAAAGCGGTGAACAGGCAAACATCAAAATTTGCTGCTGCGACGATGTAAGGGGCAGCGACGCTAGCTGACGCTGCCAATGATGTGCTTGTTTGGTAAATACAAGTGAGAAATAATGCAATTATTCAACCGGCAAATTAAGTATTGTGTGCATATGGATAATAATTAACAATGCATGACTGTTTCTGAAGCCTTCGACGCAGAATCCTTTGCTGAAGTCATTTAGTATATACGCGTACATATATGAAAATACCAACAGTCTATTTCAAAATCTGCCAAGTTGGCACCTCCATGAAACTTTCATTTCATGTATTGCTGTTTGTACTGCTCACTCACTTTTTAATGTCTATATACATATCGCATTCACACATACATAAAAGCAGCTCTGTCGGCGTATTCGTTTGTCGTCAGCACGCTGCCTCAATTTCATTCACTTTTTCTTACCGTCTCTTAAATGAAAATCTTCAATCGCCAATATCTTTTAAATTTAATTCAAATTTCCCTGCCTTTCATATTTTAAGTAAAAAAAAATAAGATTTTGAAATTATTTTACTGACCTGTTTCACAATACCACGACGTTTTGGTGCCGACGACGCGGAATCACCATCCTTATTTGTCGCCGTGGCTGGACTTGTCGATGCGGGTCCACTCATTTTCTTTAATTTTCAATCACTTTTTAGAGCGGGTGTGTTAGCACTGATAATTTATAGCGAATGCGCTATTTAATGAACTTTTTTCTTGCTTTCTGCAATTAAAATATAATTGAAAACGGGGGAAAATTATTCCTCTGCTTGAACTCGATGTCCACCTATCTGCTTCTGCTTCGTCCGTTCCACGTTTGCACGAGTACGAACACACCACCGCCCGTGAAATTTTGCTTCGGTTTGACAGAAGGTGCAACGAATACGAACAAACGTCAAATATTGAAGAGGTGTCATGTGACGTCATACACTGTAGAGTTGCTTTCATCACAGAAATTAATATAATTTTTGTACATTTAATTATCAAGTGCGTGTGTAAGATTTTTCAATCAATTATATTAACATTTGTAAATTTAATATCGCTTAAGTTCTTAAATTTTGAAGCTGTAAAATTCAAAGATGATTTAAAAAATTTTATTTACCTTAAAAGAGGAACTCTGAAAGTCTTGAATGAATAAAGATATACGTTTTATTTAAGGCTAAAATTTTTATAAATTGTGAAATCAAATGCAATAATTTTAAGAATTTCAAAATGAAGAATGTCAAATTTTTATAGCGAATTGAGGTTTACACGAATGCGAAGGGCGTTGTAAGACGTATCTGAACATAGGCTTACATACATATGTATATGTATGTACATGTGCGTTAACGTTTGTGTTTTTTAACATGTGTTATTAATATGTGTGTATTTTTTTTTTTGTAAATAAAGAATTTAAAATCTTTCCACTTTTAATAATTTTTATTATTATGTAAAAATATCGTTATTTAAAAGTATATGTAAATCTACTTTTTTGTAAAGACTATGGAAGTGACTACACTACCGATTTTGCCACCGAATTTGAAAGTAGGTGTCGGAATTGAACATTTCTTAAGGAACTTATTTCCTAAACTAATTAAGAGCTCATCTTCCGTCCAATTGCAAGATGTTAAAATAAATAAGCTATTCTCATCCATAAGGCTATGAACTGTATTAAGATATGTGTCACGTTTTTCTTTTGGATTGTCTGGACATAAACTGATGGCATCATAGGTGCCTTTGTCATGAACGATTCCGAAAGTTCCGAGTTCTTGCTGACAAAGTTCCGTATTCAACAAATCTACAACTTTATAATGAATGTTTAACTCTTGATCTTTGGCTATTTGCTTAGCTAATTCAATAGCGCCTTCCGAGTAGTCCACACCAAGTAAATTGGAAAAACCTTCACGAGCTAGTTCTATTAAGAGCATACCATTGCCGCAGCCCATATCCACAATATTTACATCATTACTCAATGTGTCTTGCTTTAATATCCAATTTATGATACGAATTTGAGAATCTTCGTCAAACCAAATTGTACCCACGTCTCCATGATTTTTATAATTAGCAATTTCTTGGTCATAGCTGTTATCCCAGTAGTTCTTGGTACCAAGTTCAGATCCTTCTAGCTCTTCCACAGACATTTTATAAACTTAATTTTTGAGTATGTGATTTTATATACATATGCAAAGTTGTAAGTTAAAGTAACTGCTATTATTTATAAAATGCAATGTTTATGCACGTGCACTATATTTATTTACAAATTTGTACACTTGCAAATGTATAATGGCCGGTACATAATCATTTTATTATTCACAATAGCAGGTTTCTGAGTTCTAAAATAACAAAATTGCAGAATAATAGTTATTTCTTTCACATTATTGTTTTAACATATATAACATAGTCAAATGCTTATATAATTGTTATTATTTAAATATACACATATTTTTACATAAACTTTTGCTGTCGAGTTGACAGTACTAATCCCTTGAAAATTGGATCTGTTTTGAATACGAAGATCCAACTGTTGCTGTTTAACGATTTATAAATCTAGACTTAAAGGTTTAAATATAGATATATTCAGTGTTTGATAGTTCTTGACCGGATGAAGATCCGGGTTCGTCTCGGTTACTTTGTCCCGACTGTCGTAGGAATGGATTGGGCCAATTTGTGCCATGCAACCAACACATAGTTTACTTTACATTATTATATTGTTTGTGCTGTTTCACAACATAACATTTAACTCATTTAAATGCATATAATGAAGCTGTGGAAATTTCACGCAAATAAATGCATTACGCACGTTTAGGATTGCGAATATATTTTCGCATGTATTGTAGTTTTAGCTTCAGCTTAAGTTAATTTTTTATTTTCGAATGCATCTACCGCGAACTTTGCTAATATACTTTGTACTTTCCGAACATTTCCCAAAAAATGCCAAAATATTTTCTCTGTGCCGTTTTGGTGATATTTGTGGGCAATTAGGAAAATAATAATAATTAGTTGAAGCCCAATAAATATTTCCTTTTACTTGTCAGTAAAGGGTGCATAATAAACAAAGAAGTTATAAAAACTAAGTGCGAACCATTGAATTAAAGAATATATAAAGGAAATGCCACAACGCCGGATTGGTAATCGTCGAGAAAATAGCAGAGGAGGTGGTGGTGGAGGAAGTGGTGGTATGCGCGATGGTGGGCGTGGCAGAGGTGGAGGTGGTAGAGGACGCGATGATGGTGTACGTTCCGGACGTGTAGAGAAGCGCTATGATGATCGAAGCCGTCGGGGTGGTGGAGGCGGCGGTAACAACAACGACTTTGCCGGTAAATTTATTGTACAAATAATTTATATACATACATATGTATCTACGTGGTGTACCACAACAAACACTATAGCGAGTGAATGAAATAATTATTTTTTTTTAATGTTATTGGTTATTTACCAAAACCTGTTATTTTTATTCAAGTTTGGGGTATAAAGTTTTTTATGTTATTTACTGCTCACCCAAAATTATAGTAGATTAGAAATTTGATTTCTGTTTTCCTTTTTTTCTTGTAACAACCAGTTTTTGCTTTTAAAATCAAAAAATAGATCCAAATTTTAAATTTCCGTGAAAAAATAATATAAAAATGCATCGATTATTTAAATTTTTGTAGGTTTCAAATCTTATTATTCTTGTGAAATATTTTTCTAATAATCTTTATTTTTTAGGACTACGCACCATAAACTGGTCAGACGTACGCCTGCCGCCTTTCCAGAAAAACTTCTACCAAGAACATCCAAAAACGCGAAATCGCCTACCACAAGACGTAGAAAGATACCGCGCAGCTCACCAAATAACGGTTCGTGGTCCAGCACCCAATCCAATACAATACTTCGACGAAGCCTGCTTCCCCGACTATTGCCTCAACGAGATCAGACGTCAGCGTTATACAGAGCCAACACCTATACAAGCACAATCATGGCCAATCGCAATGAGCGGATGCAATCTCGTCGGCATCGCTAAGACCGGTTCTGGCAAAACACTTGCTTTCATTCTTCCCGCTATCGTACATATAAATAATCAACCACCATTGCAACGCGGTGACGGGCCCATTGCACTTGTTTTGGCGCCAACGCGTGAGCTGGCACAACAAATACAAACTGTAGCAAATGATTTTGGGTCGAGCGTTTACGTGCGCAATACATGCATTTTTGGTGGTGCACCAAAGGGTAAACAAGCAAATGATTTGGAACGTGGCGTAGAAATAGTAATTGCCACACCGGGACGACTATTAGATTTCTTAGCGACTGGCGTTACAAATTTGCGACGCTGCACTTACTTAGTTTTGGATGAAGCTGATCGTATGCTTGATATGGGCTTTGAGCCGCAAATACGAAAACTTCTCGGACAAATACGACCTGACAGACAAATTCTAATGTGGAGCGCGACTTGGCCAAAAGAGGTGCGACAACTGGCCGAGGACTTTCTCGGTTCGTACATACAGGTATGCATTTTCCGCTTTACATTCCTGTGGAAAATACATTGAGTTATAATCTACCATCAATTTTGTTTTAATTTCATTTATAACTTTACAGGTCAATATTGGTTCATTAGAGTTATCCGCAAATCACAACATACGTCAATATGTCGATGTTTGCAATGAGCATGATAAGGGCACAAAACTAAAGGATTTACTTTCACACATTTACGACCAGTCACATGCGCCGGGTAAAATTATCATATTCGTCGCAACGAAGAAGAAAGTGGACGAGCTGTCACGCTTTATCAATGGTTTTGGTGTACGTGTCGGTTCAATACATGGCGACAAATCACAAGTTGATCGCGATAATGTGTTGGCTGAATTTCGTAGTGGACGCTCGAATATTTTAGTTGCCACCGATGTAGCGGCGCGTGGTTTAGATGTGGATGGCATCAAATATGTCATCAATTTCGACTTTCCGCAATCGTCCGAAGACTATATACATCGAATCGGACGTACCGGGCGTAAACATTCCACAGGTACATCGTATGCATTTTTCACACGAAAGAACGCCAAATGTGCGCGTGCTCTAATCGATATACTGCGCGAAGCTAACCAAAATGTAAATCCCGAATTGGAGTATATAGCACGAAGTTCGGGTACCGGTGGCGGGCGCAATCGTGGCGGTCGTGGTGGAAATGGCAATAGTGGTGGCGGCGGTGGTGGTAATATGACGTCGAGCAGACGAGGTGGCGGTGTTGGTGGTGGCAATAATAGTGCATTCATCTCCGGCGGTGGTATGAGCGGACATTCTAGTTCTGGTGGTACTGGCTACGGGAATGGTTATCGTGGTGCTGCTATGGCTGGCAGTCATAGTGGCAATGGTGGTTATAGTGCCAATAGTAGTACTGGTGGAGGTGGTGGTTACTCGAATGGCAATTTATCTGGCGGCGGTTCGAGATCGCGTAGCTACAATTCCCGTCATTAAAAACAAACATACTGTGTAAAGACAATTGTGTAAAAATGGAGAGAACTTGTCAACTGTAAAAGTTGGGTTTGTTTAATATATACAAAGCATATACAGGGTATAAAATGAAATCGCATTAATTTCGTTTCGATTTTCGAATTTCGCAACGTTTCTTAAAGCAAAGAAGAAGTATGAAATTGGCATGAGCGCGCATGTTGAAAATCCATATCACTTGTGCTTGATGTGCGGTGCAATAAACGGCGGCGCATGTTCATTTGCACCAAACCAAGTCATAAGTTTACAACAGCTCAATTGTAAGCTGAAACTATTTTCGAATTTAAACTTTTGAATGGCAGCAACCGAATTTACTAATTGTTGGCATATTTTCGGCATATCTATTTTACTAATGCATCAAACCCTTGGTATTTACGTTGCGGCAAGAAGATGGTGGAGAAAGAAGAGTTATCGCTTTGTATACAGCAAAAAGGAAAGAAGTGCACATATATAAATATGTACATTTTCGTTTTAAATACTTTACATCTAAACATTTGTAATTGAAATGAATTCTTGGAAATAAAGCTACAACAGCAAAAACTGAAGCAAAAACAAAAACAAAAAAAAAAAAGAAAAAATAAATTTTTATTATTTTTATTTCAAAGAAGTTTGTTTTATTCTAATTTGTTGTGCAGTACATGTACAATGTTGTATATATGTAAATATATTAAGGTATTTTAATTGTAAAAGACATGCATGTCCCTCCGTTGCGCGTTCTGCTCTACAAATTTAGAACTTAATACTTTATTATATTATGTAAAATGTATGTATAAATGTATTTTAAGTATACACTAGTTCGTGTTTTTAAAAATAAATGTTAGAATTATGATATTTTAAATTAAAAATCGCGTGCCCTTGTCCATCTAGCACATTTTTGATAAATTTTTCTCGTTTATATCTCTTCTCATTGACCCTGCTGTTGTGTTCGGCGTTGTCCTGCAATGAGAAGAAAAAGCATACATATAATGTAATTGAGGTACCGTAATAATATACATATACATATATTTAAATGATTTCAATTTAATTCTTCAAACTGGTTGAGATTGATGAAAGAACTATGAGATCGATGATAAAGCTAGGTAATATTACACCTGTGGGCATATGTAGCTGGCAGGTATATTGCGGTGAAGGCTGCTTTAAGACTCAGCTAAGCTGAGAATAATTAGGGTTTCTAGGAAGGGACGTTCTGAAATCCTCCGCTACTTAATCGAAGCTTAGTGGGAAGGTGGGAGTGGGAATCTTCAGTCGGTAGCAACTACAGTAACTTTCAACTGGAGGTGGCTGCCAACAAGGGAGCAGTAGTTGTACTGCTTCAAAATTCAGCTTCCTTTCGTTGGCGAGTCTAAGTTGCAATACCAGGTTTGAGTACGCTCAAGACTAGTGAGGAGTGTCTGACTTCCTTATCAATAGCACTAAGCTATTCTGTTATCCGACATATTTAGGGCCTAATCACAGCAGATTCGCCTGATCCTACAAAGCCAATGAGTTTGTTAGGGAAGAAAGTTTTACCCGAAGAAATGCTTCTGGTCGAAAGTGGAGCGCAAGAAGTCTGACCTACTAGCTCCAAGAAAGGTACATATGTAAGTCTTGCCGTTGAGGTAGGTGTTCTGACTGGATCTAGTCCTAAGATCCAAGCCAATGATCCGAAACTAGTGATTGCTGCTTAAACCCACTCTCGATTGCAACGAGTTAGGGAACTGTAAGAGAGTGATTGTTTTTCCACATTCTCTCTCGGTGTACGCACGGATTTCTCTAGTTTTACGTATTCTTACTGTGTTTTTTGTCTATTGGCTTTTAATTATTAGCAATTTACTCTCGCTAGTCGACTTGTAAAGAACATAGTACATTTTTTTGGCATTAAAAATCTTCTTCGAGATGACAATCCTCGGATATAAATGCGGTCCGTTCCGGCCTACGTAGACTGAGTTAAGGGAACAGTGGACCTGTTTTCATTTCCTAGTAAAGACGAGTAAACAACCGTAAAACCCGACCTAAAACCTAATAACCATATCTGAATAATTGTCGCAATAGCGGCAGGATTTAAAACCGATTCCCTTTCGGTTACATAAACCCATTTTCTTATTATAAAAATAATATTTTTTCTATACATTTACCTTTATCCTTATGTTTGCGCTCTTTGTTGGACTTATTAGCCATCTTTGCGCCGCCGATATTACATCTCTTGGTGATTTTGCGCATTGGCTCACAGCTTGAATCTGGGTTGGCATCAGTGGTGTCAGTTGCAACGGTTGGATTGGCTGTTATGGCCGATTTCAATTTATCCTGTCTCGTCATTTGACCGTTAGTGCATTCCGACCAGGCGCCCTTTTCATAACGACAAGCTGTTGAAGAAGGAAATTGTAAAGAATCGTTAAAATGGAATAAAGAAATAGGTTAAAATGGTTATTACCCAGGAAACTTAAAAAAGTAGTTCGAGAAAGCAGGTACTATAAAGATATGAACGAGTACATCATATCATTCATTGTGTATGCCGCGCGTGCGCACATTTTACCAAAAACAACGACGGTTGATGATTCGGAAGCGTTATTGGTCCGTTCAAAGAACAAAATCGTAGAAAAAGCGACCGCCTTTGAAGGTAAAGAAAGTGCTGTTTCAACAAGACAATGAAACGTGTCACAAGTAAGCGAAAACGATGGCAAAAATCCATTAATTGGGTTTAGAATTGCCCATTGAATTGAGATCTGTCCCTCAGTAATTTATTACTGTTCTCAGAATTCAAAAGAAGCTGAGAGTGTACACGAAGACCATGAATGGTCCATTCAACACTATTCGTAGCAACTCTGATTGGCGTATGAAACAACTGGGCCCATTTTACGTCAAAGTCTTAAACTCTCAGCGTATAAAATACGGCTTGTGCAAGAACTGTAGCCACTCAACCTTCTCAAGCGACTTCGCTTCACTCTTTGGGCTCTTGAAGAGTTCCAAGAAAATCTGACGTTTTCGGGCCAAATTTTGTTCAGCGATGAAGCCCATCTCTGGCTCAATGGGTATGTAAACAAGCACCATTGCCGCATTTGGGACGAAGAGCAAGCCTCAAGAGATGCAAGAGCTGTCATTTATTTGTGGGCCGGTGGAACCATCGGTCAATAGTTTTTTAAAAATGATGCTGGTGAGAACGTAACCATCAATGGCGACCGTTATCGCGCCATGATAAGCGATTATTTGATGCCTGAAATTGAAGCTTGCAATTAATGGATTTAATAAGAGAACTTCGGTGAGCAAATTATTTCACATTTTGGGCCGGTCGATTGGCCACCAAGATCGTGTAATATCACGCTGTTAGACTTTTCTCTGTTTAGATATGTAAAGTCTAAAGTCTATGTGGACAATTCCGCTTCGGTTCTGACAAAAAGAATTTTGTCAAAAAAAAAAAAAAAAATGGTGGCCGGGGACTTTTTAATTGACTTGTTATCTTGTCAAATAAAAAAATATTCTACAGAAGAACTTGATTACGTCGTTTATATGTATGTATAGTATATATGTAATTACATAGTTAAAACAACAAAATAATTTGTGATCAGACGCTGGCTTTATACTCCCCAACATCCGCTTTAAAGTAAACTTTTCATTCGCAGAATGGCCACAATGCACAGAATCTAACGGAAATGCGCCATATTTTCCATACATTTGAAAGGAAAATAAACTGTGCGATGCCTGCAGTCCCACAACCTGCCGCACAATTCCACAAAACGCGAATATGAAGAGCAAAAATTTGGTTTTCTTAAGCTTCCGCTGCGTCAAGCGTCTACTGCAATTACATAAAATGCGAGAATGCCTTTGTGTAAAGCAGAAAAAAATTCTAAAAAAAAAGTAAATGAAATACAATTTTACAATTTTAATTGGGGGTAGCCACAAAAAGTGAAAGTCGCATAAACCCATACACATACAAATGTCACACATAC
This sequence comes from Bactrocera correcta, assembly GCA_027475135.1. Taxonomy (NCBI): domain Eukaryota; kingdom Metazoa; phylum Arthropoda; class Insecta; order Diptera; family Tephritidae; genus Bactrocera; species Bactrocera correcta. The sequence continues at coordinate 22,598,037 of CM050327.1, read as the reverse complement.
AGCAAACTTTTGTCAGCGTTAATATGCAGCGCAGCGTATTTTACACACACACACACATACATGAAGGTTTTAAGCGTATAAGTGTGTCACCGTGCGCGGTAAAGTGAGCAAAAGCTGTAAAGTGGCAAGTGCAGTGAGGCATTGAGCTACTGCGGTTCCACATACAACTATTGAGGCTATGCGCTGCCATGGCTGCTCCTAACCGTTAGCATAGTCAATTTAATTAGAGCAAGCGCGCGTGCAGACACACATATTCACACACACCGATGCATATTCATAGAAATATTAAATGTGGGGAGAAAGTGCTGCAACAAATGCAAACTGCAACTGAAGCAAGTCGAACTGGTTACATAAATAGTCAGCTTGGAATTACATCGTTTTTAAATTGGTCGCGAAGATCTCGGTTACTCGGCTCCCTGTCAGTGTAACGAGCCTTTGCAGTTCACTGGCATAGTTCTACGATGTCTTCAATTCCAAAAATGTTTATCAGCGCGAAATTGTGTATTTTATGACCTTTTCAGCTCTGTGTAATATAACATAACCTCAAAAAACTATTGGAGAAATTTTGTAGCAGTGAAACCTGAACTATGTCAATATCGTCGTATATCTCATACAGTCCATCGCCGTGGCCAACGCACAAGGGACCATAAATATTTTGCAGATCCTTTCTCTCGAAAACCTGTAACGTCGACTAATCAGAGGTTGTTATCGTCCATGCCTTTGCACCATATAGCAGGACTGTGATGATGAGTGACTTGTAGAGTTTTGTTTTTGTTGGTCGAGAGAGGACTTTACTTCTCAATCACCTACTTAGTCCGAAGTAGCAACTGTTAGCAAGAGTTATTCTGCGTTGGATTTCGAGGCTGACGTTGTTGTTGGTATTAATGTTGGTTCTAAGGTAGACGAGTATACCACCAGACCCATTTGCTTCGCTACCTTATTCATTCTAGAGAAGGCAGAACTAATGTTAAGGCCAAGTTTAGTTCTGCAGCTCGAATTATCTTCTCGAAAAATAGATTGAAGAACTCACACGAAAGGGAGTCACCTTGTCTGAAGCCTCGTTTAGTATCAAAAGGCTCGGGAAGTCCTTCCCGATTCTGACGGAGCTTTTGGTGCTGCTTAACGTCAGTTTACACAGCCGTATTAGTTTGCGAGGATACCAAATTCAGACATCGCGGCATAAAGGCAGCTCTTTCATTCAGTAGGTTGGAGAAGTGTTGCCTCCATAATTTTAGAATGCTCTGGGCATCGGTTACTAGATCATCTTTGGGGGTTCTACAAAAGTATGATCCAGTCTTCAAACCTTCTGTTAGTCGCCACATCTTTTCGTAAAAATTTCGGGCATCTCCCCTGTCGGCCAGCTTGTCAAGCTCTTCATACACACGCATTGGTATAGTCTAGTGTCTTAAACAATGGGCTAACTTTGCTGGGAGTAAAGAATGATTAATAAATAGAAATTCTCTCTAGGGTTTATGAAGCATACTATTCATATTTGAAAATACAATAAATTTTTTTTATTTTATCCATATATTTTTACAAATTCAATTCTTCACGAGGGTCTCTACTGGCGTCGGTTAAAAGTTAGATTTTGATCGTACGATTTGTATGACAGCTGTATGTTAAGGTGTTCGTTCGTATTTATACTCGCACTTTATAGGAAATCTGTCGTAGTTCGTGACGTTGACAGACCAACTTTTACTTTAAGTTTTTTTTTTGATTTTTCAAAAATCATTTGTTTTACACCAAAATGGCTCCAAGCCAAACTAGTTCGGCACTACTTTATTCTCCACCGGCGTACATACCTGCACAAATGCAACGATTTGAATACGCATACGTCAAATGCAACCCTGCGTGCATGCAGTTATAAACTGCGCACAGCACAAAGCATAATTAAAATTGAAGAGAGTGAAAACGCACAAAACAGTCGCTGGAAATCCTGCAAAAAAACGACTTTAAACTGTTTGGCAGCCAACAGTCAGCAATCAGCGGTCTCTGACAGTCGGCTTAAAAATGTCAACTGCAATCACATTACATTTATGCGCACACACTAACATAAATACATGAATACACACACATACATAAAAACGCTACGTGATTGTGCAGTTTTTCACATTCATGCGTGCCACTCAAGCGCATTTTAATATTTTAATTAGAATTTTTAAATAAAAAGCGGGCATAAATACTTGCGCACCCCATGGCGTATGAGTGACTTTTTTCCTTTGTGCTTACCCCAAACACATTACGAAGCAATAAAGGGTATGTGAAAGGGCCATTTGCAATAGCCGAAATTGAAATTACGCTAAAAAATTAATTAACTTATTAATTTTTTTTCACATTCATAGTTGCATTAAAATCGCAAACGTCAACTCTCATAGCACTGCGCTGTTTGTTACTCATACGCCCAAAAGACCCTGCTTTCAGTGGCTCAGCGGTGCAACTCTAATGCGATTAGTGCTTTCAAAAGTTAATAATATTTAAAAAAATGTGTATGCATATAAGATTTTGGTGTATGGACGGTTTCCTTTGGTTGGTGAGTTGAATAACGAAGAAGTTCGGAAAACTTTTAATGAATTTTATTTAAAAGTACAGTTTTTTAAACTTGTAAATAAAGCTTTTATGCAAGATGTAATGTAGCACACAAGTGTTTCGAACATTTGAAAAAGTGGATAAATAGTTAAAGAAAAGATGAAAAGAATCTAAAATAACTGTACTGTGTTAAAGGGTTATAGACCCCAAAAATGCACTTTTTTGTAAATTTTTTTTGAATCGTATTTTATTTAATAAATCAATAATAATAATGTAAAAAATCTGTGATTAATTTTCAGAAATATTGGATTCTTCGATCTCCAGGAGGACTTCTTTCCGGAAAAAAAGTGAGATAGATTTCTACACTTGATCTTAATTTTATAAGCCAAACAAATTTATTATTATAGTCAAAGTCTTAAGTTGTTAGGCACTTAAGAAGATATCGGCATAAAATGCCACCTCATAACGAAAAATTGCTCAAATTGCACCATAACTTTTGAAGCCCCCATATGCCGAATATGTGGACTTCAGTGTCTATGTCTGATTATACTGAAATTATCAATCAATCAGTGGGATATATATTATTGAAAATGTATTAAAACGGGTAAAATCAGGTCAATAGTACCGTTTGCCGTTATGTACCTCATAAAAGTATTTTTAAACATCCTCTTTTTTAGAAATTTTTTTTTCAATGAGGCAACAATTTTTTTTAGATTTTTTCTTCTTGACAGATGTTACTTAAAACGTAAAACTCAAACGTGATGGCCATCGATCCCGATTTTTTAAAGAAAATTTTGGTTAGCGGTGAAGCTCCCTTTTGGTTAAACGGATACGTTAATAAACATCGGGAAGGATGATAATTCACAAGCTGTTGTTGAGATGCCGTTATGTTCTCAAAAGGTCACTGTCACAGAGGGAATCATTGGTCCATCTTTTTTTTTAAATGAAACCGGCCATAATGTTTCAGTTAATGGAGAACACCATAGAGCCATTTTGAAGACTTTTTCGTGCTTGATTTGGAGGATATTATGTTCCAAAGTAAACAGGACTTAAAAAAACAGAACAAATGGTTTTTTCGGCAAAATCGCAAAATCAATTTATTTTAATCAAAATAGTCTCCTTCTGCTTCAATACAGCTTTTTCCACGGTCCAAAAGCATGTCGAACGAGTGTTTTAGCTCGTTGGCCGGTATGGCGGCCAGTATGCCGGTGCAAGCTTTTTGAATGGCCTCTAAGTCTGCATAACGCTTTCCTTTCATGGCCAAATGCATTTTTCCGAAAATGAAGAAGTCGCACGATGCCATATCAGGTGAATACGTAGAGTGGTAATGGTTAAAATGTCATCTTTGGTCAAATAATTGGTCAAAAGCGTCCTTAGAATGTTGGGTTCTGAGCAATTTTTGGTGGTCAGTCAGTTTGTGCGGAACAAACCGTGCACATACCTTTCGTAAGCCTAAATCCTCGGTCAAAATGCGATAAATCGATGTTTTGGAGATGTTCAATTCCATTCCCATGAATTTTAATGATGATTTCGGCTGATTTTTGATGAATTCACGCACATTTTCGTTGGAATTTCCGGTGATCACGGATTTTGATTCGCGACCACTTTGAAAACGTTGAAACCACTCGTGCACTCTGCTACGGGATAGGCAATCATCGCCATAAACTTGTTTCATCAATTGAAACGTTTCGGTAAAAGTTTTACCAATTTTAAAACAAAATTTAATGTTGGCTCTTTGTTCGAAGCTCATTTTCGCACCGATAACACAAACATACTGACACTTAAAACACAATAACTTCACTTCCAATCTGTGAAATACCTAATTCTCACTGGACAATTGATAAAGATAGCAGATTCTAACGCATCAGTAACCATATAGATGGCGCCACCAGGAGGCCATAGATTCAAAAAGTCCTGTTTACTTTGAAACACACCTGGTATCGCGTCGTTTGCCTGTGGCGTGGCTTCCAAGATTATACGATTTAAGACCGTTGAACTTTTTTTGTGGCATGGGCATTCACGAAATTTTTATGTAATCAAGTTTCGTTACCTGAATATGAATGAAATCTTAACTCCAATCGTTAGGGGTATACTTTTTTGAATGTACCCAAACTTAGCCCTTCTTTACTATAATTTAAAGTTCCAGGTATCTGGAAAAAATATGCATAGTACAGCATTTAGTATCTTCAACTTCAAAGAATTACTCCCAGCAAACCCAGTAAAAATATACTAGAGTCAAATGACTGGTTTATCAATTTCCACTATTGACCATGCACTTCAAAAATAAAAAAAAAAACTTTCAACTTAACAAAAATCAACTTCCTTTATGTAAAATGCAGTTACGTGCTTGCTTCAATGGAAAGTGTTGTAGAAACACTAGAAAAGCTTTCTCTTGCCATGCATTGTGACACGTAGAAAAAAATCAGTGTCGTAAAAGCTGTGCCTGAAGACGTGCCACCATTAATAAAATGCAACAAAAGTGGCACGCAACACACCGAAACACTCAAGTGCATGCAATATTCACCTAAACAGTATATACTTGTATGTACACATGCACGTATGTGTGGTGCTAGGACTTTGCCGCAAGCTAGTTGGAGCGATAGTGAAGTGTTAAATACCTTTCTGACAGTGTTATTTCTTCTGATCTAAGCATGTAGGCATTTTTTAAGTGTGTAACCTTAGCTAGCAACAATGGCTGTGTTTTGTGTGCGTCTTTTAAGCTCTGGCCAAGCATATCCTATTTTGCATTTTTTCATATATTTGACTTCCGAGTAAGTGTTTGTTCTTTAGTTCATTTGATTTTTCTTTATTTTGACATTTCAAAAACAACAATAAAAGTGTCTTATTGCGATAGAACGATTTATTTGAATTTGGGGAAAAAATGTTGTTGTTACCACAACTGAAAGTGCTTAAGAAAATGTTTTCTTTATAACGATCTTAAGTTCAAAGATGGGCTAGGTTAGATTAACCTGATAGGCCAATCAGCACGTGCCAACTAGCGACTGAAAGGTGTTCAGAGTGGCGAAATCGATCAACGAAGATGAAGGCCAAAGCTACATTCTCCAGATCAACAAGGCGGCAGAGGATATTATGTACGCGAGGTTCGGGAAAATGGCGTGGGAAGCGCGTTTCTTCGCCTCAAGAAGCAGCACTCCGCGGACGGCAATAAAAACACGTAGGAGATGGATGAAGTAGACAAAGGATCTAGGCATAGAAGAGAGACAATGGCTACTTCACTTGTCCTACAGGAGGTGGTGGTGGAGGAAGAACCTAGTGAGTAGTCTGATAGTCCGAAACCAAGAGCTGGGGGTATTCCAAGTGAACCCCTCCGGAAGAATAAGACCGCCCCTGCCGAGTTTCTCCTAAATTTAAAGAAGGGCGGCTACAACTATACGACATACACCACAAGCGTAATTAACAAGGAAGTAACCACTTGATTCCCATCAATTTGATTGGAGGCTGTGTGGAATGCTTAAAAATTAAATTTTTCCCCTCAAAGGGTGCTGATTGCTAGAATTAAATGTCTGAAACTGAAACAAATCTTCTGATACAACTTCTACTGTTTGATTCATTTGATAATGGAAGCACGAAGGCGGTACGATAAGACTACTTAAATACTTAAAATACTTAGCTTACAAAAGAGCAAGAATATAGTATTGACACACTTCAACCAGCGGTACTCAAACTTCCTCCAACTATCTGAAAATACTTTTCTAGAGGTCTGCCATGTCGGCCTGAAGCCCGGAGGCCGCTAAATAAGGCTGTTTTTTCTGCAATTAGAAAAATGGGTTGGTCTTGTTATGACCGGTAGGACCATCTTCTTCTTCTACGGAACAGGTTCGCCAGACTTAATACATAGTTTGTACTGTTTCTTGGTCTCTGGTGTGCATCCGTTGATTGCGTTTAACTTGATGTCAAGTAGTCTGAAGGTTGAGCTTGTCCTCCAGGGTGAACAAACGTGTCATCCATCGTCACGACAGCTTTCTGATGCCCAATATTTTGTGTAGGAATTGACTACGGAGGTCCATTTATACACCTAGAGTTCTGCTATTTCGTTCAGCCTCAATCGATTTGCATTACCTGAACTCTTGTCCTCTGTGGTGACCATTTTCGGGACACCTGGGACTGTTGCAGCAAAAATCGACTTGCGATCTTGTTGAAACTTGTATTCCTATATGATATTTTGACGATCGTTGTCGAGAGAGAAAAGTTACTGCAAACAGCGTCCAAGCGTTTTCAGTCATACGTATTGTAGGCACATGTATATTCAATGTTTTTCAATGAATTTAATTTTTTATCACTTTTTACTATTCCTGAAATCCAAGTATGAGCTCCTGGAAATTCTTACTATTGGCATAAGCCAGTATAAAGATAATTGATATAGGAACGTACGGTCAACTCAGCAAGTGGGTGCCTAATTTACTGCAAACAATTTTTAACAGAGCAAAAAAATCGTCTTAATTATATACACGTTCGTGGTACAAGTAATAAGCTTTTGCCCTGTAGAGGTATTTAGAGGTTAGATCTGCGATAACCGTCAGTGTGAAAATTTCAGGTTAACTCGCCTTTCTTGTAAAACGCCACATGTGTACAAAGAATAACAAAAGGCAGATAAAATGTGGCAAGTGCAACACTTTCCCATGCACTCTGTGCTGTTGTTGCATTTAGTGTCCCTGCCGTCGCATGAAGTGTGCTATTTCGCACTTAAAACTATTGAAGTGAAATCTTTCCTTTAAGCACAATTTTTTCCAAGTAATTTTCATAGCAACGTGATAGTGTTAGAGTGAGCGGGTGATAAATAGAGTGTGTCAAACGTGTACCAAATGCACTTGCATTCGCTTATAACGGTAAATATATGTATATATATGGTATATAGAATTACGTCTACTACTACATATGCAATAAATTGCTTTCACAAGTTTTTCCAACGCTCACGCTTTCTTTCTTCTTTCAGTTACACTTGAATGAAGATTGTATTTACTTTCACACACACACATCCACAAATTATATATATACATATATGAAGCTAGCACTCGCTGAAGATATTTGCAGGTTTTTCTGTTTGTGTTAGTATGAGTGCACACGAAGGTCAAGCGTCTGTTTCACCAGGTGCTAACCCATTTGTTGCTGGTGGCACTTGAAATGCATTGCAAAGTGCTGTGTGTGTGTGCGTATGTTTGTATGTGTGCCTGCATTGAGCGAAAAATTCCTAAAAAATAAACGAAATTTCGTCATAAAAGAAAATGTGCTGCTGCATTTGCTCACCTCCTCCCAGCGCCGTCGTCGCCATTCAAAGCCACATCAACTTGGCCACGTTTTTCTTGCTCTTCAGCGAGCAGCGAAAAGGTTGAAGAGGACTCGCTGACATTTAAAGCAATCACAAATGGTGTGGTGTGGTTCATTGCATGAACAGAAAATGAGCAAAAATGCAAAGAGTTTGCTGTTTTTTTCGAAAAATTTCAAGGACGAAACGTGAGCAATTTGAAAAACCAGTAGTTTGAGTTTTAATTAAGCGGGAATATGGAATTTTGAAATAAATCGTAATGCCGTTTAATTAGGCGAATTAATTATCTGCCGAATAAGTTTGTGACTACGTGTTCGTTTGGTTAACAAATCTGAATTTGAAAATAAGAATGGCTTCAAATGGAATCACACAACGCTTACAAGTAGACCAAGATATAGCAAGATGAAATTATTTAAATAGTAGAGAACAATTTCTATAGTCCGAAAAACTCAGCAGATGTATGTAAATAGCTTCTATTTGTTAAAAGAGTAAATAGAGCGGCATAACATTCAATGAAGATAATCGAAAACTTGCTTCAAGAGAGTGGTGCATCCCCCTTAGTTATAAACAATCGAAAAAGTTAATGAAACAGTGCTTGAAAGTCTTCTGATCGAAATCAACCAGTTTTGGTTAATATATTGGTCAATGTATTGGTTAATGTTTTGTGTCAATAATGTAAATGCTAGACTCGTACCAAAGAGAACTTGAATCGGGAAGAGGTTGAAAAAGAGTTGCTTGACAACGTAACTGCAAACCATACATTCATCAACGCCTCATCAGTGGTGACCAGACGTAAGTTTATACATATGACGTCGAAACTGTCCAAAAATGAGCCGAAATCGGAAAAATCAAAGGTCGAGGACTATAACAAGAATGGTAAGTCTAGTTTTTTGTTTATCCGGTTCATATTTGATGTGAAGGTAAAGGGTGGGCCATCTAATGTTAAAAATTTGAATTCTCTATATTTCGACATTGGAAACGTCAAATACCATTCGGAAAGTGACAGATATTCAGTAAAAAGTCTAAAATTTACGAAATGGGTCGCTATTCACTAGAAGAAAACTGGGAAATATTGAAAAAAAAAACCGAGGATGGTCAATTTTACCGAAAAATCATCTCTTCGCACGAGGCTCATTTCCACCTCGATGGTTACGTTAACAAGCAGAATTGTTGCATTTGGGGCACAGGACGGCGTTACGTGCCATACAGCAAACGCTACACTCAATCTTTTACGCCCTATCTTCGATAATCGCATAATCAGCAAAAGAGGTGATGTGAATTGGCCTCCCAGAAGCTGCGGTTTAACTCCGTTGGACTATTTTCTGTGAGGAGCTGTTAAAGATAAATGTTACGCCAACCATCCAGAAACAATTCTAGATCTAAAGTACGAGATTCCAGCTGCTCTAGCTACCATAAGGCCTGAAACCATCGAGAAAGTACTCCAAAATTGGGTGGGTCGGATAAGCTACTGTAAACTAAGCCATGATGGTCATTTGTCCACAATTGTTTTCCAAAAATAAGATTCATAAAACAACCTTTTAAATAAATGTTAGACCTTTGAAAAATATCAAGCCGTTTTTTTATTGACTTTTTAAATTTAAAATTTTATATGGCCCACCCATTATTTTGAGTTCTCTACAGGGTCTATACTAGTATATAGATATTGAGAAACTTTATCATTTGCTATCAGATATGTTTTGAAATTTCAATTCTGGATAATTCTATCGTGAATAACTTAACACAAACTCGATGAGTCAAAAAGTTACAATATACATTGAAAAAGTCGCCCTGTAGTGTTGACTTATTGGGTATAAATCAAATCGATTTCACATTCAAGAGTTTATGGGAATCAATATTCATCCACAGTGAATATTAATTAGGCAAAGAGGCGGGCTAAAGTGAGAAGGTGAACTCTCTCTCCAAGGTTGTGTGCTGGGTTGGGACCCGCCATGAAAAAGACAAACCCAATGAAAAGGAAACAACAGCCTCGGATGAGAGACCCCCTTTTGATTACGACCACGGCAAACGCGTTAAGCATTACGGTGTAGGGGCATGCACCTGAAAAGGAAGGTGCCGCTACATAGCTGGTTGATGTGCTCGTAAAATTAAAGCTGGCAGATCGAGAAGCCACCAACCAGATGGATCATGTTGTGATAGACGGAAGAGACGTCTCCAGATCGACACGGAACACTATCTTGTTGCAGCCAAGATACGCACCCACCTCTGTGCAGCAAAAAACGAATGTCAACAAACACAAGGAAGGTTCGACGTTGTGAAGCTGCAATCATAACAGACAGCCGAACGGTTTTCTAGTCGACTTGCACTCGTCAGCAACTCGGTATAAGGGAACTATGGAACGGCACTTCAAGCTAAATAAAAAATAAAATTTTATTCCATAAAAAGACTTGATTTTAATCGTTCTATCCGAACTCGGCGATTCCGACATATGAACAGCTTCTTGGCGAGAAAACGACGTATGCAAAATATTAGATCGATGTCTCGAAAACTGAGGATTACGTTTTGAAAGAAGGCCGCTTTCCGAAAAATAAAACGATTATTTAACCTTAATTATAGTCTGTGTCTTTGATAATAGGTCAGCTGAAGTAGGACCGCTTTAGTATTAGAGAGTATTTTAAGAATGAAGGACTACGGGGCGTATGAGTGATTTTTCCTTCTTTGAATGGTATGAACGGGAACAGGAACATACTAACTGTTTATACTTTGAATGATTTCATTAAATTACATAAATATTATTTTGAAATTAATTTAATTATGTTTGAGATATACTATAAAATACTTTGTACATATTTTCTTATCTATATTTACATAAAAATATGACAATCGTCATAATTTGTAGGGCATTTTTGCGCAGTTTTGTGGAACTGCGAACAGTTTGATGTGATTACTTAAATTATTTTTGCTACATTTACTCCACTTTTGGTAGCTACATAACAAAATTTAAATCGATGGGTACGTTGCGTTAGTATGTATGTATATGTGTGAGTGTCTTTAAATTTTTCTGTACACCAGTACACCTGCAAATGTAAAAAGGACACATGAAAAAGACGCCTTTGGTATACAAAAGGAGCATGCGGGTCAAGAGGCAGTGCTGGTTGCGTCAAAGGATCAAAAACAAGCAGATAACTTTTGGCCTGAAGCTATAATTAAATACGCTTTGCAGAGCTAAGTTGACTTTATAGTTTCCCATATGAAAGTGCTATTGTCAATGCATACGCATATATTTGAGGTTTCAATACTTTGTTGGTTTTAAGCCACCAACATATAGCATATATTGGAGAGGTTTGAATATTTTTAATTTTTTGTCAATAGTAATTTTTTTGATGGTAATTCATTAGCGAAGTAACGGTAATATTTTGAAAATACACAAAATAATCACTCGTGAAGAGAACACAACTTTCAAAGCCTTCCTAGCTTATCATTGTAATACTCTAATATTACATATGCGAACATATGCATATTAATACACGTATGTATGTTTATAAAATGACATTCTGCCTTAATGACTTGTGTTTTTGACATCTGCGAAGTCTTTGTAATAATTTGTGTTCCTATACAATTTTTTTTGACCTTGCGCTGAATGACAGGCACGTGGATAGTTACTCAAGTAAATATTTGATATATAGAAGTACCGCAAGCATGTATAAAAGAACATCGAGAGAAATATACACAAAATATCTACATATGTAGATATGTACGAGTATTTTGTCGAAACTGAAAAAAAGGAAAATTGTGTCCAGTCTTGATTGCTTTGGGAGTTGGAAAAGAGCAAGAGAAGCTTACGTATAAATTTATATATATGCCTATGTATAAATGGTTCATGTTCATATGCTTTTTCTGGCTTGACCAAGGTACCTAGAAAGCTGTGGTAATACAGTTTTTCGCTCTTTTTATACTCTTGCAACATCTTGCTACAGAGTACAATAGTTTTGTTCAACTAACGATTATATGCATCATCTAAAACTAATCGAGATAGATTTCATAAATGACCAGTAAAATAAGACGAGTTGAAGTCCGGCATAAAACATTGCACGAACAATGCCTTTCAAGTATGCCACCTTATGACCAAAAGTTGTTCAAATCCAACCAAAATTGTTCAAGCTCCTATGCTTCAAATATGTGGACCCCAGTATCTATAGACGACTTTTGACCAAAAACATCGGTCAATGTATGGGACATACTATTGAAATATAGAGTGGATCTTTTTCTGATAATAGTATCTCTGTTGATCAAAAATAGGTTGAATCGGGTCAATACTTCACTGAGCACTCATATAAAGATTTTCGAAGTTAGGGGTGACTTTATACCGCACATATTGGCCAATATGTGAGAAAATAGACAAAACCGGATCATTACTATCACCTGTAAACCTATATACATATGTTAAATTATTTTACGAATCTACGTATATTGATTTTCATTTTCTAATAACACATAAGGGGATATTCTAGTCTAGAAATTTGAAAAAATCGAATTTTTTTTTCATATTTCGATAATTTTGATATTCAAAAATCCCTAAAAGAATTTTTCAAAACTCAAATTATTTTCAAAGTTATAGCCATTTTATTGACGTGGCAACTAGACCGGTTGAGCGAATATCGTATAACGTAAAACTTTAATCGCCTTTTTCTCGAAACTACTTTTCAACACTTCTGAAATGATTTCTCAAGAACCGATTAACTTGAAATTTGGTGTGGACCTTCTTCATATACCTCTCTATGGTTGGAACTAGGATTATTAAAAAATTTTGATTTTTACTATTTTTTTAAAATTTTGATCTTTGCCAAAAAACGGGCAAAAAATTCAAACAGTCGCCATTTACTTACAATTTTTTTTATTTATTTATCCTAGTTCAGACGATAGCGGTTTTTTCGGATAACCCAAAGTGTTGGACTCGTGTCAGGAAAGGCGCACCCTTATTTTCAACCCCCGCCACGCCACCACGCCGCAATTAATCAAATTATCACAAAAATTTTTTTAAATTTTTTTTTTGTATTCCTAAAATATCAATAAATATCTGATAAAAAAATTGGATAGTAAAAATGTTCTTATTTTTTTTTATTGGACTTTTAAAAATGCCGTTAAATAGCATTTCTAGACTAGAATACCTCCTGTCAGTGTATGAGTTCGATTGATGAAGAAGGTCTTCCCCTTACCACATCATTTCACTCCTGCTTCTTATAATTGCAAGGCTATCAAGGGGTAGTTGCGCTGTTGTTTCCATCGCATCGTCCCACAGTCTGCTTTTGCAGTCAGTAACAATTCCTGACTTAATTGTCTGCTTTTATGGATGAAGATGGATGTATGAAAATTGTACTAACAAATTAAGGTTTTGTGAGGAAAGTTGAAAAAATGTCTAATAGGATTGAGGTATTTTTTTAACTTTGAAATAATTTACGGACTTAAATATTTCGCCGGCAAATTTAATTATGAAATAAGATTTTTTTAAAGCTTAATCAAATATTTACATCAAGGTAACCCCAAGTTCGATAACATTTAATTTACTGAATCTGCCAACGGGGAGTATGCGTATTTTCCAACCCCTTCGATGATTTTTCGCATAATTATGCTACATAACTTGACTCACTCCAATCCAAGCTGCGCAGTTAATCAGCTTTTAAAGGCCTAATTAACTGACTTCATGCCTTTTAATATAAAAATATTTATGTAACACTGTGTACAGCATATTTCATTGTTCTTTGCCTACAAATTTCTCATTTTCTCCGGAATGTAACTTTGTACGGAAAATTTTTCATTTCCTTTTCCACTCAATTTTATTCTCACTATGAAATTTTTGTGCCCCTTCGTTTATATTGTATATACAGGGTTTTTCATTCAGTAGGCTTGCTTTAATTGGCTTCTTTTGCTTATAGTACATATTGGGTTTCATTCTATTTTAAGGCAAAAAAATGCTCAAGCTTAAAGTTTCGTGAGAGATCGCAGGGTTCTTGATTCTTAGAATCTCATGAACTACTTTTTTTTTTATGTGAAATCAGGACGTCTCCAAAAATATTTCAAAGATAAAGGTTTGTAAAGTGGTTGAACTTTTTACGATATCAACATACCGAAAAAGTAAACTTTTTTTGAAATCCTTTTTTTACAACTTTTTTTGGAGGAAGATTTTAAAGATTTTTTTTGATGTCTCTTTTCTTGTAACACCCTGTGCAACCTTTGATTATATTTATTTATCCCTTTTAAACAATTTTGCTTCTTTAACTGTAGTTATTTACTCGCAGATATGTTTGTACTTACGCTTCTTGCATTTCTTTTGCATGGTTCTGGTGGTCAAGCAATTCGCCTCGCCTTTTTTCAGCGTCAAAGTGCGTGTGCGCACATTGGTTTTGGGATCGCAATCGGTCCAAGCGCCTTTCGCGTAACGACAACTGGATTCTATAATATTTAAGTAAAAAAAATAAATAATGATAAAGTAAAAATAAAGGAAATAAAATAGAATAAAATAAAAGCCGAAAAATACTTGTAACAAAAGCAGAAGTAATAACACATTCTTCGCTAAATGAATAAAAAATTACCTGAGCAGATATTCAACTTTCTATAAAATAGTTAATGAAAAAAATCTTATTAAATTAATATTAGTACCGAATGGGTTGGAATATTGTTAATTGTGCCCAAATTTATTGATCTCTGATTTTATTATCATCACAATATCGATTTTGTTCAAATGTCAAATTGAATTTTTTACTTTGGAAACTGCAGTTGATATCACAGAATCATGATATCATTGGATATGAATCTGTTCGGTTCCGTTTAGACCACAAAGTCAGCGCGATTCAAATTTTTCAGAAGTGATTATCCAAACCCGTTCAATTACACAATTGTTGCTTGATACGAAACTCTTTTGAAGCAGTATGACTTCTAGAAAGCCATTTCATTTGGCATGTGAAAATAATTACAGAAATGAGCATACGAAAGGGGCATTCCTAATGTCCCAGTTCAAGGAGCATTTATTTTTAAATAAAAAAATGATTAGTTTTCTATGTAATGTATGCTAAATCTAAGCAAAACTGTTCAAGCCCCTAGGTACCCAATATGTGGACCAAGTATCTATATGTGACCTGGTCTACGAAAAGAGGGCTTAGGTGACAAAAAATCAATTTTTTATTTTTTTTTTTTCAATTTTTTTTAATTTTTTTTTTTTATTTATTTTTTTTTTTTTTGACACCTAAGCCCCCTTTTCGTAGACCAGGTCACATATAATAGAAATATCGGTCACTGCAGGAGATATGCAATTGAAAGTCAGATAGAATTATTTCCTAACAATAGTAATTTTGTGTATCAAAAATTTATTGAATCGGGTCAATACTTCCTGAGTTCAATATACCTAATATATTTAGAGAATTTCGAACTTCCAGGTGTCTTTATACTGGAACTTATACTTTTCACAATGAAAATTACAAAACGTGTTTTACTCCTAACATAACATTTTTGTGTACAAAATAAATACAATTAGGCGAAAACTTGACCTAGCCCCAATATAACTATTATCAGTGTTTTCGTACATCCGGCTGACTTTGCTTCATATGATTGGTGATTGTATGTGAGGTACCTTAATGAAACTCTGAGAACATTGCTTTTAGTATGTAGCAGGATAATTTCCATATATAATGAGAAGCTTCTTGGTGAGAAGTTCGAAATATTCCAAATTATTCAGACGGTTGGACGAATACACATGGCTAAATTGACCCAGATCGTCGTGCTGATCACTTATATCCATCGGGTCTCCAACGTTTCCTTATAAACATGCTGGAAAACTTAATATAATCGGTTCAGGGTTCAAAATACATATATATAGTAAATCGTTTACAAAACTCTCGAATAGCAGTGCCAGTATATTGTATGCATATTTTCTCATGACTGCTTAGTGTGGGAGATGCTTGAATATTCACTAGGTGTTATGTCTCTAAAATTATTCTACACAGCTTCATTCTGAAGCATTAAAAAGTTCTTCATCTATTCTAGTTTGTATTAGTATATGTCTTGTTCCTTAAAACTTTACTGTTTATAATAGCAAACAAATAGTACGAATATTAAAAAAATATCACTATTTTACACGCACATTTATTTAACAGTGTAAACTTGTTGTACGAAATGTGTCTCTATACAGTTTTCTCGAACATGTGTTTGCACTTCCACTAACTTTCACATTTCGACTCTTTGTATTACACATTTTCTATAAGCTCGACAAAGAATACAAAGAATTTTTATTAAGGCAATATGGCTTCAGGCAATTCGCCTAAAATTCAATTTAACATTTGAAATACTTTTCAAAGTTTTCCAAGTTAAAGCAGCATTATATGGACTGCACATTTATTTGGCTAACCTTTGTGCGAGAACAAATGGTCGACATCTGTATTTCTTTAAATTCGTGACCTTCGAACTTTTACGCTTCACTGCACTCAAGTATGCTTACATAGCTTACATACAAGCACACTGAGCTACGCAATATTTGCACAAATAACTATACAGCTGCTGTACGAGTAATAAGTGTATATAACTATGTGAGTACGCATGTGCACGTATATTTGTTGGGCATTAAGCTAAGCGTGGCATTGACTTTTTTGTGCCAAACTTCCATTCAATGTCGGCAAATGAGTTGCAAATTGGCTTTAACTGCGCACAAAAACCCACAAAATTCATCAACTCTTGTCATTGCTATTTCAGCCGCAGCAGCGAACATACGCATATGTATTAGTGTATACATAAATGTGTGTATTTTCCGATTTTATCAGTATATTGTATGTATACATAGCCGTGATAACTGATATGTAATATGAGTACATTAGGTAGGTTGGATATCAATGAAAATATATTTTATTGGCAACTTTAAGTGCAAAAGAAAATTTCAAATTTCCAGAAATGTTTTTAGTTACTTTGTGGTCCTAGCCTTTTAATAAACATATTTTCTTAACCATTTACTTAAAGTAAAAAAAAAATAATATATTTCCGATATAGCTCCCTGTCTATTCTCTTCTTCGGTTCCTATTTCTTTCTCTATACTTTGTCTGTATAACCTAAAACAAAGGGGCGGGCGGGAGACGATGGATTGACGGCCGAGCTATTCAAGTACGTCGGCGAAGCACCGATAAGGGGAATGCATCAGCTTCTTTGTGGAATATGGTCGGACGAAAGCATGCCCGACGATTGGAACTTAAGTGGCCTTTGTCCAATCCACAAAAAGGGAGACCCCAAAATCTACGCTAACTACTGTGGGATAAGCCTTCTCAACATCGCATTTAAGGTTAACGTATGATCGTACTGTGTGATATATTGAAGCCCACCATCAAACTGATTGGAGTGGCTTTAGGTCTGGAAAATCAACAATTGATCAGATATTCACCATACGCCAAACCTTGGAAAAGGTCCGTGAAAAGAGGATCGACGTTACCAGCTCTTCGTTGATTTCAAAACTACTTTTGACAGCACGAAGAGGAGCTGATTTTGTCTGAATTTGGTATCCCCGCAAAAAAGGTAATATAATACCAAAAGCTCCATCACGATCGGGCAGGATCCCTCCGTGCCGTTCGATACCAAACGATGTGTCAAACAAGGAGATTCCCTATTGTGAGACTTCTTCAATCTACCCTTGGAGAAAATAATTCGAGGTGTAGAACTAAACAGAGAAGGTACTATCTTCTACATGAATGTACAACTGCTGGCATATGCGGATGGTATTGATATCATTAGCCTTAACAACCGCGTCCTTAGTTCTGCTTTCCCCAGAATGGATAGGGAAGTGAAACGAAATATCTCTTGTCATCAATCAAATAGTCGCGACTTGGCTCTCACGTCACTGTTGACAGTCATAACTTTGAAGACGTAGATAACTTCGTCTACCTTAGAACCAATATTAATACTAACAACAACGTCAGTCTCGAGATCCATCGCAGAATAAGTCTTGCAAACAGGTGCTAGGCAAGTGAGAAGCAATGTCTTCTCTAAATAAATCACTCATTATTCCCGTCCTGCTATACTCGTATGGTTCAGAGGCATTGATGATGTCAACATTAGTTCATCGAATTAAAAGACAGCGGGTTTTAAGCCAGTAAATAAGAAGAAGAAATATTTCCGCTTCACAAGAAAGAAAGCTAATGCACTTCCTTTATACGATGGAAGTCGACTTAGGTAGAATTTGAAGGGCCTACGGCCTTTGAGTTTTTAAGGGTTACATGGGTTAACGAGCTTCAAAAAATCGACTTTTTTATTGTCCTAATAAATTTTACAACATCTCTGGACTCTTGTCCTAAATTTTCAAGTTGATCCGAGTAATAGTTTCGGAGATACAGTCTTGAGAACTTGTGCGCTCGAGGCTAGCTAGGCTAAGTGCGCCGTCTTTAAACACGTTTTTTCGAAACTGTGTTTTTGAAGTCAGTTGGCATGATTTCACGGGAGCTACTCAAACAATCTTCATGAAATTTTACACTTCTCTTTAAGATGCAATTCTTAAAGATTTGGATTACATCTATTTAAAAAAAATGTTGCGAAATTTTCTCTGGAATTTTAATTATTTCGTAAAAATGTCTGTCAAAAATATAATTTTTAGTTTTTTCCTTCGTTCAACTAAAATACGTATTTTTTCACTTTGGACGATCCTGTAAGCAGTTGTCCTGCCGGCGCGGGCGCATCTTTTTTCTGATGGGTCACCGGAAATGGCGGCGCAATGGCCGAGTTTAAAAAAACTGTTTCCAAAAATTTCAGAATTTCTTTGTTAATAGTGTACATATGTTTTTAACGATAAAAAATTCTAATAAATTATTTCATTTTTTATATGAAAAACAAATTGTTGAAAAAAGGCTGCTTCATACCCGAAAAAACTCACGTAGCCACTTAATGGGAGTAACCGGGTTTCATCGTGCGGAAGAGACAAGATATTATTTTTCGATTTAGAGACATCATGGTTAGATACCTGTTTTCTAAATGTCTACATATCGTGAGCTTCTTATCATGTTATATCTTTGGTTACAGTTATAAGTATTCAAAAAAACTGTGTCATAACTTTTTGTGCAGACCCAATGCATTCTCACATATGTATGTACATATACAAATATTTTATCATAAATGAGTACATAACTGGAATACATAAATGTGTAGTTTGTCCGTTACATTAAAGCTGCCCCAAATGCTTTCAAGCTTATTTATTCTCCACCAAAATATGTACATATATACCTACATACATATACATATATTTAGTACGGAAATGTGTATGACAGCGCAAGGACACTGTATATTCCCATATTCGTAAAAACCTTGCCGCATGCTCACGTAAAGCAATTATCCATACGTTTTTCGTTTTCATATCTTTTCCACTTTATTCTCGAATGGAACTCCCGCAGGAAGCTGGACAATATAATTTTCCTTTCGTATGTTTTGCACAGTGATTCGTGCGGGTTGCTATATAAATACGTACACAACCATGAAACTACTTAACGGTTGTCTCTACTTCTGTGGAGAGAAATTGCAAGGAATGTAGGGAATGCTGCGTATTTGTGTTTGGAGTCAGTAAAGAGCTAAAGTTATATACACACTATACATATATCTCTGTATACTAGGTATATTTATTTGTGTGTAGAGGTATTGACAAGATATACATATGTATATGTATGCAATAGTCTATCAATTATGGTCTGTTATCATTATTCATCGGCCATTAGCATACATAATCGTGTCATTCTACAGAAAATTGGCAGTGCAAACACCAGCTAAGCCTTAGCTTTAGCTGCTACCGACATGAGTCCGATTGGTAGTTTTTTCAAATTTTTTTCATCTAGTTTGTGGCAGTAAATGCGGGTTAGTACGTCTCTGCACTTAATTACAATTTTTTCATGATTTTCTGGAAAAAAAGCATTGGTAGTTTTCTTATTTGCCTTTCCCTACTCAAATTTTTTCTGTTAGTGTTTTTTGAGAAGATTTTAATAAATTCACCATTTTAATTGTAATATGTTTTTGTCTGAGCTATCAATATTTTATACAATATAAAGTAGAAGAAATTATTATCAAAATAATTAATTTTTTGGTAGATCTGTGGTAAACGTAGGACAGATACATAGCATTCCATAGCCTCAGCACTAACGCAAGATAAGAGTCGAAATTTCAGTCAAATCGTAATCACAGTTTCGTTTTGATCTTGAGTGGCTCATATTATATCATGCTTGAAGTATTGGGTATACGTTATATTATTTCAGGTTAATGTGGTAGGCCCACAAGCGCTGCATAGACCAGTTTTGGTCCTTTGCGATAGCAGATGGAGTTCAGTTGCTAGGTCGAAGAGGAGTAGACATCCTTTAGGATGCTAATTTTAAAAGACCCTGCAGCCTCACTATCGATACCTCCTTCAGCGAGGGGACCACAGATGCTTACACCGTAGTTTTGCCAATGCGAAACAAGTGCTCCATTGTTTCCTGGTGATCGGCTCTAGACATTTAGTACCAATAGGGATTTTGTGTACTTCCGATCTACCATTTAACATGACTTTTGCAGTTTTGCACTTAGACAGCTCGTTCCATTCTTTCCCAATGCAGATCATTGGATGTTAGCCGTACACCATTCTTGGCAACCAATATTTCATTGACCTCTATGCCTTTGTGGCCTGGCACCCAGTAGAAGTGAAGCTGCTTGCTTCTGGCAACACTTTCTACTGCTGCCCTGTTTCCCAATACACTTCTGGTCGATATGCGATATGAGGTTACTGCCTTTATTGTTGCTTTGGCTGTCTACGTAGATGTTCATTTAGAATTGCCTGCAAGTGCATTAGAGGCCAGCTCGACAGCTTTCGCAATAGCAAAGACCTCAGCTTGAAATATACGGTAGTGGTCCAGCAACATAAAAGGCTGTCTTATGTCTAACTATAGACAGTATATTCCTGCCCTAAACCCAACGTGCATTTTCGAGCCATCCGTATAGACGTTTCCCATAGTAACTTATGTATATAGGAATAAGAGTGCTATAAGAAAGCAGTCGTTGTGTTGGATGCCACGGTAGCTCACTTTAAGCAACAAGCGCAATGGTGAGATTGTCCGAGATAGACAAAGTCTGATCTACATAGATCAGCCTGCGGAAGGAAAAAATGATCACAGAACTCTCCTACTCCGAATTATTTAGTTAAATCAACGTCGAATTGCAGAAAAAAGGTCTCCTAAGACAATGGATCGATTCACTCTTTCGTCATCGCAACTGCTAAATTGGACGAGCCACTCCGTTATTCAACATATTCTCCAGATTTGGCTTCGTAGAACCTTTCTGTGTTTCCAAATATGAAAGAGTCAGAATTCTTTCGAAATTTGGGTTGAATCATAAGATTTTCACATTCACGGCGGTCTACATTGAAAACCTTCAGAAAAAAATATAGTGTTTCTGTGTTGTTTGAAATTCGTTGAAGAATCGCAGATAGATCTCTTCATATTCACCCATAATCCAATGGCAGGGCGTAAAACAAAAGTAATAACTCAGGTCAGATTCAAATACCGCCCGAAATTTTTCTTTTTAAAGTAATGTTAAAACAAGAGAAACCGTTTAGTTCGGCGAAACCGAGGCTATAATACCCTTCACTGGTGTTTCATAAACCCAAGTCTCGTCTCTAGTAATGATGCGTTGGATGAGTGCTTGATACCCTAAACATTAACCAAAAACTGAACCAATAAGTTAACCAAATTGAGTCGATCAATACAAGTTGCTGAGATCCTCTGTAATCTTTCGGATGACGATTTTCAAGCAAAATTTCTTTAACTTTTTCGAGGTTAATAAGATTACCAAACCTGTATGCTTATGTTCATGATAATGGAAAAACTTCAAAAGACTTCAGGAACATTTTGAACGATTCCGTAACGGCGAATGTAAAAATAAATTATTCTGACAGACAGACCAACAGAAAAACGGTTGATTTAATCGTCTAAGCTTGTTGCGCCAACCATTTATATATACTTTGCCTCACTGGGGTACATTCGTATCTGGTATAAAAGTTATGTAATATTATTTAATTTAGCAACATGAAATTCCAATTTTCTTTATTAAATTTCACATATTTTGTTAAAAAAAATGTTTATTCTTAAACAGCAGCAGCTATAAGAAATGAGCTGGCGAATGTCTTTTCAAATTAACGCATCCACAATAACCGAAAAAAATATTTAAATACTTTGCATAACCTTTTTATTTTCGCTATATTGTACGAGCATACCTTAGAATGCCTTAGAAAGAGGTGAAAAACGTCAACGCGATGCTAAAATGGAAATGGAATACCGTTAAACGCTGGAAATGGTAAGTCTTCGTACTTTTTTATACAGTTATTTATGAGAATTGATTTGCCGTGCTTGGAGGTGCATATTTAATACTGTGCGCCAATATCTGTCATTATTTTACGATCCTCCAAGATTTTGCACTTTATAGCTTTCAACTGCTTATCATAACTCGAGTTGAGTATGAAAATGGTTATAATACTGAAAATACATTCTTATATACATATGTAGATACGAGTGCACATAACGGCAATAAACATATTTTTGTGCGTATCCTTAGAGATTTTCAATGGAATACCCCAAATTCACACGGTGACCTCGTAGCTCTCAAAAATCGCCCATTCATGCCACACATAAGCATAGGTCCATACATATGCATGTGTGGATATGTGTATTTATGAATACTCATGGCAATAAATTGCGGTAGTAAAATTCGTATGCGTAAATGCAGTGCATGATTTCGCTTTATTTATGTTGTGCACGCGTGAGATTATCCAAACGTTCGCTTGGGAATTCATACGCTCGTACATATTCGGATAATATTATGAACCCTGGCTATGTTTATAATGGCGAAATCGTTTACTGCTATTTTAAAATTTTCCACAAATACATAAAATGGCCAGCACTAAGCTCTTGGCGCGAAAATTTGCGTGAAAAAAACCGTTTATATTGCTGTTGATAAAGTGGAATCAACGGGGAATGTGTGTTGGCAATGAGGGTAATTATATTAAAAATGGAACATTTGAACAATTTATGTTAATGAATCAAAGAGTACAGAATTTGTATATTGTAACTGAAAGTATTGAACACCTGGCTCTCTTAGAATGTGCCAAGAGTAGATTTATACGGAATCCATGCTAGACAATCAGTATAAAATTTCATCAAGATCGGCTGAGTAGTTTTCGAGAAATCTCACCAACTGACTTCAAAAACACAGTTTCGAGAAAAACGGACAGCCCACGTAGCCTTGCTAGCCTCGAGTGCACAAGTTCTCAAGGCTGTATCTCCGAAACTATTATTAAAATTAACTTAAAAATTTAGGAAAATTTTCTAGAAGTGTTGTAGAGCTAAATAAGATAATAAAAAATTCGATTTTTTGAAACCCGTAAACCCGTGTAACCCCTTAAGATTGGATTCCATAACGAGTGAAAACCAAAAAGTGACTTAAGCATAGGGGAACTGTCGATTTAAGGCATTTTTCATGAGATCGCGGTGAAGCATGGCTCAGGATTTTGTATAAATAAGCGAGTGAAATCGGAGCTTTTTTGTTTCGCTCTCTCTTGAAGAGAGAGAGAGACAGAGAGAGAGAGAGAGAGAGAAAGATGTATTAAAGGGCTATATCAACTTGTAAATCAAATTTTGGGTTCCCTACGTGGACTATGGGACCCTGAAAAAGATGTCTTGCGGGAGATTGATATTCTGAAAATTATCTAAACAAATCTAAAACTAAAAAGTTATTACAACAATAGATGAATTCAGTTAATAACTGAAAGTCAAGTCAAAATTTCGACAAAATGGTGGTTTCCCAAAAAAAAATATTTTTTGAAATATTTTAAAATCGAAATTTCAATGCTACCTAAAAATCAAAACCGTTATCAAAAATCGCTATTTGACAGATATATTTAAAAAGGTTGTGTGAAAATTTGAAGTTGATAAATTTAGCCTTTCAGAGAAATATTTCTCGTCAACTCTGAAACAGTGTTTCGAGAAAAAAGTTCAAGGTTCTAAGAGACAATTTGAAGGATGAGTTGCAAAATTTCGAAGAGAAATATACTTTTATATAATTTTTGTGAACAGAAAGAGGGATAGCAAAGACTCAAAACATTTGAAAACCTTTGAACCCTCATGTTCACATTGTTGCTTTAATGGGAATTTAAGCCAGCCTTGAAATCCAACGCAGAATTACTTTTGCCAACAGGTACTACTTTGGACAGAGTGGGCAAAAAGAAAAGTAAAGTCCTCTCGACGAACAAAGACCAAACTCTACAAGTCCCTCACCATTCCCGCCGGAGCGGAGGCATGGACCATGACATCATCAGATGAGTCGGCCTTGGAGTATTCGAGAGAAAAGTTTTGCGGAAGATTTATGGTCCTTTGCGCATTGGTAACGGTGTGTACCGCAGTCGATGGAACGATGAGCAGAACATATGAGATATACGCGACATTAACATAATTCAGCGAATCAAGAGACAGGACTGCGCTGGCTGCGTCATATTGTTCGAATGGACGAAAACACTCCATCTTTGAAGGTTTTCGATTCAGTACCCGCGGAGGAAGATCTTCTCTCCGCTTCAGAGGTCAGGTAGAGAATGACCTGGTTGTAGTTGGTATCTCGGATTGGCGTACTTTCTCATAGATTTGGTCGATAAGCGCCTCCCAACCAAGCTTCCGGAGATTCTGACGAGTTCGATGAGTATTGGCCAAACACTTGAATCTTTGTTTTGAAAGCCATTAATGGCGTTCAACGATTAATTGAGATACTTCCGTACTAAACTTCTGCCTTTTTTGTTTCAAATCTGTGTGTGTGTGAGTAGTCACATACGTATCTTATTGGAGTAAGCACTTCGTAAAATTGGCAAACATACACAAATGATTTATGGTGAAATTTGCTGATGAATGTTAGTTGTGATGACTAGAAAATTGATTCTCATTTTCAATTATTTTCGTTCAACACTTTTCAATCCCAAGCAAAGAAAATGCTCGTATTTCTATCAGCAACTTTCAAGTTCATTGGGTTAGGAGTAAGCCCTTTTTAAGCTATTATATTGTTATGTAACTGTGTGTATTTGGGCTCGAATCAAAGCGTATTGCTTATGAGAACCTCTAGCCATTTAACGTCTCCATTTAGACACGCCTTTAATAGCTTCATCAATCGTTGCCCGCATTGACTGTTGCTGTCAGCCACAAGCGAAACGCTTAACAATGCCCAACAACAACAACAGCATACAAATATTCTCAAACTTAAAGTAAAAGCAGTTAGCTTGGCTTGTTGTTTCTATGTTCATATCTTAAGCGTGAGTTGCCGGCGTCGGAATTGTGTTTTACGCTTATTACTTTCCTGCTTGCTTAAGTTCATAAATAAATGGGTAATTGCTTTGGCCAGTGCTGAGGTGCTTGTGTGTGTGTAGGGGTGAAGGGCGCGTATCGATGAGCAGAAATATACTATACATGCGGATTTATACATATACGTATATGTATATTTATATATAAAATAAAGTGCTCAGTTGCTTTTGGTTATTTTCTTGCCCGATGCTCTCAACCATTTCGCTTGTATTGGCTAATTTGTATGCAAAAAAGGTTGTGCGCAATTTTCCAGCAGCTCATCACCCTTGGGCATCAATACCAGCGCAAATAGAAATATTTACATGCACAGCTTCTTGAACGAATGAGGTCAGTAACGGAATATTTGAGTACATCGTGTTTCCACCCTTTAAGGTTTAAATATGTATGTATAACTTGCAAGGCGAGAAAGTAGGAAAAATTTAAGCAAAAGTAAATATATATATAAGTATATCTGATCGGTTGAAATTCAAACTGAATTGCCAATAAAAAAACTTTCCGGGTATTTTAATACAAGTCCTTATTATCGCATGAAAAAAAGCTCCTGAACAAGGGCAAGCAGGCCCATGTTTAATGCAAATTTCCATACGCTTCTTATAAGCATTGGTTTGGATGCCCTTTAGTAAAATATTTAACTTCATATTTTTTATATTATCTTCATTTTTGGAGAGCCATTCTTTAAATTATTGTACAGTGTCGACGTCATACTCATAAACCGACGTCTCGTCAACAGTAATCATACTTACTCGCTACTCGCCATCTGATATCAAAACGATTATTCTCAAGCACTACATATTAAACTCTTTCTATGTTATTTTCTTTTATAAAAGTGGATGAACAACTCGCATATGAGATAAGTTTTCGATGACTTCACGATCTCCACTGAATTTTTTGTTTTACTCGAATACCTGTCTTTGTGATAAAACAATCTTCTTAAAACACTTCGACAACATTTTAATGATTCAGTAGCCGTGATTACATTTAGAGACGAAGAGATTGAAGATTTGCCATTTCATCTGGAAAAAACAACGACTTGGTGTGGTTCAGGGCCGGTAAAATCATCGGTTCATATTTTTTCAGAAGTGATGCTGGTGAGAGCATAACCGTCAATGGTTATCATTATCGCGCCGTGATAACCGACAATTTGTTGTCTGAAATGAGGCTCGTGATATCCACGGCATTTGAACAAGACGGCGCCACTTCCCACACATGGCATCAATCAATGGATTTATTGTGAGAACACGTCGGTGAGCAGATAATTTCACATCATAGGCCCGTTGATTGGACACCAAGATCGTAGGATATCACACCGTTAGACTTTTTCATGTGGGAATAAAGTCTAAAGTTATTCTCGCATCGATTGAGGCTTTGGAGCAGAACAACACGCGTGTCTTTCGCCAGTTACCAGTAAAAGCTGGAACGACTCATTGATGGGTCGAAATTATCATTATGGACTATCTGAGACGTAGCCGCGTCCAACATTTGAGAGAGGTAATCTTCACAAAATAAATACTAAGGATGTTCTCTCGCATAATAATAAACATTCCTTATTAAATTTGAACTTTAGGTGTTTCTTCTCAAAAAAAGTAGGGAACATTTATCTATATAATTTATTATCTCTCCGACGTTTCCTTCGGCGTTTGCAAACTCCGTGGCAAACTTATATATCCTGATCAGCGTATAATTATCGTAATTGCAAAGAACTTCTTGATCAATCCATTTTAAGCAGAGTATTTTCCTACTGGGTATGCAAACCAGTTAATGTTATGGCGTTGCTTTCGGCTTTCTTTAATAAACATGTATACTCTTCGTTGTAAGTATTGCTATTAATATTGGCATTGAATCTATTTTTGTTGCCTGAGGTTAAGTGATTTTGCGTAAATATATATTCTAAATGGGAAATTAAGACATGTAACATTAAAGGCTCGCTTAAACAAAAAAAAATACCAATTTCTCAGTGACTTGGAAATTTGAAATTCTCTAAAAATAATGAAAATGGAAAGGCAATTATTGGATACCCTACCTACCGGAAAATATTGGTAATCGAAAGTGAGGTCTATCTATAGTTTGGAGCATATAATTACTAAACTCAGTGTCAATAACGATAATCTGCTATCGAATGTGCATTGGACACTTCGGTTTGTATAATACCACAATGGACTGAAGGTGTCAAACGGGAGCTGGGTGGGAGCACAATATCGAAATGTCTCACCGACCTTATCATTACTTAACATCGCTTTTCCAGCTCACCATCCACGCAACTTCCAAAACTTGATATATTTTCTTCCAGTAAATCAAAATAGTTTAGTCTTTCAAAGATTACTGGTAAGATCCCATTTCGGCTTTTTCCTAGGTTGAGCTAACCTAAAGTTTACCTTATAGACTTTATCTACCAAGTTTTGATATCAAGGAAGGCGATAATTTATGCAAAATAAATACTAAATTGATCTTCACCTTTATAAATGTAGCATTTGTATGGCAAAAGTGAACTCTGTTGTTTACAGATGCAATTTCCTTTGCAAGAAATTATCATTATCCTGCTGAAAGATCACTCCGATTTGATATATTGCAAGATTCGGATCTTCCAAACCTCTATCGGAAACTCATCAGAAGCTTAAAACTCAGTCTTCATCCTTGCTTGGTAATTCTGTTGAACTCTGAAACTTCTAACTTTTAAAATTGAGATTTGAAAATGGATTGCTGCCTTGCTGGGTACACGTTTTTTCTACTTACATCTAATAATCTTCAAACTAGAACTGATTAATTTAGTTTTTTGTCCACAACTTACGTGACTTTTCCGAAGTTGAGGTCTTCTCCACGCTCTCCATGCGTACTTTGGCACCCGAACCACTGCCATTGCCGTTGCCGCCGCGTTTGCCGTGTCCCTGATGTTGTTGTGAACGCAATTGCTGGCGTTGTCTGCCCTTGCCGTTGCCATTAGCATTACCGTTACCACTGCCGTGATGCTGTTGTTGTGCTTGACCGCCAATTGCAGCTGAGAACTTTTTGTCCTGTTTCCGACCGCCGTTCGACGCATCCGAGCTCTTGTTCAATTTCTTATTATTGTTGTTGTTGCCATTCTTGTTGCGCTTTCCACCGCCAACAGCAGCTGCATCAACGTTGGTTGCGCTGTCATCGCCGCCCTCAACATTGGCACCACGCGCTGCACGCCGCACCAACACGTCACCCGACTCCATCGCCATGACCAGTTTGGCATTCGCCTGCTCGGCAGCTGAAGCATGTGGTAAATGGGAGCGTGAACGTTTCACTTTGCCGCCAAATGTTTTGATACTACGCTGATGGTGGACGAGCTCGTGGTCGCCGTGGGTGTTGTGGACAGCTGCGGCGGCGGAGTTGTGACTGCCGCGTAGACCATAAATCAATGTTGGCTGGCAGATAAATGCCACCAGCAAGAGTACGCAGACCATTAGAAGATTCATTTTAACAAAGAGTTGACGCTTTGATTGGTGTTGCTGTTTTTGTTGCTGCTGTTGCTGTTGTTCGGCTTCGAGTGGTGTCGGTTTTCTAGCCCTGGTGACAGCGTTGCTAGCCCGAATCGCAGTGCGTGTACTGCGGTTGGTTTTTCTCGTCGTCCAACGCCGTTGCTGTTGTTGTAGCTGTCGGTTGGTGTGCAGATTTGATGGTGAACTATTGGCCAAAAAGAAATCTCTGTAACGACGTTAGGAGAACAAAAAAAGAGAGAGTTATTGAAGTGCAAGATAAATAGTGGGGATAAAAGAAACATATATTTTGTGAGTGGAATTGGCTGAAAATTGCTTTGGCGAGATCAATAGCCTTATAAAGAAGTCTTAATCTATTGAAAATTTAAAAAGACAAATGATGGTCAAAGCTATAGGTCGGTATAAAGAGGTCTCTATTCAGAAAAATACTATATCCTATGACATAGGTTAGGTTAGGTTAATCTGGTAAGCCAATGTCACGCACAGACCATTTTTGGCCTTTTGCGATACTAGAGGGAGTTCAGTTGTTAGGTCCAAGAGAAGCAGTCATCCTTTAGGATGCCTATGTTTGAAGCGAGTTTTAATAGACCCAGCGGCCTCAGTATCGATACCTCCTCCAGTGTATCATACTGTGGGGACCCAGATGCTTACAGTGTAATCTTGGCAATGTGGGACAAGTGCATATGAGATGCTCCTTTGTTTCCCTGATGCCCTGCTCTAGACATTTCCTGCAGTCTTCTCGATCTGTCAGCTATCTGCAGCATGTATCGCCACCAGACAGTGATTACTTAGTACTCCCATCATGTCCCTTTAGCAGCTTCTGCTGATTACCAATAGGAATTTTGTGTACTTCCGATCTACCGTTTTGCACATAACTTTTGTAGTCTTGCACCCAGGTAGCTCATTCCATTGATTTCCTTTACCATGGTTCCATCGAGATCGTCGTATAGGCAAAGCAAGGGTTTCCCAATATTGATCACGTTTTCGGATGTAACCGTACACCATTCTTGGCAATCTTATCCACTATTTCATGGTCCTCGATGCCTTCGATGTCTTTGTGGCCTGGCATCCAGAAGTTCTGGCAACACTTCCCAGTGTTGCTCTGCTTTCCAAGACACTTCTGGCCAATATGCGATACGAAGTTACTACCTTGACTGCCGCTTGGCTATCTACGTAGATGCCGAGTCTGGAATTACCTGCAGGTGCATTAGAGGTCAGCTCCGCGGCTTTAATAGCAATAGCAAAGACCTCAGCTTGAAATATACTGCAAAGTCCGGCAATTAAAAGGTTGCCTTATGATTAAATCTGCACAGTATATTCCCGCACCAACTCCATCGTTCATTTTCGGCCAATCCGTAGCTAACATACCTGGCATACCTGCTAGCATCTTTTTCTATGTTTACTTTGAAATTTCTTTCCTAGTTGAAAAGTGTTGTCATGTAGTCGGTGTTTGCCCAACTACCATTACCTACCGAGCTACGCACGAAGGTTCTATATGTAAATTCTCCTGCAGCCAGTAGTCCTCCCGCCGATTTTCCTGCGCAGGTTTCAGCGAAGAGGTCTATAGCTGGAAGGTTTAGAACCTGTTTAAGAGCAGTCATTGGAGTTGTTCTTAAAAGTCTTGTTATGCACAGCGGAGTGAGCCTGTGAACCCTTTCCTTTGGCCTCCGGTAGATGGATTTCAGTACCCTTGTTCGCCACCGTAGAGCAGAGAGAGGGAGGCTTGAAACTAAGATGTTACTAAAATGTAATTTGGCGCACAAAGAAGTGTTACTCAACCAAAGAGAGAAACGCGGTGAAGAATCGAATAAAACTTATATAGAGTTTATCATAAAATTAAAGGAATCCTATGGATGCTGTGGTTATTTCAGCAAATCTCAGGCTTTCTATAAATTATGATGAACATTAGAGTTAAACTTGAAAAATAGAGCAATATTTTTCAAAATTCATTGTTGAAAGAAGTTCCATTAAATTTTCTGTACGGAATAAATTGTCTGGTACCGAAACGTTCAGAATGTTGGAAAACGCCTTCGGTAATAATTATTTACCGCAGGCATGCGTTTTTGATTGGTACGAATTATTCAAAGAGAGTCGAGAACGTCCAGGATCGCAATCAACATCAACTGCTGATCAACACGGTAATAAAATAAAGGAATTGGTATTTGAGAGTCTACAATTAACAGTCTGAGATCTTACTGGCATCGTTGAAATATCGGAAGAATCAGTAAAAACCATTTTGAAAAGTCAGTTGGGCCCAAGAAAAGTGAAAGCATGATTGGTTCTAGGATCACTCAATCTTTTCAACAGCCTCGCCTTAACGTCTGTGAAACAATACTTTCCGTCTACCAGGATGTCATGAAACATATTATGTATTACTGGCAGTGAGTCTTGCATGTAAGCTTACGATCCGGAAATAGACGATTAGTCGGCTGAATATCGGGGTAAAAGTGAGCCGAAGTTGAAAGAAAAATTGTGAAAAAAGGGTTTCTATTTCTTGCTCAGTAATGCATATATTTTTACTATTTCAGGAACAATGTCTCAAAAACTCGACAATTTAGTCTCTTAACTGTAAATTTTGAAATAAATAGGTGATCTGATGCTTTACTTTATGCGTTGAAAAGGATTTGTTAAATCTATCGAGTCATTATGTATTTTTTTTGCTTAGGCCTGATGTCGTGTTTGGATATACAAATTTTAAGTGTAGAGAGTGAATAGGCCGGAAAAGCAAATCGTTTTGGAATTTGTCATGCATTGTAGCAGCTGCACGGTGTTGCTGTCATAGAAAAAAAGAAAAAAGATAACACGTCACGAGTAGTAAAACGTTTAAAACTTCATTAATACAAGCACAGCGCAACATTAGCTGCTCACATCTCCAAACATATAGTATACACACATATAGTATACACACATATATAGCAGCAAATGTAAAGGAAAAAGTGCACACTTAACTGAAACAAAACGACGTTAACAGCAGAATCGATGAACGGGGCACAGAAAGGGAAACGAAAAGTGTAAAATAGCACGAAATCCGCTACTAACCAATTTTCCATCATCGCCAGCTGCTGCTTGGATGGCA
The DNA here is from genome assembly GCA_027475135.1 of Bactrocera correcta. Classification (NCBI taxonomy): domain Eukaryota; kingdom Metazoa; phylum Arthropoda; class Insecta; order Diptera; family Tephritidae; genus Bactrocera; species Bactrocera correcta. The sequence continues at coordinate 22,566,369 of CM050327.1, read as the reverse complement.
CAGAAATGCAACGCTTGCTTTATTTGCTTCGTTGCAGTTTAGCACATACATACGTACACATATGCATACACTACCGCATGTGCGTGTGGTTGTATGCCGTTCTCCAAGCGCGCATTTCGCAACAAATCAATAAGGCGTGATCGGAAGCATGTGTGTCGTTTTTTCCACTTGCGCCAACTGCCAACAAGTCTCTTCCTTTTTTTTTTATTTTCTTTTGAAAATGCACGAAGATGCAGCAAATCAAAAACTTCATTTATCTGTGAAATTCGATTTTCAGAAATAATGATATCGTTGTCTTGTACATTTTCCTACGCAGTGTTGTAGTGAAGAATGCATGTGAAATGGGTTTTCGGTTAGTTGGTAAGATAGTATGGGTTAAAGGTTATATTGGATTATAGTTTATGTGGTATTAAAGGTTATGCTGAAGTTGGAGTTAAGTTGCATTAAGTTATGGCTAACTATGTAAGTAAAAGTGCCTTTGTAGTTTAAAGTCTTTAATTAACATAGAATTTTGAAGAATACGCTTTCTTTAAGAAAGATTAGTTTTGCATTCATTGGAAAGGTCTCAGCATTAACATAAATGTAAATCAATATACTTGTAGTGAAATAATTTAGTATGTATTACACGTAGAGTCTAAGTTTTCTTAGAAATTTTTTGACCTCTTGTTAGGTTAGGTTTAATTGGTTGAGGTTAGCTGTTTAGGTAGTTTGTTAAAATTTTGCATGATACTTGAAGATTATAATATTTGGTTTTGGTTAGCTTATATATTCGTATTATAGGTAATGCCACATTAGGTTTGATTAAACAACAGGGTTTGTCCGGAAAGTAATAGGACTGATTTTCTCCCGTCGCGACTGAACTTCCGAGCGTGCGCGGACCGACTAAATTCGGTAGAGGAGTATGAATGAGTAGCTGGTCAGTTGTTTCCGAGCATCTGTAGAGTCAGGACAAACATTTTCTCGCGACGTGTATCATTGACTGGTGCAAGCCGAAAATGCAGCGTTCGTTAGAGCAAAGGTGGAAGTGTGCCAAGAAAATTTTAACATGTGTGAAAGGGACCCCCAATTTTTGAATAACGGAATCATAGTTGACGAGTCATGGATCTTTGAGTATGAAGCCGAGAGAAAAAGACCATCTTCTGAGTGGCACACGCCGGGCTCTTCTCGCCCAAAAAATGGAAGAATGAGCAAATCCAAAATTAAAACGATGTTCATTGTCTTTTCTAACATCAAAGGCATCATCCACCATGAATTTGTTCTTCCTGGGCAAATTGTCGGTAAATCGGGTCCAACAAGACATCGCAACCGATTGGTATTTCTGCCAATCCCATCTCAAACCGCCTTTCATGTGAACAGCTACCGAACCAAGGTCGGCATCCCAATGTTTCCGCAGGCGCCCTAAAGCAAAGATGTGGCTCCCCTCGGACTTTTTTTGCTTCCTTGCCTGAAAAGGCCGATGAAAGGCAAGCATTTTGAGATGACAGAGGGCATCCAAGCAGCTCGCTCTCAAGGCCATTCCGGAGCATGCCTTCCGTGACGCCTTCAATGCTTGGTTGAGTTAGGAATTGGTTTGAAACTTAGCTGATGTAGGTTAAGATAGGTAATGTGGGATTAACTCTATTTCATACTAGACAAGGCTCATTTAGTTACATCCTGAGATGCTATATATATATATAGGCATAATTTAGGACTATCAGGATTTGGTTAATACGTGACTACGTTTAAGAAAAACTACTATCAGTCCCATATATTTTTAAATTATGTAAGTTTGAGTTATCATGATTATTGTTGGAAATTACGAGTACGATTCTGGGTGTGATCATCAAATATTATTTTCAAAAGATCAGATCTTCGATTTTTATAGCTAACATGAATATTAATCTTTAAGGTTAAATAATATTTAGGAATTGATCACGGCTACGGAATTGTTGATAATGTTGCCAAAGTGTTTTGAGGAGTCTTTATTATACATACAAATATTTGAGTGGCACAAAACGTTCAGTGAAGGTTGTTAGATCATCGGAAAATTGCCTTAGGCAGTCCACCACTGCCTTAAAGCATGATAACATCGAAAAGACCTAAACCTTTTCTAAAAATGACGTCGTGTAGAGGTCGCAAAAGAGGTGCTTGATGATTTACCAAACATATCATTGCTGGTATTGAGAGTCGAATATGTCGTCAAAACTGTCCAACAATATATGCCATGATGGTGATCTAAAAATGAGCCTCAACCGAAAAAAACACGTTAAAGCCGGTAATGCTCATTATTCTCGTTTATTACCATGGTGTGATTTATTATGACCTAATTCGTTCTACAGGCTCCCACGATCGAAAAGGAATATTGCTTAGCCATTTAGAGATGTTTAAGTAAAGCAATTCGCCATCGACCAGATTTTTATACAGAAAGTTCATGAATTTTTCACGACAATAATGAGCAGTCAAATTCTTGCATGAATGTGACCGACTTTTTGGCCAAACACGAAAAGACAGTGACCGCTAAGTTCCAGTATTCGTCAGATTTGGCTTCCTGTGACGTTTTCCTGTTTTCAAAACTGGAAAATTCGCTTCGGACTTAGTGTTGCAGAAACATGCTATTTGGGCCTATTTTGGAGGCGATAATAAAATAAGTGAAATATTTTTTTTTGTTTTGACAGTCCGGGTCATTTCTGATCAGATGGCATACCAAAACTAAAGGTACTCGAGTTCGCTGCCCGATCTTGATTTTTGGTATACCTTTAAATGCAGTAGTATCGACATGTATTAGGATCTTAGATCTTTCTCGGTTCTTTGAACTATTTATCAATTTTTTTTTGTTTGCGTTGTTCGACTAACTGAGGCCCTACAAATATATATATTACTTAAGTGAAGTAAATATAAATATTTTCTTTTCCAATTTTAAAATTTCAATTTAGTTCATGTATTCTTCACTAGTTCTTGGACTTCCTTTTCTAAAGTAGTGTCACTCAGTGATGGATTAATTTGGCTAAGGGAGGGATTAGGAGTTCAAAGTAAAAAAATACATTTTTTGCGAATTTATTTCATATATATGGATTGAGTAATTTATTTCGGACCTTTTTTGCATTCTTGATCACACTTTGGCAATATAGGACAATTTTTCGTCACTTTTTTAGTTCATTTCATTGATATCGTGCAAGCAAATACTTTAAGTGAAGGCTCAAGCTTCGAATTGGATTTGTTTGTGGGACAAAAATCCAATTTAACTGCCTTAAAAACAACTGATTCGGTTGCAGAAAAGCGAATTGCAATTGTACTGATGTATAAACTTACTCATGTGAAATTCTTAGCTGTAAAAATCACTTCAAACCGGTTGAAAGCTTATTAAAAATAATGCGAACTTTACGAAGCTTTTTATTGCTGCACTAAAAATCAGGAGATAGAGAGAGCTTTTTTCCAAAAACTTGTATTGCATTAAAAAAATCCATCTCGTTTCTGCGGCTAATCCGTTGCTTGTTGATTCTTTTTCTTTTTCCTTGTGCCATTAGTATAAGCTATCGTTTAACTTATTTAACGGCAGCAAGCTTTTTAATATCTTTTTCGTGATGAGTTGAGTTAGCTGTGTTTAAAAGAAAATATTAATCCATTAAATTGGCCATAGCTTTTCACCAATATTAAACATTTACGAGTGAAGGAAAGTTTTAAAAATAATTTATGTTGCTCTTGAACTTTATTAAGAGTTTTAAAAACAAATCACTTACACACACATACATACAAACACACTTACCAAAAGCATATTTCAGCCACCAAACAATGCTATGCATGCATGTGTGTGTAATTTTTATAACAACTTTAATTACATTCTCATTGTGGTCGGCAATTAACGCTTAATTAATTACCCATTCAAGAGTGGCAAAAATAAAATAAAAATAAAATAAAATTTGCACTTGCAATTTACATTTAATTGCAATTTACACTAGCTTGCCACACTTTATAGCGAAATTATGTGCACACATTTGCGTAAAATGCACATTTTCATGTGCAACAACAAGGCGTTGCAACGCGCATTTTCTTGCTGCAATAAAAACGGCCGCTGAATAAACGGTGAAAGTCGTTGCAGACAGGGTTCTATGTCAGTAGTGGTTACAAGTAATGGCTTTTCTCATTTTTAGTAGCATTAGTTGGTGGAAATAAAGCGAGATAGCGCTGCTACTTTGACATTTGCAATGAATTTTAGAGTATTTCACACCGCACTACGCGGCGTATACGTAACCTACTTGCTGAAGTGATCATTTGAGTGCAAGTTTGTGGAGGGGAAAAATTAAATAACTATTGCTTAAATTTTAAGTGTAATATGAAGTTTTCACTATTTTTTAGACTAATTTGATTTGCGTATCTACTCTTTCTTAAAATTTGCTTTATGTTTTCTTCTTATTTTCGGAAATATCTTTGCGAGTTAAAGGATTATGTCCATTTGCAAGCCAAAAAAATGTGTATGAAAATCGGTGAGTTTTGAAAAATTGTAGATTCCTTGCTTCCGTAGAAGAAAATTTTTCGGCTTAAAATTATTTCAAAACCAAAAATAAAAAAAATATTATTTTCTCTTGCATGATTGTGACTGACTTTTTGGCCAAACACGGCAAGAGAGTGATCGTTAAGTTACCGTATTCGCCAGATTTGGCTTCCTGTGATTTTTTTTTGTTTTCTAAACTGGAAAATACGCTACGGCCCTAGTGTTGTGCAAACATGCTATTAATATTTGGACCTATTTTGGAGGTGATGATAAAAATGTTTATTAAAATAAGTGAAAGGTTTTTTGACAGTCCGGGTCGATTCTGATCATATGGTATACCAAAAACTAAGGTGTTCGCGTTCGCCGCTCGATCTCGATTTTGTGTATACCTTTGCAGGCATTAGTATTTTCTTAGATAAATACAGGCAATGATCGAGGGACTAGGCAAATATTAGAATTTTGATATAAGGTTCCCAAAAAAAATTGTTCTTTTTTTTTGTAAATTACACTTTTGAGTGGCTTAAAAAATCGAAATTATTATTCTAAATCTTATTCTATCCATCATTACCGGGCAATTATACCTCAGAAGGTTGTGGGAAAATTAAAAAAAGACTCGAAAAAAGGCATCGTTGACTTACATATATTTTTGGCTAAATGTTTTCTCATATGCCAGTTATCAAGTTAGAGTGGACATCCATTGAAATTTATGCTTTTTGTTCGTTTCGATAAACGTGTGTCATTTCTGCCTTCATATATCGTTCAGTAGCTTAACTGCAAACCCGATTCTTGCAATTGTCAGCTGTTAATATGCGACTTAGAAAGCCAAAGTTTGATAAAAAATAGCAGAAACATGAATCGAGTAAGCTCTTCAAGATTTGCTGATTAAGCAAACAAATATAAATAGGAAGCAAAGCTCACTAATAAATTTTAAATTTTAATAGACTTATGAGATGTTCAAAGCGAACCAAATATGGTGAATAAATTGGTTAGACGTAGAGCCTGGATTATATGTTGAAACCAAGAAAGTCTTTTGGTGATCTTTACTTAAAATTTTTTCGCATAGAAATCGTGGCTCTTGGCTCGATTCTTGTGACCACACCACAATATACTCAACAATAGCCATCTTTGATTCGCAATTTCTCTGCTCGCTGTCCTTGAGCGCTGCTGTTTTGTCAAAAATTTTACATGTGAAAATAAAAACACAGTTAGCGAGTTGAATTTGTTACAAGAGTGTATGCGGATATCGCTTTAAAGTAGCATTAAAGCTATCAAAATTTATTTTATAAGTTTTAGACCAGCTTTAACTCTTGACTCAAACTCTCAAAATTACTTTTTATTTATTTTAAAAATTTTAAAAACTTAAAATATCTGAAAAAATAATAATTGTTTATAGAAAACTCGAACGAGTAGTTGCTAAAATGTAATTTTATGAGGACAGAAACATTTTTTCCAAAGAGAGGAGTTCTCAGTCAGTCACCTAGAAAAGCTGGCTTGTTGGATTCGCTACTGGCTAATGCTCAGGAAAGCAAACAAAAATCAATTTATATCGATTTTTAGTACCAATTTTGAGTACAATTTTCTTCATGAAGTAATTAACTTACGTAATAGTTTATGTCACCAAAAAATTTGCATTTTTAATGAAATATAGGGAGCTACTGGTGGGGACGACAAGCGACGCCATATTTTTCCCACTTTTTTGACATTTATCTTTAGTAAAGTTTGCATTTCATCATGGAATGATATACGATCCAAAAAAAGAGCGCTTCGTCCAATTTATGGTCTAGTGGAAGAATTTGAATCAAAATTTGGCACTGCTCAAATACTCCTGACCCAGTGAGACAAACAGGTGCCCGTTGAGGGAGACCCAAATCAGTCTCTAACATGTCGTTCTCCTTATATGATCAAATTGACGGAAGAACTGAAGCCGCTATGTTCTTGAATTGGGCTGAGCAACAACTTGAAAATGATCCGGATTTTCATCGAAAAAATCGAAATCGAAAATCACTTTCAGCAATGAGGCTTATTTCTGGCTGATTGGCTTCGTCAAAAAGCAAAATATGCGTTATTGGTTAGGCAGCAAACTACATGTTTTCCATGAGTCACCATTGCATCCTACAAAAAAAAAGTACGGATTGGTGAGGTTTATAGGTCGGCGGCGTCAAAGGGCCGCACTTCTTCGGTGATGATCAAGACCGGCACGTTGCTGTGAATGAGAATCGCTACCGCTTAATGATAACCGAATATTTTAGGTCGGAATTGGATGATGTGGACAGGACGGCGCCATAAGCCACAAAGCTAATGTCACAATCGGTTTAATAAAAACCAAGTTTGATGAATGTGTTATCTCACGAAATGGTCTAGTCGATTGGCCGCCTCGGTTGGTCTATGCAAACAAGCCAGCGACGGTTGATGATCTTCGTATCGGCCAATTTATGCCTGAAAACCGCCGAGTACCATACATAATAGCATCAAATGTACTTTCACAAAAATAAAGAATTTTATTAATATCCCAAACCGTTATATAAAAAAAAATTTAACAAAATTCACTCAAATTTGTGCGAGGATGAACTAGTTTAAAATTGGGCCAAATATTTTATGTAAGGAGCTTAAACAGATGGCTTTGGACTAATTTAATCAGATGGTATTTCATTTGTAACTCACCTAAACTATTAATATTGGATTGGTAGAATTAACTGAAGATTCCTTTATGCTTGATTTATTCATTATAAAACCATTATGAATCACACTTTGGTGCGGAGCTTAAATATTAACGATATGTCTAAAAGTCAGGGTTCGTTTACCCCTTTTGCTACCAAAAACTTGACGAATCGATATTCGAAAAATCAAAAAAACAATATTTTTTTATTTGATTGACTGCCATTTGAATACATTTTAATTTAAAAATCACTGCATACACTTTTATTTATAAGCGCAATTTTGTGTTCCAACTCATTGGAGAGTTTAAAACTGTCAAAGACAGAAGAGACGTAACGATGGTCATTTGTTTATTAGCCATTTTCAATTTATTACGCTCTTCTCGTCAATCATTTTTCATATGCAAATTGTTATGTATGCATGTATGTGTGTGCATCTAGATTAAAGAATGCAATTCTGTACATTTATATGTATATATATGTGTGTATGGTGAATCGTATCGAGTTTCGTTTCATAGAAAATTTGAAGTTGGCAGCTGTGGAGCAATGCATGGAAAAGTGCTTAATTGACATGCAATGCATTTGCTGGATATTGAAATATTTTTGACAGTTTAGCAGGAAACCACTGGTCACAAACACACAACTCAATTTATGGATGATGAATGCCGTTGGGTATAAACCGTCTATGCACAATCACTTAAATCGGAAATATAGCGAGATATACACAACTATAATCTCATATACCGTTATATACATTTGAATAAATATATATACTTACATATGTATGTGTAAGGATGTATGAGAAGCACTAGCAAATTTATAGTACATTTTGCTGCACAATTGTTTTTATGCGCTTTTCTACTAACACTAACGAGTTTAGTTGGCCGGATTGTTCGCTGAAAATATTTTCTGACACTTTTTCAAACTGACTTTATCACAGTTTTTATTGTTGTTTTTACAAATTGAATAGTTTTCGATGATTATTCATTTGGTACTTTGCGTTGTTGAATTTTTTCTGTTAAACAGCATTTAGGGATAATTGCGTGTCATCGATTTTTTCAATAATCGATATTTTGAATTAATTTATATGTATTTTTTTGAAATAATCGACATTTCGAAATAATTATAATTCGATTTTCCAATAAGCAATATTTTGAAATAAGTTATATGTATTTTTTTGCAAAAATCGATATTTAGAAATTATAATTTATCGATTTTCCAATAATCGATATTTTGGAATAGATTAATTTTTGGAAACAAATTCCTTGGCTTAGTTTCAATAATTGATATTTCGAAATAATTATAAATCGATTTTTCCAATAATCGATATTTTTCGGAAATAAATATTTTGGCTCAGTTTCTTCTTATACGTTGACACATTTTCATTTTTTCTAGCCAAGATTTTATTATTAACACTAATCGATCGACCGATCGATTATTATTATAGAGGCGACTAATATCTGACGATATCGATTTTCAAGTTGGCACAAATATAGTATAATATATTTATCGCTTTTTAACTATATTTGGCAGCTGATCATATTATTATCATTAAATCCGCCGACCGATATTTTAAATATATTTTTTCGTTATCAAATATGTTTATCGATTTCATATTACAAATTTGACATCCCTGACTTCTAAAGCTAAAAATAGGAATGTGTGTCTCCTGTTGAAGTAAAATTTATATTTCATGTGAAATTTGACTTTTTTATGATAAGAGTTATTTCATAACTTTTAATTGTTCTGACTTCATTTGTATATTTTTTTTATTGAAAAATTGGCTAATAGTTCTACTTGGAAGTAAAAATAATTTACTTGGATTCGGATTCAGATATTACTCAATGTTATCTCTGACGCAGGCAAGGTTCCACAACTTTAAAGCTGCCCCTGAGTAGCTGATGGGTTTTATGAGAAGTGACTTCATGACAGAGATTCGAGAGACACTGTCTACCGAGTAGCGACAAAACATTCCGTTGTTAGTCGGAAACTGCGACAGATCTATCTACTTCAACAGAGAAGTTGTAAAACCAGTTCGTTTTCTTCCTTAATAAATTTCTTTATTCAGTTCGATTAGATCGAAGGAGATACCGAGATAACTTAACCTTTCACCTACTAAATTTAATTTTGAAGAGACTTCGAAAAATTAAAAATCGATATCAAAACTATCCCTTACTAAAAAGTATTTTTATTAAATTTAGTAAGTATAGTTATATAAAACTAGTTATTATGTGTTGGAAAAATAAAATTAAAGCCTTTTAATTTATCGCCATAATCTATACCGCATAGAATACAAGTACAATATACTACGTATATTCAATCACTTCGTCGCAAAGTTAATTCTTAAATTTATGATAGATAAACGCATAAATTGAACCTTCTTGAAGTCACAGTGCCTCTCAAACGTTCATTGGGTATGTTATGTGCATAAAAATCAATCATAAGTTCATAACGGCATAAGTACAACGTCTCACATGAAGCAATATGCTTTGGATAGAGTGCAAAATTTCATTCAAATACTCATCTGTACGCACATGAGCGCTTCAGAAGTGGTTTGATATGGAATTTCCAATCAACAATTCTCAAGAGAAAATATTGCCAATACAAAGTTATGTAGATGTGAAACGGCATATTTCACCTAACCATACGTTTTATGTAGTTACTCATAGAGGGTTCATATAAACAAGTACTTGTATGTATGTACATAAGTGTGCGATATTGATTGCAAAATTGCTTCTTGCCATTTATTGAACTGTTGCAAGAGTTGCCCATAATTTTTAATTTCAGTCTTCTATAAGAAATATTTTTCTTACATTCTAGAGGATATAGATGACATTTATATTTTGACCATTTTACAGAGATAAATATGTATATTTTTTCCTAAGTTATTAGGGATCATATTTTTTATAAAGGGCGATCCCTTTCGAGGTTCCCTTCTTTTTTATAGAAAAAAATTAGAAACTTTAATGAAACTAATGTTTATTATCATTCGAAAGAACATTATTTGGCATTTATTTTTGGAAGATTGTCTCTTTCAAATGTTGCCGCGATGTTACCAGATGGTCCATCCGTTGAGTCCAATTTTCGATGACTCGTTCGAGCATTTCGACTGATAACTGGCGAATGACAGGCATGATGTTTTGCTCTAAGGCCTGAATCGAAGCGGGATCGTTCGCATAGACATCAGATTTTACATATCCCCACAGGAAAAAGTCTAACGATGTCAGATCGCACAATCTTGATGGCCTATCGACCGGCTCAAAACGTGAAATTATCTGCTCACCGATTTTCTCTCAATAAATCCATTTTTTAATGCGATATGTGGGAAGTGGAACCGTCATTTTGAAACTAAATGTCGCCGAGATTACGAGTTTCAATTTCAGGCATCAAACTTGTTGGTTAGCATATATATTAATGTATATATCAAAAACTTAATCATGAGGGACAATTTTAATTTTTTTTTATCGCTGGTGTATTAATTTCTACAGAGATGAGTGATATTTGTATAAGGATTTGCTATAATTAATTAAAATAAAATTTTTACGAAGTTATCTCCTAATCTTTATGGATACCTGGCTCAAAAATCAAAATTATATTTAGCAACAGAAAGATGCAGTGTTCTACTTAGTCGTGCAGTATTGGGTTTATTGAACAATACCTTTGCCTATACTCGTATGTATATATGTATAAATGTAAATGCACATAAACTTTCTAATCATAAAATCTTTGTTTGGTTTTTCGTTTTATTGGCAATGCAAACAATTGCTTCCACACGCCAAATTGTCAAGCCAATATTGCTGCAACAATAAATTCGTTACATTTTTATTTTTACCTTTCATGGCATGCCATATTTTGCAACTTACCAATACCACAATGGCATGAAATATTTGTCAGCAAAGCAATTTATTAATTAAAAAATAACGAATAAGCAATGAAATACAGTTTTCGGTGTCTCCATTGCACATAAATATGTTTCCACGCATGTACGCAGATATATGTATGTGAATTTGTAGACTACACATACATATGTATATGTATAAAGGACTTTTGCACGGGAAGGAAATACCCGAAACAAAAAAATCTAATAATTCCCACATCGTATGCGACTAGTAATAAAAACAATGTCTGAATGGGCCACTGCAAGTGTGTGTATGCAAGTATGTACGGATATATGTGTGAATGAATGAATTTGTATTGTACAATAACTACCTGCGTGGATATTAAAAAAGGCAATAAAAACCAAGGTATCAGCATTACAATGTCAAAAACCTTGTGGGGGAGAAGTAGAATAGTCAATGCGCCATAACGGCAAATATTGGATAAAGTGTTGGAAAATTTATCCTTGTTATGGTACGATATAGGTGAGGGAGGTAAAAAAAAAAAGAAAATCGGATTCACGTGAGAATATAAACTTTAGATATGAAATTGTTTTTGATTTTTTATATGTAATATGATGAAATAAATATTAAACGCAGTTCATGGAACATTTGGCTAAGAAAAAATATTTCGTTAGATTAGCAGTTTTCATTGAAACCGGATATCGAAGAGAGAGCCAAAAAGGCATCGATTGCCTTATGCTGCTGTAGAGCAGCCTTTGGCAGCCGAAAGCGATTCTCTGGCTCTACGACATCATGGTCAAGTCCATTATGTATGGCGCGAAAGTTGGTATCAGAATCAGAGAGTCTGGGTTCTTAAAAACACTTTGACTTCAAACAGGATGACTTGGATCATGGAGGCGGCTCCTTCGCTGTCCATATACCGACGAGGGAGCTGTGTGTTGGAAGAAGCCGTTTGAGGAGAGGGGCAGTGGGCTTCTTTTCGAATGGGTCAAAGCTTGGGGGGATAGCAAAGCGGCGATATTAGCCTTAAACTCATTTAGAGTGCGTTCAGGGTTGTTCAATGAGTGTTTAACCTCGCTATCAACCGCATTGAATGTCTTTGTGAATAGACTGGAATGGGTCCCGGACCATAGCGGAATCGCAGGGATAGCATCGGTAGAATGGGAGCGGGTCGGTGTTCCAGTATCCTTTTGTGTTCTACTACTAGATAGCCACCATCGATACTTGCGCTGTCGCAAAATCCTTTTTGGTTCAAGATCGATTACAGGAAATCTAGTCATCTCTTTGCCATCAGTAAGGCTAGTTTCTCCCTAGTTGTGTAGTTTTTAACCGGCCACTCCTCTACTGACTTCCATTTAAGCTAATCTGTACTTCTATCACAGCGCGATGTCTCCACAAGAGGGTATAAAGTTAAAAACGATATATATCTGACATCTGATCAAAAATGACCCGGAATGAACCAATTAAACTTTGCTCGCTCGCTTGAAAATCTTGCTAATTATTTGAGTAGCACACAGCATTTGGTAAAGGTCGTGAACCCGTCGAAAATTTGCCTGTCTCCGTCAATCAATGCTTGTCTTATTAGAATCAAACATACAACATATCTTATGAATCGATGAATCCACTGAGTATGAGACGTTGCAATGCTAGACTCATACCAAAATACATGATTTTTTTTTAAAAAACGTCGTTGAGTAGAGGCCGCATAAGGTGTGGTATATTAGACAACATAGCCGAGAACCCTACATTCAGCAAAACGCATCACTGCTGGTGCCAAGACGTGGGATTGAGAATAGAGCGTCGAAACTGTTCTGCAATTTGCACAAGAAATGAGCTGAAACAGAAAAATGCAAAATTTGGTGAGGGTACTGAAGATCATATACCAGCCTAGATTGAAAACATGAATTTTGTTGAATTTTGTTTGTCAGTACAGGCAAAATGATCAGCTGTAAAATTAAATACGATGCATCTACACAAGTATTGAGCTTAAGGATTCTGAATCTACTTATTTATTCAACTAATTAAAATTTAATTCCGAAGGAAAATTATACCCACTAAATGAAGCTGTGATAGTTCCAGTTCTAACATACATTATTATTTAGATCATCCCTTCAATTGCAGATAAATAGTACACATTAATGGGTTTATACTCTTTATCTATTAATAACAAAATATCAGAAAAAATTAGGTTTGGGAAAGTTGGTAAATGTTAGAAAATGTATGTAAAGGGTACCTTTAAAGAAAACAACATCAAAAATTCATTTCTCGAGCACTGAAAAAGAATTGCTTGATCGGAGAATAAAAATCTAGTGAACTGGGTCTGTGAATTGATTGTCAAGATGACAAGTATTGCATGACGATGATGCTATGTGGTATCACTAGAAAATGATTTTTCGCTTAGTGTCAGAACTGTGGAAAGTACTTAGTAGTTTGCCATAAGGTACGGTAAATGTAAGGCTTTATAAAGGTAGCTCATTTTAATGGCATAATTGCCTACTAGTCTTACTTATACCAGTTTACGCCAGTTGTTTGTTCGATTTACTATTCGGTAAGATTTTATGTATTTAATCTATGTTTGTTCTGGAACTTGAAAAAATAATTGATAGAGAATATTACCAAGTCATTGTACATATGTGAGGAAAGATAAATTTCATACAAGGAAGATGAAATATTCTCTTAATTAAGGCGACAGATATATGCTGGCACCATGACAATGGTACTGGAGTAATACTACGAATTCAGAATACATTATACAAAGGAAGTAAGTGAAGTGGAAACTATACATTAGATATATTTGTGTGATTCATACTCTAAGCTAAAGAGGAGGAAATACTGTTGAATAAAATACTTTTTGACGAACTGAAGTATACAAAAGTTCACTGACTGCTTCAACTACCCTCATGTACCAGGGACTTCATTTAGAGCACATTATAATGCCTACTTCAGCTCTCCAGCCATTTATTGGCTGAGCTAACGTTTTCTTAAGTCATGCTTGAAAATAAAAACCCTTTTAAATAAAAATAACTACCATAAAATAATTAAAAAATATTTAAAAAAGACTTAAGTTGAATTTTAGTAGGAAAAATAGAGTGCCAGTGATGGATGACTGAACGGAACAGACGATTTTTGCACTTTAGTTATTACATACTTATTTTAATGGCTGGTGATAACTAAAAAATACGAAGAGAGTGCCAAAATAAAAGCAGAAAAGCACAAAAAAAGAAAGAAAATTAAAAAGGAATAATGAAAAAAACGGAAAAGTGAGGAAAACGAGAAAAAAAAGAAAAGCAGAAAAAATTAATTTGTGAATGTAAAAAACAGAAGGCAAAAAGAAGAAGCGAAATGTTGAAAATTTCTTTTGGCAAAGCAAAAATGCTGGCGGAGCGGAAGTGGCAAATGAAAAAGGAAGGTGGCAAGGTATGGCAAAAAGTAACAACTTAGCGCAAAAGTAGTAATTGAAAAAATTTAGTAGCACTTATATAAATAAATATATGTGTGTATGTGAGTATAAATGAGTGCTCATTGCAAAAAGGGTTGTAGTTGTGCGGGAAATAATGAAATACTGCAGTACTCAAGAGTCTTAAAGGAACAGCAAACAGTTAGAGAGGGCAAGAAATAGCGGTTGGCGTAAAATTTGAAGCTGACGAAGCTAGCGTGTATACATAAGTACATGTTTAGGTGTAGGGGTGTGCGTGGGTGCGTCTGCGTGGCTCTGAGTCCCAACATACATACATATAGAATACATGTATTTGTAGTTGTAGTTTTTGCAGTACATTTATTCAAGTTTCTCGTGTATAACTAAAAGAAGCTGGTTCAAAGAGAATAGAAAGGAAAAAAAACAACAGTACAACAACAACAAAAACAAAATTTAAGTAATTGTGGTTGCCTGCTCAAACACAAAGTATGGGTAAGAATTAATTTAAATGAACTAACGCTCACAAACAGTTCACGAGAGGGCGGGCTAAGTGGGCATGGCTGACGGAAGTGTTAACTACTAATTGAGATGCCATGTACTTACATACAAAAACATATATATATAACCGTACCTAGTTTGTGTAATGAGTGACAAAGCCGCGCATTTTTCATGCCAAGGACCAAACCGGCAGCGCCGCAAAAGTCACGAAGACAAAAGTGGCGGAGTGCTATATTATGTTGTATAAGACGGCAGCAAGCATAAGCAACAAAGGCGTAAAACAAGAAAAAAGCTGGTTGAGGGTATTGAGCGCGTAAGCCTCTGAAGAATTTATTGAAATAAGAACAAATTTGTTGACGCCGTGGCGGGAAGGTGTGCGGCCGTTACTTAAGCTGCAAAGTCGGGTTTTGTCAGCCTGCAAATGAGTTGGGCAAATTTAATTTTTTTCACTCATTTTTACATAATTAAAAGCGCGGTAAGTTAAATATATGCCAAAGCATGCTTTGTTGCGTATTTTGTGGCACAAAAGATGACAAGCTAGCTTCGGTAATAGTCAGGATAAAGAGCAATTAAGAAGTCGCAACGCGCGCTTGCGGACTCACCTACTTGTTACCATGTTACATAAGATAGCATAGATATTTTTAGCACTTTATGTATATACATACATATATTTATATATTTTTTTTGTAAACCATATTTTATAGGTTATGTATAAAAGCCATTGAGAAACCGCATAAAAACCATTTTTGACACAAATTATCTAGTGTCTGATGTTGAGCGCCATTATTATTGTTGCGCTCAAAGCAAAAACACCAAAAAAGTAAAAAATAAAAATAAAATGCGCAAAAATTTATGCATGAACGCTATTAGAAGTACGCAATTATTTTTCAGCTGACTGAGAGCGGCTTAGTTGGCGGCAACGGAGTTTGCGTTTGCTATTCGCCTCAGCGGCACTTCAGTCCCTTTAAGTGCGCAAAATATCAGAATTCGAAAAATGCGGCTATGATACCCTTCAGAGGCGCATTTCTTATGGCTTAAAAGGGTATAAAATGTCCTTTATCTTGGGTTTTGACGAGTCAATTCGTATGGTAGCTATATGTTATATTGATCCGATTTGAACAATATATTTGGAGATTGGAGCACTGCTTTAGGTAATAATCTGTGCCAAATTTCGTGAAGTTATCGCGTCAAATGAAAAAGTTTTCTATACAAGCCCTTGATTCGGATCATTCAGTTTGTAGGCCAGCTATATGCTATAGTAATCTGAGCTGAACAATTTCTTTGGAGATTGTAGCGTTGTATTCAATAATCAGCTAGGTAAAATTTTGTGAATATATCTCATAAAATTAAAAAGTTTTCCATACGGTGACTTGACTTTGAACATTCAGTTTGTATGGCAGCTTTATGCTATAGTGATTCGATATTGACAGTTCCATCAAATATGCAGCTGTTTTCGGAGAAAAGGCTGTCTGCAAAATTTCAGTTCGATATCTCGAAAACTGAGGGACTAGTTCGTGTGTATACAGATAGACATAGCCTATTCAGGGTATAAGTATTAAATAAAATATGGCACAGTGGCCCGATGTCTATGCTTATAGCGAATGCGCATTAGTGTACAATATTTTATGTTTTTTAGGAATTTTTTAATTTTTATTTTTAGAATTTTTGTTGTTGATTTCCTTGTTAAAAACCCTTACATTTCAGTGCGGTTTTCGATGGAATACGCACAAGTGCTGACACATACACAGAAATATACAGTAGATAGTTGCTTTGAAATCGCCATTTGTTGACTAACGGTACAATTGTGAAATTGACTTACATTTTGCTTTTAATTGGAATGCCCAGTTTTACGCGATGATCGCCGTTAACGAGCAGCTATCGCTACAATATCAGTGTTGTCTGCAAAATAGTAAAAAATAATAATTTTTAGATATTTTTATAAGTAAAAAAAAATTCCTAAATAATATTCTAAACAAAAATCGAATAGAACGCTCTTTTCGGTTCGCCAAAAAAATTGTGAATTGACGAATCGAACATACTGGTATAAATCAGAAATACTGGCCCAACCTTATAGCGTTGGAATAGAAAGAACTTATACAAATTTGATGAGCTACAGACGTACATTTATGTATTAAAATCAATGTGTTTCAACGTTCTTTAGTAAATATGAAGAACACGGATGTGGCGAATCGAACAAGTAACTGGTATAAATCATAGAGACTGACATTTTTTTATTATTACTTTAAATATAATTGCAAGCTGTCAAAAGTTTGCAATACTGCGAATCGAACATGAAACTGGTATAAATCAAAAATACTGGCATAATCATATACCTGTGCAATAGAAGCAGATTATATGATACAAACCGGGGTTACATGGGTTACTCACGTACTGTTCTTCATTAAAATCAATATGTAATAAGTAAGTCGTGAAGTAACAGGTATAAGTCATATAGATTGACATATTGTGGGGAAAGGTATAGAAAAAGTTTGTTGATTGCAATATTTTAATGTTTTATGGTTTATGCTCCGAGGAGCTAGTGGAAAAACTAAAAGGAACTTTTGTCAAGCGACTATAAAAAAAGATTTCCTCATATAAAATATGTCATAACCTATTCTAAGAAAGTGGATAGGTAATAGTGGTATAGTTGATTAAGACCGTGTCAGAAAGGGTACGTTGATTCCGTAGCGGAGAGTATGCAACTGACAACTGAATTGAATATATGTACATATGTATTTTTATGAAGAGCAACAGATTAGTAGACAAATTATCAACTTTTGCATATGACAATGTATTCAATTTAGATTTGACGTTGGCGATTATGAAGAACAGCTGCCGTCTTTAAGCCAACTACGCGGCGAGCTCAAGTGAAAAAGATATTCACCCCTCGCCAGGGGTTGTGCGGTGGGTTTGGGACCCGACTCGTAAAAACCTCACCCAATGAAAATAACACAAGATTGGCTTAGAAACATAAAAAATTCAAAACAAAGTGGAAATTCTTTTTTTAAAATAAAACTCGATTGACTGACATATCACGCCTGTCTTCGTAGAGGAAATTATAAAAATGCCATTTTCGAAAAAATATATGCTGGAGCATATTTATTTTTAATAATTACTGCTCACAGCATTATGAAATGCATTTTAGAGAGACTGTATACATCATTGCTCTATAACTCGACACGCTTATTTTTGTTGTTGCACATCTGTCAAAATTTTTCAATGAAACTGTCAGCAACTGACGGCAAGGCGCACAATCGTATTACATTCAAACATTTAACGGCTTACTTATGTACTTTTACAAATGCATATATACATACATGCATGCACTTGCATATGTATTTATGTAGACGCACTAACAACAATAACAGCATGTATTGCAGCTGTAAATTGCAGAAATCACTCGCAATAAGCCTGACAGTAGCAACACATAGTATAGTTCAAAATGCATGTGGCAGTAGCAACTACTTTACAACAACACCAACATCGGCCAATGCAACACATTTTTCATTTCATATTCGCAGCGAATATCACCACTCAAGCGCCATAATAACGGTGCTCTCACTTCAAGTGCAAGGATTTTATACAAAATGAGTTCCTATTTTACATTTTGATTTCCTCTCAAATGCCATTGACGTGAAATTGATTTTGTTGAAAACATACTCGCGTATACCAATGTATTAAGGTGATTCGATTTGTTGTAAAAGTAAAGAAAATATTGTAAATGAAATTTGAACTTTAGGAAGAAGGAAGAAGAAAAGTAAGGAAGAGTTAAGGTAGTAGTCTAGTAACTTTTGCCTATTTTCATGACTTCTTTGGAAGGTACTTTTTATAGGAATATCAAAATTATTGAATATTACTATTGTCACTCAAAGTTGGAACCTCAAAAAAAAAAAAGCGCGTGGGTGTCCCGGGTGATTTTGGCTCTTGTTTTTATCTGAAATCAAATATTCTTGCTTATTCTGAATCTATAGACATGCCATTCTGGTCGGAACCACTGAAGTTAGCTGTTAGCTGAAGAGCCTGTTAAAATACTAAAAAAAATCAGTTCAGTAGAAAACAAGTTAGGACCCGGCCCGACCAGAAAAAACAATGTTTTGAGAAAAACGCGTTTAAAGTTCAACAACTCCGACAGAGAGGAATCCGAGGCGCTCTAGGATTATATTTTAGGAATTAAGCAAACAATTTTCGATTTTTTGAACCCAAGTTGCCAGTTAAGTTCGGGTGCAACAGAACATACTTGTATACTCTTGAAACTTGAAACAATCAAAGTCCGGGAAATTCCTTCAGGTGCTGGGAAAATTTATTGGTAAAAGATAGGATATCGGGGGTAGGAGCCAGTCGATTTTATCTATTTATGCCATTAACATGCCACATACTAATAAAATGATCCGTGTGTTTCATTATAGAACATCAAATAATATATCTAATCTATTTGAAGCAAAACAGCCGGATGTTCGAAAATTCCGATATTCCGAGTTCGAAAATCTTTATATTAGGTATAAGGGAGCAAAGGGAAGTGTTGACCGAATTCAGCCTATTTTCGACATTCAGATATACTATCATCAGGGGAAGGTTCCCTCTGAATTTCAGTTACATATCTCATATGTACATTAACCGATATTTTCGTTAAAAAGTGAGTCCACATTTCACCTAGGTACCTAGGGACTTGAACAGTTTTGGTTCAATTTGAACATTTTTTTGGTAAATTTTTTTATTCCGACATATTAATTCGACAATTGTGTTATATAGGAGGTAGGCGTGGTTGTAGTCCGATTGCCTCAATTTTTTACAGTATGGCATAGGGTTATTATAAGAATGCTATATAGCGAATTCGGTTCAAATGGATCGAGGAGATCCCGAGTTATGTGATTTTATTTAAAAGTGGGCGGTGCCTCGCTCATTTTCAAATATTGACACTGGCTCCTATAACCCTCTTGTGCCATACTGGATGAAAAACTTTATGTCGCGATGCATTTAGTCATTGATTAATAGTAATGTAATAGTAATGTTTAACATAACGGTTTGATTTTATTAGGGGGCGGGGTACGCCCATCCACGCCCTTTGATCAACTTATGGTTAACACAATCGGTTTACTGAGCTTACTATTCGTAACACCATCACTCACCTTGAGACCCAGCACAGACCACATCTAGCACGCAGTGAAGGAAATATGGCAGCCGCGTATACGAAGACCGTGGAGGGTCGATTAGGCGCCGTTCGCAGCAACTTGGCCTTACATATAGAACGACTTGCCGCATTTTACGTTAAGCTATTAAATTGAAAAAGTAACATGTGCAAGAACTGAAACCACTCTACCTTCCCAAGCGACATCGCTTCGCTATATGGGCTCTTGAAAATTCCCAAGAAGATCCGACATTTTGGCTCACTTCTGGCTCAATGAGTATGTAAGCAAGCAAAATTGGCGTATTTGGGATGAACAACAACCTGAAGAGATTCAAGAGCTACAATTTCATTCAGAAAACGACAAGAGTTACGTGTGTTTTGTGGGCTGGTTGAATCATTGCACCATATTTCTTCCAAATTTATGCCGTTGAGAACGTAACCGTCAATGACGACCGTTATCGTGCCATGAAAACCGCCTATATGATACCTGAAATTGAAAATCGTGATCTCGGCGGCATTTGGTTTCAACAAGACGGCGCCACTTCCCACACATCGCATCAACCAATTGATTTATTGAAAGAGTACTTCGGTGAGCAGATAATTTTACAATTCGAGCCGGTTGATTGGCCACCAAGATCGTATGATGTCAAACAGTTATACCTTTTCCTGTGAGAACATGTAAAGTCAAAAGTCTATGCGGACTAATATCTAGAGTCACAATATTTGCCTTGATTTCCACAAGTACCGGATAACCAATTGTCCACTTGGCCCCAGCCAGAAAGTTCTTTACCAGAACCTCTATTATTGGACTTCATCTGCATGAAAATGTTACTTCTAAATACAGTTGAAGTTAAAACCAGTATACTGAGCAAAAGACACTAGTTCAAGAACTACTTTCAACTGGTATCTCAACTAGTCTAAAGAACCCTCACATTTACATATTCAAATACTACAAGGCGTTTAAACATGTCGTAAAATGTGCTCGCATACCAGCTCAACTCATTTATGAACTTTTCGTGGTAATCAAATTTTGCATAATGACAGTTTTCTAATAGTTAGTTTATCATGGCGTCGTGTTGCCGCACTGCACACATGCACCCACAGACACAAATGCATGCACACACCTGCGCCGGTATTCATGTATGTCGTTGCCAAAATATGCAAAGGATACAATGAAAACATGGCTATGCACGTCAGCTGTGGTATGCGGCATGCCACGGTGCATAGGTGGCTTTAAGCCTCATAGTGTGGCATAAACAAAAAACGTCCGTTCGTTTGCTTGTTCGCTCGACCTGTGTGCAAAGTTTAAGAATTTATTGGCAAGTTATCTCATTTAAGTACCATACAGTGGATTCTGGTTGCCCCAGAGGCGAGCGGTTGCGGGTGGCTTTGGAGCTAGCTTTGCGTTTAAAGGCGAATTTGGCACTAAGGATGCGAGTGATTGAGTGGGTTGAGTGTGTGTGTGGCATGTTTGCGTAGGTGCAACTATGTTTGCACACATTCGTAGAGAGTTGCAGGTGAATATTTGCCCCGAAACGCCGGTATTTGTTGCTTGCGGTGCAACATCTCAGCAAATATCTCAATTTGGGTCAAATGCATTAGAGAGTGGCTCGAGACAGCCGCTTTATGGTTGCTGTGTTAAGGGGAAATTCCAGCGATTTACCTATAAATATGCAATGAAGCTCCAGGAATTGCACGCAAACTTTAAATTAAGGTTAATTAGTGGAATTTAATTGAAGGTGTCTTAACATGACTCTACTGGAGTGTGCATAAATAGGAATTTTGCTCTTATGTGAATGAGTAATGGCGGGTAATGATGACGAAAATTGTTTGAAGAGTGATTTAGTCAGCTTGAATTTTCCGATAACCATTTTTTAGTTGAGCGGATCGCGTGTGCAAAGTAAGCCAACGTTAAGATTGTGAAGACTAAGTAACTAAAGAATCTAAACTGTTACTAGAAGTGGTCTAGCAAGTTTCTCTAAGTCTTTGTCTGGAATCAGAACGGCAGAATATGAGCCAAAATATTCCATCATCTGACAGTCGCGCAAAAAGAAATTAAACAAGGTTAGGTGGAACTGTCGTCTGGTAGAATATTGCTGAAAATCCTCTTAGCTTTGGCAGTCTGTAGGTTCAAGGGAATATAATATCCACAATTTTTTCAATAGATAGCTCTAGTAATCTGTATCTCGCCTTGTACAAGCGATCGGCTTATTCTATATGACGCTAAAGAGATAAGAGTTCGTTAGATGGTTTTGTGATTGCTTGATTCAGTATTATGATATTTGAACAAACAAAATTCCGCACATTCTAGAGTTTCTGTCCTACAAATTATCGCAACAAAATCGATTTATTACTTAAGCGGTTTGTTACTGGTGATGACAAGTGATCGAAACGGCAACGAATATGGTCGCGTCGAGCCGAGCGTACAGACAAGACAGGACTGACGATCAGGAAGGTTTTGGTTTGTGTTTGATGAGATTGGCAGGGTATCATCTACTGTGAGCTGTTCCCCTAAGTCCCCACTCTTATTTCGAACATGTACTGTTAAAAATTAGATTGTCGCTCAGAAACGACCAGCCTTAGTTTTTAGGAGAGGAATTATGTTCAGTCTGAAGCACGCCAGGTCATACACAGCAATAGTCACTTTTCAGAAACTCCGGGCGCTTGGTTTGGATTTTCTTATGCATAAACTTTATAGTCCGGACAGATAACTACCTGTTCCTATACGCATTGAAATTCCTTTTTCTCTTCAGAGAACTTTTTTCTTTGTGAAATATAGTCAACTGGATAGTTTGAAGAAGCTCCGCGAGAAAGCTTTACTCTCCAAAAAATCTGCTCGGATCAATAAAAGTTATGAGAATTAATGAATTTCAATTTTTGAGTATCCTCAATATTTGATTTCTATTCTTATTTCCTTATACATCACGAAAATCAGGCGATCTTTGGCAGGAAATAACGCAAAAAAATTATATCAACTAATAAACATCGTTTAAATTATAATTTTTAATATTACTGTCGTTATTTGTCAGCAGTCTCGAATTCGTTCCCGACACCAATTTTGAACTTTCATCCCGATCCCGAAATTTTTGTTTCTTACCTAAGAAAATACTTAGCGCTTACAGACATGCAACCATTTGATCCCGAAGCCAATCTCTAATTTGATCCCGGTCCGGAAAATTTTTTCTAATTTTCGAAAATATTTAACGCTTGTACACAATCAGCCATTCGATCCCGAAGCCAATCTCGAATTTGATCCCGATCCCGAATTATTTTTCTAACTTTCGCAAATATTTGATGCTTATACATATGCAATCGTTCGATCTCGAAACCAATTTCGAACTTGATCCCGATCCCGAAAATTTTGTTTTCTTACTTTCCAAAATACTTCATACGCTTATACAAATGCAACCCTTCGATACCGAAGTCATTCTCGAACTTGATCCCGATTCCGATTTTTTTTCTTACTTTCGAAAATACTTTACGCTTATACACATGCAACCACAGCTTAAGTCTTTCCACTAGTATGCGATTATTTCTACAGTTTTACTCAATTTCTGCGAAAACGTTAAGGTGGCATGGAAATTCTTTCAACAAGCAACGAAGGCTTAACCGAAAGCGAATTCATCTTGCGCTCTATACTGGCGTGCACTCCATGTATTTTGCACTTTAATAAATGCATTTTTCATGCTGTCATCACAATGTAACAGCTCGGAAAGTAGTTGTTAAATGCAATTGCAATATACGCTTATGCTGTCGTTTTTGTTGTTGTTGCCGTTATAAGATGTTACTAAAGCGTTATTGTTGCCGGCAGAACGGTTATATTACTAGTGCATATTTTCATTTGAAGGCAATAACAGTCAACAAACTGTCGCCGAGCTGTGATTTATGGCGTCAAAGTGGGGAGTAAGCAAGTTGGGCGGAGCAGATATGGAGAACAAGAAAAAGAGTGAAGTGGCTAGATGAGAAGTGTTTAGGTGAGGTTAGTGATGGACAACACCATTAGCATCTTTAGTATATGTGTACATATACATACTTATACAGGTATACAGCTTCCTTACAAACACACACACATATGAACATATACAAACTCATTTTCCTACAACAGCCAAAGAAAAAAAAAACAAATTCGTATACATGTTAGTGCAGCTGACCATCCCACCGTAAGTTGTAAATGCATCACGTTGCCGTTCAGCAGCTATTACCTCTTCACATTGATGATGTTGCACATGTGGCAACATCAATAGAGCGCATGTCGGATGGTTGAGCGATCAACGCAGGCAAATACTAAATATAACAGTGCAGGAAAAAGAACAAGAAAATAATATTTTCCATAAACAGAGTTATGTAAGGCTTGCTACGCGAACGCTAGTGAAGTCAGTGAATTTCATGGTAGTGCGCCTGCATGTAGGCAATGCATAAAATAAGAAGTGTAGTGCACGTGTGCGGCGAGGGTTGGTATGTAAAATATTTTAGTGTATGCGAAGAGAAGAAGATACGAAGATTTCGGTTTTATGGGAAAACTTATATTTCGGGATCCCGGTATTTTTTAGGATTTAACATATATACATACATATTTCATTAATTCAATGTAAATGCATCCGGTTGGAAATTTAGTGCACAATTTGTGTATACGAAGATTTCCATCTTTTGGGCTTATGAGAATAGTATTTTTTCGGGATTCCGATATTTTGCGGGATTTACTAATATTTTTTTAAAACAACAAAAATGCTTTTGGTTTCGGTTTTTGTGGAAAACTTATTTTTCAAGAGTTCGATATTATTCGGGATTTATTAAAATTTTTTATCAACGAAAATCCTTGTGGTTGCAAAACTAGTGCTAAATTTGTGAACACTAAAAATTTATGGAAAAATTCATTTGCCGGGATCCCGAAATTTTTTTCTTGGGATTTTACTAGAATTTTTTTAATCAACAGAAAACTCGAAATTTGGAGTGCGTGTACAGGATTAAGCACTTTGAGGGATAATTTTCGACCTTGAAATATTTTTCAAATTTAAATAAGTTAATTTGCTGAGAAATTTTTTTAGCATCTTTTGTTTTTATAATAGTAATTTATTTCATTTATTTATTTAAAAGTGAAAATTAGTTGAATTTCGAAAAAATGCGCCGATCAGTACAAACCGCTTTCTATCCGCTAAAATTTATTATAAATAAGATGACTTGACATTAATTGCATTAATTAATACCTTCTAATATTATTATATTGCATATATTAATACAATTAATATATGTATAAACCTTGCCTACTTTCAGGCGCTTGCCATGAAAATTTGTATCGATTTAAAATATTTATTAATAATTACATTTTAAATTGAATTTTAGTTAAAAACATGTAAATCGAGTATTTTTAAAAACTTCGGGATCCCGAAACTATTCATTTTCAATCCCGAAACATTTCAAATGAAGCTTAGGTTTTCAGTAAACTTACATACTAGCATTAAGGAGAAGAATTAAATATTGGTATACGTATGTATTTTCAAAACTTCGGGATCCCGAAATTATTTACATTTAATCACACATTTTTTTTATCAAATTTAGTGTCTTATGGCACTCACATTTGAAATAAAATAAAATAAAAACATATTTTATATACATATTTGAAAATTTCGGGATCATGATATTATTTATTACAATCCCGAAAAATTTCAAATGAAGTTTCTGTAGGTTATCAGTAAACTTATTTACATACGAGCATTAAGCGAAAGAATTAAATATTTGATATATTTGAAAATTTTAATGATCCCGAAATTATCTATAATTGATTCCAAAATTTTGTACATCAAATTTGGTGTCTTATGGAACTCACATTTGAAATTATATAAATTAAATACATATGTATTTAACAATTTTAAAATTTCGGGATCCCGAAATTATTTTTTTACAATCCCGATATTTATTACATGAAATTATAGTACCTCATAGAATCCATTTTAGAAATGAAGTATAATAAATAAGTGTATGAATTTCAAAAAGTCCTTTAAGTTTGAAGCCGGGACTCTGAACACTAACTTTACATGTCTACATTATTGAGAAAGTAATAAATACGCGCTTTTCTGATTGCAGTGCAACAAGGCAACAAAGTGGGCAACTAAATTTTATACTATATACTCGTTTGTATATACAAATACATATTCCTACAACAGCAAATGCGTGAATGCATATTATTACTAATACATACACATACATATGTATATAAATATGTATTTTAATTTCGCTATTTGCTAGCATACATATAAATAAACGTATGTATTGGCACTAAAAACCATTCAAGTGTAAATGGAAATGGCCATTCATGCTGCATTCTGTTGCAAGCGAACAATCGGCAAAGCAAATAGTGCAATGCGCCTACAAGTAGGCAATATAAAGTTAGTATTTGTGCTTTAAATGCATTGGCGCATGTCGCTGAGTTACATCCACAAATTGTGGGAGTAACGGCAGTTCGGTAGTAGCAAATGTGATGTTGGTAATATTTTTACTTGCAACAACAAAAGCAAAAACAGGCGAAAGAAAAAATGCGACGAACTGGAAAAAGGAAATGAAGTGTGTATGGCTACAATAAAAACGGCATGAAATGTATGTAAAATTAAATTTAGAAATGACCAGCAGAGCAGAGCGCGCCGAACAGCTGAGCGTACACAAATAAGAAACTGGGAAGAATATAGAAGAGAGATGATAACGGAAATGTTACGGAATATATTAGGAGTGTGCAAATGTATATGTATGTGTGAGTTTCTGTGTGTTCCTATGTGTGTGAGTGCAAGGGCGTGTGTTTGTGTAGGAACCTTGTAACACATACATACATACATTTATATTTACATACTCATACCCACACTCTCATGCTAATTTCATTTATTTTTCTCTGCCTTGGCTTCGTGTTTCCGTACAATTCTATTGTGATTTCACATTTTTACACATTTTTTCTTTGCTGTCTACCGAGTCTTCCACCATTTTCACGGAATTTATTTATATTCAAATGCATTACATTATTCTATTTATTTCTGCTGGCAGACTTTGTGCAACAAATATGCAAATAAATGCCAACAAACTGTGGATAAAGAGCATACACATTGTTATATTTGCCGATTGTTTAACTATTTGTAGATACAAGCACATATATATACACATGCAAACACACACACACACATGAAAATAGTCTTGCAACAACTGCATGTGTATGTGTTGCAAAAAGTGCCGTGGCACAAAAAAACTTGCCCTGCCTGATAACGTTAAATTTATTATTTTCAACACAATGCAAAAATGTCTTTGTTTTTGTTGTATTTTGTAGAAAAAAAAACTTTACTTTCTTTTTACTTTTAGTTGCTTTCTTTGTCCAGTTATTTGCAACTGATTTGTTTGCCTTGTTCGACCGAAATTGCTGGCATGGTATGGAAAAAGCGGACACAAACGAAGAGAGAAAAAAGTGACAAAATCCGGAAAATTTGTGAAATCCATCCAGTTACCTAACAATTTAATACCAAAACAGCTCAAGCTTGTATGCTAATAGAAAAACTTTGTTCGGTTACCTTTTTGCAGATATTCTCGTTTAGAATTTGAACAATATTTGGGAGCTTTTAGTGGCGTGTGACAAATCCTTAAAGGACAATAACCTTTTGCAGCAAAAAAACGCTAACTCGAATTCTCCGAAGGTCATAAGTGGCCATTGCACACATTTTGTTGTTGTAATTTAGGGAAAGTTTTAAATTGGAACCTTTTGTAAGGAAAACAAATTTAATTGACATATTGTTATGCGTGTCTATCTGCTTACGATAAGCAGCTTAAAGTCCTTCGAAATAGACGAGAGTGGTTTGACAGATAGAAAACTATATCGAACTACTATTAAAGAAACGCTTAATGCTGAATAAAGGTACCTTTAAGATATGGTTTTAAATTTTGTTTTTATTTTTCTGCCCAACTAGTATTATTAAGCTGGTCCGTGTGTTATTTTTTAGGTAGATAAGAGGTTACTATTGTAGTTAACCTCTGGGATGGATAGATAAAACCAATGTACTTATAAGTTTTCAAATATCTCTCTTCCGCTTTTTTGCTCTTTATTCAATGTTTTATAAAAAGAGTTACAGTGATCGGATTTAGTTGAAATATGCACCGTTTCGTTGGATAATCTGTTTCCATCTAGACGGAAATTTCATAATACCCCCCTTAGTAAAAGCCCCCTTACATATTTGCGAAGAACTCGGCAGCCACTTTAAAACAAGCCTCTTTTGAGTTCAACTTTACACCAACAAGGGCGTTCGCCATGAACCGGAACAGGTGATAATCACTTGGCGCTATGTCCGGGCTATATAGTGGATGCGAACTCTCGTAGCTTCTGACGTGTCTTCAACGAAGTGTGTGGTCTGGCGTTGTCTTGGTGGAACACTTAATATTTTTAAAGTCAGTTTATTTACATTATTTTCTAACAATGAAGATCTTTGTTTCGCTACTTCTTCGATCATTTTGAAAATAAATCAGAATATGCATACATTTTCCAGCAATGAATAATAAGGTGGCAGAAAATATATTAGTTTACAAACAAAATTTCTTAAATGACGATATAATCTATTCTTTACCTTCTTTCGATAATGTAATGGATTTTTCAATAGAGAAGCTACAAATGTAGATCAATAGCGACAGCGAACGACGCCATATTGTTTACCACTGTTTTGACATTTGTCTACAGTAAGTTCAGTTCATTTCATCATGGAAGGATATACCATCCAACAATGAGTCAAAATTATTAAAATTTACTACCGAAATTCAGAGTCTGTGGCCTAAACTTCAAGAGCGCTACGTCCAATTTATGGTCGTCAGAATAGTCTTGTCAGGTCAACAATTGAGCGTCTAATGAAAAAAATTTGAGTCCACAGTACAAAATGAACAAACAAAGAAGTGCCCGTAGTGTCGAGAATATTGCTGCGCATTGAGGATGACTCAAATTAGTCTCTCACAGGTCATTCTTAAACGTTGGGCATCTTTGTGACGTCGTTGTGGCGAATTTTGCGAAAAGATCTTGGCCTACAACCTTACAAGATCAAATTGATGCAAGAACTGAAGCATGAGCAACAACTTGAAAATGATCTGCATTTTCATCGAAAAATCATGTTCAGTGATGAGGCTCATTTCAGGCTGTATGGCTTCGTCAAAAAGCAATCCACATGTACGAGTATTCCAAGAGTCGCCTCTGTGTCCGAAAAAGTTACGGTTTGGTGCGGTTTACAAGTATATTATTGTATGGGCCGGCAGCGTAAATGGGCTGTACTTCTTCTGTGATAATCAAGATCGACACGTTACAGCGAATGGGAATCGCTACCGCTCAATGATAACCGAATATTTGTGGCCTGAATTAGATGACATGAACTTGGACAATATGTGGTTCCAACAGTACGGCGCCACAAGCCACACAGCGAAGGTCACAATCGATTTATTGAAAACTAAGTTTGGTGAACGTATTATCACACGAAATGGCCCACTCAATTGATCGCCTCGGTCGTGCGATTTGATGCCATTAGACTATTTCTTGTGGGGCTACGTCAAGTCTATAGTCTATGCCAACAAGCCAACGACGATTGATGAACTTCGTACGAATATCGTATCGCAACAGTATCGGCCGATTTATGCTTGAGAACCTTCGAAAATTGGGTTCAGCGTCTGAACTTCTGCAAGCATGCCACCGCGGGGCCATGCAAAAGAAATCGAGTTCCATACATAATGACATCGAATGTACTTTCACAGGAATAAAGAATTTCATTGATATCCCAAACCTTTTTTGTTTTATTTAAACAACTTTTGTTGCGCTCTTATTGAAAAACCCGTTATGTTGAATAAAAAAAAGACAAATCTTGCCAAAAAATGGGTTTTACGATGATAGTCCAGGGACTTTTCCATTGAAATGTTATGCAGCGGAACTGAACGCTTTTTCTTTCTTCTTCTCCTTTCTTTTTTTCGAAGAATTTTTTCAATTTTTTGGAATCGTCTTCTTCTTCTACATAAAAGAATCGGATATCAATACCTAAAGTTATAGTATTTTTGTATTGTGTATTCGACTGACCCCACAGTACAACTTCGACTCCATGAAATCAATATTTCCACACATTTTGTTTTCAAATTTATGCATTTTATTATTACGTCGCTTATTCACTTTATTTTAATTGAATAATGAAAGCGCTCAGTTGTGGCATGTTTGCATATGTGAGTATGCTTTGTGGCATGAAATTCCGCCACTAAAATTATTGTATGCAAACAAAAAAAAAAATAATAATAAAAAATGTGAAGTAAATCTCCAGCAGCTGCTGATGTAGCGCGTCTGTGCCACACATTTGTGCCACAGATGCACAGATTTTATTATTAACAGCGCTGCTTCATTGCCACTGCCAAATGCTGCGCTTTTATTTGTTTTTGTAACTGCTTTCTTTTCAACATTTTTATGATGCTTTTTTTAATTTTTCTTCTCTTTGTACAATATATGTTTTTGTGGAGCGATCATTATGGCTGTAGCTGCTTTATCGCAACATTTGCGCACCAGATGTGGCACGTTAAATGCTTTATTAACTTTGTCGCCTCAAACCCCCAATTACAAGCGCGTACGGTGCTTTAACACGACGCACGCACACATGGATTGGTATGCAAATGTCTGTATGTGGGTGTGTGGGTGTGCACACTTGAAAAATGGAGTGGGTGTTACGCGTGCGACGTCTGCTATTAATAATGCTTTACTTTAAACAGTTCTTTCGGCTCCATGAGCTCCATCCACAAACACACATACATACATACATACATACATACACATGTAGCTTCTATTTTGATTCAATTAAACGCTCTGTATACAAATATATGAATATGTGTCTGTCTTGTTGCATTTATGCCTACATATGTATCCATGTGTATGTGGAGGCATGTTGTATCTTGTGTTGCACGCTTGTAAAATAAAATTTCTGTGAATTGATATATGGCCGTGGCGCTTGAATTACGCTCCATAGATGTGTCAGCGTTTGCCTGTTATTCGTTTTTGTGTCAGACTGTCTAGATTTGTGGCACATATGCATGTTGTTGGTGTGTTTGTCTGCTCCTCCAGTGTCTGTTGCATGTTCCTCTCCATCCATGTACTTATTTAAATTCTAAATATCTTTTTAATGATCATGGAGTTGTTGTACAACAACGTTACAAAAAGCATTTGTGAGAGATATATTGATCTATTCTGTGGTAAAAGATATTCGTGAAATGGAAAATAAAATAATTGTTGAAATTATTCCAGTTGGCATAACATTACCTTTTAGCAATTTTTTTTATATTTTTCGATAATTTCAAAATTTTTTTTTTAAACTTTAGTTTTCAAAAATTTTATTTTTATATATTTTTTTTTAATTTCATTTTTCAATTTATTTTTCAAAAAATTTATTTTAAAAAATTTTATTGTTCAAATTTTTTTTTCAAAAATTTAGTTTTCAAAATTTTTTTTCAAATATCTTAAAAGAGAAAAATTTCAATTTCCTTTGAAAAAATTCAATTACTGCACATATTTTCCGTATTGACTTTCAAAAGTATACGTAAGTTTTGAATATATAATATTTTCTTCGGTCGAGAAAAGACGAATAGTGATGTACTATATTAAGAAACCGATTTCAGAATAAGCGTCGGGTCATATACAAGTAGTACTTCGAATTGATGCTTTTAATATTTCAAAGAGATTCCAGACTGTTTTCTTAACATTTCCAAAAATCTTCACTTATTAAATTCCAAGTTCTATACCTAAATTATTCAATGTTTTAAAAATTAGCTGTTTAATACACTAAAACAAAATCTCAGGAAACCTAATCTCAAACTTTCCATGGCCTGTCTGCACAAATCCGAACCAGCTTAGGTTAGGTTAGATCGTGAGGTTGATCCAAATTCGATGAACCTCACTACCCTTATCGCTCGGCGAATCGTTTTGAGCTTATTATCGTTATGGTTTTTGACTAGCGCTTGATGAGCCTATTGGAGGTCCAAAGATCTAACGTCATAACGCAAGCAGAAATCCGTGAACCGACGCGACTCAAGTGGATGAATTTGAAGAAAAGATGCCCAGCCATTCCATCGGCTTTGCAGTTTCCAGAGATTCCACTGTGTCCATGCACCCATACGATACTATTAATGTTTTTCAAAACTAATGAGATCATGCACTGATTGACTAGTTTGAAGCTCAAAGCCAGTATAGCCACTGGGCTGACGGAGTGAATGCATACTTCTCTGAAGGAAGCTGTATAGTACATCTACAGTTGCTTGAATGGCAACCACGACCGCTTGAAAGACGCTACAGTAGATTGGTAGTCTGAAACTTCCTATACTTGCCCCCTAACTTCTATCAATTTGGTGAAAAAGCTTACCGCCCGCTTTTTCCAACGGCTGCGTCCCGAAACCAGATTACATTTTTTAAGCAAATATTTGGCCCCTATATTCTGATTCCTTCTTCTTGTAGTTGCGGGTTTATCAAGAACAATGCGTTTTCGTCATGATCATAGCATCGTCCCTTGGAAGAAGAATTCGTTGGTTGTATTCCTTCTCTAAGAAAAGGCTTCGTTTAATGCATTCCGGAAATTTGCTTCCAGTAACGATTTTTGAAATCTTTTTTTCTCCCCTAACTCTTCTCGTATTGTGTGTTGACCCACAGCAAAGAACCACCCGGTCCATTGACAGTCGATGAGACGATGAACTGTACGAGATATACGAAGAAATTGACATAGTTCCGCGAATTAAGAGACAGTGGCTACGCTGGCTAGGTCATGTTGTCCGAATTGATGAGAACACTCCAGCTCTGAAAGTATTCGATGCAGTAGCCGCCGAGGGAAACAGAGGAAGAAGAAGAACTTCAATCCGTTGGAAAGACCAGATGGAAAAGGACCTGTCTACATTTGGAATCTCGGATTGACGCCAAACAGCGAAAAAGAAGAGCGACTGACACGCTGTTGTAAACTCGGCTTTAACCGCGTAAGCGGTGTCTACGCCGATAAAGCAGAAGAAGAAGAAGTCCCTCAGTCCGTGTGAAATCGATCTGAAATTTTCCACACGTCATTTTCCATTTCCCAAGATATTGCTAATTTCTCAGAATCGGACCTCTGAAAACTGTAGGTGCCTTACCAATTGACTCATCAAAACCATAATTGTGGAATGAAGTCTCAGTTCCGTGGTCAGGTCTTTCGTCTACGTTTTACACATCTTTGCGGCTGTTGTATAGGCGGAAGAAAGGAGTATTTTATATAGCCTTGTATAAAAAACGGGATACATACATATAAGTGAAACAAGCTGCTCAAGTTCCGTATGTTTCTTCATAGATTGGGTGTGCTCAGTATATAAATACATGTTCTCAACACCCGGATTTACCACATTCTTCCTTTGTTTCTCATATACTGCCGATTAAGTCCTTCGAAGTGAGCTTTTGAAGTTCTGAATGCAAATGGCTTTTATTAATTATGATAATTGCCGGCTGCATAAACAGTTATGTGCTGCGGCAACAAGCATTTTCAATAATAATTTAACCAACTGCCGCTTACTATTAAAATTGCTCTGTTTATTTTTGTTGTTGCATGAAAGGGAAGTGCGCGTGACGAAAGATAATTGAATATATTTGAAGCCAGCAAAGTAATGTTGCAACAACAGCAGCGCAAGTGGAGGAGGTGATACCAAAAGCAATGGGAATTTACATAAATATAATGGCAATTTGAAATGTAAGACAAGGCAAATCTTCCACATCACAGGTATATAGGCAGCCTCATGTAAATGTGTTGTTGTTTTTGTGCTTGCCACACTGTCGTCTTGTTGCGCTGTCACTATGCAATGTTGCTGTTGCTGTTGTTGGCTGCAGCTGTTGTCTGGGTTACTTACCCGTCAACGGTTTTACGTCAGCTTTCCAACTATTTTCGTCTGTGATGTGCATCAATATAATTGCTAGTTTTGCTACATTGACGGCTCGGCTCAGGCGACACGCGTTGCACGTTGCACGCTGCCTGCTGCAGTATCCTGTTAATAATGTTGCATGACAATTTGCTACACTTCACCGTTACAAAGGCAATCTGCCGTCGTCTCATCTACTTCAGCGCCATTTGTCACCGCTCTCGTCTCCGCCGACTGCTGTTGCTCACAGCATCATAGTCAACCGTTTCCTGATACACTCAGTCGTTTTAGGTGGCAAGTGTGGCACTGCATACACACATATATACATACTTATATAATGCACCATAATTTTATATGCGTCTACAAGTAAGTGCACCCACACCGCTCTCTCTCTCTCTAAGTATTTGAAAGCTTCTCTTCCTTCTTTTCAAAAGGAGGGAGGGCGGAAGCGTTGCTCTGTCTTCCTCAAAAAGTGTTGCTTTGAAAGCGCAATTGCTTGTTATTGTTGTTATTTGGTTGTTGCTATGCAGCGTTGCTGTGTTGCATGCACTTAACGGTATTCTTTATAATTCAGCACTTATACTAGCGCGCTGACAATCATTAAACCAACTTAGTTTGTGTCTTGACAGTGAAATTTTCTTGTTGATTTTTCCTCACAATTCAACATACAATTGCACACACACACATATGTAGGTAAATATCCCTTTTTGTATGTATGTATTTAGTTTGCATTTGCCTCGAGTACTTGTTTACACTATATTTCTATTGTTGTTGTAACAATTGTTGCTTTCGTTTTTTGTTTTCCTGTCATTATCTGCTACTGTTATCCTATTATTTCAACTTATTTGCAATTACAGCATAGAAATGCGCTATGTATGTATGTGTGTGTGTGCATGCGAGTCGTAGTGGCAATACTAGTGGGTCAGGTTGGCACAAACGGGTTCACCAATTCGTGTGAAAATTTATTTGAGGTTACGCATAGCAAATTAAAGGAAGTTAGAAAAAAAATAATTTAAAATTCTCAGAAAAATATTTAAGGTATTTCAGTAGATTTTTTAATAATCAATTTTAGCTCTTACTTCCCATTATATTATTATTATTTAATTAAAAAATATTGAAAAGGTAAAAATAAAAATTGGGTTAAATTTTTTATTATTTTAAAAAATTGTGAAAAAATTTTAGAATTAAGACCGCCAGATATAATTATTAAAAAAAAATTAATTAAAAATTATTAATTAAGAAAAATGTATATATTAAAAAAATTAAAAATAATAATTTTTTTTTTAATAATGGCAATAAAGTTAACATTTTCAGAAAAAGTTATTAAAATTAGAAAGTGAATTAAAATGTAAATAATTAAATAAATATATATGAATTTAATTAAATTAAAAATTTAATTTAATTTAATTAAATTAAAAATTTAATTTAATTTAATTTAATTAAAAATTTATTAAATTTTTCATTTATTAAAAATAATGATATAACACATTTTATTATTAACATTTCAAAAATATGAGTAAAAGTAAAAACTTAATTGAATAAAAAATTAAAAAATAATTAAAATTTAAATTTAAATTAAACTTTTCATTAAAAATTAGTGAAATTTTTCATGACTTAAAAAAAAAAATTTTCACCTTCAGGAAAAGTTTCTAAAAACAAAAATTTAATTAAAATATAAATAATTAAAAAAAAATGTATATTTAATAAAATTAAAAAGTAATTAAATAATTAATGATAAAAATTAATTAAAATTATCATTACTTAAAAATAATAAGTAATAAAATGAACATTTTCCGAAAAAATGAATAAAATTCAAAATTTAATTAAGAGATAATTTATTTCTAAAAAAGATATATTTAAAAAAAAAAAACAAAATTAATTGATTAATAAAATGATATTATTATTCATTTTATTATTAACATTTTCAAAAAAAAAAAATATTAAATATAAAATTTTAATTAAAGAAAACTGTAATAAAAAATAATAATAATTTGAAGAAAAAAATTATAAAAAACTAAAATTTAATTAAACAATAATTAATTACAAAAAGTATAGTATATTGTGTATATTAAAAAAAAATAAAATTTATTTATTTTGCATGACCAAAAAATAAAGCACATAAAAAAAATAATAAATGATTTATAAAAAATATTTATTTCATTAATTACAAATAATGGGAAATAAAATAAATGCCATAAAATAAATACCATTTTTTATATTTTTTTTTATTAAAAAGACTTTGCGGATTTTCTATAAAATATGTGAAACGGATTTTTGAATATTGAGGATTGACTTAATTTTTATCAAACTTATGAAAATAACTAAAATTTATTTTTTTTCTTTTGAAATTTTAAGTAATTATTAAAATGTGTCTAAGAATAGCTAATAATTGTTTAATAAATATATGTAAAAAATTAAAAATGTTAAATACACTTTTCCAAATCTAAAAATATAGCAAATAGTTTTGCGTGTATTGAAAAATAATTTTAATTTTTTGTAAATTTTTTAAACATATTATTTTATTATAATTAAAAACTTAGTTTTAAAATAATTTTAATTAATTTTTTAGTTCTTATAGTATTATCATATTGAGATAATTATTTATTTGTTGTAATTTTTTAATCATATTAATTTATTATTTTTAATAATAATTAAAAATTTATTTTCAATTTTTTAATTATAAATTAATTTTTTTAACTAACGAAAAATAACATTTATTTAAAATAATTTTTTAATTATTTCATATTTTTTTTATAAAAAAAATTTTGTTTTTATTTATTCAAATACCGAGAAAGAAAATATCCAAAATCTCGAATTGAAACCTTATTAAAAATTACATATTCACAGATTTATAGCAGTATTTTCTAAGCAAAGAGGCAACTAAATTAAAAAATATATATTTTCAATTGATTTTAAATAATTAAACAATTCGTTGAAGTAGTTTGGGAGCCGCTGACTACACTTTACATCATTGCATATAAAAGCTTCTGCATCGTTGAATTTCAATTAGATGACTGCTGTCGATATTTGCGTTTATATAATTATAATAATAGCTTAGAAATATTGTAGTATTTTACGTATTCATTGTTTTCCTGCATAAATACATGCAAGTAGTGATATAAAAATACATACAAATATTATGGTACGTATAAGTGAACTGTAGTATTCACATAATTGGTTTAGAATTGAGTATAATGGATGATTGAATAACATATTATAATGAACAAGTGTACTTGTGTTTGTGTGTGTGTATGTGAGTTATAAAAACAACAACAATAATAAGTAACTAAGTACACAAATTATGGCAGGAAGTTACTCCAAAAGCGGCAAAGAACTTATTTAAGGTGAAACCATTAATTATCTCTTCCATAATGCTCTAACCGTCCTTAAATGAATATATCTCTTTCATTAATGAGGGAAAATTATAAAAAAAGAATATTCCATTGTTCCTTTGTTTAATTCAGAATGAGTTGAATATCCTTTTTGGATCGTTCTGTCGTTATCGTCAATGTTCAAGTGTTCACGGTTTTCAAGCCTCTGTTTCTACTTCAAGCTTCCGATGGGTTGATAAAATTTGTGTATACAGAATTATTCTAAATATAAATTAGTTCTTTAATATGCATCTTGTAACTTAATTAAGAGAGCGTTTGCTGCGGTCAAGAACCTTAATCTTTATTGCAGTTTCGAGAATTAATTTTAAGGCATCAATGTATTGATTGTATGTTCCGGTAGCATATTTCCGGTATTTGTATTTCGGATACAGCAAAATGTCGCATGAAGCAAATAAGGTCGCTCAATAAAGGCTTCCGTCTCAAGTTGTGTTAAAAATTTAGTTAAAATTAAAAAGAATTGTGAAGATGAATCATCGCGATGAAAACTCCGCAAATTGTCTTTCCAGAATTCAAGATATTTATGATAAAAAGTAATAATAATATTCTTTGTGATATTTTTGATGCTTCATTTTTATTCGTTGCTGAAGAAAATTATGATTTTTCCATTGAATTTTATGTTTTTTAAGTATCTTCCGATAGAACTTTGAGTAACGGGTGATTTTTTTGAGGTTAGGATTTTCATGCATTAGTATTTGACAGATTACGTGGGATTTCAGACATGGTGTCAAAGAGAAAGATGCTCAGTATGCTTTGACATTTCATCATGAATAGACTTACTAACGAGCAACGCTTGCAAATCATTGAATTTTATTACCAAAATCAGTGTTCGGTTCGAAATGTGTTTATCGACAAATTTTGTTCAGCGATGAGGCTCATTTCTGGTTGAATGGCTACGTAAATAAGCAAAATTGCCGCATTTGGGGTGAAGAGCAACCAGAAGCCGTTCAAGAACTGCCCATGCATCCCGAAAAATGCACTGTTTGGTGTGGTTTGTACGCTGGTGGAATCATTGGACCGTATTTTTTCAAAGATGCTGTTGGACGCAACGTTACGGTGAATGGCGATCGCTATCGTTCGATGCTAACAAACTTTTTGTTGCCAAAAATGGAAGAACTGAACTTGGTTGACATGTGGTTTCAACAAGATGGCGCTACATGCCACACAGCTCGCGATTCTATTGCCATTTTGAGGGAAAACTTCGGACAACAATTCATCTCAAGAAATGGACCCGTAAGTTGGCCACCAAGATCATGCGATTTAACGCCTTTAGACTATTTTTTGTGGAGCTACGTCAAGTCTAAAGTCTACAGAAATAAGCCAGCAACTATTCCAGCTTTGGAAGACAACATTTCCGAAGAAATTCGGGCTATTCCGGCCGAAATGCTCGAAAAAGTTGCCCAAAATTGGACTTTCCGAATGGACCACCTAAGACGCAGCCGCGGTCAACATTTAAATGAAATTATCTTCAAAAAGTAAATGTCATGAACCAATCTAACGTTTCAAATAAAGAACCGATGAGATTTTGCAAATTTTATGCGTTTTTTTTTTTAAAAAAGTTATCAAGCTCTTAAAAAATCACCCTTTATAAACCGAATCGACAAAAATGATTTTTCCTTATTTTTAAGTACGTCTGAAGTTTGATGTTCATTCGTCAATTAGTATCTGTTTGGCAACGTTTGTTTACAATGCGAAAATTTTATCTTAAAATGGAAAAAGAGATTTCTTGAAATTTTGTGTTTGCAATAGAATCAGGACTGTTAAAAATGTTGCAAATATATTTGGGAAGTTCACTTTTTCACGAACAGACGTATTTTAGTATCACAAAGCATTTAGTGAAGGAATTTGCGAAGTCTTCGAAAACTGACCACACGCGAGTCGTCCATCTACCGAGATTGATGGTTAATGACAGGTATAGACAGCAAAGGATCTCAACATCTCTTTTGAATGGACTTCACACAATTTGGTTAATGTTTTCGATATAAAATGAATCAATGCTAGACTCGAACCAAATGACAAAAGAGTCGCAAAAGATGATTGACAACGTAGCTCAGGACCCCGCATTCATTAAACACATCGTTACCGTGAAGTGCGCGAGAAGTGGTCTTGTTAATAGTATAACGAAACTGTCCTACTATCTAGCGAATGACATTTCAAAAATTAGTCGAATTCGAAAGAACCAGTATTCGCTGAAGGCAGTGAAGGCAATGCCACCCTTGGCTTTTAACAAGTGAATGGAAATGGAGTAAAAATGTAGTGTGTTTCTGGTTAGGACACAGCAAATTTAATATGTTATACTCAAGAAGACCCATTTGACTTGGGAATGGCCTTACTAAGTATTATCGCTAGTTTTATGGATATTCAAAATGATATTAGTATCGAACATATGGAATACTTCTGAATCAGATCTTCTCTATTTTAATCAAAATTGATTCACAAATATGTATAACAATTTTTTACAATAATTTTATAAGAAAAAATTGAAGTAAAATTGTGGCAACGCTCAGGGCAAACTAAAGTTAGGAAAGAAAATATTTGAATGTAATTAATTGAAGGCAATTAGATACAGAATATATTAAAAAAGAAGGAAATAAAAGAAAAACACAATAAATATTATTTTTCAGGCTATTTAAAAACTCATTGCATACTTTTGAGCGCCTATAATGTTTGTTTTACACTAAACTGATTTTGTTATTTCAAATTAATCAACTTCAAATTCAAATATTTGTCTCCATATGTATAGGTTTCCTAGAAAACCAGTTCAACAGCAGCAATTTAAGAGCTTTAATTTTCAAATGTACTTAACGCAGCCTAAGGGTATGCTATATTAAATGACTGCACGAAAGGTCAGTTCATAAAAGACTGAATGTTACAAAGTAACTGGAAAGGATATGAGCATTTTAGAGAGCGAGGCAGACGTCTACTAACGATTG
Organism: Bactrocera correcta; assembly: GCA_027475135.1. Taxonomy (NCBI): domain Eukaryota; kingdom Metazoa; phylum Arthropoda; class Insecta; order Diptera; family Tephritidae; genus Bactrocera; species Bactrocera correcta. The sequence continues at coordinate 22,526,167 of CM050327.1, read as the reverse complement.
AGTCGTTGATAGCGAGTAAATTGTGAATATAACTGTTAGTGCGCCTGTAAGCATGCAACAATAAATGTAGATGGAAAGGCAGAAAGGCGATATAAAAGAAATGTAGAAAGGAAGAAGCCAGAAAAAAGTAATTAATTACGAAGTATTTGATAAAAAGGTGATTGCATATACATACATATATTTAAACCATTTTTACTAAATGTATATTTATACCATATATATATTTAAATGTGTAAAAAATTGAGTGTATGCATATATAGACATATAAATGTAGCAAATATTTCTGAAAATAAATGCTATGCAGCAAGCAAGGATTCCATAGCAAAAGCAGGACTTGGCTCGTATGCTGCGAATGACGCATTAAAGCGGAATGGAAAAAGCTTCAAAGCACTTCCACAAATGCGCTTCAAATGTTTTGTTGTATTTTGTTTAAAGTTAGGCAAAGTTAAGTGATTTTAATCAGCAGTCAGCCCACAAGTATTCAAGTTCATTCTAACCACACTTTCGGCACGCCAGAAGAAACTTTTCATTTTTAACTTATTTCGGTTTTATGGTGAATTTAATTTAAATTTGTGCCACACAAGAGTATTGCGTTGATGAATTAAATGAAAAGTTAAATATTAATTTGTTTTTTTTTGTTGTTGGAAAAAATTACAAAATATGAAGAACACACGAGCTCACAAGCAATAATATTTTTTCGTCTGTTTGTGTGCATGTGTGATAAAAAATAAAAAAATAAAAACAATTTAAATAATAAAAGTTCATAAGCAACAACAAAAATATTGTGAGCTGACGCGCAGAAAATAAATTACAAACTCACACGCATACAACCACACATGCCTTAAAGTTCCATCAACCTGCATCACTTGGCAGCGATCTGCCACGGCTCATGCGAGACCACCAAAGTTTGAATTTTTAACTAGATACGTGTAAATATTTGTGCACTCCATCGGCACGCCGTGTATTTGGCGGGGATGGCGTTTGTTGTGACGACAAGCTCAGAATTTTAATAAGCCACATTGTCTAACCAAATTTAGGCGATACTACAAAGGCCTCTACGTTGGTTGCTTACCATGCGGCAGCAACGACTTTTGTGTTGCGTTGGCCTTTGCGCCCGTAAATATGCTTAGCACAATTCCACTTCCGTGTGGTGGTACATGAACCGACATGCTTTATATTGCCCCCCTCACCTTTGCACTTGTTTACATGTGCATACTTTGTAGTTGCTTTTGTTTTAGGCTGCCTTTTCCCTTTTTATTTACTTGTGAACGATCGCAATCACTGGCGTGCGACGTGAGTGTAGTCGCCTAGAGAAGAGGTAAATTGGCGCAAAGAGGCATTGTGAGTGCGTGACAGTGAAGCGGTGCTCTTGCTTGCCATTAAAATAAACAGAGGTGTAGTCGGAGAGGTTATTGAATATTTTGATATTTGAGAAAAAATATTTCAAGTAGTGGCTAGTTTAAAAGTTCATGTAAAGGGATCAATTGAGGTCTATCTGACTTATCGGTGTCTGCAATTTTCAGAGAGAAGAAGAGTAATGTCGGTCGCTGATTCGATTCTGGTTTTTCAAAGAGAAATCTCATAGTGATATTAAAGAGGTTCTTGATTTCGTACTGTCGGAGAGGCGATTGTAGATACATAAGACAGACGGGACAGATAACTCAGAAGACTAGGTGTATCATAACCTAGAGGAAATATTAGACTTAACTTAGAAAGCTGTCGGCAATGTGGGTATCGCACTCCAAAAAATTAGCTTAACCTTGAGAAAACATTAAAGGAAAGCTTAAACGAAGTCCGGGGAACTATTAATGACCGAAACATGGATCCAATTAGGCTAATGAATAGTCAGAACTGTGATCTGAAACTGAGTAATTTGTTCCGATGAAGGGGAAGACTGTCTTATTGTCCGAAAAGGTCGTATTCACCGTTTTATGAAATATTAGGGTTCTGAAAGCTGTCGGCGGGTTGGGTATCGCACTCCAAAAAACAAGTTCAACCTTGAGAAAACTGTAACAGAAAGTTAAAGCGAAATCAATGGAACACCAGATGCTGAGGGATAGTCAAAACAGTGATCTTCATTTGAAGAACTTGGTCCAAAGAAAGCAAATACTGTCTTATTGACCGAAAATCCAACGTTTTCTATTCGTATTGTACTACTGAGTTTGAGAAAGCTGTCGCGGTGCATCACTTTAAACAGAACGCAAACAGTTGAACCATCAAAGACCGCAGCATGGATTCAATGATACGCACCAAAGGCTAAGATATAGTCAAAGTTCATTGCGAACTTCACTTAAGGGGGAAGGCGAAGACTATTTAATCTGCCAGATATCCATCGTTGCGCTTGAGACAGCTTTCGCCGCATTAGCTGCCGCATTCCGAACTGCAAGGCCGAAGGAGCAGCGAAGAAACATGGATCCACTGGTTTACGCAACAGACCATGGAACTCTCGAGAAAAAGGACTGTCCTATTTACCGAAAAGGTATTGACCATCGTTCTTTGAGATTCACAATAACTAGTTCCCACGAGAGTCAGGACTTCGTAACCGGAACGGACCCAGATTTTTAACGGGCAAAGGAATATCAACTTGGCCGAATTCTGACGCCACAACAACAGCATTCACAGTACAAACCTGGATAAGGTCGAAATGGTCACAAGATCTTACCATGTTGAATTATTGTGCCGATATAAATATGGAAACAGTCAGAAAGTTGTACTTGTTTCAACAAAAAAAAAAAAAAATAATAATAATAATAAATGACAAAAACCCCTTTATATCCTCTCTTCTTAAAATATCGAAACAATTTTTCTGCTTAATATCCTTAGACAGCCTTCCGCCACCCACCAGCCCACTTCCACAGCGCCAGTGTTGTTCAGTTATTTGAATTCGCATAAATTTTAAATTTCAACAGCATCGATTGCGTGCTGACGCGTGTGCGTGCGCCTCAATGGAGCTCCCCTACTGTTAACTCAACGCACACATCTCGCGTGCGCGAGTCGTCACTCGCACCACACCCATCCCTACACCTATTGCTGACAACAGCCCTGCCGCTGATGGTATGCGGCGTTCCTTCACACAGCTCACGCGGCTGTTCGACGGTCGTCGCGCTTCGCAGGCAACTTCACAGATTTACACTTCAGAACAAGTGATAAATGCAAGAATAAAATTGGGGAGTGTGAGCCCAAACAAAAAAAATCGTCGACCAGAATATTGTGCGCGTATTTGATGAGAGACAATACAAGCCGCTTCTCCGCTTCCACCCACATGAATCAACCGCAAATATATGCAGACGTCTATTATATACATATATTATGTGTATTTGGGTGTCTGTGTGTGAGTGTCTGTGTTTGCAGTTGACAGTCGCTGTTGAACCGGCTGCGGGAACTGGCTCTGAACGCTTTATTAGCCTTTTATGGCTGTGTGCGTGCGTGGGGCACACGCGAGTTCCCGCTTCACTCTTCGTTGAACAAATTGCTATGGAATGGTTAGCAGTAGGTGTGGTGGGGCTTTTATTGGTGGCGCTTGGGGTGCAGAGGGCAGTCGATCTGTGTGGCAGCGCTGGTAAGACAATGCCGTGAATACCGTGAATGGCGTGAAATGGAGCAGACGCAATGTGATAGCGTCGTTGGCGAACGCTGTAATTAATGGAAGCTATGAGCCGCTTTATGCGGGGTGAGGAGGCGGCAACACTTCCACATAAATGCTTACATAAGTTAGCGTAAGTCCGCATTTTCATAGTGTGTGAAATCGTAAATGTGTTGTAACATAAAATTGGTACAAAATTCAAGTAAAAAAACGAATTCTGTGATAGAATTATTGCTTGGAGAAGGGCTATTTCGCCACAATCTTCATGTACGAAATTTTAAATTTATTTTTATTATGTGAATAATTACGAAAATATGTAGATTTGCCAGAGTAAGTCATTATTGATGTCGTTTAATATTTAGAGCTTTGTGAAAGCTATTCAAGGTACACTTTCGAAATATTTCCGAGGGAGTCTAACATTGAAAATATTTAATAAATTATTGAATAGTTATGGCATTAGTTACAAGAATCAAAGTCTGAGAAATTCATTCAGAGAAATTCTTTCAGGAAAATATGGGAGGTGGGGGTATTACTAAACCGATTTATATATTAAGGTCACCCGGAAGTTCGAAAATCAATGAATGAAACATGATTCAATCATTCCCCCCGAATTTCAATTGACGGTCATCCCTCATTAGGTGAAGGTCTTTTTGGGAATAAAAAAAATTACTCACAATTAAATGCTTTAAAATTTTGCTTTATTTTTATACATACTTTAAGAACACGCAGTAAATTTAGAAGCAAAAAAATGCCTACCCAAAAAAAATTCTTACTAGAAGTACAATAATGGTCGAAAAAGAAATCAGAAATTATCAAAAAACGGCCTAAAAATATTATAATTTTACCCAAAATTTTGTCCGTTTTTGGACTGAAAAAAATTGCTTTATCTCAGCTTCGCAAACATTTTAAATTATCACGAATGGCTAGAAGAAAATGAGATCTCGAATAAGCCATTTCCTCTGATTTAGATATCGATTATGCAGCGGAAGTCTTGACCAGAAGCGTACACAATGCTGCGCACATAGTACGTCAGAAGCTTTCGGATTGAATGTCTCAATTGTGCCACAAAGGAGCTGAAGCATGTTCTCTGGAAATTGCGCAACAAGTCCCAAGTGGCGTTTCTGTTTGCTGCCAAACCAGGATATCCAGTAAACAATCTTTAGAATGCGATTAGACAAAAAAATAAGACGATATCTAGATGCCCACTAATTTTAAATAGCAGAGGCCATTGATTCAGGACCAATAACTACCAATGCCGTATTATTTGCTGCTAGAAGAAAGAAGTTAGAATGTCGTGATGCTGAGTCGGATTTGACTTGTTCGTGTTGGCGTACTTAATGGCAGTGTACTCGCTGCTGTGCTCGACATTCTTTATACAGCAGAGCTTCCATTGGTCAACTCTAACTCCAAAATGGCATACGCTGATGATACTGTACAGCTAGCATCTAGTGGTAACCCTAATACTGCTTCCAGAAAACTGCATATGCAACTGAATGCTCTAGAACCCTGGCTCACCAAATGGAGCATTGGTAGCAATATCGAAAAATCCATACAGGTAGTGTTTAACCTCAAGCACCAAATTTGCCTTCAAGTGGCTTTATATGGTCAGTTGTTAGCAACAAACGCATGCTAAAAATATGTAGGGATTGCAATTAAAAACAAAAAGATCCCAGCTAAGATTAAAGTTGGCGCAGCTATACTGGCTTCTTAGGCCTAGATCCCGCCTCAGTTTGATGAATGAGTTGGTACTGTCATTCAAATCTGCGGTGTGCAGCGAATTAAAATTTAATTTAAACTTTTCAAAATAAAGTTCTGCGCTCCATAGTCGGGGCTCCTTTCTAGGTGAGAAAAGATGTCCTCCACAGAGATCTAAAGTTGTTTACTGTAAAGGAAACAGTCGAAGAATTTATAAGACGTTGCCTCTTCCATTTGGAAAATCATAAAAATATATTTGCGATTCAACTGATGGACAATGGATAAATAAATATATGTAATGTATATTGGCATAATTTCATTTTATTTCATTTATTTTGAAAAGGTTTCAAAACCAGGATGAACTCCGAAAAAAGGTGAAAAAATTCTTAGATTTAAAATATTCTTAAATCGAAAAAGAAAAATATTATTTCAACAGATGAACACCAATAGGGATCGAAGGGCTAATCTAAATTTTGATTTTTGACAAAATGGCGGCTTCTCAAAAATCAAAGGGTTTTATGAAATAATTTACACTTCAGAGAGATTCTTACTACGTATAATACGCTTACTATTTGTTGGACCAATTTCAAATTTTCGAAGAATATTTTCAATATAGTATATGCCAATTCAATACATAAGCAATACAAGTTTTTGAACATTGTTTTGAGAATCCCAATTAGATATAGCTGCTTAATTCCATATTTATAAGAATTTGGTAGCAATTTCATAAGACTCTTATTATCGAAGAATCTCAGCGTCTGTTTTCTTCAGAATACTGAAATATGTAAACTCTCCGTATCAGATTGGACCCTTGGGTATGCAGTCATAATTCAAGAATTCGCTTACAAAGCCATAGACAAGGGTCAAAACATAGGAAAAAATACTAAAAGTAAACATGAAATACCTTCACGCTTCACTATTTGATTTAGGTAAGTAGTAATCGACACACTCATATTTATTTACCGCTATTCTTGCCAATATTTACCGTTAAAGTGTCAAACACGATTTTCATAAGCACATTGACATAAAGTGTTGGCCAATATTAAGTCAAGCGCACTTCAACGCCTTAGAGCCATATTCTCTTTTAAAAGTGTAGATAAAAATGCAACAATAACAATAACAACAGCAACAGTAAAGTAATAGCAAAATGACATAAGTGTGAAAAATGCTAGCGAGTTACAAGCGAATTGACAGCATTTGAGAGGAAGCTATGAAAGTCAATAACTTTGCTGCTAGAAAAATGATTGGAAGTCATATAACACTAACACACACGCACGCATACACATTATATATAATAATACATACACTTGACACTATAACTGAAGTTTACAAAAGTGTGCAGAAAAATGTATGTGTGTGAAGAACAAATAAGAGTAAACAACAACAATAGAGTGCTGGCTTCAGTTGATGGCCAGGAAAGCTTGCAGCAACGTTGACAGGCATTCGTAGTAAGCTGAGCTGTCATAACGCTTTGCGGCAAAGCTATTGATAAATGCTCATTGAAATGCTGCTGGCGCGGGAAAAACTCTAACAAATGTAGGTGTGTGTGTGAGTGTTTGTATATCTTATAAAATGCAGTTGCGTAAGTTGTGGGGAAAAGTGCATAGTGCTTTTAAAGCTTTTAAGCAAGGGTTAACCCACATTATACGTACCCATGTATTTGAGTGAGTTTCTATAAAAGTTAGAGAAAGAGCAGAAGGTGAAATAGAAAAGAAAAAACGGTAACTCCGGTTGCAGCAAAGCTATTTTACACTTCGCAAATACAAAAGATTTCTTAAAAGATCTTGACTACGTTCGTTTAGTTTCTATCGCAGCTAAATGTTGTACTGGTCGACATCGACGACTTTGAGGAAAGAGCAGCTCTTAGAGGAGAAAATTACGTGTGCTAAATTTCAAATTGATATCTTTAAAATCAAAAAAAAAAAACTAGTTCGAGTATACGAGGGCTGCTATATATATTTCTGACCTAATAATGAAAATAGGAATATTTATCAACGAAAATGGTATGCAGGACAGACGAACATGGCTAAATCCACTCAACACGTCAAGCTGGTCATTTGTCTACTTTATAGGATCTCTCTATCATTCTGGCCTTCCCTTTTGGGTGTTAAAAACATAGTAGCAAGCTGAATATATATGTATGTATATATTATAATTTTTTGAAAAAAAAAAAACATTTTTAAAATCAATATTTCTGGGAGCAAGCTTCGATCTTGGCTGTAAAGAGTGAAAAATACATTTTCTGAGGGCCAGCAGACGAACTGTTTGTAATTATTACCCGACGGGTGAACTTTTCAAGCTTGGAAACAAAAATGAGTCCAAAGCACCAATTCCTGAGTACATGGTAGATAGGGTAACAATTCGTAGCCTAATTCGGACGGCGAGGAGAAGTTAGAGAAGGAGCTGATATTGGAAAGAAACCTAACTTAAACAGAATTTTTTCACGGTCGACTGTGAACAAAATTCGATTTCGGCTCTACCAATCGAAAAAAGTTTAGTCGCTACTCTCCTTATTCGACCCAAATTATTGCTCAGCGACTGACTTTAAGTTTAGAATAAAACATCATGAGTTAAATCTGAGGAATGGAGTGCCAGTTCGTAAGCGAATTCGACCAATTTCGCTGTGAAAAGGATAAAAGTGTGAGTCAATGCGTTGTTTTGGTAGAAGACTACCTTTTATTCGCTAAATGAGATTGTGTTTTCCGGTCGGAGTCACATCGGTATAATAATTCAGCGTAGTGATGCTCTTTAGATCGTGTTGACCTCCTGCAGATAGTCCATGTGGATAACATATTGTGAGCCGCAGCAAACGGTGGTTATTACCTTTCTGATCGTTGAAATAGTCTTATTTTTTTGGAATAATGTCGCCGGGAAAAGTCCGCTGTTTTAAGAGTACTAGGACTCTTTTGTGTACCAGTAAATCCAGATTTCGTTGTTTTTTTTTTTTGTAGCGGCAGAGTTCCGCCGAGTTCACATTCCTTGACCGGATAAAAAATCCGCAACCGTTCCGGTTACGTAGATCCGACTGTCCTGGGATCCAGGTTCCATCGATGTTCACAGTACGCTGTAGAAACTCGCATTGGAAGAAGAAGAGTCACTGTATGCAGCATGCAATCGATTTTTGATTTCGTTAGTCTATTTCTCTGCCAAAAGCAAGAATTGAATTACGGATCTTTGAAATCAGCGAAGATACTTTTTGTAGAAAGCTGTTTGCCGACAATAAGATTTTTTATCTAAATAAAGAGAAAATAAAAATTTTCCTTAACTCAACACTTGAAAAGGCATTAAAGTCTTCCCTTTAAAGAACACCGGCTGCATCCGTTCATAAAATATATACACCCATTCATCCGCATAAAACAAAATAATACTAATCAAAACAGTTTCAGTTTCCCGTTATACATGTGAAAACACGCACACAAACATAAATAATTGACGTGAGTAAACCAAAAACCAGCGAAATTATTATATTCAAATTACCGTCGGTCCAAAAGATTTGCCTGCAAAAAACCGGCGAACCTTCATAAACTGTCAGAAATATGCAAACAAACCGCAAAAATCACAAATCTCTGCAACAATTTCATACGTGAACTGTTGCCAACGCCGCAACAGACGCCAAGCATTCGACGCTTGATTGCTCATACGCCCCGTGGCACTGGCACAAATGTGCGAATGTAGCGCTGCGCTGCGCTGAGAAACGAAGCAGAAACTGCCAAGCGGCCAAAGTGATGTGCTTCACAGCAGAAGAAGACGGCGAGAGCTACAAGATGCGAGTTATGCGAGCATAAACGAGACTAAAAGCGATAAAAACGGTAAATTATGTGCATACCTCGCTATAGATATATAGCAATGTATGTGATTGCATGGAAAGTGAAGCAAGCACAAGTAAAAAGTACAAGCACTAAACACAAACAAAAGCAAATACACAAATTGAAAGCAGAAAGCAAAGCGATTTGAATGAGTTTTCCACAAATGCCCCGAAGGCTGTGCCGAACAACAAGAATCACATCAATGAAGTGAGGAAAAGCATCAGAGCCACAAATTAGTGTTTGAGTGTGTGTGTGTGTGTACTATAACACGTTGTTTTTTGTTTGTGATTTGCGCCTAAGGAATATTGCAAAGTTTCTTCGAGACACATGTGCAAAAGTTTATTTTAGCCTCCATTCATTGTATTTCGCTAGACCTTTCTTCCAGTATTTGTTTGTGTGTGTGTGTGCCTGGCTGCAGGTTCATAAATTTTTGTATATTTTTACACATTTATTGCATGTAGCATCCGTACGAAAATATGCTTTGAACTTTGCTTAAGTGTATTAGAATTGCTGCGAGTAACGGTGTATGTATAACTGTGAATTTAGTTAAGTGCTTTGATTATTATTGACGCGATGTAAAAATTCCACAGACTTACAATTATATTTTATACAACTTAATTCGCCTGAAAATTGAGTAGTGATAATCTATGATCACTATGCACGATTTCTCAAAATTTGCAAAATTATTCGTGAATCATGAAAACATGATATTTATGGTAGGGTTGCCCTTAAGCTTTTTTTTTCAAAGGTTATATTTTTATAAATCCAACTGTTGGCATCATTTCAATTAAGAATTAAAAAAATTTATCGGATGTGCAAATGCAGTATCTGCGTCTGAAAATTTTATGTCTGAATTTTCGATATTATAAAATTTACCGTATGGACATCAACTTAACTTGGACAGGTCTATTTAAGGTGGGTGCACACACCGAATCAATAAAATTTTGTTCCCCTTTTATGTCAAGGTTGATTTCCATATTTCAATCAGAATGTGTTTGGCGGCTGTTTGTTTACCACGCGCATGGTTTTTCTGGTGATTTTTACAATGAAGAAAATTTAGCTACGAGTTAACTTAAAACTTTTTTGCTTTCAATGGAAGCGCGGCAACGGAGTCGTTTAAAATGTCTCAAAAGGGTTTTGGGGAGCATATTTCATCACAAATTCAAATATTTAAGATGTACAAAATATTTAGTGAAAGCATCGAAAATTTATTTCTTGTGAGTCGTCCATCGCTGTAAATGTAAATGCGAGGATTTCTTATGGACCGACTCTACACATTTTGGTAAATGTTTGGGATTAAAGAGTGTCATTGCTAGACAAATAAAAATATAATACAAAAATAGTTGAATTTTCTGCCAGCAAACAGTTGAGCAGGGATTGCAAAAGAGGCGCTTGACATGGTAGCTGAAGACCACATATTCATCGAATGATTACAGCAGGCCAGAGGTGGATTTATGAATATGGTGTCAAAGTGTACAACAACCTAGTGAATAGCACACCAAAAAGCAGACGTATTCGAAAAACTAAAATTTCACTGAAGGCAGTGAAAGCCTTCCCAGCCGAATGTTTCGAAAAGTCGATTAATATACACGAAAATGTTTTTTTGTCTGGTTAAAGTTGGTTCAGGTTTAGCCACAAATCTGAGCTAGTAATACAGTGAAACATCTCGTTGTCTAACGTGCCTTCGGGTATTTTCTTTACCTATAGTATTCTGTTATTTGTCTCTAAACTCAAAATATGTTCAATAGTAATTAGCAGATTTTAAGCACATGGCTTAAACTCTTAAAAATAACTACTTTTTTACCCTGACCCTAAAACACTCAAAAGTAAACGTCAGAGATCCTATAAAGTATATATGTATATAGAAATGATCAGCGTCACGAGCTGAGTCAACTTAGCCATGTCCATTTGTCTATCCGTCCGTCGGTCTGTATATAGGCGAACTAGACCCTCAGTTAATGAGATCTAAAATTATGTGTAATCGAAGTTAATGTTTTTTTTTAGTCCTAAAATTGGTTTCGACATTGAATACATACTTATTTACGGCCGATGATTATAATTTAAGATGGTTGAACCTTTGCTGTGTACTCTAGATACTTGAAACGATAAAATAAAAGGTATTTTTAATCTATTGGTAGCTACCGGTAGGGCAGTTAGAACCTCTACATTTAGGGAAAGGTTAACATTGTTGCGTACTAAGAGCTTCCAATACCAATGGCCAGAAGGAACTTGCGACTGTGTTAGGGCTAGTAAGTAGCTGACCAGCGTTCCCATAGTTCACTTGAGGTAAGATCGTTTGGTAAGAAAAATCATCTTTTTTCATTAATTTCTAAGACGGAAATTTTGACAGTGTATTAATTTAATTTTTTTTAATTATATTTTTTTATCTTGAATTTTTTCACAAAGAAACATATTTTTTTCAAAAGCGCCATTTTATCAAAAATAAAAATTTTGATTAGTTTTTCGATCAGTGCATCTACTCATCTATAATAAAAATACTTTTTTTGAGGGAATTTGGATCTGAATTAAATTTAAGCAGAAAAATCTTACTCCCAGCTTGACACCTTTTTCGGAGGTCTTGCTGGAAATCGGCTACGGGAGGTTCTTATAATTTTTAAAAACATTTTACAGTTTTTTATTCATCTATTAAATACAACGCGTTTTTTCTGACCTTCAAATTTAGACTATATGTATATTCATACATAACTTCTTAAGTGAGTGTTCCTGTGCTCCACTCACTAAGAAAAAAACCGTTGAAGCTCAATAAGTAGATGAAAAAATATATTTTTCCTTTTGTTTAAGGAGCTATTGCTAAATTAAAAATAAAAAGGAATATTTAATACTATTAATGTTTTTTTTTTATATTTACATATTACTAATTCTACTTTGAGGTTAAGTTCGTTTGTAAGCTACTTACAATAACTATAACTAATGAAGGCTTTGTACCTGTGAAGTGCAGTGAAAACCAGACGAAGAATTAATTTTAAAACAAAAATTAAATAACTGCATATTTTCAGCATAAAATCTGAGGAAATGGAATGCATTTTACAACAACAAGCGTTGAGGTGAACTTCGTTCCAAGCACTTAAGAAATGCAGAGAACTTTTACAAAGGCTGAGTGGCAAAATATATAAATACATAAATATTATAAGAGTACATATGTATATAGTACTAAGTAAATTACAGCAACAATGCCTTTTACAGGGTAATAATTGATTGTTTTTAGCTTTTACCATAAGTGCGGTTTTTAGTGTTATTATTATGATGAGTATTTGTTGTTTATTTATTTTGCTATATTTCTGCTGCCTTTGGCAGGGTTGCCACAAGCACCAAGCCATCAAAAAAAGAAAAAATAATAATATGCTTTGAAGTCAGCAAGTGAAAATTTATAATTTTTGCGCAGCAGCCTCTGACAGCTAGAGTGTAACTGTATATGTCTGTATGTATTAAATTTATGTGCGTGTTTGTGCTTTGAATGATGAGCCACCGACAAGATGTGGCTGCACATAAAAATTTAATTAAACAATAGAGTTTATTCTGTTTTATTTTTGTGAAATTTGTTTTCCTTGTTCAAAATATCAAGTGTTGTAAGTTGAGCCGAGTGCTTGTTAGCGCTTACAACGAACACTTGTATTTGTGCATACGAGTAGGTAAAACATATCTCTGAGTGTTGCGCATAATGAGGCACCTTGTTCTACTTGGACAACTAGTCTAGCAGCAGTAGAGCGCTAAAGTCAATGTTACCAGGCCGGTTTTTGGTGGCATACGGTTTCATTTGAGTTTGGCAGGCGGTGTTGCATTGTGACCCTCAAATCGATATTCTTTTACTACAATTTTTAGCCATAGGTGGGTTATGTTAAACTGGTTCTGGGGTAAGGGAACTGCACTTGAAAAAATATATATATTATAAAAAATAAAAATATTTGAAAATTATAGCTTACAACTGCCAATAATATAGGTAGGCAGGTAGGTAAGGGGGTGGAGCTAAATTAATAACATATTTGTTGATTAGATATGTGCAAGTAGAGAGGTACGGTAGTTCCTGTTCTGACTAATTCATCTGCATCACAGTTTCTTAGGATGTCACTAAGTCGTGGGACTCATTGACTTAGACGAAACTCTAAGAGACCTTAGTGATCTCAAAGCTGCTCGACCTACCTGGCTATCTGCATACCATATAGTATATTCCTTGTTGGGAGCACACTCCTTGTTAGAGCAAGAAGGCTTTCTTTAATTGTTGTAATCTCCGTTCGGAAGATACTACAGTGGTCTGGTAGCCGGAAGGCGTTTGTGGTATCTAGTTTAGTAGAGAAGACACTGCTGAGAAATATCTAATTAATTCTTCTCATTTATCGACTTTTCGATAAATTCATCACTAGAATATCGAAAGGTGAGGGACTGAAATATCAACGTTTTGAATTATTAAGATATATATTGATCAAATTTGACCCGGACTTTAAACACAAAAAAATTTTTGCAAGTATGTCAATACAAGTGTGAAATTACAGGCTCCTGATATAATATAATCATGCCAACACATAAACCATTTCCAGGCACTTTTTAAAGCCTCGACTGAGAAATCCTTCAGTGTTTCGGAATATTTTTGGTGTGTCATTCCCTAGATTGTTAGACAGTTTCTTTTTGCGACCTCTACTCAAAGTCGTTTTTGCAAAAGTTTTACGCCTTTTGGAACGAATTTAGCAGTGAACTGCTTCGTACGCAAAACATTAAACAAAATGTATCGAGTCGATCTATCTTTGATACTCGTATGATTTATTATGTTCGAAAACAGACATGTGATTTGTCGAGGTACAGAACACAGATTCGTTCCATTTCTTGATAAAGGCTTAAGCTTAAAAGCGACTTAACCAACAGAGCGCCTTCCAAGTCTAAATAGTGGTAGATAAAAAAATTCTTACGTTTAATTATGACTCTCTATCAGGGAAAAGATAAGCCGTCTAACTCGAAATAGCCTTATCAAAAATACTTTGTTCTTCCACCATTATAACCACTCGCCCTGCTTCTCTGAGATGGAATATGCTTAAGGTTCTTAGATTTATACGAATACAGAAATAGTCGAAATTGACTAAACCGCAGTTCTCCAGTTAGTGGGTTTTATTAGAGGGCATGAGCTCATACAAGCCTATGAAGTGGTTATTTAAATTAGTTATTATCTGCTTATGGAATGTTTTATTTTGAAAAGCTCAGAATAAACTGGCATTGGTTCGAAAAAAGCCTTCGGCCGATTTTATGATTAAGCCGTTAACATTTTCAGCTTGCTTTGGTTTTCGCGTTCCATCTGAATAAGCTATTATTGATCGAATTATTTTATATATAAACTTTGGCAAAGAAAAATCACAGAGTCATGGTCGCTACGATAGTATTCGACAATCACACAACTGTGCGCTGATACCACTTCAAAAGAGCATTTCTAATGACAGCCTTTTTCTGTGATTTCAGAATCGACCTAAGCTTCGTTCAAGCAAGGGGTTCGGGCAAGAAATTGGGTTTCAGAATTAGTTCGGTATACATATAGTACATATAGTTGCTATAAAAAAGGCATATCTGAAGGGTAGTATAGCTTCGGTGCCTCCGAAGTTAATAATTTTTTAATTTTCCAAGAATCTATACACAGTTTTTAATTAGAAAAGTTGTGACTCCGATTATTTAGAACCGCTTTTTTATGCTTGGTGCTCAATTTTATACCTACTTTAAAAATTATATAGGTCATACATTAAACAGGCGCGGGATTCCTCATTCAAACGAGTTCATATGTTTAATGAATCTGATTTTAAAGCACGGCAAAAATCAGGCTCCCAGATGACAAAGCTTTATAATAAATTTAAATATACTCACACTGTTGGTGATTTGCATGTATTGTTTGTATACATGTTTACATTATATAGTACTCATATATTCGTAGTGTAGTGCTTTAATTGCACAAAAGCTCTTGATTTTTGTTAATTGTGTACTCAACCTTTCGAAGAGTCGTGTGTATATAGATTTCTGTATAATCCATTAACTCACCTGCAAGGGAAACAAAACAAAAGAATTAGTGTGAATTACAATACAAACATCATGGTTCGTGGAAGTACTATTTAATTATTTTGATTGGCAGAATTTTGGAATGAAATTAATGTGTTTTATAATTGATTCAATGTTAGTTCACTATGTAAATTATTATTTTTTTTTTTTGTAAAGTTCATTCAAAAGTAAAATTTTGTTGGAAGATAAAAGAAGTTGTAAAAATTGAAGTTTGGTCAACATTGTTTTTCTAATGTCGTGTTCGATACACCACTTCTCTGTTTAATATGTTTGAGCTATGCTCTCTTGTTAAAAATTTTAATTTTGCTCAGAAAGGTTACCTATTAGTTTAAAAATTGGAATTATTTTGTGATTTCAAATATGTCATTTAGTTTAGTGAATTGGGTTATGAAGTTGGTAAAGTTTATTCAATTAAATTTGTCCATTATTTTTGATGTTATGTGTTTTTGTTAGAAGTTTTGTAATTTTATTACTTTATTCTTTATAATGTTATTATGAAAAAATCCGATCTATTGAAAAAGCAAACAAGTACAAAGAAAAAAATTAAAAAGGTGGCAAACATTTTTTGAAGAAAAGCGAAAATAGCTTTAAAAGAGCAAAGTAATAGCTTTGAGACAAATTTTTAGAAAAAAAATTTTGCAGAGTTACCACATAATCAAAAAAAGTTGAAAATACAATTTTAACAAAAGTACAATAATTTTAAAAATATGCGTAATAACTACCTTGAGGGCAAAAAACTTGGCAATGTTATTTAAAATATGTTTTTCGAGATGCAGAGAGGAAAGTTGCTGATACTGTACTTTGAAAAAAAAAATATACGCATAACAGAAAAAAAATAGAGTTGCCATATGGTGGAGAAAAATGTAGTTATAAATAAAGTTACTAGAGAAAAAAATATGCAGTTGCGATAAGATTTTTCGAGGAAAAATATAGTTATTATTAGGCAAAGTTGCCACCTGTTTTTTTATAAAAATTAAATTTAATGAAAAAAATATATGTATTTATAAAAAAAAATTACAAGAAATAGTATATATAGAGTTGCCATATGTCTTTTTTGAGAAAAAAAGTAGTTATAAGTAAAGTTATTAGAGAAAAAAATTATAGAGTTGCCACATGATATTTTTCGAGGAAAAATTTAGTTATTATGAGGCAAACCTGCCACATGTTTTTTTAATAAAAATTAAATTTAATGGAAAAATATAGTTACAAATAAAATTACAAGAAATAGCATTTAATAGATTTTTTTAAGAACAAACAAACACATAATAATAGTTTTATTATGCGGCAAAGCTGCCATATTTTTTATAAAAACCAAATCTAATGAAAACCTTTTTTAACTGACAAACTAATTTAACTAAATAGTCTGTACGCAGTCATTAATTTATGCTAAAAATTAAGTTTTAGTATGAGATGAAATGTAGTTGCCACACTTTTCACAAATCTCTACAAATATTTATTTGAAATATTAAAAAAGTACCAAATAAATTTGAGTATAGAATTGTTATTGTTTTTAAAGAAATTATTATTACAAAATTATTTTCGAAAACGTTGCCACCTGAGGTCAAATATAAAAATATAAATATTTGTAAATGCTTAAATTTGTTTCCGTGCGGTATTTAAGGTTTTGGATTTAGAGGGAAACGTCAGAATTTTGTTTGAAGTATGTACATATGTCGGTAGGGTTGCCAATGAAATTTATTTGTGCATAAATTTTAATTTGAAAATTAACTCAAATGAATTGCAATATGAAATAATTGTTTCTAATGAAATTTTTATTAGAAAAAAATATTTTCCGCTAACCTTGCCACCTGATTTGAAATACAAAAGTTTAAATATTTTTTAGCGCCAAAAATTTTTGTATATGGTGTTTTAGGTTTTGGAATTACAAGGAAACGTAAAAATTTTGATTGAAAAATTTCGTTAGGGTTGCCATTGAATTTTTATGTGTGTAGAAATAATTAATACTCTATTTTATGCAATCGCGCTCCAATTTTGTTCTTTAGATAATTATTAAATATTATCAATTCTACAAGCTTCGTGCTCGTTTTCGAGTGTTGCAATTATTTTGCGCAAAATCTCTGCAAATTTAATTGAAAATATTGCGTCAAACCGATAGGGCAACGCCACACTTTATCTCCCAGCAGCATGAATTATGTGAAACTTTCGTAATTTTTGCATTTTTTTTTGTTGTGTGTTGCACATTGTTTAGCGTTCTTGCAGAGTTTGCGACACACTGCTTTTTATTAACATATTATTGCTGAATATTTGTTTGAAAATAGACCCAAATACATTGGCACATGAGAGCGCAACACAACAACAACACACACATATTTGCCTATGTATATCTTTTATATATATTTTGTTGCAACTTCAGTTTTTCCCAGCCGTGGCGAAGTTATTGCTCAAAGTTTTTCGCTTATTTTTTGTTTTTTGGTCGCCTAGTTTCGCAATGCGACTGACAGCGTACAAATTTCGCCACTTTGCGGAGCTTGCGCGCATGCGGCAATATGGGCGTTTGTGCAACGTGCGCAGAAAAAATATATGTTTTCTATACATTTTCATGCAACTTTGGTGGCACAGCTAAGTTTTTTTTTTGTTTTGCGCGCAGAAGTGTTGCGTTTTAAGTCATTCTTGTCATTGTTGTTGTTAGCGTTGTTGTTGTTGGTTGAAACTTTTTAAGATAACAGCGCGTTGACAGCGCTTTGCCTGCAGAGTGCTCTTAGCGGCGCAACAACAATGCACATGCGGTAGAACTAAACAAATAACAGCAACAGCAATAAATAACAAGAACAAAAACAACAGCAAATTGTTGTGGCAACTAGCATCACAACTATGTTGCGTGCGAGAAACGAAATGTTCGGATGACATGCGTGCCAGCAACTAAGACAACAACAACCACAACAAATGCAAAAACAACGCCAACAACAAACATAACAAATGTACCAACAACAACAAGCGCGAATATTGGTTAAGCATTTCCCAAGCAAACTCCAACACAGCACTTTCCTGCCAACTGACTTTGCCGCAGCAGCCGCTTGGCGGGCGTTCGTGCCACATGTGGGAATTCCAATGCGTATAAAGTTGAAGTTGAGAAAAACACAAAAAAAAAAATTGTAGAAAAAGTGGCAAACAAACTTAGATAGAGGAAAAATGCAGCGCTGGCAACAAGCTACCGCCGAGCAGCAACGTCAGCGCCAAAAAGCAAAAGATCTGAGTGCGCATCTTAGAATCTGACGACGGCAAACTGGTTGCTGCGACCATGACTGCCACTGCCACTAGAACTTGGAGCTGCCTCTTGTCTACATAACTCCACAAGTACATTACTGCTTTGTTTTTGTTATGTGTTGTTAGTGTTGTTAGCAGCGCTGTTGTTCTTGCATATGTGTGCGTGTGTTTGTGGTGTTTCTGGTGGGGCAGCCTGCTGGTTTCTGTGGCAACATTGTGCTTTGTTTCTTACTTGTCTACTCTGTTGTTGTTATTACTAATGCTGTAGCTGCTTTTGTCGACAAGTTTGTTCTTTGCTTGTTCTTGTTGTTGCTATTGGTATTTGTATAATTTCTCTAGAAAAGTTTGTTTAGAAATCGGACACAAATGGGAATCATTGGCAGCCAAAGTAGCAGCAGGCAAGTGTTGAAGAAAATAGAGGAGGCATTGTGGGATATACACACAGATGTATGTATATATAAATCAACATTGTATATACATATGTATGTATATAGTCTTTCCTTGGTGTTTTTGGTGATTAAAGCGGTCATACAAGTACTTTGTGTTATAATACTTATTTTTTCCATAATTATCGGGTTGCTGTTTTGAAGAATTTCTAAGAATTCTTTGTGGTTATGTTATGTTATTCGTTTGCAAACGAAGTTGAAAATTTGTTAAGAAACGAACAAGCAACTTTGACCGAAGAGCCATATTGCAGAAACTCTATATCGTCCGACTGATCTTTGCGCAAGGTTTGTCTGGCGATTTTTATCATGAAAAAGAAGTATTTGAATATATTCAGTGAAGGTCGTGAAGTCAGCGGAAACTTACCTCAATCGTGTTGTCCATCGACCTCTATCTCTGCAATTAACGTTAACATCGAAAAAGTTAAAAAAAAATTCTTGCTCGAAAATTCTATGAAAAGATGCGGCAACTAACAGAAAGTCTCAAGACCGAAGCACACTTATGTAGTTCCCAAAGTGGTGATTTAGTGGCTAATGTCCAGAGCATACTGAAGTGATGGAGGGAACAATTCTCCAGCCTGCTGAATGGCAGTGAAAGTGTAGAATTTTAGGGTAGGAGCTAAAAGTTGCGTTCCAAAGTAAACAGGACTTAAAAAAAAAAAAAATAGAACAAATGGTTTTTTCGGCAAACTCAATTTATTTTATTCAAAATAGTACGTTGAAACCACTATTTCACTCTGCTACGGGATAAGCAATCATCGCCATAAACTTGTTTCATCAATTGAAAGATTTCGGTAAAAGTTTTACCAATTTCAGAACAAAATTTAATGTTGGCTCTTTGTTCGAAGCTCATTTTCGCACCGATAACACAAGCATACTGACACTTGAAACGCAATAACTTCAGTTCCAACCCATTAAACGTCATGAAATTCTCACTGGACAATCGATAAAGATAGATAGATGGCGCCACTAGGGGGTCCTGCTCACTTTGGAACGCACCTTGCATATAATTTTGTACTTGCAACTCAAAGTCCTTTTCTTCACAGAGTGTCACTTATGGCGAAAAAGCGGTAATTTCTAATTTTTTATGATTTCTGTGGCTCACTGGAAATAATGGTTAATCCTCGTGGATCCCACCTGATGACGATAGCATAGATATTCCATGCCTGACTGTGATGAGGTTCGAGCGGCTAGGACCGATGGATTGTCGGTCGAGCTATTCAAATACGGTGGCGAAGAACTGAATCAGCTTGTTTGCAAGGTATGGTCGTTGGGCAACATCAAAAGCTCCGTCAGCCGTTCGACCAAGCGAAGCTTCAGACAACGAGACTCCTTATCGTTCAACCTCTTTAATCTATTTTTGGAGAAAATAATACGAGCTGAAGAGCTGAATCGATAATTCACAATCTTTTATAAGAGTATACAATCGCCGGTGTACGCCGATGTTATAGATATCATTGGCCGTGTCGTTTTTTATGCTTTCTCTAGATTGGATAAGAAAGCGAAGCGTATGGGTCTGGTTGAGAACGAGGACGAGACAATGTCCATTGACATAGTTCAGCGAACCAAGAGAAAGCGGCTGCGCTGGTTAGGTCATGTTGTTCGGATGAAAGAACACATTCCAGCTTTGAACATTCTCGACATAGTATCCATTGGTAGAAACAGCCGGTTCCTCCAGGGATTGTTAAGTTGGCAGCATTGCTCCAAATTACTCCATGAATTTTCTTCTGTCACTACAACAAAAACTACAGATTTATGTGATACGATTACGTTACCTCTACAACTTAAGTGAAATAGATCATCCGTATTCGAATGATCATTGGAAATAACTTCAAAATTAGTAGAATTTCGGAATTTTTTCTTAAATTTCTTGGTCGGATAGGAACAAAATATTTTACGGAAGCTTCTCCGTCATCTCATCAAGATCGTTAAAATGTGTTATATCTGTTTTTTTGGAGAACCGTAGCAAATCCATGTTGACCAAATAATATAATACTCAATCTTCCAACTTTGTCTGTCACGAATGAGTAATTGCCATCCTTACGGATAACGGAATTTATACCTCTTGATTATACTTGTAATTTTTGGGATGTTTGAGATCCCAGTGCTAGCTTAAGGAGCACACCTACTGTGACAATCTTTGTTTACAGCAGCTGCTTAAGTCGGTACACCTCAGTAGGGCGTACAATGAAAAAATATATCGAACAAAGAATTTTCCTCAAATTTTGTTTTTTTTTTTTAACCAAATTTCGTGTGCGGAATCATTGCGAATGTTGGAAAACTCTTACGGTGATTCAGTTTGATCAAAAGTACAAAGCCTTCGAAGACGGTCGAGAAATCGTTGAAGATATGCCTCGTTCTGGACGACCGGTGACTTCTTCAACTAATGAAAATATTATAAAAGTGAAGGATATGGTGCTTGAAAATTGTGAGGCAAGTGTTAGAGAGATGGTAAGAGAGCTCGACATCTCTCGAGAGCCCGTTCGAATATTTTTGGTGGATATTTTGGGTATGAAACGCGTGTTTGCATGACTCGTCCCGATAAAGCTGAATATTTTTCAAAAAGAGTACCACAAGCAGGTTTCTTTGGGCTGCCAATGAGATATGGGTTTATGAGATTGACATGCATGTCAACAATCATCGGTATGGAATCCGTTTTTAGTCGATCGAAGATATAAAACGAAATTCGCTGAAGGAGCTGAAGGCCATCTCAAAATGCTTATGAAAAGTGTATAGAGGACTGGAAAATTCGTAGATATTTATGAATAATTAAATATTTTACGTTTTATATACGATTTCCAGGTACTTTTTTGTCACAATTTATAGAAGATATTCCTGTATAATGACTTACTGTCGAAAATAATCAAAAATTGACAAAAAATTGGAGCCGGAAAAAAATGTAAGAAAGTCTAAGATCTGGTCTGAAAGAAGTAACCGTATATATATATATATTCACTTACGGTGTAACTTATTTACTTGCTTACATACTGTGCTGTTGCAACATGTTTAATTCTGTGTTAATTGTAGACATAAGCAAATGAAGTACTGTTGAAGTCGACACTGAGAAAGACGTGGAGAAAAACAATAGGCAAGTTAAGTTGCACAATTGCAATATACAATGCGCAGAGACTTACATATGTACGAGCATATACATACGTACGTACATACAAGCAAATGAGTACGAACAATCAGAAACGAGTGCTTGCAACACAATGTGTCCAAGTCAGCAATTGCGCAGCCGCCTTGCCATTTCACTGCAGCCCAATGTGGATGCATTTCAGCGCTTTTGCACACACTTGCATCCAGCCATACATACATACACACATACTTACATTGTGGTGTACTGTTTTCGCAATTACATGCAGCATTTACCTTAACAATTCACTGCTCGTTTGCTGCAAGGCAAGCAATGCGAGGCATGCAACTTCATTTTGCATATGCACTCAACTATGCAAGCACATACACACACTTACCGACATATACATATATGTAAGTATGTATGCAAGCGTTTATTTACACAGGTGCATACGCTGTCGTTCGAAGTCGTGCTGTTGCTGTTGTTGTCGTCGTCAGCGAAGTTGTGTTGTGTCGACTACAGTTTGGCGGTGCAACTGCAATTACAAATCTGCGTTTGTTGCATGCCACATTTTTAATTGTACTTGGTTGTATGGGAAACACGTTGCAGCATTGCGATAAGATATGCTTGCAAACACACACACACGCACACATGCAAATGCACATGTGGTATGCGCGTGCAAGACGCGAAATTGCTATGCTCCAGCAGCTGTGGCATACACACGACGCTTGGTGTTGCAAGTGCTGGACAAACGTACAAAGAAAACAGCTTTCTACATACGTGCATACATATATACAAACAGATATAGCGTCGTGCATATGTATGTGGCATGCAACTTGTTGTTGTCGCTGCCGCAGTGTGATTTTGGCGTGGCAATAGCATGTGGCATGATGCGGAAAACGAGAATCACAGCCGTTGACTGGTTAAACGGTTGCCTTCTGGTTGGCTAGTGGCCTGACTGTTCGACTACTTGACTATGCCATGCATGCTAAGAAATATATGTGTTGTTGTTGTAATTATTATTATTATTGTTGTTAGCGTACAAATCTAATACTTCCTTGACATTTAATTCTTTGTGGTTGCTATTTGTATGTACTTGTTGTTGTTGCTTTAACCACTGCATGCGTTTTCCGCTTGACGAGCACCACCTGTATGCCTTAAGCCGGAAACTAATCAAGAAAAAAATATGTGAAAAAAATGATCGACAACAGGAATGTGGTTGTGGCCGCTTTTCAACATTTCAGCTTTCCAGCTTTTCCATTTCCTTGGTTCTTTTGTCCGACTGCGCCGCTGCGAAGTTGTGGTAAACGGTGAATTTTCATTTCACGAGTTGGCCTTTGTGGCTTCCACAGCTCACGCAGCGCAAACGAAATGAACTGAAATATATATGTATATATAAATACATATGTGTATGCAAGTACACATATCCACAGGTGTAGAAAATTCACGATGGCAGTTCGATAAGTCGATTTCTGTATGCCAACTCAATGATGCGACCTTTTCGCTGGTTTATAGGATAGACTCATGTAGCTGAAAATGTTGGAACCGTAACTTTTTGATATGAAGATGCATATATAGTACATACATAGGTCTTCTTCTCCGATCGTGCTCTCTAAAATTGGTTCTTCTTTAGTTCCCTATAAATCGAAAAATCTAATAAGTATTTTACCGACACAGAAAGAGGTTTATATCGACACTGCGATCGGTTTTTAAGACTCAAAAAACTTTAATCTTACAAGTGGACCAGTCTGCTAGAAAACTGGGTAGTCGAAAAAGTTTTTTCGTATTTTGAGAGATTTTAAGCTTTATTTAACAAATATTTAACATTTGGAGACGTTGAGAAAATTTACAGCTGTTCAAAAATGAGGGAAAATAAAGAAGAATCTCACTATGTTTCGAAATTTTTGTATAAAATGGGAAGAATGCCACGCAAGCCACCAATGAAATTTGTGAAGTTTGCGAAGACGATGTATCAGTTCGTGTAGCACAACAATGGTTCGCTTTCTTCCGTTCTGGATGTTTCGATTTGAAAGATGCACCTTGCTCTGGTCGACCTATCGTTAAAAAAGTCGATGAAATTTTGAAAAATTTTGACCAAGACCGTCACATAAGCAGCCATCACATCGCTAAAGAACTAGACATTCATCATTGGACAGTTTTGAATCATTTAAAAAAGGCTGGCTACAAAAAGAAGCTCGATGTTTGGGTACCTCATACATTGCCTGAGAACAATTTAATTGACCGAATTAACATCTGCGATTCTTTGCTGAAACGAAATGAAATCCAACCATTTCTAAAGTGAATAATAACAGAAGACTAAAAGTGGATCAAATACGACAATAATTTGCAAAAAGATCATGGTATAAGCGTGGCAAAGCTCAACAAATGATAGCAAAGCCAGGTTACGCTGAGTGTTCGGTGGAATTGGAAAAGAATTATCCACAATGAGCTGCTCCAGCCTGGTCGAACTATAGATTTTACATTCTACTGGCAACAACTGATGAGATTGAAGCAAGCAATCGAAAAAAAAAACGACCTGAACTGATCAACAGAAAGGGCTTCGTCTTCCATTAGGACAACGCTAAACCACGCACATATATTTGATGACTCAGCAAGAATTGGGAGAGCTTGGCTGGGAATTATTGATGCATCCACTATATAACCCTGACCTTACACCATCGGAATACCACTTGTTTCGGTTAATGCAGAACTCCCTTAAAGGAGTTAAGCTGACTTCTAGAGGAGCCTGTGAAAATTACTTGTCGCAGTTTTCCGCCGAGAGGCCAGAAAAGTTTTACATTGATGGTATAATTTCTCTAGCAGAAAAATGACAAAAAGTGGTCGACCAAAATGGTACAAATTTGGTTCATTAAAGTTCAATATAGATATAAAAAAATAAGTTAAGGTTTGATTAAAAATATGAAAATACTTTTTAGACTAACATTATGCCAATATTATTTACATTCTCTATCCAATAGTAATTCCATAAATTTGCTCTAAGAAATAATAATATAGAACTGTTCTGATGGGGTTTCTTTTATCGAAACTCTTTTAAACTCTTCTCACAACTAATATTGATCGACTCAACTGCGGGGTTTAACAAAATTACTTAATATAAAAAAAAAAACAAAATACGTATCTCAACTTAGTAAGTCGATTTAAGATTGGTTGTGTTAGGTTTGCTTTAACATAAATATCTTGTCATTTAGCATTATTTACATTTTATTTTTAATTTTAATTGCAAAGTAAATATTTATCGGTATTCTGACCCTCCTTTACCCCCTGACGTTGCCAACTAATCTGCAAACAGGCAGTTTTGTGGGTCTCATTTGTTTGCCTTGATGTCAGCCATATGGCTAATGTGATTTCAGTCAATTAGGTAGACGAATATAAATAAACGTATATTTATATATATATATACTTATACATATATATACGATTTAATTTCCACCGGAGAAATATATATATGTTTCGATATAAACATCTGTCAATAATCACACAGGTAATGTGATTGAAATGAAAACGAATTTATAAATAGAAAAATTAATCAAAGGTAAAAAAAATATTTCTAGAAAAATATTATGAAAGCTTTAAAGCAAAATATCGCTTTTTTAATTTTTCATAATTTTTTATGCATATTTATAACTGTATACATATCTATAACACATGTATGTTTGTATAATACCTCTAGATCATTCATAGAAGTACTTATCAACGCATGAATAATGTGGCAACCATATGCTTTATAACAACGCCTAAACTTAATCAACAAAACTACAAAACACCCAACCAAAAATAAATTTTTCACTTTAACACCACAAAATTCAACATTTAATTGTGGTAATGTAAACTTTTACGTTTGTGAATTTTTCAGTTTCATCTGCAGATTTGATTAATAGCGCGCTATTTAGCATTTGCATGAATTCTACTTGCGAGGGCAATGTGTTTTTGTGCCAACCTCCATGCCAGCAAAGCTCGAAGTAGTCTTTAGAGACTTCGTGGAATTTGTTTGTGTCTTTTTAAAGTAAATTTTCGCAAGTTTTCATAAATATGTATATATACAAATTTCCATATGCTTATTTGTTTGTAATTAAAAGTCCAATGATTTGTGCGAAATTTTCAGCGTTGTTCAAGTGCGGCGATAAAATCGTTATTAGACTTTTTTTTTGATACAGAATCAGTTTGTGAATCATTCGTTGATTTTTGAATTTGGAAAACTAATTAAATAATTTAATTGCATTAATTTTCATGCATTATTTTTCATAGCTATTTTGCGACAAAATAATGGGCAGCTGTGTCTAACTACACCAATATCTAATGTTATACTTTTGGTTTAATTTAAGAAGCAACTTAGTTCTTATGTGCCATGTTCGATTCGTTACTTCTTAGTTCACTATGTAAGAGCTCTGCTCTTTTGTCCAAAAACTTACATGTCAGATTAACAAGTTGTTCAGTTGCCTTATTTATAAGAAAGTATAATGATACTGCATACATTTTCTTTAACCTTTTTCTATCTCTTTTCATTTATGGGTCTATTTGACTTATACCAGTGGCTTGTTCGATTCATTTCTCACAGATCTTATTAAATTTTTAGGTTGGTTATTATGGCATGGCGCTTCTTATAAAGAGAGAAAATCATACCAATGTTACGAAACAAAAAAAAAAATTTAATTTCAGTTTCTCCGAAGCTATAATATTCTTCGCAAATTAAATTTTTCATACAAAAACTTAATTTTCATCGTTCAGCTTGTATGTCAGCTATATGATATGGTGCTTCCTTAAGGTCGGTTCCGAAAATTTTCTATAATTTTAAATCGATACCTGAGAAACTGAGAATCTAATAGCCCTCCATAAGTGTAGCGATTCCGATTTAATGTCAGAAGACACACGAAGCTAAATTAGACGATTACGCTGGTTGCGACACGATATTGGTTGAAAATTTGGCGAAGAATTCACGAAGAATTAATGCAGTATGTTTTGACATACGGCCGCTATTTGTGTTGTTTACAGTAACTTAAAGTATTCACCTCGGCCAAAAAATTGAATTTCATTATATTTTTGGTGAGAAGCTCCATCAAGGACCAGTGTTTGTGGTGGCGAATCCAATTCAGATCGTGGATGACTCTAAGACGAATTTCCTGAAGGTCCTTCAAAATTATTTGTTGTTCCGGAAACTAAAGATGCTGTGCGCAAACTGATATTGCTAGATCGTAGATGAATCGTGGATTTATACGTATGAGCCCGAAAGGAAGCAGCGGTCGACAGTTTGTGTTTTTCAAAGTGAGCCGAAGCACTTTCAAGCAAATGGTTGCACGTTTGTTTGGAAGAACTGGAATTGCCAAAGCATACCATTAGAACAACGCAGAACGATAAATTATTACCGGTACGTAACCATTTATTTGCCAGTTGTCTTTGAAGAAATCTGGAAAACCAACCACCAATGACGCTCTCACACATCGACTAAAACCACTGCATTTTTGAACACTTAAAACATCGAATGGATGAGTAAGCCACCGCATATCATAGTTCTGACTTGGCAGCTAATGACTTCTTTTTATTCCCCTTTGTAAAAAATAAACTGAGAGGTCAGGTGGTGATCAGTTTACGTTCGAATTGCTTGTTTTGGAGATATCTCGATCAGAGTGGCAAAAGTATCTTTGAATAGCAATAAAGCGATTTTCATTGATTAATATTTGTTTTTGTTCGAACTATATGTTAAAATGCAATTTCCATATGTGTTTGTTGTTTAATTTTTTATAAAAAGTATTGCTTGCATTAATTTTTTACAGACTTTATGTTAAATACCAATGCATGCATATGTTCATTAGATTAGCCTGATTAAAATAGTTATATATTGTAAATATACATACTTGCATATACAGACGCAGCGTAATAATTTCGCATAAATCAATTGACATTATCAGCCTAATGAATACATAAATTTTTATGTTGTTTTTTTATGAACACGGTCAAATGTAAGCATCAGTTTTGATAGGAGAAATTGTTTCAACAATAGATAAGTAATATACTTATATGTACATACGTATATATGTATATGTATATATTGTCTAGGCCAATAAAGAAGAAAACAATGCAATTTTTTTTAATATTCTTTAAAAATTCATACAAATCGGTTTCAATTAATTTGAATTTATCCAAAGTCGCTAACAAGTATTTATTTCAATACAATTCTTTTTTACAAAACTTTTTTTATTTACTAAAATAATGTTTACCGAAACTATCAGCTTTAAGTTAAATAACACATTAGTTTAAATATAATTAATACGAGTATATATGATTTGTTAAAAATCTTTTCGAAAGGAGAGGAAGGCGAATTTTTACATGAGTTATGTGTAGGTATATACATATTACACTTGTCTGCAGTGGTTTTGTTGGCCTAGCTATAAGATCGATCTTCCAATAGGAGTGATATGATTTTTTTTCAAAAAAATCCTTACTTGTCAAGGAAATTCAAATATTTTTATTTAAAGTGAAGTACAATCGTTACAAATAAGTTTTCAGTATAATATTATTCAAGTGGCCACCACGACTTCTTTTGCACGAATGAGTTCGATGAACCCAATTTTCGAGTAATTTTTCCACTAAATCAAGACGTAAGTCATGAATACTTGTATATAATATACTAACTTCTAAAGCTTGAAGAGTATCCGGTTTATTGCTAAAGACCAATGATTTCAAATAACCGCACGAAAAGTAGTCTAACAGTGTTAAATCACAGCTTCTTGGAGGTCATTCAATGTTACAATGTTTTGAAATAATCGAATATCCAAACTTTTCTAGAAATAATTCTGTCTTCTTCGTCTTGTTGGAACCATATATTGTCAAGGTTAACTTCTTCCAATTGCGGCCATAAAAAGTTGGTTATCATCGATCGACTAGTTTCATTTCGAAAGAAGTACGGACCGATGATTCCACCAAACCAAAAACCACACCAAACACTCAATTAAGGCAAATTTACGAATAATTATGTTGTTCATAAATAATTTGTGTATTTCTTTACAACAGAATAAAGAGTTTTGTTCATGTACCGCGTCACTCAGATGAAAGTGAGCCTCATCGGAGGAGATGATTTTCTTAAAAAAATTATTATTGTTTTCAACTTGCTCCAAGAAAAAATCAGCAATTCAATTCCAATCGCTTTCGGTTCTTGAGTGCGAACAATTTTATGTATACGGATGCAAGCCCAAATTCTTTTTTAAAATCTGCCAGGTTGCGGCTTGAGACAGCCCCAATTCTTAATAACGCCCTGGAATGAACAATTGCGTTCTGCAGCAGCACTTGCCTGAACTGCAGGAATATTTCATTACTTCGGGTCCTTGACTTATTGGCACTTGATCATTGTGACAATTGATTACTACTTGTAGTGATTTGCTTCCTTTAGGCAGCCTAGAAGTCTTAAGCCTCCGAACGGCAAATGGGCGGCCTATAGAGGACGTTAGACTTTTCGATGTTCGTCTGGAATTAGGATGGAAGATGTGTAGTTGGCAGTGCATCAGTCGTCAATTCCAATAAAATGTTTCAAAGAGTCTGTACGGTGATTTCTAGCACAAAATTCTTGTCATTATTACTCACATCGTTCTTTTTCATTGGACAGTCGGTCTTGTCTTTACATTCCAGAATCTTACGATTTATATTTACGAACTCGCCTAATTTAATGTTCTCATAATAAACCTTACAGTTATCCTTATCGATGCAAAAGTTAGGTTGAAAATACAATATGCTGAGATCTTTACACTTACTGAAAATAATTTTGAACTGGTTTGGCACTCTAAGCTAATTTTAAAGAAATTTTGCTAACTTTATTATTTATTTTAATTAATTTTTTCATTTCTAAGGATTCGATGTAGTATTACACATTTAGAAGTAATATAAAAGCTACTCTGACACATACTGTATTACTTATGAGCTATGAAAGGAACGTGAGAATAGGAGGAGAATATATAGTAGAATAGTATAGGAATGGTCTTAAAATCGGTTGAATCAAATAGCTTCTTCTTGAAAAGTCCCGTAGGATATATAAAAATACCATCATCAAAACACGTAATTTTGCTCTATTGGCTAGGTGAGTGCTTAGGATCCCCAAATCAGATAAGCATAATATTTATTTCAAAAAGCTTTAGTTTGACTTGTGGATAAAAGCATAAATTTTTAAATATTTTTGTTTCGCAGTGCATACAGCGGGGATAAATTCACAGAGAAAAGAGCCGTTGCCTGAACAGGGTACGAGTATATTAATTTCTCCACGAAGAAGAAAGCGTCGGATACCCTATTGCCGCATTTAGGACGAAGAGCACCCTGAGATGCCAAAGAATGTTCTTTCGAATGATTGTAAACATTTTCCATTAAATTTGAAGTTTCTGTGTTTTTTCTTTAAAAAAGTTCAAATGGATCCCCTTTAGTTTTCTCAAATATCAATGTATTTGTTTTCTTTCTTTAATTCCTATATTTTTCTATATTTTTAGTGACATGATTAAAATCTTCATGCTCCACTCTGATCTAATCTAAGCCCATTCATTCCAAATAAAAAAATTAATTAAACAAGAAGATATCTAATGACATTTTCAAAAGCTCAGACAAAGCTCATTTGTGGTCTAATTTACTAATCAGCGTGCAGCTGTCAAAAAATGCAGAAATATGTGACAGAGTTGTCACTACCCACACGCTCATTCAAGCAAAACTTACTCAATATGCGTTTTCAATTTCTTCATTCATAATTTACATAATCTCAACTCGAATTATCCAATAAAACTGGTAAAAAATAACAAAGAAATGACAGCGATTAACGCTAATCCCCTTAAGTGACATGTTGTTTTTGTATTTCTTTCTTACTTTTTTTAATTTTTGTCTTCATTTTTTCTTTCTTATTGCTCTTTTTTCATTCAAATGACCATTAAAAATGAAAGAAAGCAAAAGCTTGCAGCCAAAGCGGGAAGGCGACTCAAAGCCGGCACGAAAGTGTAGCAAAGAAACGGCTAAGCTGGGGTGCCAAGCATTCATGATTTATGATTTATGGGCGCATAAATTGCTTTTGAAAATGTCAGCGCGTGAAATGAAGGCGGACAAGCGTTTAAAGTGAGTGACATACGCATATATGCAGCAAAGCAGGCAGTTATTTTTAATTTTATTATTGCTTTATGTACATGTGGCAACTCCACACACACACAGCATGGCATATTTACCGCAATGCTTGTTATGAAATCGGCTTAGAATCGCTTAGCCTAATCATAAATAAATATTATTAATAAAACATAATGCCACAACACTTCGCTATAATAACAATAACCATAAATTTAATATATTTATTTAAGCGTTTTTGTTTGTGCAACCAGTAATTATGCACAATAACGGTTAAGCGCCTAAAACACACCAATGCTGTTGAAATTATTGAAAGGCAAATGATTATGCATTTTGTTGTTGTGCGTCCATCAGCCATTGCATAAGCGCAAGCTTGCATGTGAGTGACATTTGAAACTTGCTTACATAATCACATGGCTGGAAGTCATGTTAGGCGACATAATTTGGCACTTTTTTCATATAATTTATATTTAACAAGCGTTTAATTTGCGTAAAATAATTAAGCTAATGGCTAAATTATGCAATAACAAACTAATATGGCATACATACATACATATGTATGTACATGTTGCATAATCTGCAACTTGCAACTTCAGTCAAGATGTCACAGGTGCTAATTTATACGCGGATATAAATTTTTATGGTGTGGAGTTGTGTCTCGAGGCAATTAATTGCCATAAAAACTTGGCTTGCGATGAGTTTCGTATTTCATAAGTCAGTTGAGAAGTACAAACCTTTCAACTATGAGGCAATTAAACATAGTGATCACTAAAACAATCTATAGGCTGGGAATTTCACCTTCTAAGCGAAAGCTTTCGATGTAAAAAAGTTTTTGCAACATTTGCAATGAGTTTGGTTTGGCATTTATGCGAATTAAAAAAGTTTCGAGGTTTAAATGCGAAAGGTTCCGTCAAAAATCGAATTTTGGTAGAACAATTGAGGTCAGTTGAGGTCTCTTGCCTGACACTTGCATGGATTTACTAGAGTTAAAACCATATTGTGTTTAGTTAGCCCTAACCTTCAAATGGCGCGTGTTTAAATTTGACCGCTGTCGGATTATTAGTTTGTGAATTATATCTGTTTTAGCGAAGCAACTTTTGTTTTTGTGAAAAAATAAATAAAAAGGAATTTCGTGTATTGAAAAAAAAATTACTGATTTTGAAAAAAAAAAAAACAGTTGCAGCGAAAACTTGGCTTGATTAAGAGTTTTCGTACACTGTCCCAGGAAAATCAACCATCAAGGAATGGTATGCTTAGTTTAAATATGGTGAAATAAGCACCGAAGACGTTGAACGCAGTGGACGGCCTAAAGAGGTTATTACCGACGAAAACATCAGAAAAGTCCAGAAAATAATTTTGGATGACTGTAAATTAAAGATGTTGAAAATAGCAGGCAGGCACCCTAAAGATATCAATATAACCCATAAATCATATCATTCACGAATATTTGGGTATGAAAAAGCTCTTTGCAAAGTGGGTGTCGCACGAGCTCACTTCTGATCAAAAGCAACGATGAGTTGATGATTTGGAGCAGTGTTTGGAGATGTTTAAGCGCAATAAAGTAGAGTTCTTTGAACGAAATGTGACAATGGATGAAATATGATTCTATAATTTCACAACGAAGGTTAATCGACGCACATCCGAGTGGACAGCACGCTAGGAACCTGCTCCAAGGTGTGGGAAAATGCAATAGTCGGCTATGAGGGTTTAGGCGTTTGTATTTCGGCATGCACATAGAATAATTTTCCTTGAAAAAGGCAGGACAGCAACTATTACGTAGCGTTACTGGACCGCTTGACGAAATCACTGAAATATGACCACATTTGAAAAAAAAGTAAGTGCAGTTTCACCAAGTCGAGGCACCGTGACACAAGTCAGTAAAAAGAATGGCAAAAATCCATGAATTGGGCTTCGAATTGCTTCTGAGACCACCGTATTTTCCAGATCTGGCCCCCAGCGACGATTTCCTGTTCCCAAATCTCAAAACAATGTTCGCTTACTATTGTAATGGAGACTTTCCAATTATCACTTTGAAAAAACGCTGCTGTTTTTTTTTCAATTATTTAGCATCTGAACTCCATCTGGTATCGTAAAGGACCATACTAGTCTAGAACTACCAGACTAACTTAACCTAATCTAACTTTTGTCAATTATGTTTTTTTCGACCGTAAGCCATTGTTTGGACAACGTCCTATGTGAGCACCTTTTAACGACAGCCTTACCCCACGTCCAATTAAACCACGATAGTCCTCTGCGGGTCCTTTCGCATGAGCAGGTTGAAGCGTACTTCAAGCACTCCTGCTCCCCGTTGTACCAGAACTAAGTCTTCTGTCATACTTCGTATCCGAAACTATTAACAGTGCCGCTTCCATACTGCTCTGGGCTGGTGATCAGGCTGATCATTCATACAAAAAGCTAACTCTAATTCTAAACGCCTTCGCCGCATTAACAATACAAATGCAAGCATAACAAACGATCCCAACTGTGCGGCATTCCGACTAGTAGAAATCCCATCGTTAAAATGCAATTGTCCGTTAGCTCAGCTAATCTCCATACTTCCGAGATCCCTAATGTCTGAGTACATGGACCACTCCTTAATAACGTGTACTCAATCTTCTGAATAACACACCGGCCTTTCAGTTTGGTGCTTCTGATGGAAAAACGCACCCAAGCTCAGTAAGCAAGAAACCTAGTCCCAGATAAAATATGAGTCCTGGGTTACGCTCAATAAACGGAGTCCTGGATGTAATTTTCTAAGTACTGGAAAGAGACGGATGTCCCGATAAGAAGGAGGCTCATTCTGATCTCATCAGTGGTGTTCAAGAGGTGAACAACCATATCATTTTAGACTTGTGAGGTAAATATACTTCCCGGATGACCTTATCAATAATGACCTTATCGTCTAACAGAAGGAAAGGAACCTCTTTTGCCTCTGACCAGGGAAGAACGTTCCTAACAGAACTCCCGCATACTCTTTACATGATTATCACCACGGTCATTGTACAGACAATATTGTGCATTCAACCGCTTTTAGGTTTCATCGACGGAGAAGGTCGAAAACAATACAACAGTGGATGACCTTTTATGTCAAGTGCCGTCGAGATTGCGACTTTAATTGATTTCTTCAAAAGAAATATACTTTCTTCAGTGTATAAAAATATTTGAGGCTCCTTTTCGGACCGTCGAGAATATAAGTAAACTATGAAATTAATACTTTCACCTTTGTGAATCAAATTCTGTTTCCAGCTTACGTACATCCACACATTCAAGAGCTGTCATATTTTCTATTAAACAGCATACACAACCGTAATTAACACATTTCAACATATGAAATAGTTGCGTGAGTATTGGACCATACATATGTGTGTGCATGTGTGTTTGTAAGCGTTAGTGTCAATCAGCGCTGACTTACAATGGCGGCCAATACGAGCACACATTCACAGCTGCGACTGTTGATTGTGCATTAAATGCAATCGGAGACTACTTTCACACAAACACACACACATATACGTGCATTATCCATGTGATTATCGCCACGGTTACATTATGGATGTGTGTATGTGCGTGCGTCTACTTAGCAATAGTAAATTCGCTTCACATTTGATTGGCAGTGTCATTGCCGGTGTCACCAGTATCAGCGATTGCTCGCCCACAATTTACAGCTTTTATGAAGCACACACATACGCACCTAAATACACACACTTAGATAAAAGTACTTATGCACTGGCATATGGGGGAGTAAGAGTATTATTGGCTTTTATTGTCGCTTGTCAAATTGCATTGTTTCCAGGATTTTCATATAGTTTATTATGTCTCTGTCGTTGCATTGTCTGTTGATTATAAATATACTCTATGCGCTGGAATTTGTATGATTTTATACCCTAAATAGGGTAAGTAATCGGTCTGTTTTTGAGTTATCGGTCTGAAATTTTGCACAAGGGGTTTTCTGCTCAAGCAGCGGTTTACTTGTTGGAATCGTTGATATCGGATCACTATAGTATATAGCTGCCATACAAATTGAACGATCGGAATCAAGTGCTTGTATGGAAACATTTTTTATTTGTGAAGATATCCTTACGAAATTTGGCATGCGTAAATGCGAAGAAGAACACTATGATCTTTTAATATATTTTTCAGATCGAGTAAGTATAGCATATAGCTGCCAAACTGACCGATCATAATCAAGTCCTTATATGGAAAACTTTTTTATTTGAGAAGATATCTTCACAAAATTTAGCAAAAATTATTGTCTAAGGCAACAATATAATCTCCGAAGAAATTGTTCAGATCGGACCACTATATCTTATAGCTGCCATACAAACTTTACGATCAAAATTAGAGTTTTTTAATTTTTATGCTCTAAGAAATGCAGCAATGGAGGGTATTCCAGCTTCACTACAGTCGAAGTTAATGCTTTTTCCAGTTTTCTATACTCATATGTATTATACTTATAGACAAATGTATATATGTATATGAATGTGTGTGCGCTTAAGCACACTGTCATTGGGTTATTATTATAGTTCACACATAATGACAGCATATCACGGAAATTAACGACTATCTTTAAACGCTGCAATATGAGAATTATTTTTATGCATTACAAAGACACATACAAACATACATATGTACATATTTATAGCCGTAAGTGTGTGCCATAAGTTTACAATTCATCAAATTGTATTTATGTCACTTGCTGCATTTATCTATGCATAAAAGAGGCACTTACGGCATACATACAAACATAAATGCATATATACATATACAATTTATAATATATGTATATACATGCATGCATACGAATATATAGTATGTAATTATTTGTGCTATCACTTCCTTTTAATGCAATTTGAACTATCTGCAGTGGCAACAACACTAAGTGCTGTGTATTTTTGCAGCTCCACTTGCAATCAAGCTCACTCACACAAACATACATATTTATTTCGAGCATTGCTTTGCATGGCTCATATATCTGAACGCTCCAGTAACAATCCCTTTCATGAAAATCCATAATTGTTTATCAAACTTCCGCGAATGAAATTACTTATAGTCACATGAGCTTTCAACCACCTCAATCAGTGATAAAGCGGTTATTCCAGCCGACAAATCAAAATTAAAGCTCTCTCGGAATAGGCACGAAGCCTAGAGGCTAGGACTTCTTTCTTTGTGCAGATTTCTGCTGACAATTTGAATATCGGACAATTAATATTTTTGAAGGAGGTCTTCATACGAGCCACCTTAATTTAGTATCTATGGTAAACATCAAAAGAATGTTCCTGTATTGTGAAGTGGTTATGTGGGATCCTTGGAGTTTTTAACTCTTGGTATTTGTAGTCAAGTACACTCGTATTATGGAAAGATGGAGGGGTTAGCTGTATGATATTAATCTCTTCATTAGACTAGAAATCCGGGTCTTATGTTTTTCGAACGTCTCTTAGGTTCACTAAGCTTTTGATATTTATGAAACGTTTTCTTGGTTTGTTATTACTCATGATGAATATTCCCACAGTTAGAGAAAGGAACTATTCATCTAAGAGAGTTCTGCTGACTTAATTTATATCTGTTATATTACTAAATACATATATATAGGGTAGTCGAAAAATTCTTTTCGTATTTTGTCAATAGATGTCATTGAAGTCGTAATATATCCAGTGCTACCAATCACGCAGTGTTGGAAAGGTGAGATTTTAAGCTTCATTTAACCAAAAAATTAAATTCGGGGAAGTTGAAAAAAAGTTACAACTGTTCAAAAATAATTGAAAATAATGAAGAAATTCGCTTTATTTTTAAATTTTTGTATAAAAAAGGTCGGAGTGCTACGCAAGCTAACAAAGAAATTTGTGAATTTTACGTAGACGATGCCTATTCAGTTCGTGTAGCACAGCAATTCGTCGCTCGCTTTCGTTCTGCAAATTTCGAAGTAAAAGATGCGTCTCGCTTTGGTCGATGTATCGTTGAAAAAGTAGATGAAATTATGGAAAAGATTGACCAGGACCGTCACATAAGCAGCCATGACATCGTTAAGAATTTTAACATTCATCATCAAACGGTTTTGAACCATTTAAAAAAGGCTGGCTACAAAAGACCTCAATGTTTGAATACCATAATAATTGTTTGTGAAAAATTTAATGGACCGAATTAGCATCTGCAATTCTTTGCTGAAACGAAATAAAATCGAACCATTTCTGAAGCGATTGGTAACAGGAGACGACAAGTGGATCAAATACGATAATAACGTGCGAAAAAGATCAAGGTCCAAGCGTGGCTCAACAAATGGTTGCAAAGCCAAGATTGACGCTTCAAAAGGTTATGCTGAGTGTTTGGTGGGATTGGAAAGGAATCATCCACTATGAGCTGCTCCAGCCAGAACGACTGATTCTACATTTTACTGTCAACAACTAATGAGATTGAAGCAAGAAATCGTGAAAAAACGGCCAGAACTGATCACTTCGTCTTCCATCAGAACAACGCTAGACCACACACATCTTTGTTGATTCCGCAAAAACTGGGAGAGCTTGGCTGGGAATTTTTGATATATCCACCATACTGCCTTGACCTTGCACCATCAGACTACCATTTCTTTCGATCAAAGCAGAACTCCCTTAATGGAGTAAAGTTGGCTTCAAGAGAAGCCTGTGAAAATTTCTTGTCGCAGTTTTTTGGCGAGAAACCAGAAAAGGTTTACACTGATGGAATAATGTCTCTAGCGGAAAAATGGTACATATTTGGTTCATTAAGGTTCATCATACTTATAAATAAATAATATAAAAAAAAATAAGCTGAAGTTTGACTAAAAATATGAAAAGACTTTTTCGACTACTCAATATATATAACAGGAACATCTATAACTTTAAGTTCTCCATAACTCTCTGGAATTGGCAATAAAAGTCAAATTTCATACAGATTTCCTTCCATAACTCGAAGTCTCCAGTCTCCTCTAGTTCCAGCTGTTGTGTGCTGATTATTTTTGAGAAAGGGGCTGCTATTGATGTTTCGAGCATTTATTAGCTTAATCTCTAGTGTTCTAACTGGGTCAAAATTTTTTTAACTGCATCGATTTATACTTGGTGCAATGTAATACTAAGTCTGCCTTCAAGAGGCAATTACGCTGTAACAAGAAAGTTCAGTCGTAATAATTTTTAGTTTTCGACAAACATAAGACTTAACAAATTATTTCTTTACGCTTGAGTTGTCAACTATTTCAACATTTACCTGAAAGGATAATGCTGAAAGCCAACGAAGGGTGATGAAGTGTGCTGAAGGGAAAAATCGATTTGACACCTACGCATTTGTTGTTGTTGTTTGCATTTTATTAAGCATATGAAAATATGCAGATAAGCTATGTTACCTTTTCAGATACATACTTATGTACATACATACAGACATTTTATTGACAAGTGGAATTGTATGCATGCGTGTGTGTGTGTGTGATATACCACTTATAATCACAGCGGATTCGTCGACTTCTGGGTAGGCCATTTATCTTACCTGCTTATGTGGATGTGTGTGTGTGCGAAGCGGAGGCGATAAATAAATGGCAACGGAAAGAAAACTGCGCAGCACGCAAGCAATTGCTTTGTTGTTTTTGTTATTGCTGTTGCCTTCACTTTGCTGTGTGGCTGAAGGATGCCGCTGGCGATGCTGGCTGACTCAAGCCCTATTTGTTGAATAAGCGGCGAACAAATGCAAATTGTGGTGAATAAATAAATACGACGAAGTAAGTCACTCTCGAAATTATTCGCGTTTAATTCGTGTTTTTTTGTTTTTTTTTTTGCGAGCACTTTTGGCTTTTTGTCAGCGCATGAAGCGTTCACTGCACTCTTCTGTGAATAAATTTGAGGTTTTGCGAGCACTATGCGCGCGCACTTGCCATACAATTCCCGTTATAAGCACTTACGTACGCAGTAGTTCAACACAAGCTTCAAGGAGGATATAGCACAGTGTTGTTGTTATTGCTTTTAAGTCCTTTTGTGAGCGAATGAACGGCTAACAACGCCCACACAAACGCGCTTACTCAATAGTTCACTAGGCTCAGCGGCTCACAATTATAACGGTATTCAGCTATAAGGCGCTCTCCGAAAAGGATATGAGACGCTCTGCTAACAGTTTGTGAGACTCTTTCCAAAAGGATTTGGATATGTGGTGCTCAGCAAGGACTCTTTTCGCGCAGAGATGCTGTGTCTGAGTTTGAGCGAAATTAATGCTCCTTCTGTTGTTTATTGTTGTTGTTTGAAACACTCACTTTATTTGTATTAAAATTTTAAATTAAAAATCGCTATTTCTTTGAATTAATTCAAATGCCGAAAATATATAAGATTTTCTCGAAGTAATTACGAATCACTACAATCGTTTGAGCGCGTTGAAGTCAAACTGATTTCAAGTGGCGTACAATTCCAGCGCCGGGCAATGGTTATGGAGGTAAATGTCCTCACTACTTGGCCAGACAATGTGCGCAGACTGGTTGTTGACACCATTGAGTGAGTGGGAGAGAGAGAGAGAGTGCGCAAATAAGTGGAAGAGTGAGTGGATTAAGTGCTCATGAGATACCCTGTGTAGCGTTTAACTCGTGAGTGAGAGTGGAAAAGTGAGTAATTATTACTTCAGTATGAGTGTGTTTATTTTCTGTAGCTGGAGCGCTGAGTGCTTTGGAAATTAGTAATGAGCGAAGCAGTTTAACCGGCACATTTTTGTTGAGTGACAATTTTCTCAGTACTTGTAAGACTGTCATTTTCACTCCAACAGGAAAACACACTCGCTTCAAAATAATCTCTGAGTTTCTGAGTTCAATATTGCGTCTAAGTCCCCTCAACGCTTTGAGTGCCCATAGTTTACTGAGAATTTTATAATTTATTTTTTGTTTGTTTTAATTTAAACAGGTTCTTTGCTCTGTGTTTTGATTGTCTTCGTTCTCATGAACCGACGACAAATGGTAATGGGAGCTTCTTAGGGTCAGCGCTTTTTTAGTGGCACTGCCACACATGTGGAGTTTTGTAACCAAGTCACATACACACATATCCACATAACTTTATTAGATTCTTGTGCAATAAATAATATATGGATTATGGGGAATATGCATATAAATACGCACCTTCCATTATATAATTGTTTACAACTTTTTATAGTCCACTATTTTTCTATATTTATTTCGTTGCGGTTCTTATCAGCACTTAGTACTTTAATGCAACTACTTTATACAAATGCATACATAATACTTACATATATGTATGTACATATGTATGTACTTTGCGAATCTATTCACATATTGCCTGTTGATTATTTGACGCTCATCCTGGTGGGTAGGTTAACATGAAACATCTCGGATTCTACATGAAATAAGTATGTATTATTAGCCATAGTTTCTTGTAAGGAGAGGGCAAACGAATATTAGAAAAATTGAATCAGGATGTTTAACCAACCGAGGAATCACCATTCCTCTACTATCCAAACAATTATAATAGAGATCGAAACTCTCCAGGCAGTATCAAAGTTTCAAGCTCGTTTCTGTAACGAAACTTTTCCATAAAGTCCTAAAAGGTTTCGAGTCGGCTTGTAGAAACTTCTTGAGACTCCGCATTTTATGGATAACATAAAGACACATATAATAAAAGAGTCTGTTAGTCTCCAAAGATCCAAAAATAATCCTAAATTTCATACATTTTTTCAAAGTTTTCCATATAATAGATCAAACTTTATGCTACCGATCCCAAAAAAACTTAATACTAGCAACATCTAAAGCAACGAGTCCAAAATGGACTGCGGAGTAAGAGAGGGTGTACATACATACATATATTCCAAGTATTTTGACATTTCTCTTTTTGTTCGTAAACCAAACTCAGACAGCATCTTCCAAGCGGAAATACTAGGTATAGAGACGGCCTTTCTAGTTTTATTGAATAAGTTAGGTTAGGTTACTTTGGTAAGCCAATAAGCTACGCTTAGACCAGTTTTGGTCCTTTGCGATACTAGACGGAGTTCAGTTGCTAGATCCAAGAGGATTAGTTGTCCTTTGGGATGACTGCGCTTGACGCGAATTTCAACAGACTCTGCGACCTCACTATCAATCCTTCATCGAGGGGACCCCAACAACTTACAGCGTAGTCTTGCTAATGCCGGAGATGTGCACGAGAGATGCTTCATTTTTACCCTAGTGACCTGCTCTCGTCACCAGCAGTGACCAGTTAGTATTCCTATCATTTTCCTATATTCTCTTATATCGAGTGCCAATAGGAATTTCGTGTACTTCCGATTAACCGTGTTCCACATGACTCTTGCAGTTTTGCACCCGAGTTACCATCATGCTTTTCACAAGGTCGTCGTGTAGACAATGAATGGGTTTAGATTCTATTGAAGAACTATGGGAGGATACAATTTCACGAATGCTTAAAGCTTGCTGGCAGGTAAGCTGCACTTGTCCATAATTTGAACAGTTTGGGTTTCCAATCAAAGGAACATTTTCGGCATCTAAAAGGCAGACAAGTTTATCAAGCTAGGAGCTTCCACAGCGGAGTTAAATCCATGGTTGTTAGAAACAATCAAAAGAGGGCTTTATATGCATTCTAAGCAAATAGCTCCTAACAGATGGAAATCCATAACAAGCTGCAAGTTAACAAAACGGATATGACCCAAGAGAGGCGGAAATAGAATCAAGAACTTATTGAATAGATCTCGAAATAGTATGTAAAGACTATTATAACGGGGGTATAACTTTTTGCCGGTTCGTTCTCATCGGCATCATATCCTTAGAAATAAGGACCGATGATTCCACCGGCTCACAAACCATACCAAAGCGTTTTTTTCTGGACGAAATGGCAGCACTTGAATCTCTTCAAGTTGCTCTTCGTCCCAAATGAGGCAGTTTTGCTTACTTATATACCCATTGAGCCAGAAATGGGTCTCATCGCTGAAGAAAGTTTGGCTCGAAAACGTCGGACCTTCTTGGAACGGCTTCACTTCTTGCATAAGCTGCATTTTGTACGCTTTCAATTTAAGATCTCGACGCAAGAATCGGCTCCTATATTTTCTTCACTGCGTGCTAAACGTGATCTATCCAGTCGAATAGTATCCCATAATGAATGCTGGGTCCCAAGATGGGTGACGGTGATGAGAATAGTAGACCCAGTAGGCCGATGATGTTGACCATAAGTTGAGCGAAAAACATTCTTCACAGAACATGAACTTTGGTAATAAAGTTGAATGATTTGTAAACGTTGTTCTGGCTTAAGTCTTTCTGAGATAAAATGCTAGAAAATACTCACATGATGTGTCAAAAAGAGGCTATTGAGAAAAGTACCTCTACATTGATCACCCGTTATATGAAGAATTTTCAAATCGGACCGCTATAACATAAGTATAAAAGCTCTCATACAAAATGATCCACCAAAATCGAAAAAATATCGGTTTTTCCACTTTCACGCTAAAAGAGATGTATCCACGGAGGGTATTATAGCTTCGGTGCAAGCAAAGTTAAAATTTTTGCTTATTTTATATACATACATATGTATGTATGTACATATCGTTCGACTTACGTCTAACCTTTTAGTCACCGCTTTTCTTATCCTCCAGGATATTTGCTTGTTTTCATAAAGTTCTTTGATGATTGATTACCGTCTACAAATTGAATGCCTGGTTTCCATGGGGATTATTACTGGTGGTGGGCCGTCGAGCGCTTGAATGTCAGTGCCTGGTGTCGTCTGGCCTCTTAAATGGTTATCCCTGTGTATGTATGCGTGTCCATCTGTATGTGTAAGTGTGTATTTGCAGAGCCAAGATGGATGACCGGCTGCAAGCTGCACGGCGAAGTGACTTCTTCTTCATGATTTTCACGCTCCAGTAGCGCCGCTGCACTGTTGCCTTGGCGACTTCTGTTTCTTCTTCTTCTCCCACGAGCGATAAGCGCGTCCAAATGGCGCATTTGCTGATAGCCGCCGACTTTTTTTGTCGAGATTTTTATTATTTTTTTTCGTCGAGTATTTTTATGTTTTTGCTGCAACGCGCTTTGCTTAATTCACTTCACTTTTTTCGTGGTTTGTTTATTTTTGTTTTTGTACTTGTTGTTTTTGCTTCTACACACAGTTTACTTACTATTTTGTTGACTCTGTTTACATTCGATGGTTGTTTGCATTTCGCTTCTGTTTTGCTTACTGCAC
Source organism: Bactrocera correcta (assembly GCA_027475135.1). Taxonomy (NCBI): domain Eukaryota; kingdom Metazoa; phylum Arthropoda; class Insecta; order Diptera; family Tephritidae; genus Bactrocera; species Bactrocera correcta. The sequence goes on along the minus strand of CM050327.1, from coordinate 22,483,055 downwards.
AGCGCTCCATTGAAAGTGTGTGTGTATATGTATGTGTGTGTGGTTTCCATTGCTTGTGTGTGTATGTGTGCCTTTATTAATCAACTGTGGCATTTATTTTTAGTCCCAATGCTCAACTGATAAGAGTTTGTTTTCTCAAATTGTTTTTTATAAAAATTATTTATTCTTTGTTGTTGTTGTTGTAGTTGTATTTATTGATTTGCGTCTCTTTTTTGTGTTTTTTTGTCAACGGGTACGTTGTATAATTTATGATTGGTAAAGTGGGAGATACCAAAATACCATTCCAAACCCACATTGTACCGCTAGAGTTACCGAATAACTGTGTTATGTTCAATTTTCACACATACACACAAGCATATTTTATTGTACATATATTTCTCGTTAGTGATAACTTGTCAAAGCGGGTTATGCCGTAATTGAAGCGTTGAAATTAGAGCGAAAAAGTGTGGCGTGATCTCGTGATTGATGCCCAGAGCATACTAAAATAGTGGAGGGAACACTTCCACAGCCTGCTGAATGGCAGTGAAAACATAACACCAGGAGATGGCGAATACGATTCCCTAATTGATGACGATGGAGCAGACGTTCCCTTGTCTGACCATAAATAAGTTCGAAAAGCAGACCCCGATGGATTACCGGCCGAGCTATTCAAGCATGGCAACGAAGAACTGATAAGGAGTATGCATCAGCTTCTTTGTAGGATATGGTCGGACGAAAGCATGCTTAAAGAGTGGAAATTAATTACTTACAATCTGCGCCAACTACCATGGGATAAGTCTCCTCAACATCGCATATAAGGTTTTATCGAGCGTACTGTGTGAAAGATTAAAGCCCACCGCCAACAAACTGATTGGACCTTATCAGTGTGGCTTCAGGCCTGGAAAAGCAAAAGCTAACTAGATATTCACTATGCTCCAAATCTTGGAAAAGACGTCACTTTTGGCAGTCATAACTGCGAAGTCACGAGCCAAGACGGCGAATATCGCAGTCGATGAAACGAAGAGCTGAACGAGATGTACGACGACATTGACTTCAGCGAATTTAGAGCCTAGATCATATCGTCCGAATGGATCAAAACACTCCAGTTCTATAAGTGTTCGACGCAGTACCCGCCGGAGGAGGCAGAGAAAGAAGAAGAGCTCCTTTCTGTTGGAAAGACCAGATGGAGAAGGACCTGGCTACACTCGAAAACTCCTATTGCCGCCAAACAGCAAAAAGGAAGAACGACTGGTGCTCTAATGAAAACTTGGCTATATACTTAACTGCGAAAGTGGTATCCACGCGAGAAAGAAAAGAGAAGATTAAAATGAAAAGTTTATATCTTGGTATCTACTGTGTGAAAAAAAAATATCTCATCCTTTAGATTTGTAGGAAATTCAATTCTTTAGTGTTTATTCGTGGTAGAAAACTTTTATGGAGGCTAAGCATTGAGGAAAGAATAATGTCTTAGTACCCGTAGACATTGCCAGCAGGTGTATTGCTGAAAAGTGAGCTCTTCGTCAATCTTAGCCTTAGACTACCGAACCACTATTGTGTTTTTTAGGCATAAGCGGCAGACGTACTGCTACGAAGTGCATACTCTTTCAGGGAGATGTGAATTCACTCCGACAGCTTAGCCGCAATACTACTACTAATAAGCTGGGCAAGGAGTATCTGTCCTCATGAGAAATAGCATCAAGCTTCCTTATCATCAGACTCGTTTCGGTGCCTTATCATTGTGGACACGCTGGCAACTGAGCTCACATCGGAATTGCACCGAGTTTGTTCTACTTGTAGATTGGTGTCTTGCTTTCCAGCAATTGAACAAAGGATCTAGTTATTTTAGGCTAAGAGTGGAACGCAGGAGATCTTCTTAACTAAATGCTCTTAACAGCGGGAGGCGACATATTAAGCAGAAACTGACATTAGCCGTCTGAAAAAAATGTGATGGGATCGAAACGCGTTGTCGATTTATGAGGGTTTTATAATCTATTATATAGGAGTTTTAGGTAACATAACGGACAGCTTTTTTTTTTGTCATTTAAGTAAATGGTGGTGGCTTGACCGACGTGTTAGGAAATTTTTACTAACATTTTCAGTTTTAGCCACCCAAAATTAGCAAGAAACATCCTCCAACATCACAGTTGCAGAAGTGTCCACTCACCAATTCTTCAGAATATAAAGTGAAAAAAAACGATATATACTTTTTTGGCTCACCCTAATATTTATAACTATGTTTGTTTATAAGTACATATGTACATATATGACGCTGGTGAACAGGATAGTTTTTTCCAAATCAGCTAGTTAGTAATAGATATCTGCATAGCTATATACATATGTATGTATGTACCTGTGTAAATATGCCAGGTAGTGTGAGGTGTTATACTCATGCATTCATAGGCCATGTGTGTATGTATGTGTCCATATTTACTTATATGTATATGTTAATAAGTAGTTTTAGTTATAATTCTTTTAATTTATATTTTTAATGTCTTCTTTAATATTTTGCTTTTATATTACGTACATTATACATTCATATACATACATATGTATATGTGTATGTACTTATATTAATTCAGGCATACATTTGGTTAATGCGTTTGCGCACTTTATGGTTTGAGGTAGGGCAATTTATGTTTGAGATTACTTTAGTTGTTTTTTGTGAGGTCATTGAACGTCTTGAAAGCACACGCACACACACATACATACATGTTTACATTCGTTGAAATAGACACAAATTTTGGTAAGCTATGTGTGGTAGAGCTTTAGTGATATATAGCCTTAAAATATCTATTACATAAAGTAGCTTGCATACATATGTACATACATATGAATGTACTATGTACATATTACATAAACTGTAAACGAGTTTGTTTATATCTGTTGAATCATCGACACTTGCCTTCTTCTTAAAGTGTTTCAGTTGATCTTGATAAGAATCTGTGTATGTAATTTAAATTTCACCGACTCATGAAATTTTTATGAAAGTTTAACTTTCAGCTGTCCAACAAGTGAACTTTTATACATACAAATGTATGGTAGGTGGTCTAATGAATACATTACATAAACAAATAATTAACAGTTTTTTCGCTAAAGCGATCTATTACAGCCGACTTTAGGTTTTCGCCTGTTGAGTATTCTCTTTGGGGGTCGCCTTGCTGACCATAATTCTTATTCGCATGGAAATTGAAGAATTTTCATATACATAAATGTATGTATGTACATATGTAAGTATGCATCTAAGCATCCTTAAGGTTTTACCCACAACCCTCAGGAAATACCGCCAATCCTTACTTTTCCTTGTCCAATCATACTCGATATCGAAAAAATGGACAAGAGGGACCGAGAAAACGAGATAACATGGTAAATTGGTTGTTGTCAGATTTTACCCCACGATTTTTTACAATCTTGGTACAAATAAATGCTTTTTATTGAAAGAAAATAGGAAAAGAGTTTACTTCGGCCGAATCGAAGCAATAATACCGTTCACAGGTGCATTTCTTTTATCGTATGTGACCTGGTCTACAAAAAGGGGGCTTATTGGTCAAAAAAAAAAGAAAAAAAATTGAAATTGGTCACATATACAGATGCAAGAAGATCTTTAACACGATTTTAGAGATTTTACTGTTGCTTTAGACAATAATTCATACCAAATTTCTAGTAGACATCTTTTCAAATAAAAAAGTTTTTCATACAAAGACTTATTTAAAGTAGTTGTATTAGTTCAATGTCGGCGATTCCGGCAAATAGTAGATAGTTGTGAAGAAAAGTACGTGAGAACAAGGGAAGACTAGTTGCCGTATATGTATTTAGACGGACATGACTAAATCACTCAATTCATTTTGCTGATCAATTAAAATTTATATATCTTATAGGATCCCCGACCTTTCCTTCAGCTTGTTACAAATTTCATGACAAGTTTAATACGAGGGGGGATATGTATACAAATGATGTCCAAAGGAGTCCAAGAATACAAATTTTCCCAAAAATATTCTGAACGCTGTAAGAGGTTTAAACTTGACTGTAGAATGGAAATTAATTTCTGAGTAAATATTAATTAGACAATGGAAAAAGATCGAATAACAAGTCAGAGATTAATGTTTTTCAAGATCGGAAGAACGATGGTTTCTCAAGAAATAAACCTCAAAGAATTTATATTTAGAGTGATTTCTGCGATGGGACTCTCTATGATGGCACTAATAGCCAACCAAAAGCGAGTAATGCCAGCTATACTATTGTTTCGGTTAAGTATATGGTTGGATCAAATTGAATATTGAAGAGTTTCTAGCTCAAACTCCAAGGTAAAAAATTATTATTTCTTATGTTCACTTTGGATAACTTATTCAGCTTGAAAGCTCTCTTCCATATCCACATGAATCGTATTCTCTATATGTATATCATTAAATTTCTGTATACACTTAAATGTTTGCTTTTTTTCATAGTAATTAATTATTTAAATTGAAAGAAAAAATATTTTTATTAAGTTGAAAATTAATTATATAACCAATACTTTTCCACAATTTCTCATAAGGTTTCTACTTGTTGCTAACACCAATACGTACATCTTCATATGTAAGTTCGTGAACGAATATCCATATTCATTAACCGTGATGCACTTGTAGTAGAACTTATTAATTAATCAGTGTTTTGAAAATAATGAAGTTCTGATAGACTAACAGGGCGCTCTTATTGCTGGCACTCAAGTTCTCCTCAAAGCTGTTAATGCTCCCATCCAGCAGGAAATTGGTGAGATTATATATAGATTATTAGATATATATTGAGATTTTATATACATACATGCCAAATTTTTTCCGGAAACTAATTATTAATACCAAGGGAGTTTATACAAATAACTCTTTCTTTATGTGTAAAGAAATCAAAGCAATTCTATAAGGATTTTCAATAAATTTAAATTTATTTTTTAAATCATTGTAGAAGCTTAATATAATTACGGAGAATCTTATTTATATTTTTTCTTTACCAAAGAATAGATAAAAAATGTAATGATCCCTTTTAATTAAACTCTGATATGTGCTTTTATGTTGCAAGCAGAAAAACCTATAACTTTGGGCAACTCGGAGCTCTGAAAAATTTTCCGTAGTTTTAGGTAATGACCGAATATCTAATTGAAAGACTCGGTTGCTTCAACATCAAACAAAAGATCACAATGATTTTATCCAGAAGGCTTTGGAATTATTAAAACTTTTAGTATTTGTATAATATTAGTATCACAGAGATTCGTTTCTTATCTCTAACTACGGACTAGCGGAGAACTTAGGTCCTTTCGACAGGAAATTTTATAAATACCTATTCTTTTGCTGACAGTAAAACCACTATAGCTTTGTTTATCCATACTGCTTTCGGATAAATACGGTCTTGATCAGTATTTTATAGCACGAAGCTCTCGGCAGTAGAGCTATCGATCATACTTCTTAATCAAGCTTCACAAAATTTTGAAACAATTCGTACGATCTTCGATTTAAAGCTCCTTGAGAAAATTATAAAATAATCACAGCGATTAGCGTAATAGTGAACCAAACCATACGGTATGAATTCAAAATCATATCACAAATGGTTTCCATAGTTAGGTTTTGCTATGTGATTTGGATGGGATTTTCAGGGAATTACCCACTGCGAGTTGGTTTTGTACGGAAAAACTCTTAATTCGAATCTGCACTATCAAAAATTGAACTGTCTGAACGAAGCAAAAGCCCAGAAATGGCAGCTTTGACCAATATACGTAGGAGAGGAATTATGTTCCTACAGGACCACGTCATACGACACAAAACGTTAGTGGCTCCTCAGGGGCTTCGATAGCTTGGCAGGGAAGTTTTTAAGCATCAATCTTATAATCTGGATCTACGCCATACTACATACTACATTACTACCTATTCCTGTCTATGGCAAATGATTTTGATGGAGAAAAATTTGATGCAAGAGAATCTTTTGTCAGTAAAGAGAAGGGATTTCAAGTTTTGCAAAATAAATTCCTCAATTTAATGCACATATAATGGATTTATTTTTACTAGACCTTGGACAGGGAGAGTGGGAATAATCGACTTACTGTTTTTTTTTTTTATTTGGGAGGATATTATTTAAGTTTCTGAAACATGAATGCTCGGGAAACCGAAAAGAAGGTTTGGAGAGTTGCAGTCCGCCATAGCGCCCAAAGGGAATTCGAACGGGATTTAGGCGACATTCCTCCGAGTAGATGGCTCATTTTGAGGTTGGTAAACATATTTTCTGAGTCTGGAAGTATTGCAAGAAGACCGTACCCTAGAGATCTGTGTGTTCGTGTTCATGAAACAATCGCGGCTGTTGCCTCGTTAATTCAGGCAAATTTTCTAATTTGGTGCTGCATATGTGGAGCTAAGCATGGAGGTCATTTACGGTCCATACCATTACTAGCGCTGTTAGGTCCACATGACCGAAACAGACACGGATTTATATCCCGTCAAGGTCTGTCTTAAAACGTTATAACAACAACAGCAATAGTATCTAACTCTTCAAAAGTAGATAATACAGTAGTGAGGTAGATAATTAGAAGAAATAAGTGGTCTGCAGACTTACTATAAAAGGTTTGTTATAGACTTTCATATCGATTGTCTGTATGTTTGCATCGAAAAGTATGTGCATTTGTATGTGTACATACAGACATGTGTTATATAAAAGCATAAGAACACACTTCGCTGCCTCGCATTCATGAGTGAAGTTGTTAAACATTATTGACAGTACTGTATTGTTATTGTTGTTTTTTCGACTTATATGTGCCAGCGACGGCAGTCCATGCAATCAGCATGACCGTCATAGTATTTTCCTGCTCCATTGAAGTTGCTTTTGCTCCGCTGAGTTGAGTGAGCGCATACCTTTCCACTAGCACTTCGCTTGCAGCCTGTTGTGTGCTCACACACTCATCACATGTATGCATGTATGTAAGTATTTATGTCCACTATAACTCATGTGGTTGTTATGCCACTGCGGTGGACAGTCGCGGACAGGTCTGCCAAGGAGTAGAATGCTCATACACACACAAACAACAACAATAATAGCAAGCACGGTTGTTAGGCTGTCAAAGCGATAGGCAGGCAAGCAGGCAGGTCGACCGGCAGCAGTCAAACGGGTCGCTGACTGGACTTAGCAGGCACAGCGCACGGCACGGCACACCAATCCACCACAGTCACACACACACACGCACCACTCACACAGCGGTGGGGCGCTTGGCATGTGGGTTGCCGGGCACAGCAGCAGCGGCCTGGTTGCCTGTTCGAATTCTGTTTATTTATTTTGGTTTCAATTTTCAATATTTTCTTCTTCTTCTTCCTTTTTACCAATTTCAATTGCTCGGTTGTTGTTCACAGTTTTTAGTGGCTCAAGTTGCTGTGTTATTGCAGACATCTAACATGTTGTTGTTGTGTTGATTGTTATTGCTATTGTTGTTGTATTTTTTATTATTGCTGTTGTACTCCTTGTTATTGTTGTTTTACTGCTTGTTGTTGTTGGGCATTACTTGCTGTTATTGTTGTATTGCTTGTTATTGTTGTTGTAATGGTTGTTATTGCAGTGTTAGTTATTGTACTGCTTGTTTTTGTTGATGTTGCTGTTGTACTGCTTGTTGTTGTTGTGCTGCTTGTTATTGCTGTTAAAGTTTTGTTTGAAGTGGCAACATGGATACGTTTGTTGTTGTCGTATTTTCTTTTTGTTGTTTTCTGTTTTTGCTGTCTATGTTGTTTTTGTTTTTAATTTTTTCTTTATTTTGGTTTTCTCCATTTGCTGTTTTTGTTCTTGCTGTTATTGTTGTTGTTGATGTTGTGTATCAGAGTGGCTTCGTTTGTTGTTGGTTTTTTTGTTGATTTCGGATCTTTTGTTGTTGTCTGGTTTTACTGACTGTTTATTGTTGTTGTTTTTTCTTTTTTTTTGTGTTGTTTTCTGATTTTACTGGTTTTGTGTTGTTCTTGTTTTCTTGTTATTGTTTTTATTTTTTTTGTTGCTTTCATTGTTGTTGTATTTTTTTTTTTTGGTTTGTTGTTTCAATGTTTTTAATTTCAAATTTTTGTTGTTTTTATTTTTTGTTTTTATTGCTCTCATTTCTCTGCTCCTTCCATTCCTTCACTTTTGCTTAGACCTCAATTTTTGCTTGGCATTTTTGGTATAAATTTGACTTCGAGTGGGTAAATATGTTTTTGGAGTATATTTGCTGCTTTTGTTATTTTTTCTCCTTTACTCCATTGAAGTGAATTAAATAAGTGGAAGTTGTTGTTGGTAGTTAGTTACGAGTTCAAGCCGCCAGCGAAAGCCGCTACATTACAGCGATTAGAATGCTTTGAAGTCCTCCTCCAGCGCCGTGGCCCGCGCACCTTTTGCGCACACTGTGGACGCGGATGTAAAAGTTATCGTTGCAAGCCAGGGGCACAAGCACACACACACAGATACACACACGAAGAACGTGTCTCTTGTGTATTTTAATTCCGCACTATGCTAATCTTTACCCGTTTTGCCTTTGCCGTTAATTTATTCCGATATTTCGTGAGGATTTTTGTGGTGTCGAATATTTTCGTTTGTTTGGCATTTTTCGCCTCTTCGGATATTTGTAATATTTTTATCATATTTGCTGTTTTCAGCAAATCCGCTGACATGCGCAGTTGTTGTTGGCGCTGTTTCCTTTGTTTTGGTAGCGTAATACGCTGAACACAATGGTTGCGACACAACATTGCATCACGACAGTGAACTGAAAACGGCGGTGTGCATCCTACTACCTGAACGCATGTACACAGGACAACACAGCTCTCCATTTTGCATGTACACAATTTCGTTGTGGCCATACTAATACCTTGCACTTCAATGAAATTTTAATATTTTGTTCAAAGTGAAAGTTTTTATGCAAAAAATAAGTAAATAGGTATATATTTTTGTTTTAAATTATCAATTGTTATTACAAATGATATAACAGAGCTATAATAGAGCTATTTTATGCTTTTATTTGTAAAATAACGTCAAGTTTGTAAGAGCTGTGAATAATTTTACATTTTACATATTAGTGGCATCACCACTCTTCCTCATCTCTCTATCTTCCATTCTACTGTCAACTCTGCTGTCGTCCTACTGTCGCAGGCAAATATAGGAAAATTTTAAATTTAGCGAGAACGACAACTGTCGGCCTACCGTCGCATAGCCGTGCAGCTGACAAAATAACAGTGTCCATAAGAACGTGTGTATTTTAATATTTGACAGCTGTCGGTTGTCGTCTGTCGCAACCATTGTGTTCAGCGTATAAGGTTGGGATTTGTGGCGAGGTATAAAGGTTTGATATGTGGTAATGTTCATGTAGGTACAGGGTGATGCATAACATGGTTTATTTTTTTTAAATTAAATGAAGAAGCACTAAGTTCGACTGAACGGATCATTATTTTTAATTGAAAATATGAACAGTATTAAATTTGTTGTTATTGTTGTACCGGCGGAATTCTGCCGAGTTGCCAGTCTTTGGCCGGATAAAAATCCTGGTCCGTTCCAGTTACGTAGACCCGACTGTCGTGGGAACAGAGTATTATTAAATTTGTGATCAGAAGATTGAGATGATATTGGATGTAAATCTCATTTAATTTTGGTTCGAAGGAATTAGCTTAGCAAATATTTGTTTAGTCCATCATTTGACAGACTGAGGTTACAACATCTCGATAGCCACACTTTCAGCTAACTGGCGAAGTTGCTGGGATTTTTATTAGCCGTCTTAACAATTTTGTGGCAGGTGCAAAGCGTCGATCTATAAGAGTTTGGAGTTTCATACCTAGCAGTTTTTGAGAACCAGTATTCACAGCTGTCCAAGTGGCATTGTGCGTCATCTTTGGCATTAGGAGTAGACTTACTATATCTAACCTCACCATATATATTTCCTAAAGTTTTCGTAGAATCCATTTTTGAAACAACTCCATTACCGAGAATTCGAATAAAATGGCTATTCCCCCTTTGTCCAATTCTGGTTTGGCTGATTCCAAAAGATTTCGTTGGTAGTTTCTGTACTTCTCTCAGAAAATATTTTGCTTATATTTTGCAGAAAATACTGTTTGGGACCATTTAAATAAGGCTGGTTATGAAAAGTGGGCCGCTTAGGACAACGTCAGGCGTAGTCGAACCGCGGTGAGACCGAGCTTATGGTGGCCAAGCCAGAATTGACAATTAGGAAGACTTTTCTACATGTATAATAGGATTACCAGGGAAGTATATTGGAATTTATCAATATTCGGGGGCTAGGTGGGTCATTGTCACTTAGGAGAGGGCACAATGAACTGCTCCACTACGGCTAATTATTCACCTTATAGTCCAGACCTGGCACCAAGTGATTACTACTTATTTCTATTTGTGGTAAATACTTTCGCTGGTGAAAAGTTCACATCAAGAGCAGTTTGTTGTGGATTTTGATTGTCTTAGTTTGTATACCAACTTGAATAGAAAGTTTCTATGAAAGTGCCATTATCTTTCAAATGGCGAAGAGTATTCAACGAAAAAGTATATAATTGACATAGAACGGATCATTCTAACTAATATCGAAGAAATAATTTGTCTTAAATTTTATATTTCTAACGAAATTTTGTGTGGAGATTTCGTTGCGAATGTTGGAAAAGGCTTACGGTAATTCAGTTTTATCAAACCCACAAGCAAATGCGTGCTACAAAGCCTTCAAAGACGGTCGTGAGATGGTTGAAGACATGCCCCGTTCTGGTCAAGGCTAAATATTTTGCGTTTTATTTGCAATTTCCGGATACTTTTTTGCCACAATATGTGTACGGTACAAAACCAATCAGAGCCCAGAACGCAGAACGTAATTTTTGGTATATGGGTGTGAAGGGAAGTAAATGTATGCAAAGTTCTAATCTAATCGGAAGGGGTATTTTTTTTAAGTTTATTAATAATTGAGCTACCAATTGTGAGCTATAAAAATCCAAGGAATTTAAAATTATATTTTGTTGGTTGTTTGTATATTACTGGAAGAGGAGCTAGTTATTAAACGTTATTCGTCTTTTGCTTCTGCATTATAAGTTGGTTATAAACAAAGTTTTCTCTAAGCCTTGCTGAGTGGACTCTAAGAGTTTATTAGTTCCACATATTAATTATTATTATTTTTTAGAGGATCTCTACTGGTCGTTCCTACTTTTAAAACCTCTCAGAATTCATCTGCTTAGAAATCTGCTAGACTAAATTACAGCCGGAGTCTTTCGGCGAAAAGCAGTGACGTTATGTATTAGGTATAATAAATATGGTAATATTGTTAAGTAACTGCCATATGAAACACCCTGTATAGTAAATACGGTGAAGGTATATGTAAGTATAACTTGATAAACACACACAGCCAAGCAAATATAACTCATGCATAAATGAATATATATGTACACTTTTATGTGTATATGTATGTATTCATACATATTTATGTTTATATACATACATATATTAATATTCGTGTTTATGTAGTCACACATGTCAACAAAAGTGTGTGTTTACTTCCTTTTATGAGCTTTAGAACTTTCAAGCGATACAAGCTCATCACACCATCACATATACACACAAATGTAAATATGTGCGTCTACAATGCTTGCGTATTATTTCTGTGTGCTTTTCGGTGTTTTATTCATTGCCACTTTTATTTTGCATTAAAAAAAAATTGTTTTTGTTGTCCAATTTATTTTTGGAGTTTTGCATTAAAAGCAAAAATTTCTCGCGTGAAACGTGAACATTTTAATTTATGAAATATTTGAATTTCACCAGGATATAATAATTTGATATATGGATGTGTGTATATGTAGGTGCGTATGTGATGGAAAGAGGGGTCAATGAAATTTAGCTACGAGTAACTGATTTGCATATCAATTGCTTTTGGGTTAGTGAGTAATTTTTTAGGGAAATTCGTTGACAATTTTTTAACTCTTAAATTAAATTATTATGCAAAACTTTTATTTAAATAACGCTGAAGTGAAACATAAGAAAATTTTCCAAAAAGTTAGATTTAGTAAATATGTTATTCCTTTTCCAACTTCGTGTAAATTTTTCAAAACCAAAACTTTCCTTAAAAATTGCTTGAAAATCAGCAACTTTAAAAAATTTTTTGGCGAAAAATTTTAGCATTTTTTCTGCATTAATTTTTCAACGTACTACTGTGGGCAAAAAATAGTAAGACTTTTTAATTTAAATTTCGCAAGTCAAAAATCACGGTTATGTTGACAGTTTTCTTCGATTATCGAGGTTGTGATGCACTCCGAATTCCTTCCGACCGACCAAACTGTCAACCAGAAAATTTTCAACTAATATCGTGGCGCAACCAACGTACTTATTCGCCTGATTTAGCTCCGTGTGACTTCTGGCTATTCAGTAAACTTAAACGGCTGTCTGTTTATATAAAAGAATTATAATCACCCCCTTTAAAATAGGGCTTCACTTGTTTTGACCTAACTCGGTTTACTGCAAAACATGCAAGAAAAGACTATTTTTGGAATATATTGCATTAAAATAAATCTCATTCTCGGGGATTACAATTTTATTATTGGTATTTTTTCTTAGTTAATATTTTTTTTTAATCTTGAGGATAGAAAAAATCGATGGTGGCCAGATCTGTAAACTACCATATAATGCGTACGGATGAAATTTTAAGTAAATTCATGTTTTTATACCCTGAACAGGGTATATTAACTTTGTCACGATGTTTGTAACACCCAGAAGGAAGCGTCGGAGACCCTTCAAAGTATATATATAAATGATCAGGATGTTGAGCTGAGTCGATTTAGCCATGTCCGTCTGTCTGTCCGTCTGTCCGTCTGTCTGTATATATACGAACTAGTCCCTCAGTTTTTAAGATATCCTTTTGAAATTTTGCAAACGTCATTTTCTCTTCAAGAAGCTGCTCATTTGTCGGAACGGCCGATATCGGACCACTATAGCATGTAGCTGCCATATAAACTGAACGATCGGAATCAAGTTCTCATATGGAAAACTTTCGCATTTGACAAGATATATTCACGAAATTTGGTATATATTATTTTCTAAGGCAACAATGTAATCTCCGAAAAAATTGTTCAGATCGGTTAACTATAGCATATAGCTGCCATCCAAACTGAACGATCGGAATCAAGCTCTTGTATAGACAACTTTCAAGTTTGACAAGATATATTCACGAAATTTGGTATATATTATTTTCTGAGGCAACAATGTAATCTCCGAAGAAATTGTTCAGAACGGGTTACTATAGCATATAGCTTTTATACAAACTGGACACATAGTTACTAACAGAAATGCACCTGTGAAGGGTATTTAGCTTCGGTGCAACCGAAGTTAACGTTTTTTCTTGTTTTGAGTATTAGGTCTTATTGCTACAAAAGCTGCTATCGAGGTGAATTTTACACCAGCAAACTCATTCGCCATCTATTGGGATAGATAGCAAATACATATGTACATATGTATGTTACTTGACGGCAGGCTGTAAAATGGATTCATAAGAACTTTCTTACCCAGCTCCTGGCTAACCACTATCGATACGTGAGCTTTGGTGTTGCTCTGTTCGAACACAATTCCTCGAATTTAGCCGAAGCTGATACTCCTTGGCTATGGCTTCCTCCAGATTGTTCTATTGTGGATAAATAAATTCAGATTAAGAATTGGAACACAGAGTAGAGTATCTTATTACTATACGATTTTTTACCACGCCCACCAAACACATAGCAAAACATTCCTGAACGTCAATTTTGGCTTTGCCACCGTTTGTTCCAGCTCACCATGACACGACCACGAAGGTTCAACACGAGGAATAAACCCCTTTCCGAGTTCATATGGGAAAATTGGAACCCTTTCCAGAGGTATTTTTACAACGATAGATAGAAAAATTGGACCATATGGTCTAGTTCTCTCAATTGGTCAAAATCCAAATTTCAATTCCAGAAGGCTGGGGGGGGGGACTGAGGTGATGTGATTTTTGTCAACTTAGATGGAACCTAGGGCCTTGAGACTGCTTCTGTAAATTGCTGGGCAATCTAAAATCAAATTTTCCATGTCGCAGAGCCGGCAGTTTGCGCAAGAGATTATGCTCATGTTGGGCAAGTGCTTCCTGAGCCTGCAGTGACTTGAATAGATCGTGGCGAAGAGGCGGAATTTGTCTCGAGGGAGGTTGATCATTTCCTTAAACATTGCAATGTTGTACCCTACCAGAAGTAGTTTGGCATGGCAAGCTGTTTTCTCCTCACTCTTTTCTTCGTGCGAAGTATTTTCTTTATGCCGTGGAATCCCACCGCAATGCATATTTCTGACCCCATCACCCTGGACGCTGCCTCAGAGCGGGCTACGGTAGTTTGTCAGCCAGCTTATTGCCGACTACCCCTTTGTGCCTCGTCCAGATTAAGCGGTTCGGCCTTCCTATACACTCCATCACTAAAAGCGATTTAACCTCATACGCTGAGATCGCCTTTAATGCCGCTTGACTATCGCTAAGTATAGCGATTCGATGTTTGCGGTGGAGATTGATATCTGCACACTGTTTATAGCAAGGAATTCTGCTTGAAAGATATTCGGAGAACGTCCCATTGATATGGATAGATGTATGCGGCCCCGAAAAGCCTGCTCCCATGTCTAAATGTGTTTTCGAGCCGTCAGTGTACCACTGGATAGTGCCGCCCCTCAGTAGCAGGTGGAGCATGGCTTCGGTCCACTCCACCGTACTGCCATACGTACATACATACTTTTATAATAAGTGTCTAAACATAAATGCCTTTCATAACAATCTGATTGAAATCGATGCTGTAAACAAAGTAGATACGTGGAACGTGACATTATACGTGTAGATATAGGAGGGGCCTCATCATGACAGCAATTCCTTTATTGCCAATTTCAAATGTGGCATATTTGCTTGTGTTATGAAATAAAAAGTCAACAAAAGCAAACAACAAAGAAATTTGCTACAATAAAAATCAACAAAATTTATTTGCCTGTCATTTTGACAACAAAAACAACAACAAACGAAATAAAACTAAGCGAAAATTGCAATTTCCAGCCAAGGAAAATAATGACAATGTGACAATAATCAGACGCAACATTCACAGCAGTATTCGATACATATACATACATATACAAATTTTTACATACTTATGTATGTAGATGTGAACATATGCGTCTGTGAACTCATGCAAATTCTATTGGCGCCACAAAATAGCACCAAATAGCAAGAAAGAATAAGAAAAAGGTAAAAAGGCGCTGAAAAGTGAATGTGGCATAATGCGCTGATGGCAGCAGCAAATGTGAAAGGTGTTAACTGATAGGGCTGCCATGGCGGCAGAGCGCGCTGCGCCAAGAAGTGCCAAGGTAAGTTGTTGCTGAAGCACCAGCCACCACTTGCAGACGCGTAAAGTGGCACTGAGCAGTAAAAATCGACACGCTCGACAATTGCTTGCGATATGCAAATACACACACATACATACATACATATCTATGTAAATAGTAACGAAGGAAATATTTGAAAGCATAAGGCTATCAACTGTAGTTGCGACAGCTGAACGTCATGGCAGTTGCAAAGCGCAAATAAGTACACGTGTGCATGTACATATGTTTTTGTAATGACAGCTATACCAGCGGATGCCCAGACATTTGAACTTATAAACATTTGTAGCAGAAGTGTTTGCGTTCAAGAGACCCTACAGGAAAATATACATTGTGTTCTAAAATAAAATAAGTTTTTTTGTGGTAGAAAACCATAAACTCGCCACTATACGAAATATGTTTCAGAAGTGTTGGTCTTTATTTATTTGAAATTAATTTTTGTTTATTATCTGGCAACCCTCAACAACATCAAAATTAAAAATATGCTCTTTAAACTTATTTAGTTTCATATTCATATTCCATAATTCGCTTATTTCATCAATTATATTGAGATACATTTTCAAATCAGGTGGCAGCCTTTTTCAAAAAATATTTTCGTTACCAAAAATGCAGTACCTATGTATGTACCATATATTATTATTTAGATTGTGATATTTTTTGCACTAAAAATTTTCAAAAAGGTGGCAACCATATATTTTTTGTCATATTCTTTTCGTTCCATTCTATAAGGGGTAGAAGAATTGTACTCTCGATTCTGTCAAATTTCTTGTAGTTACCGTCATAGCCCGAAGGGAACAATGAGGACTTAAACACATCGCTTTCATTCCGCGGCATAGAATGGACCAATGATTCTGTGAACCACAGTTTCAACGGCGAAATCTACGCATTCATCGACTGATAAAAAAGTGAAATAGGAACAGGAGCCGACTTTGATTATACAAGGAGGTAGGAGTAGAAAAAAATCGAAGAGGTAGACGAGTTGGCATGATCAGGAGCAGCTGGGAAGACAATTTCCAGACCAGACCGTTCAATTACTGAAAGATCAAAAAGCTCCTACTAAGCAAAAGAGGTCATCACAGGGAACTTGCTTTTAAGATCCCACCTTCAAAAAATTGGAAAAGTGGTTTCGATGGAATGCAGAGCATTTAAATGCGCGGAGGATGATATTATCTTTGCGTATGCTCAGCCGGATGAGACGGGATATATTCCCCGGTTCCCAGTTTCTTTGTTGACAATATTATCTTCGAGAGAGATGAATTTACCTTTGTAATATATTTTCGATAGTAAACATTTCAAACCATTATGTACTCGTAGATATTCTTGATATGTCCTAAACATACTAATCTCCACATACTCTAAGCATTGTTAGGATCTTATACTTCGAATTTATGTATTACACGGTATCAGAGTCTCTGGCGTTTATGAAGTTTAGTAAAACCTATTAGTTCGAAAATGATGACTTCTAAGCTTTCTAAGAACACCGAAATTTCGATAAACTCCTTTACATCCCAACTTACTTTGTTATGGACTCGCCATTGCATTGGACAAAATACAAACAAACAGTTAGCAACATTTGCGAAAATTGCTGGCACTCAAATGTGAACAAGTTGCAACTAAGTGACTGTTGGAACATTTGCTATTGTGCCACAGAAGCCGTCGAATAGCAATCAGCAGGCCTCCTTCTCTTCCCCGACTCCAACACACCGCCAAATGGACAGGTGAATCGATATCTTGCCCAAATGTAAAGCCAATGGATTGTGGCATAAGTGGAAGCAATGTGTGGCAGCGCCACCGGTGACTGGGGATAGCAACAACAACAACAACAACAGCAGCGTTCATAGTAAATTGAGTCAACTGCAACGAGAGAGTGAGAAAATTTGGAAAAATTATTGAATTTCAATTGAATTTGATTGTTTTATCGCCGGTTCCGGTGCAGCGTCGGCATCATATTACCATGCCACATTCCACATGTTGCCACTGCTGCTATTTTTCGCCTATTTCTCCATACCATCTTCTTTCTCTTGGCAATTGCTGCTTCGCTTGCCAAGTATTCGAGTTGGTTTGAATAGAATTTCGGTTTTGGTCCCGGCACGTCGCACATACATACACACACAGTTATACACACATGTATGTATATATAGACAACCTCGTCTGTATTTTAGAAATGTCGCATCATATCTTGCCATACACTTACATACTTACGTACATACAAAGTTGTTGCGCCGAAAAGCGCTCATGTGACACTTGAAAGTTTCATTCACACTGCGCGTCGTGAGTTCTTGGAAAGAGAGTGGTGGAGTGCGGGTGCGAATGGTTGAAACAAATAACCAGCAAAGTGTGAAAAAATGTTGAAAATAAAACTTTCGACAACTTTGACAGTTATAAGGTTATTTCCGTACCAAAATATGACTGCGCATATCAGTTAGCTCGTTGGTTACATATGTATCTACGTAAATATTCAGCTGTGCCACAATCTAGTTAGCAAGTGTATGAAAAGATGTGAACACAAAAGTCAAGCTTGAGGCGTTGTGTTTTCCGCATTCTTTAATCCCTTAAGCTCTTTGGAATCAGCTACAAATTCTAAGGGGAGCTTATACCCCAACTCGCTGAAAGCATCTACGAAACATGTTTCCATAACAAACGTATCTGCTCTGTAGAACTTTTAAGAACCATGCGCTTTTACAGTCTTATAGACCTTCGACGGGGTATTTAGTGCAGAAATTAAGGGGGTATCCTAGTTTAGAAATTAAAAAAAAATCGAAATTTTTTTTATTTATTCTTTCTTTTTTAACTATTAAAAAATATGTGTACAAGAGGATTTTTCAAAATTCAAATTATTTTTGGAGATATAGGCATTTTTCTGACCCGGTATTCAAACTGGTTCGGCCGGAACACGAAACTTTAAACGCGTTTTTCTCAAAACTGACTTTTTCGGAACGATGCCCACGATTTCTCAGGTTCTACTGGACCGATTTACTTGAAATTTTTACAGAGTCTTCTTTATAAGCTTGTCTATCGCTGTAACTAGCCCCATCCCAAAATTTTTATTTTTATTATTTTTAAAAAATTCGAAATAGTCAGAAAAAGTGATCAAAAATTTTTTTTTTTCAGGAAGTCGCCATATTGTGAAAAAAATGTTTCCCACTTCTCCATAATTCCGACCTTTGCGACATTATTCTAGATTAATAATCTTTTTTTTTTTTTTTTTTTTTGGTTTCAGATAACTAGCAGGGTTGAAATCATGGGCATGGTCACGTGGAAACTTTTAGAGACCCCCCACTTCGTCAGCTCATAATTTTTGAAATTTTTTGCTTTTTTTAGTTTTTAATTTTTTTCTGTACTCTTCAGAAATTAGTAAATAACTAATAAAAAATGGATGGCAAAAATATTAACTGCCTTTTTCTTATGACACTTTAAAAATTACCTGAAATTTATGCTTCTAGACGAGAATACCCCCCTAAGAAAAAATCTAAAACATTGTTTTCTTTATTCGATGGTTTAAATATTCCAAAAGAACTCTCTAAATATTTTCAAAATATAAATTATATCAAAAATTATAGTTGTTCTAGTGTCATGGCGACCGAACAGGATTAGCAGACGACAACCACAATAGGCGATAGTAAAACTTTATACTCCATTTTTCGAAACTACTTTTTTCTATGGAGTTGCTACAATATCTCAAGTTCTAATAAACCGATTTTCTTGAATTATGGCATGAATGTTCTTTAAATAACTCTGCAACACATGCAGCAATAAGAAATGGAAAATTGAAATTTTAAACAATTAAAAAAATTACAAAGTTAAAAAAACGATTCTCATCGTTCGATCATTTCCTGACATCTGAAAACTTCAAGTCGATGGGAGCAGCCGATTCGAAGAAATTTTCCCCACCAACTATGAAAACGGCGGACACACATAGATACATTCGAAATAAACACTTCAGTAATACCTTGCAATTTTCACAATGGATAAAAATATCGAACAGAGAATTTAACTCAAATTTTATATTTATAACCCAGTTTCGTGTGTCGGTGATTCAGTTCTATCAAAACCATAAGCCTACGAGTAGTACAAAGCCCTCAAAGACGGTTGAGAGATCATTTAGGCTGTTCACGGTAAGGTGGTTATCGGGTTATGTGGTTATGTGATTAAGTGAACAACAACAAAATGCGGTATGACAAAATAACCAAAGTTGACCAACCTAGGCCCTTGTTTACAGATTATGTGGTTATTTGCTTATTTCCAGTGTTAGAAAGTCGTTGGAATTTTACTAAATGGCAGCACAAAAAATAAATAAAACTAAGCGAATGGCATTCCTACTTAGATTTTCTTATTGGAAAATCTGCTATTAACAGCTGTTTTTTGTTTACAATCGGCAAATTAAAACCGAAATAAAAAGCATCCAAAAGCATCACAAAGATAAAAAAGAATCAAAAATCAGCAAAAATCAACAAAAATCATCAAAGTAAGTAAAAAGATAAAGTACAAAATAAATATTCATTGTTTGTCATTTATTTATACTCTAATTTTAGTGTCTACAGAAAGTTGGAATTTCACTGAACTTAAATTGTAAACAATGAACAGCTGTTTGTGTAAAAATAAGCAAATAACCATACAACATAGGGTGCTCACGGAGCATAGAGGTTATTTTTAATCTAATAAGCACATAACCCGATAACCACCTTACCGTGAACAGCCTAATTGAAAACACGCTTCCTTTCGAACGAGGGAAGGATATGGGGCCTGAAAATCGTCAGTCAAGTGTCAAATAGATGGCAAGAGAGGTCGTCATCTCTCGAGAGTCCGTTCGAATATTTTTGGTTGATATTTTGGATATGAAACGCGTTATTTCTCGACTAGTTCCGATAAAGCTGAATATTTTTCAAAAAGAGTACCGTAAACAGGTCTTAAAGCTCTTAAAGCATTGTTGTAATGGCTTAATAATGTTTAGTGACACTGCTCCATGACTCTTTGAAGATTGCAAATATACTCTTTTATCAGAAGGTTACTTAGCCTAAAAAGCTTCAAACCCATTCGATCGGATCCTATGGATCATTAGAAATGAAATGTCTGAATTATCACAGATCATATTATATCAAGTTGATCATCTGAGACTTTTTTATTTTCTTCATTGGGATGGGTTTTTTATGTGACGGGTCCTAATCCCAGCATACAATGCTGGGAAGCGATGATTCACTCTTTCACTTTAGCTTGCCTTCAAATGGATGTTTTTTGGCTAACTAGAGAATACATGGTCTAAGACCAGAAGTCGTAAGCTGCTTGAATCATATATAAAATAATTGTTTCTGGCCACTCGCAAGTGAGTTGCGTTCAGAAAATTTTCCTGATTTGCGTGGAATTCTACACATCTCCATCCTCATCTGAAGTTAGTTTATGTAGTTTCATAAAAACTAACATGCCCAGAACTTCAACAGACCGTAAAGTACACAAAAATGCTTATTAATATCATACCATTTTAAAGACAACTTACTGCCTTTTAATCTGTTTTCATTTTCAAGATTTCAATTTTAAATCATAGTCTTTAATAAGACCCTAATGATGTATTCGACCATTTCTTTCATTGGTGATAAATATTGTATACATGTTCTTGAGAGTTTCGACTGTCAGGCTTAATTTTTTCAATAAATTGAAATCCACAAAACTGATTTTAGAACTCAGAGAGTGGAGAGGAATGCTAATTGGATGTCTTATTAATGAAACGTTTTCTCTTTTTTGGAAAATTGAAGACATTGCAGTTCACCGTAATTCGAATAAGCAAAAGTGCTGTTAGGAACCAATTGGGAAAATATAGGATACTGTACTACCAAATACAAAATAAGAGAAAAGACCGTTTTTTTTGTAAAAAAAGTGTTTTTTTTTTTGTAAATATACCGATGCCATAGATCATCAATAAAATTCTGTAAGTTTCTACATATTCCAATTCCGTATGCGCATCTTCATTTCCTCTAAGAACTTTGCTTTTACTCACATAAGTAGTGGATTGTCGAACAATCTTGGCTTTCCCAAAATAAAAAGACGTAGAATCAGCTGTGCTCTAATGGTGAACAGAAATATAACATATTCCGTGCATTCATTCCTGAGGCCTATTGACTTGATGTACAGATGCATGTCACGTTTCCTACTTTCACAAATTCTGATCTCAAATGCCTTACCAAATAGAATAAACTTAAGATAGTAATCTTTAGTCCTTGAGTATTTAATCCCCTTCCTTCAACTGGTTAGCTCTTTGGCGTGTAGTATTCTGGTGATTTCATTCTACTTTTGAATATGATAGTTCAGATCCTGAACGGACTAAGCTCCACCACACTCAATTCGGTTTAACCACATACATAGTTTCCTGAGTTTAGCCTTGGATCGCTTAACTATTTTTTTCAACTACTTGAATAGTTGTGACAGTTTGAAGAATCGATTATGTGAGAGCTACATATATATTGTAGTCGTACGATTTGCTTGTCATCACTCATATTCCCAAATCTGTTAAAAAGGGATCGGTAAGTGTTTACTCAATACTTTATATGCCAATTTAATACATATGTATTCTTTTCCATTTCAAATTTCCAACACCTACATACATGAATCATACAATTTTATGCTGACTGGGTTCAATGGGTGAACAACTTTTCTAACAAAAACACAAAGTTTAGTAAATGTCGATACGCAAGGTAGACACACACAATACCGTTATACCGCTAGCAAATACATTTTTAATGTCACAAACAAATTCACGTCAGTGTATTGGTGGCTTAAGGAATTATGATTGTTGACTATCCTCAGCTCAAACACCTACTATGTCCATAGATTCCATAAACTCGTATTTTTTGTACACGCCCTCAGGGTAATCTTGTGAAATTTAATTTCACCAACTTGCAAATCGAATCGAAATGTGAAATGCAAAGTGTGAAATGAAACTTTTCAATAAAGAATTTTTCGCAAAAATAAGAAATGAAGTCAACACCACCTACTGGAACTGTAAATCAAACTACAACAGACCTAAGGGAGTCAGAGCAAAAGTTCACTGCGTGGTCTGCAAGCATAAATGTTTTCACGTGAATTTGTGTAGACGAAGAGACATGTGAAT
The DNA here is from genome assembly GCA_027475135.1 of Bactrocera correcta. Classification (NCBI taxonomy): domain Eukaryota; kingdom Metazoa; phylum Arthropoda; class Insecta; order Diptera; family Tephritidae; genus Bactrocera; species Bactrocera correcta. Next base: position 22,460,632 of record CM050327.1, on the reverse strand, counting down.
ATCGCAAACTTTATACCATACAATAAAGTGGGTTCGGAAGAAGTTCACGAGGTAAGAATTTGTGAGCAAGATATATGTGTGATATTAGAATTTGTAATAGAAAATCCTGAAGATTGGAGAATAGCTTTTCTAGACAACCTTACAATAGATTTAGCTTGATTTAGATTAAACAATAAAGTTAATCTGATAAATATGTGGTAAGTTCTATATCAGCGCAAGCCTGTAATGTATAAGAGATGAGGATTAATTAGTTTTCGTTTCTTAAGTTTTAAAGTAAAGACGCTCTAGAAGAAGGATGTATGAAAGCATATACTTTTGGACCATGTTGATTTTGATATACCATGATAATATCATGTCCAGTAAAGTCTACCATGAAATCTCTGAGTTTTCTAAGCTTAAAAATATCCATACTTCTCTTCTAATTTTTGCTTTGAGCGAACATTTTTAACATTTTAGAGAAACTATACTCACTTTTAATAGCTGTTTTGTTCTTAAAGTGAGTTTCCTCCTATTAATCTCTGAATAGGGTATATTCAGTTAACGACGAGGTTTGCAACGACCTGCAGGAAACGTCAATGATCGACACAGAATAACTCTTGCCAATGGCACTACTGCCTCTGAAAACCTCTGATGAGTCGAGAGTTTTCGAGGGAAAGGCTCTGCGGAAGATTTATTTCGTTCTTTGGAACGATGAGCTGTATCAGGTATACGTCGTCATTGAAGTAGTTCAGTGAATTAAGAGACAGCGGCTAAGCAGATTATACTCAATTTAAGTCCCCATAAATTTAAAACTCTATCTCTTCCTATTAAAAATAGGCAATAGCTTAGGCCTACAACCGTAAGTAAACTCAACCTGTGGGATCTAATTATTTAGCTTAAACCTCGCCAGTCATTCAGTCATACACATTTACAGATACAAATGTATATTTCCATTTCTGTGCCACAATCATAGAAATATTTACCATAAATATCACCCGACTCAAACTGAAATCCGAAGCTCGCTTTGTGTGGGTTCATGCTCATGAGTTTTCGATTATTTGCATTTGTCATAAGATTCAATTTAAATTTTCTCTTTGCCATTGAATGGCTTCACGCATAAGATGCTTACACAACAAGAATTCGATTTGATATCAACAATTCGAAGTGAAGAAATGCGATTCTGAAACCAAAACTCACAGATATTTTTATACCCATGGCTGGGTTCTTATGCAGAGATAAAGTTGTTCAGCTAACGGTTTTTGTAGTAAAAGTTGACATACTTATGTATGTATGTAAATGCTCAGGAAATGCATAATCAAAACACGAACTGAGTTTTTAACTGGTTATTCATTTTTCTCCAAATAAATGTTGATAACGAAACCAAGCTAACGGGTTACATAAAAGTTGTGGTCTGGCTATAGAGTATAGTAGGTTTGGTGGTACGAGTCGCTGAGGGTGACTACTTTCAACTCCTTCCCAAACGGTGTGAAAATAAGTGAAATCCATATAGTAACCATACCCACTCCCTATAATGGTTATTTTGAAGACTACTATAAGCACAATAACTCAAAAAGCTTTGAACTACACATATCTTATATGAAAAGGAAGGTTTTCATAGAATGTGTTTAACGTGGGTACCTACTCACGACAGCTTTACCACACGGCGCTCAAGAGCACAACGGATCAAATCAATGCGTTGATAAGCGTTCCGAAAATACCAAGCTTTTTCAGTACCAATTGGCAGAGTGGATTGGACACACTAACCACCTAAGCCTCTGCTGTACTTTGGGTCCGGCATCCGGTTGCAATGCAACACTACATTCAATTGACAAAATTTCAGTTCTTCTCGCATTCGGGTTTTAACCTCAACCACTACGATACTTCCCGAGGGGCCAGTCCGCATGAGCAGGTTAGAGTGAACTTCTGCTTCCCGTGGTACCAGAATTAAGTTTCCGGTGAGACCTCGTAGCCGAAGCTACTATCAGTTGAGCTTCCATACTGCCGTGGACTGGTTACAAAACAGGACAAGGGGGGTGAAATCACTTACCTTTCAGTGAAATGCCATATCTTCGAACTTACTCGATCAATTTTATCAAATTCGGTAGTTTAAGCTATCCTGTAATTCCTCTATTACGATATGAAAATGAACGCAATCGGATAACGTACTTTCTATATAATACAATTGAAATTTCCATCTGATTTTTTTCATACAAATTAGACAACAATGAATATATGTATCATATATTATATGTATCATGGTATATAAGGTTTGCCTCCTTATAACAAAAAATATTTAAGTCGGATTATAAATCGGATCGAAATAAAAATTGCGATAATCGGACTGTAACTGTTCGAACCTCCACATGCCGAATATGTGGACCGCGGTATGACTAACTTTTTAGCGAAAATATTGGTCAATCGGAGAGATTATTTTCTAGATTTTGGTGTGGTTGCCTGTCCTAATTGGGTAGAATCGGGCTAAAGCTGATCTTAGACTTCACATTTTACAAGGCATTTACCGATCTAAATGTGAGTTATCCTAATGAAATTCACAGAGTGTCTCCTCTCTGAAATCCGCTGAAAATTTCCTTGATTTTCAGATATTACATGCATACAATATATTGTTTAATATGTAGAGGTTTCTAAATGCAACTCTGAAAACATTTTTTGCCTCTGACTTTTAAAGGGTGGTCTCTATAATTTGTTTTCCATATGTGCCCTAAGTTAATCTTTAATAAAAAATTTTGTTACGGACTTTTTAGAGTAAATCTATAGGGATTGCGGTATTGCCAATATTTTGCGTATTCATTTCGGTAGTATCGTTATCAGTCGTCTCATAGATATCAATTGAGCTGTAATTTTGACATTTTAAGGAGCACAACTTGAAGCATATCTTATGCAAATCATTATGATAAGATGGAGATTGCGAGAACCTTTCGTGATATAAAATCTGTGATTGCAAAACTCGGTTGCATATATTGCAAGTAGCCGGTTGAGAAAATAAAGTAATAATACCCTATCAAACGTGTGGTGTTGTATAAATATTAAAAATTCTTTAAAAAATTCACTGTATGTATCACACTGTGTATATATGTATGTACATTGTAGTAGGTATATTCAAAGGAGGTATTTTCATATGTGTGTTCGAATTGATTTAAATATGTTTCTTTTTCATGCCTCATCTGTTGCCTTAGTGACATCGTAGAATGTTGAAATATGTCATATGTATCTATGTATATATCTATAAAGCATGTAATGTATGTATTATTTTTTAAAAATGTTCCGTTATATACAAACACACATGTGTATATACTACAAATATACACAGTATGGGTTGTATAATCCTTTTCAATTGAAGCTTTGATTGATTATGCGGCGCATTGTAAGGGTTTCGCCTTGATTGATTGAGAATAATGTCTCAAATACTCGTATATGTATATACTTATATATTCACACATATATATTTACGTTTATTCGAAAAAAGAAAGTGCCCAAATAACATGGAAATGCATGGATAAGCGTTTTTTTCCTATTTGATTGTGCATGTAGCGAAAATAATAGAAGCGGCCATAAAAACGAAAATAAATCGATAAAATAAAAAAGTATAGTTATGTATGTATGTACATACTGTAATGTAATAATAATATGCATTCTATTAAATAAAAAATTTAAAAAAGTATTTACTATACAAAAAAAAAATTAAATGAAATTTTTTATATATTGTAATTATTATCCTTAAAGTGTTTTTATCCACCCGGACAACATGGCCTACCCACCGTAGTTGCTCTCGCTTGATTCGCTGAACTATGTCAATGTCGTCGTTTATACTCGTATATCTCGTACAGCTCAACATTCCATCGACTGAAAAGAAACACTTATTGGCAATAGTGATTCTGCCTTGGATTTAACGGCTTATATTGTTGGTTAGTGTCGATACCAAGATAGACGAAATTATCTAAGACTTCGAAGTTATTACTGTTAACAGTGACGTGCGAGCCAAGATGCGATGACAACTTGTTTGATGACAAGAGATATTTCCTCATTCATAACCAGTCAGTCTGAAGAAAGCAGAACTAGCGGCCTGTTTGTTGAGGCTAATGATATCAATAACATCGACGTACGCCAGCAGCTGCACCTTCTTATAGAAGATTGGATCTTCTCTATTTAGCTCTGTAGCTCCTATTATTTTCTCCAACAATAGGTAGAAGAAGCCACAAGATAGGGTGTCTCCTTATCTGAAACCTCGCTTGCTGTCAAGGGTGGTTTTAAAGTCAACGAAAAGGTGGTGTGTGTCGATTTTTCTCGCTCAGTAAAATCTTATACACGATATTAAGAAGGCTTATCCTACAGTAATTAACGCAGATTGTGGGTCTTCTTTTTGATGGATGGGGCAGATCATACTTAGGTTCCAATCCACGCTTTTATTCAACAATATCTTGTATCAGTTCTTCGTCACAATATTTAAATAGTTCGGCCGTTAATCCGTCGGCCCTTGCCGCTTCGTTGTTCTTCAAGCAAGTAATTGCTATTAGAACCTTATCGCAAAGCACCTATTTCATTGTCATTGATTGGGGAATCGGTTTCACCATCTCCACATTTTACACTTTTACTGTCGTTCAACAGGCTAGAGAAATGTTCCCTGTTTAACTTCAGTATTCTTTGACCATCAGCTACTGGATCACCTCTTTGGATTCTAAAAGAGTATGCTCCGTGCGTGAGTCCTTCCCTTGGTCGCTGCCTCTTTTCGTACAATTTTCGAGCATTACTTCTGTCGGGCAGTTTTTCAAACTTCGCAAAAGCTTCCTCTATTTTAACCGGGGTTCGAGACTCAACACTACCTTAAAGCTAAAATAGGAATTGGGTATAGCTCTATGACTGTAACTGCTTACCCAGAAGTATGATTATACCCAATTACCCCCATGTGTGACTTATTACCTAACGGTTATTTACAAAGAACTAATTTGAGTCAAATTTAATGCTATTATGTTCGGAAAATGTGTTGTTGTAAAAATCTAAAATTTTATTAAGAATGCATAAGGAAAAAAAAATTCACGTTAATAATGCCTTGCAAATTTAAAAAGACAATAATGCTCAACTCCATTTTCTGTAATATTTTTCTTTCCTTAACAACAACAATCAAATGCTTTAGTACTTCCGCTGCTACATGATTGCATATTACCTTTCTTAATCATATTTCCATAAAAAAATTAATTTTTGATTCATAACAACAGAATCTCACATTAAATAACGGTATTGTAAACACTTTAAAAAACATTTAAGAATTTGAGAAGCAGCGAATGCGTAAGCATAAATAAATAATGACAAATCATTCACATATCCATTTACAACCATTTATAATCGTGGAAATATACATACATGCATATGTATGTATATGGAAAAATACATATATACAATATGAGTGTATTGCATAATTAAAATAAATATTCTGGCTAGAAATTGTAAAATTGTTAAATTTTATTTTGGATTGAACTTTTTTTTCCTTCAATTTTAAGTTAAATTTAACGATTGAAATTTAAGTGCGCTCTGCCCAATTCACAAAACGGGAGATCCCAAAATCTACGCCAACTACCGTGGTAAAAGCCTTCTCAATATCGCATATAAGGTTCTATTGAGCGTATTGTGTGAAGAAGATCGGCTCTCACCACCTCTTCGTCGGTTTCCAACTGCTTTTGTCCCGCAAAGCGAATGCGGTTATGTAAACTGACGATGAGCAATGCCAAAAAGATGATGATCGAGATGTTCGATACCAAACGAGGTTTCAGACAAGGTGACTTCCTATCGTGAACCTTCAATCTGCTGCTGGAGAAAATAATTCTAAGTGCAGTGCTGAATCGAGTAGGTACAATCTTCTATAAGAAGATGGCGTACGCAGGCGACATCGATGTCATTGGTCCCACAGCCGCGTCGTTAGTTCTGCTTTCTCCAAACTGGATAAGAAAGCGAAGCCAATGGGTCTGCTAGTGAACGATGGTAAGACGAAATATCTCCCGTCATCAAACAAATAGTTGTCGCAGTCGCGACTAAGCTCCCACTGTTGACAGTCTTAACTTCGAAGTCGTAGATAATTTCCTCTTCGTTGGAGCCAGTATTAACAGGAACAACAATGTCACGCTCGAAATCCCACGCAAAATAACTCTTGCCAACAGGTGCTACTTCGAACTGAGTAGGCAATTGAGAAGTAAAGTCCTCTCTCGACGAACAAAAGTAAAATTCTACAAGTCACTCATTATCCTCGTCCTTTTATATATTGCTGAGGCTTGGACGATGACAACATATGATGAGTTGGCGTTATGAATTTTCGAGAGAAAGGTTCCGAGGAAGATTTAGGGTATTTTGCGTGTAGGCAACGGTGAATTTCGCAATCGATGGAACGATGAGCTGTAGGAGAATTACGACGGCATTGACAGAGCCAATTTAGAGACAGCGGCTACGCTGGGTAGGTTATGTCATCCGAATGGACGAATACACTCCAGCTCTGAAAGTTTTCGACGCAGTATCCGCCGGGGGAAGCAGAGGAAGAGGAAGAACTGCACTCCATTGGAGAGATCAGGTGGAGAAGAGATGTTCGTATAAGAACCAAGTTCTATGTTATTTATTAAAATAAAGAGACTATGTCTTCAAGCGATATAACCTCTAAAAATCCACCGTTAAGCAACTATCATACTAAAGTTATACTGCAGCGCACAAAATGAAAAGCATTATATTACCGTTACTATTATTATGATTATTTATATTGGTATAAATTTCAGCGACTCATTTTCATTCAATATTCATAATATCAAATTCCGCTTTATGCGCGCCGCCTTCAAAAGCAGTTTCCAGTTTCCCCATTTGTTTAATCATAATTTGCGTGGTGCGCACTGCATGCAGCGTGTTGCAGCGTTGCACTGAGCTCCCATTACACACTTCCGTCTCACATTATGCTTAAGTGTATTTGTGGTGAATGGCGGGGAAGCATGGGCAGGGGCGAAGGTGTGGATTGTTTTAATCACTCTACTCGGCACGCCTACCAACAAATGGGCTGAGTAAATAAGTTTACCGGCAAAGGGCCGAGGGACGCCAGGTGGCGCATATGCGTTGGTGGCTGCAAATAGGCTGTAGCGGCTGCCACACGAAGTGGCACATCATTGAATTTAATGCAAACGACGATGCGGGCGTTGGCACGTTTGCACGTTGCATGCACCATGACAGGCTGGCAGTTTGTGGAATGTGTTTACATAAATGCAAAAATGGTTGTGAAACTGTGTGTGTTGTTATGGGTGTGTTAGCCTGTAGGAAATTAAAGAGAGCTATGCAACTACTATTTATTTGTATCTGCGAGACTAAAACAATTTCATTAGTACAACAGTTATATGCCGTTTTAGTCGGATCCAAACCTACATACCTTGTCCCATAAAAAAGTTTTCCATCGGTAAGGCCGTCGGCCGGCCGGATGTGGCTCTACGACACTATTGTCATGCTTACTATGTATGTTCTATGGAGTTTTTTTGTACTCAATAAATCTGGGTTTGTAAATGAACACAAGTGTGAACACTCGGAAATTCTTACTCGTTTTGACTTTATACCGGATCTCTTGGTTCATGGTTCTCTGCCCATATATCGGCGAGGGAAGATTGGTATTGTCAGGAACTCGCTATCAACTCCAGTTTCCAACCTCGAGCCGAGGTTGCTGCCATTAAGGTAGTAGTAGATTTACTACTCGTGAGGGCAGCCTCCTTCAGAGAAGTGACTATCCACTATGATAGTAGGTCTGCGATACTAGCCTTGAATTCACTAAATGTGCATTCACGGCATCTCAATGGCATCATATCACTTTGTGATAAGACTAGTATGGATGGCAGACCACAGCGGAATCGCAGGTAACTGTAAAGCTGAAGAAGTAGCCATGAAAGGTACCCTAGCCCGGCTAACAGTAAAATGGGAACGGATCGGTGCTGCTGTTTCTCGCGCATTCTGCTACTAGATAGCTAGTCTTTCAGTAGTTTAGTCACAGCTGGGCTACCATCGGTTCATGAGTCTTTGCAAGTTTTTTTTTGACCCAAGATCGATCGCAAGAAATCTAGTGAACTCTTTGGCCTCAGTAAAGCTAGCATCCTGGTTGTGTGAGCCATTGACCTATAGGCGGTCATTCTGTAAGATTGGGAATGTTAATGGAAGCCAACTGCAGAAGTAGTATGGAAGAAGACGATTTGGAATCATCTCAACACTTCCATCTGGATTGATCCGCGTTTGGGAGTTCAAGTCTTAATCACTTGGGAGCGCATCAAATTAGGTGGAATTTTTATTGATCACTAGGCGCTTTGCTAACTTATGACAACCAACAAAGCAGTTTTATTTTTCTATAGCTTCATATAGTAGTCCAAGTGCGATCTCTGGATCTGCTATCTAACCTGAACTAACCTACATATATGCCATAGTAGTCCGATCTCGGCGGTTTCTGACAAATGAGCACCTTCTTGGAGAGAAACAGACGTGTGTGACGCTTTCTTATAGGTGTTAGACACCGAGTATAGCTAGTAGAAGAAGATGCTGCCAAATCCGGTTTCAAGGAGACTTGGGAATTTGTTTTCTGTTCTATTGATAGAGAGTAGATATAATAGTGACTATTTTTTTAATTCTTTGAAAGGTTATAAAGGGTTTTGTTATTGCCTTTCAAAACCTTTGTAATCATTATTTTGAAATTTTGATTTGCTGTTCCCGTAATTTTCTAAGGCCTCATAAGCATTCAACTCTTTGGAAAGCGGTTAAGCTCTTTTCTCGGTGTTTGGAACCATTTCTTGGGTTACCGTAATCGAGGTTTGCTCACCTGGTTTTCGACTTTGAAAGAACTAGTTCAGTAAGCTTATTAAATGGATCAGTTTTTCGGATAAGATGCTTCACAATAGTTTCTCATCATAGTTTTCTTCTACTAGACCTGCAGCTTCGTGAAAACTTTGGTATAGAAAGTCATACTCATAATACATAATATGTTTTCAAGTTTGTTTTCTTCAAAATTTCGCTTTTGATATCTATCATTACAGCAGATATTTGCCTCTGTCGCCTTCTTTAAGTATGTTTCTCTTATGTTATGATAGTACGTCATCCCAAGACTGTACAGTTTCTTATCGAAGTCTCCGGAATCCGAACACCCTTTACTGGAGAGACCTGTGCTCAGCATTTGCTCTCTTACGTCAAAATTTCTATTTATTACAGTTTAAGGTTCAAATATTAAAATTAAATTTTTTATATCTAAAAGTCAAAATTTCTCACACGGTAATTTGAATTTACTTCACACTTATGTGTGTGCGTTATCATGGCGCACTGCATATCGCCTGTGAAAATTCACGCTTGCAAACAAGACCGCCGTTAACGTTATCAGCTGGTGGTTCGGTTAAGGTAATGTAATAGTGGATACAACGTTTGGTTTACATAAACAACAACAACAAAGGCACTAAATAGCTATGGGTTGCCAGCTACTGGGTGGGTACGGCAACGTTGCACCATAGTGTTGCACACAAATTTTTATAACGGGATTAAATTGAGTTGGCGCTGCAAGTTGAATGCTGCTGCCTGCTGCCTGCTGTTGACTTTTATACACTCGGATAATATTAGTTTCAGAGCCGTTGAAGCATAGTGGAAAGCTCTCCTAACCACTGCCATTATGGCTAAAATGTTCGCGGCGTATGCCTCTGTGCATATGTGTGGATACATTTATTTTATGTTCTAAAAATAATTGCATTATTGTAATGACTGTTGAATAATGTGATCCTCCTACATTCGTAATGCAAACAGATAATTTCCTGTTGTTGTGAGAGGAAAAAAAAAACCAAATGCCGATTTTTAGGTTATGTTAGTTTTTTGTTGTACTGTCCGGAAAAAATAACCTGTGCAAAAGTTCAGATCGACCTCTGAAACACTGAGAGATTAGTACGCGTATATGAAGACAGATGAATGAACAAAAATACACGTCTAGATCGACTCCTCATGGTTTCCAGTAACATTTCACATTTCCAAAAGAGTCCTGTGAAGATCGAAGAGAAATATACTAAATAATAAATACAATATACTATATCTTCTAAAAAGTTTCATTTGGACCGCTCCTTTAATAAACTGGAAAATCATTCTCATTATTGTTTTCTTCTAGGTTAAATTAGACACTGTTCCCGATGACAATGAATCTAATGCTCTTTAAACCCCTAATGGATACTGTGCAAGTCTTTTGAATACTGAACATCTGGGGAAGGTCTCACTTCACTATTTCTCATACTTTTGCTACAAAAAAGAATCTCTAGCTCTAAGTAAAGATTACCAGGAGCACGATCAGCAAATATTATTATTTCCCCTAAATACTCTCTGCTGTTAAAAGCATTGACATCTTCATTTTCATATATTAATCACCGAACACTACCTGGCTCTAATCTCAGGCAATTTTTAATTTCATTAAGAACTTCTGGAACACTTTGACTCCGAAAATTAGTAATAATTCCTTTTGAAACACTTGAATGTTCATATTAATGCCTATAGTTATTCATAAGCGAGGAATCCTGAACTCTTGGGAACTACGTCACTATTAGCAGCTGCAAATTTGAAAAAGTGAAAGAGTTTTTATGTCTCAGGACCAGCCTCCGTTCCATCAGCAATCTAAGACTAGAAATCAAGCCCAGAATATCTCTTGCCAACAGTTGCTACTTTGGTATATATAGGCAAATGAGAAGCAGACCGCTCTCTCGACGAAGGAAAATTACGCTCTATAAGTCTCTCAGCATTCCCGTCCTATTACACGGCGTAGAAACATCGACGATGACAAATTGAGATCAGAAAATTCTTGTAGCATTCGAAAGAACTGTTCTCCGCAAAGTCTTTGGAGTGGTACGCGTGGGCGATGAATATCGAAAAATGATGAAACCACAAACTGGTTGAGCTCTATGGCCACATGGATAAATTAAACGCACAAAAATTTCAACGAATGCGTTTGTTAGAGCATATCGTTGATATGGAAGGAGAAGCTCAAGTGAAAAGTTCCTTCGATTCGGGACACATGGGCAGCCCAGCATTTAATGGCGTTCTGCCTGCACTTGGAATGTATAACAGACGTGACAACGAAAAGGACAGAGACAACTGTCGAAGCTTTGTATTCCTCACACGGACTGATCTACTGTGGTAGTGCTAAAGGATAAGAAGACAAAAAAAAAAAACATTAGGCATATTTTTTGACCTGTCACTCTAACCTTTAATGCGTTGCATTTTTAAGGTTATTATACTTAAACGCTTCTGCCACCAGCAAAAGCTTATGGTAAAGTAATAACATAACTTAAGATTTACCATAAAGTAGAAGAGTTAAATACTACAGCCAATGAAATTCATTCACTATATAGACTTGCAAGTGTGAATACTCCAAAAGGACATCCGCTCAAATTGCTAACATAAAAAGCAAATTAGCATAAATTATGCTAATAAAGAGAAGAGGAAAAACACATGAAAGTTGATTTAAAAGGAAAAAAAAAAATGTGAGCCAAAAATGAAAAGTGAGATGAAGAATGAAACAATTGAAGTCTTGGAATCAACTAGAAGGGACAACCGTGATAGCAGATTGCTGCATGTATAAATGAGGACTGTTGGATAAGTTGGTGAGTTTCTTAATTGAATTGAAATCAAAAATCCTTACTATTTATAATAGTATTAGGGAGTAAATTTTTCTCCGACTCGAAAAAGCTCAAAGTCAAGCAGAAGAGTTAATTTCGGTTGCACTGATGCTATAATACACTTATTCTTCTCTGTTGTTGGTGTAGTCATCGCTTACGTGGTTATAGCCGAGTTTACGACGGCACACCAGTCGGCCTTCCTATTCGCTGTTTGGCGCAAATTGGAGATTCCAAGTGTAGCCTGATCCTTCTCCATTTGGAGTGTTTTCATCCATTCGAACAACGTGACCTAACCACCGTAGCCGTTGTCTCGTACAGTTCATTGATCCATTGAAAGCGATATTTACCGTTGCCAATGCTCAAATCTTCTACTGAACCTTCCTCTAGAAATATAAAATCACATATACAAAATATTCCACACACAAACTTGATTTTGAGTGGACAGTTTGTATGACAGCTATATGCTATAGTGTTCTGAATAATTTCCTCGGAGAATACATCTTGTCATATAAATAACCGAAAAAAGAGCAGCTTTTTTGGCAGAAAAAGACGTGAACAAAATTTTTGATTTATGTCTCAAAAACTGAGGGACTAGTTTCGCGTACAGACAAATGGATGGACAGACGGACATAACTTGATAACTGCATAGAGGTCTCGATAGAGGTGACGAGACGTGAATTTCTAAAAATTGTGTCGAAACTCTCCAACATTAAAGCGAATGACACTCCAAAACTGAGCCGAAACCGTAAAACCAAATTTCGTTGAAGGCCATCTTCGTCAAGGTTTATAAAACGGATGTGGAAATTTGAATAAAGCATTGGTATGCTTGTGATGGCTCAAAATATGAAGGCTATAATGAAAAGTTATAATAATATGGGTGAAAAAGTTTTATTTGACCAGTCCGGGTCATTTTTGATCCACTTTAAAAAAGTTGAATTTTGAGTTTTCTAAGGCGATCCGTCTTTGAAACAAAATTTGACTTCCACATATCAAATGCATTTCAATCCCTTTATTACCTGGAGTTAAGTCTATTTAACTGTGTCGATTTCAAATGTCAGAGGCTTGGATCTACAAATTTTTAAAACTTCTACGGTAACGTTTTCGCATTTTCACCAAAAATTAACAAATCTGCTACGAAAATACGATTAAACTAAGCAAACCAAGCGATGGCAGATTTGCGCAAAACATTTCGCATCCTTTGCGAATGGGAATCGGCGAGCGAGCGAGCGTCTGGCAAACACATGAAAATCATGAGGCCAAAAACAAGGATGAAATAACGGATATGCGGCACGGAAAAGTTAAATCCCATGAGTGCCGGAAGCCGGAAATTCGCACAACAATGCGAAATCCAGAGGCAATGGCAAAGCCGAAAACCAGAAACTAAAACTGAAACAGTGAAGCGTCAATGCGCATTGCCAAATATGTACAGCAGCATTGAGAGGAGAACCAAGCGAGTCCAAGGGAAGTTGTAAGTGAGTATGTGTGTGTGCGTGCGTAAATGTGGCATTTGAAGGATATTGCAAAAAATGAAAGGATTTCGGTTTGGATCTGTACGTTAGTCTAGACATACATACATACATACATATGCGCTGACAACTGCGGTGCCTTATGATTTTATTTACTGTTGAATATTGTATATACATAAGTAACTATATATGTACTTACATATATACAAAAATATATGTGGTTATATGGTTCAGCTAATATACTTGTACATATGTATATGTGTAAGTATATATATTTCTGTTAACATCGAAGTAATGTACATTTATCCGAGCGTTTGCCCGGCGGGCGAAGCGAGTAAATTAGAAAATCATGCAAGCATATCCGTCTTATATTCCCCAAAAAGAAAATCAAATCGGAAAACGGAAATTACTAAAATACCTGTGCGGCGAGACTATGGAGTTAGAGTTGGAGTTGGAGTGCATCTTGAAGTATTGTCAACCGATGCTCTTGAATATTGCAGGCATGTGTGAGTGCGTTCGAGTCGCCGGTGATAAGTAAATCGAATATGGAGTTGGAGGTTTATAAATTTAATATGAAGAGGTAACTTTAGTATAGAAATGTGAAAGAATCGCTTTTTTCATATAAAATTCCGATAGTTTGGTATTAGAAAATATTTCTCTAAAAAGATTTTGCAAAACTTAAGTAATATTCATAGTTACAGCAAGTTTTAAGATCGTGGCAGCTAGATTCGGGCCTTCAGATTAGTATACACCTTTAAAACCGGTAGAAAAATCAATCGCATCAAGCTACTGAACACTCAGTGACTTTAATACTTGCTTTTGAATCAATTGATCTAAGTATTGAATCTCCGATTCTGGTTCTTTGCGTTAACAGATGGAGTGCAGATATGAAGTCAAGTAGTCATACTGTGGGATGCTTACGCTTGATACGAGTTTTAACCGACTTTGAGTTCTCACTAACGATACTTCCTCTAGTGTCTCATATCGTCAGAACGCTTGGCTTGGCCTTGCCAATGAGGGGTAAGTGCACAAAAGATGCTTCTTTAGTTTCCGTAGTGTCTTGCTCTAGACATTTCCTGCAGTCTTCTTGATCTCGTCAGCCCCATTCAGCAGGCGTGTTCCACCGGCGGCAAGTAAGTATTCCAGTCACGTTATTACAGTCCCTTCTACTGAGTGTCGGTAAAAACTTTGTATATTTCTGATGTACAGTTTATATATGACTTTTGTAGATAAGTTTCATTGTGTTTTGATAATCCTTGCCATGCCTCTGTCCAGATCTTCGTACAAACAAGACATGGGCTTATCACTCTTGATCATGCTTTCAGTTGATACCCATATATCACTCTTCGCCATTTCGTGCTGCTTTCTCACTGCTTTCAAGGCTTCTGTGACTTGCAGCCCAGTAGAAGAGAAGTCGCTGGTTTCTGTCGATTCCCCGGCAGCTACTCCATTTTCTAAGACATTTCTAGTTAAAATGAGGTTAAAGCTTTGTTTGCTGAAATATATTGCAGTATTCTCCCCTTGGTATTTCCAACGAAAAGGAGAGTACCCCGTCGGGTACTGCGTCGAATGCTCTCAGAGTTGGAGTGTGGACGATATAACCTAGCTGGCGTAGACGCTGTATCTTAATTTGCGGAACGATGTCAATGTTGTCATATACTGTATCGCGTACAACTCATCGTTCCATCGACTGTGGTATTCGACTTCACGTCCGAAGTAGCAAGAATTATTCTGCATTGGATTTCGAGGCAAAATATTCGGCATGTATTACTGTCAAAGGTATCGGTACAATCTCCGAACTCAGACTGACCAATAAAAAACATGATTAAGATCGCAAAATATTTATATTTCCTCCCTGTTAATTAACCTCAATTCGACTAGATTGTCTCGAGCTTCTGCAAAGAGGATTGAGAACGAGTTGGCATCGAACCACGTCCAGGACGGCCATCAACAACAACTGTCAATAAATTAAAAGAATTGGTGCTTGAGAATTGACAATGGACAGGCACCGTTGAAATATCGAAAAGATCAGTGAAAACCATTTTGAAAGATCTTTTGGGCCTAGCGAAAGTGAAACCATGATTCATTCCGAAATCACAAAATCTTTTCGAAAAACAACGTCGCGGCAACGTCTATAAAATGTTACTTTCCGACTACCAGAATGTCATGAAACGTGTTAGTACTGTCGATGTGTCGCGGATCTATGCTTACAAGCCGGAAATAGACGATCCATCGACCGAATTTCATGGCAAAGGTGAGCCGAAGCCGAACAAACCACGTCAAAGCAAGTAAAATTCAAGGGTAACGAGTTTTGGTGCACTCCGAAATCCACTCGAACAAAATATTGGCACAAGTGTATTGGGGCCAAAGGAGGATTACTTTGAGTAAAACGACCTAGTTTTTTCAAGAAGTAATTAGGAATTTGGAATTATGTACATTATCTTACTATTTTTTGCTCATAGTGGTATATGTTTTTAAAAAGCTTACGGATATGATATTCATAAGGCATAACTTTTTGTTAAAATGTTTTGTTAAAATTAATTGATTGCGATTTCTTCTTAAAGGGGTATTCTAGTCTAAAAGCATGAATTTCAGGTAATTTTTAAAGTGTCGTAAGAAAAAGGCAATTCATATTTTTACTATCCGTTTTTTTACCATTTATTTATTAAATTTTGAAGAGTACAGAAAAAATTAAAAACTTAAAAAGGTAAAAAATTTCAAAAATTATGAGCTGACGAAGTGGGGGTCTCTAAAAGTTTCCACGTGACCATGCCCATGATTTCAACCCTGCTAGTTATCTGAAACCAAAAAAAAAAGATTATTAATCTAGAATAATGTCGCAATGGTCGGAACTACGGAAAAGTGAGAAAATTTTTTTTTCACAAAATGGCGGCTGCCTAAAAAAAAAATTTTTTTTGATCACTTTTTCTGATTATTTCGAATTTTTTTTAAAATAATAAAAATAAAAATTTTTCGATGGGGCTAGTTCCAAACATAGACAAGCCTATAGAGAAGACTCTATAAAAATTTCAAGTAAATCGGTCGAGTAGAACCTGAGAAACCATAAAATTCTATTAATTTTTGATAAGAATGAAAAAAAGTATCTATATATATGAATATTTTAGAGACCTCTCTATGCGATATAGAAATACGAAGCTTCGTATATACCACAACAATCGACGTTGAAACCCAGTTTCGCCGGAAGCTTAAACATTTAACTTCCAACAGGCTTTCAAACGAGTTTTGGCATCACTTTGAACCAATACGTCTACTTCCAGAACAATCTTAACACAGATACGAAGATAAGAATGATAATAATAATATAAGAATAATGTGTCCAACACACATATAGAGGGTTCCACAAATTTTAACCATCTCCCAACTTCTAAATTGATTCATGTAACATGTTCTTTTATATTACTTATATAACATTATTCAGTTTCTTATTATTACAAATCTGCCTTCTGCGCTCTTCATTGATATCAGTATACCTAGAGTAGTATAATAAGTATGAATAAATTGTGAAGTTCTACTTTTTGTCATTACTGTATCACTGCACATTGGTACTTTTAGATTCATCGCCTTGTCATACCACTTACCTTCCTGGTACATATTTGTGGCGCATAATTCCAGGAAGTGATTTTACCCGTGAGCTAAACAAGTTTGAAAATATTAGCTGAAACTTTTTGTGGATAAAATTCATTTTATACGCAGAAAAGCACCAAATGTATGCATACGAGTACATATAATATTTGTATGTACATATATACAATGTACATATATGAGAGCTCGCCATACATATTAGCGTAATTGGCGAAAGTTTTGACTAAAAGTTATTTGCGCCGGAAACCGTGTGATAAAGTACGAATACATGCAGAAATATGTTTTCAAATACATATGTATAAGTGCATTTACCACATATATATTTGTATATACCTATGTGAATATGTGACTTCAATGAATCGCGACAAAAGTTTGGGGTGGTAAAACGGATTTTAAGAGCGTAAGCGTAAATCAAGTCAAAGCGAAACCCAGCATAAGGACTTCATTAAGTAAATATTCGGAAAAATCTATGTAAAAATACTTATATATGTACATATATATGTATCACATATGCTTATGTATCACATTTGCCCAGCAATAAAATCGATTCGCTCATCACTAGAATAATTTTTCCCAATAACTTAAAGGGAGACTAGGCAAGGGCTTACATATATATTCTGGCATAATGTTTGGTTAACAGTCAGGTTTTATAGTTTGCTTAGTGAAAGAAACAAGTGTAGTCTCTTAGAGATTGCTAGAGGAAAAAAGGATGAAGTCATGTGTATAAGCTCAAGGAAGTAAGAGAAGTTCTCTGAGCGCCATTCACTTGGGAGTTGCCAGAACCAATCCTTTAAATATGGCTCAAGCAGCCCACGCCTTTCGCCTCGGATGAGAGACCTCCCTTTTGATGACGACCCTTCCAAATCCATTAAGGATTAGGATTTAAGGGCATGCATCTGAAATGTCCGGTCCCTTAATTGGGAATGTGCCGCTGCCAGCTGGTCGATATCCTCGTAAAAATAAAGGCTGACATCACCGCCGTCCAAGAAGTGCGATAGACGGGACAAGTACTGAGACGAGTAGGTCCTTGTGGCATTTACTACAGTGACCATATGAAGGAGCGCAAATTTAGTGTGGAATTCGTGGTGAGAGAGAAACTCCATCGCCGAGTCCTATCATTTAACCGGTGGATGAATATCTAGCTACAATTCGTATCAAAGCGAAGTCTTCAAAATATCGCTGATAAAAGAGGTAGAAAGTAGGCATATTCGAGTCTAAATATTTTGTCGAGAAAACTTGCTAATTTTTCTGATTCCTGGATTCTCTCTACTGAAATTTTACTAGAAGCTCATGACTGTAAGTTCTCTCACGATAAGAAGAAGTGAACGCTATAGTGTGAGTCTAAGTTCAAAAGCCTTAGTTAGGTAAGTTGAGTTATCCCATATATTTTTATTATGAAAAACAAACTGAAATTTTATTATGTACCAAATTAATCGTTGCCAGTTGAAAATTCCCAAATGTCTAAAGTTTTGTTTCCTTACTCTGAGGAAGCATCGATCTTCCAACCTTGTTCATAATCACTACGGGATCGAACAAGTTCCTGCCCTATTTCCCAGTTAGTAAGTTGTCATTATATACATCTGTCTCAAATCAGTAAATTGTATACAACTGATTTTTTCGTTTTTTTCTCCTCTATGTATATACATTAGAGTGGGTCAATTTGTATGGAGAAAAAAAAAATGCACCAAGCGGTTATCAAAATCGTAAACTACGATGAATTCTAAGAAAATTTGCCCAAGAAAAAAAACGGAGCCCCCGGGTTTTTTAACGAGAAACTTTTCATTTTTTTTTTTTTTTTTTCAATAAATGAAAGGGAAAATAGTAACAACTACTGGAGCCGAAAACATCAAGCTGTGACCGTACAGGTGCTGCTACACCTTCTCAGCACCGTTCTCTTTGTGATGCATATCAAGTTGATCTTAAGATCTCTATATACTTGCAATTTTGAGAAAGTGCTCTACACAAATTTAAAACATTCAAAAATGTTATTGAATCTTTTAAGAAAACTAACAGTAGTGGTTATGTCTGGATTTGTTCGAAATGAAATTCCAACAGCTTTAGAAGCTGTATAGATAACGGTCTAATTTTGATGTTTAGATTAATGTTAAAAAATTTTTTTATGAAATTGGCCATTAAATCATCAATACACAAAAAATGTAAAAGCTCATGGGTTCTGTAATTTTAAGAAATAAAACGTTGTGACCCTTAAAAATAAATTAGATATTTATAAAAAAATAGTATTTAGATCGGGTTTTAAAAAGCTTCGGTGATCGGACGAGAACCGATGTATTCAGCGTGGTATGGTCGTTGGCCGCTGTGGCGGTGTGTGTATATGTTACCTATCCACCCATAAAAATTAAATTAATAATAAATAAAATTCAAACTTTAATAGCTTTCATCTTCCGCGAAATCGTATTGCAGTTAACAATATCATTTTATATCTATATATAAAGCAAAAACTTAACTGTTAAGGGCCAAAAAAAAAAATAATATACTTCTAAAATTCAGAATTAATTAGTTTTAAGGTCTTGTTTGCTGTCCATCCTAGATGTTGCGTTTCGACTTGCAACCGTGACTGCCATAACACCATCGCGATTTTTTTCTATAGTTCGACGTGAAACGCTAGTCAGCAGTTGCACAAAGCGCTCGGTTGAATATGTGGGGGAATTTGTGCATCCGGAAGTGGAGGATTGTCAAGTTCTATGTATTCGAGCAAATGGTCATAGGGTATGTTTGCAGTGAGAAGTTGATAAAATCAAAGCAAACAAATAAAATTAAAAAAAAAAAGTGCAAATCAAAGAAACAATCGACAGTGTAACAGAAATTGGAATGATTTGATTTTTTTTTAATAAATGAAAAGGAAAACAGTAAAAACTACTAGAGTCAAAAAAATAAAGCAGTGACCGTACAAAAAAATACCGTTATATGGGAGGTGGCGGTAGTTTTTGCCCAATTTTAAACTTTTCATAATCTCACCTAACTAGGTACAATCTAAAATGTGTACCAAATTTAGTCGAAATCGATAAAGAAGTTCCAGAGATTTACATATGCACTCAAAAGTGGGCGGTGACATGCCAAAATTTTCATATTGTCGAATTTCTGGGTGCAATACAACACCGAATACCAAACCCAAGATGTTTCCCTTAAACAGTTATTAAAATTTCCGATCTTTAGTGTTTTTAAAAAATTTAAAGTTATATGGTAGGTGGGCTGGTTATTATCCGATTTCGATCATTTTCCAGATATCTCTTAAGTAGGCATTGTGTAATATGTATACCAAATTTGAACGAAATCGGTGGGGTGGTTCCAGAGATATGCATAGAACTCATAAGTGGGCAGTGCCCCGCCCCCTATAAAAAATTTCTGTACTGTCGAATTTTCTGCTTAAATACAACATCACATACCAAATTTGAGCAAATTAGCTTCGATAGCTACAAAACAAGCAAACAATCGACAGTGGAATAGGAATTGGATTGTTATTTTACAAAATACAATATACGAAATTTTTTCGCTAAAAACCGGAGGGTCGATTTTCATTTTAGACCCATGGTTTCTTGGGCAAATTTTCTTAGAATTCATCGTAGTTTACGATTTTTATAACCGCTTTGTCAAGAAAAAAATTGACCCACTCTAATATACATACATATATATTTTAATAAAAGTGAAACTCTTGCTATTTGCCTTTTCTGTGAATCTTTCTTTGAAGCAACTAAAAACTTTCTGACCTCCTAAGAATTCTGTTCTGTTTGTGAAATAGTTTAGTCAAAAAATTGTAACCTTTTAAAGAAAGTGCTTCGACGCAAATGGACAACAGGGTTGGGAGTGCTTAAGTCCTAGATTGGAGTTTTGGCTTTGAAAGGGTTCTCATCAACTAAATACAAATTTGGCTAGAATAATCATGTTTCTTTCCTTGCAAGATAGATATTGGAAGCTCTTGAGGACAATACTTTGGAAACCCTGTCTCCTTTAGGTCAAATAATAATATTAGGTTAGATTAAGTAATCAGGTGGTTTTTTCGTGTAGCTACGCATAATCCCACTTGAGCGCTTAGAAACGTCAGTATGTTGTAATGCCCAGAATTCCTAAGTATGAATAAAAAGGACCAACGGATGTCGACGTAGAGCTCTGGATCTCCCACAGATTTGATAAAATGGTTAATATCAATTTCGACTACTTTTCCTTGTTCGGTGTAAGTATGGCTGCTGAGATGTTTCAAGCTTAGTCTTGAAAAAAGCTAGATATTTGTGATCAAAGTGTTTGAATATTTCCATCCCATCTTCCTTGTAGTAATTTTGAAAGTTTCCGTCTTCCAAAATCTAAACAAGATCCACAGTTTCAGCGCCAGAAAGCATGAAGACAAGAGAAAACCGGTTCATTGCCATTCTTATGAGAATAGGATAGAGACAAAACCCCTTTTTTGCCAGATCACCGGCTTTAGAGTTTCTGATTTCGTTGTGAAGAGACACCCAAACAAGTCCAATATTGCAAAAGCTCAGCAATAGCATCCAGCTACTCCTTAACCTTTAAAATACTTGTAGTTCACACGCACCCGTGAACGAGCTATAAGTCTGTAATGCGACTGTGTTATCGGAGTAAATGTACACCTTCCAGAAAGCAGCTGCATTTCTAGTAGTAACTAGTACTGTTGCTAACTTGATGGTTATCACTGCTGCTTGAGAGACTTTATGGTGGTCTGGCGGTCTAAAGTGAGACTTGATTGAGAGCTCCCGACAGAAGACTTATCAATTCCTTTTGAGTTTCGATGCATCACTGAAAAGCATACACATTCTGGAGTAGTATAAGTGCTGCTAACTTGATGCCTACCCCTTCTTCTTGAGAGACACTACGGTGGTCTGGCAGAATCAAGACTTCATTGAAAATTTCCGAAAGTAGACTTACCTCCATTGAGCTTCGATCCATCACTGAAAATTTTAGAGTTTTTAAAAACCAAAGCTGCAATCTTACAATAATCGCTACCCTAACTGCACTAAAGTAATCAAAGCTTTCGAATGCCAGGTGTTTCATAAGTTCATAATTGAACCTTATTGCTGTATAATAGCTCAAATGAAGGATACCTGCTTGATACTTTGGAATTATATATATGAGTACATATATTCCAAAAGGCGGTAGCAAAAAATCGTCAAAGAAATAATCATCTTGATATGAATTACAAGGGCATACTGTTCAGGCCCAGGTCTAGTGCCGTCCTAGTTTTGCTAAGAGTTTGTGGATTAAACTGAGTCAAAGAACGTAAGAAACTAGTCTCTTACTAACAGTTACAAATATCTTCATACTACAGTATACGAGTATATACATATATATATGTGTATGAGTACATATCAACATAAAAGCATCCTTCTAAAGAGCTTAGTATAAATCTCCTAAACACGTGCACAAATTTATTCGTATGTGTATATTTAATATTTATGAATTATGCAGAGTTCCTCAAACATTTTCCTGTAACATATATACGCGTATATATGTATATATGTGTACGTGTGTGTCTCTTCAATCAACTGAATGTTAACTCGTGCTTTATACTGGCTCACCTTCAACAAAACTTCATTAACATAATCAGAACCTCTTTACTGAAAATGAGCCAGTAAGGACGAGCCACAAAAGAGTGATTCTGGAAGGTATGTATATGTATGTATATTTGTGGGAATGACTGCGGTTAGCCGGTGTGTTTTGATAGCTTAGTGTGAAAGAGGAAGCGAATCAGTTTAATGGCAGCTACTAACTCCCTGAGTATAAGCATAATTGCAACACATTCTGGCGCAAAGGACACTATAGATATAAACACATACATACTAACATAAGCATACATGGTACATACTAAGTACATGGTGTAAGTATATTTCTGCTTATTCCCAACTGCATATGTATTTAATCACCACTATAATTTTTTATATATTCTGCCAGCAGCTGAAATTCCTATTAAAAGGTGTCACTCTCTTATGAGATTCGCACTAAAAGGATTTCGCACACAAATGCATTTATTAAAGGCGCACACCCACACTGTCTACATATGCTTAAGCTGAAGACAAATGAGCTCTGTGTGTTTGGTGTGATTATTCTAAAGAAAAAAAGGAACAAAGTTGCGATAAAAGCAACGGTACACCTACAGCCACGACAATAATTATATTTCTTTTAGCATGAAAATCCAATTATGTAGATAGAAATTATTGTTGTTGTCGTTTGACATTGACTTCAATGGGAAAAGAGTTAGCGTCCAGCAAAAGAAAAGGAAAAGTGAAATAAATTATTTTTATTTGAGAGTGGCTTGTTGGGATTCATCATATATAAATGGTGTATGTGTGTGTTAAAAATGGCGAGATATGGAGATGGATAAGTTTTAAATTTAAAATAATTTTTTTTATAAAAAGCCATTTATCTGCGTATTTTAAATCAGCAGACAGAAAATCATTTCATTTCAAAAATTACCACAAAGAAGAAAAATAACGTTCGCTTCAGCAGAACTCCTCACAGCTTCATTTCTTATAACATTAAAGGGTACGTTTGTTGCCTCTTATATTTCAGGATTGGGCAACTTTAATATTGCAATCTGGCAACTGACAATTTGATCGTAAAATTTGACAATTTTGATGTGTTTTGAAACATGGATTTAAATCGTGAAAAATTTTTTACAATTTTTGTCAAGGATTAACTCAGCAACAGTGTGACCATGAAATTATTTAAATTTTTAGCGAACTTCATCAAAGACAGTGCTTATCAAGAATGCATGTTTTGGAAATTGGACTTTGTTAAATTTTTATTATTAACTAATTTAGTGTGAAATGTCATCTCAGTTGAAATAATTACATCAACAAAAATGTATTGTTCTTAATATTGGTGTTCGCCAATCGCCCAAGTTATTCTCAACCTCTGCTTTCACCGGCGGGTACTTCTGGAAAATTGGTCTAGTCATCGTGGCTGCTGGCTCTTTATTCAATGTCGTCGTATATCTCGTGTAGCTCATCGTTCCTTGACTGAAATATTCGCAGTTGCCAATGTGCAAAGGACCATTAATCTTCCGCTGAACCTTTCTCTCGAAAACTCGTAACGCCGACTTCCCAGATGTCGCCATCGTCCGTGCCTCCGCGCCATAAGCAGGACGGAAAGAATTAGGGACTTGTAGGTTTTGGTCTTTGTTCGTCGAAAGAGGACTTTATTTCTCAATTGCCTACTTAGTCCAAAGTAGCACTTGTTGGGAAGAGTGAATCTGCGTTGGATTTCAAGGCTGATATTGTCGTTTTCGTACTGTCGAAGATGGCTTTAAAATCGACGAAGAAGTGGTATATGTTGATTTTCCCTTTTCACGTATTTTTTTCAAGATTTGGTCTTTTCCTTGCTTTGGTCCTTTACAATGGAAAGAGTATGAAATGTTCGGTTACCCCATACTTATTTTTCCTTACTTGTTTAATTATTAGTTGGAAAATAAAAAAAAAGTTTAATAACAATGTAAATGAACGAAAGCGGTGTGAAGAAAAAATTGAAAAATATGCGAGCAGAAAAAAGGTGTGGGCTTTGAAGGAAAACTTAACAGGATTACCATAAAGCAAAATTAGGGATGAAACTGTTGTAAATGCCCATTTAATCTGTGTCCGTATCCCGACGATATAGCAGAAAGTATGTATATAACAACAGGTAAAAGCAAAGCTGAAATAAAATCAACTCAATCATAATTAAGCGACTGCCATAAGGAAGCGGATAAAAGGGAAGTGATTACGTACAACACTAATTTGACTACAAGCAGCGGAATATTTTATGTATGTATGTCTGCATTGAAAGTAGTGACTGAGGCCAAAAAAAAAATTATTTTTATCCTGAATTTACGAAATTTATGAACTTTTTTATATGAAATATATATTTTAATTAAAAAATAGTTAAAAGTTAACAATTTAGTTTTTATTTTAATTTTTTTATTTCAATTTTAATTTATTATCAAATTTAATTTTTATTTGCATTTTAATATTAATTTATATTTAAATTTGAATATTAATTAATCTGAAATTTTTAATATAAATATTAATTAATAATTTAAGTTTAATTTCCATTTAATTATAAATTTAAATAATAATATTTATTGAGTAAATAGTTGTAAGTTTTATGTTTTAAGTTTTAAGTTTTAAGTTTTAAGTTTTAAGTTTTAAGTTTTAAGTTTTAAGTTTTAATTTTTAAGTTTTAAGTTTTAAGTTTTAAGTTTTAAGTTTTAAGTTTTAAGTTTTAAGTTTTAAGTTTTAAGTTTTAAGTTTTAAGTTTTAAGTTTTAATTTTTAAGTTTTAAGTTTTAAGTTTTAAGTTTTAATTTTTAAAGTTTTAAGTTTTAATTTTTAAAGTTTTAATTTTTAAGTTTTAAGTTTTAAGTTTTAATTTTTAAGTTTTAAGTTTTAAGTTTTAAGTTTTAAGTTTTAAGTTTTAAGTTTTAAGTTTTAAGTTTTAAGTTTTAAGTTTTAATTTTTAAGTTTTAAGTTTTAAGTTTTAATTTTTAAGTTTTAAGTTTTAAGTTTTAATTTTTAAAGTTTTAATTTTTAAAGTTTTAAGTTTTAAGTTTTAAGTTTTAAGTTTTAAGTTTTAAGTTTTAAGTTTTAAGTTTTAATTTTTAAGTTTTAAGTTTTAAGTTTTAAGTTTTAAGTTTTAAGTTTTAAGTTTTAAGTTTTAATTTTTAAGTTTTAAGTTTTAATTTTTAAGTTTTAAGTTTTAAGTTTTAAGTTTTAAGTTTTAAGTTTTAAGTTTTAAGTTTTAAGTTTTAAGTTTTAAGTTTTAAGTTTTAAGTTTTAAGTTTTAAGTTTTAAGTTTTAAGTTTTAAGTTTTAAGTTTTAAGTTTTAAGTTTTAAGTTTTAAGTTTTAAGTTTTAAGTTTTAAGTTTTAAGTTTTAAGTTTTAAGTTTTAAGTTTTAAGTCTTAAGTTTTAGGTTTTAAGTTTTAAGTTTTGAATTTTAAGTTTTTTTTAAGTTTTAATTTTTAAAGTTTTAATTTTTAAGTTTTAAGTTTTAAGTTTTAAGTTTTAAGTTTTAAGTTTTAAGTTTTAAGTTTTAAGTTTTAAGTTTTAAGTTTTAAGTTTTAAGTTTTAAGTTTTAAGTTTTAAGTTTTAAGTTTTAAGTTTTAAGTTTTAAGTTTTAATTTTTAAAGTTTTCAGTTTTAAGTTTTAAGTTTTAAGTTTTAAGTTGTAAGTTTTAAGTTTCAAGTTTTAAGTTTTAAATTTTGAATTTTAAGTTTTCTTCAGTTCTTTTTCGTTTTGAATATAATAATAATTACAATTTTTATTTTATTTATTCAATAAAAGTTATTTGCATGATCGGTTTCTTATTTTTCATGCAAGTCTATACACATACACACACATGTTTATATATTTGTATGTATGTAGTAGCGCCCCATTACGTTTAAGCACTCGAAAGCAAGTGTTAACATTTCTGCTCGAGTTTGAACATCAACCGGAATATGGTTAATTAGGAAATGCGCCACAAGCTTTCAAAGCACTAAACCGCACCGGATGAGACGAATGCCCGCAGGCCAACCAATACATTTACACATTAGTACAAGAGTGTGGAAACACATACACACAGAGCTATTAATCTAAGCCCTTTTAAAGCGGACAAATGAACCGTTGGTCAAAGGCTAACCATTGAACATGCAAAAACAAAAGCAAACATTACTCATATCAAGCGCCAAGCACACAAGAAGAACCGGAAAAGGTAGGGCAGTGCGATGTGAAAGGGTAGCAAAATGAAGCTAAGCGCCTTTAAAGAATTGGTAACTAAAAGCTAAAAGCATTGCTTGACACAACTCCAACGGTTATTGGGTCGCAACGCCTCTAATTATGCAACGCAATAAATTATGACACTTACACGCCGAGTATGCTTATGGCGCTTCCCTGTTGTTGTTGTGACTTGTAATTTCCATTTTTTCTCGAGCGCACATTAGCATTTTATTTGTAATCGATGCATACAAACACACACAATTTGTGTTAACAAATTTGCTGAGGGTTAAAGGTCTTGGCGGCAAATTGGGTTAGATTTGCTTTGTTGCCGCGTTTTAGGCGCATATCTTAGCACGCAACTCCGTTTATAAATGCCAGCTGTGACAGCTTATTAATATCAATATACACTAGTGGCATATGCAAATAAGCAAAACGAGGCAAATATGTGGCATGTTTTATGCGAGTGGGTGTGTAAGGGTGTGTGTGTGCATTTACATGTGTATGTGTGTCAGACTGATATGCTTCAATTTCCTTTTCATGGTTTTACCTCGGTTGTTTCGTATTGCGGTCGCACACATATGCATTGATACACAATGATACACATCCGTAAGTCCTTGCCTACTTTTAGGGTTCGATTTGCAGACATTTTATGACTGAGACGCTACCGCAATCGCTTGTAAATAGAATTTTTTTCACTTGCCTACATTATTTGAAACGCTTCTAACACATGACAAGTTAAATGTCTGCCATTTGATCCGTTTGTCTGCGTTTAGGCACGAGCATAAGCCGCCTGAATGTATGTGCCGGTAGCTTTTGTTGCGCCAATTTTTATGCAAACACATTTCGAGCGTACAAAATGTTGACAAACGACAACGCAAACCTTACTATATTTACGCTGAAACAAAAAGATACTTTTACATTCATACATATTTTAAGAGGCATTAATTAAATGATGCATGTAAATGAAGTGAAATTATGGAAAACATACAATTTGAAAATGTTTATTAGTGCCACATAACGGTAGCCTACTTGTAGCAGTGTGTATATTCCGTTGCCGTTAGTCATGTCAAGTTAATGAGATGTAAAATGTATTTATACTCGTAGTATATACATATGTGGCATGTAAGATTACAACTGTCATTTTTGTTTTGGGTAAAATGGCGAGGAGTTCTTTTGTTCAGCTTGAGCAACATTTTTTGTACTTTTCTGTCATACAAGACTTTACAGTCCTCTTTTCACTTAGCTTCCGAAAAGAAAAATTTATATTTTTAGGTATGTAACTCTGGAGATTTCTTTGGAA
This sequence comes from Bactrocera correcta, assembly GCA_027475135.1. Lineage (NCBI taxonomy): Eukaryota > Metazoa > Arthropoda > Insecta > Diptera > Tephritidae > Bactrocera > Bactrocera correcta. The sequence goes on along the minus strand of CM050327.1, from coordinate 22,432,944 downwards.
TAAATGCTACTGGTTTTATTCCCACAGAAATGTTTTGTTTTAAGATCTACAGAGAAAAGTTTTTTCATATGATATCGTCCACACAGGTTTGATTAAAGAAAACGAAGGCCTGTAGAAAACGTCTTATATGCGGACATCTGGAGAAATCAGCATAAATTCTCGAAGGAAGAAGTAAAAACAATAAATTAAAATAAACGTCTGACCTATGGAAATGCTTAGCAAAGAAATGGACGAGATTACTTCATACAATTTTTGTGTATCAACTGTCTTTTCCAATAGAGTTTGAATAATGTTAAAGTGCCTTCTCATATTGGCACTTTAGCCCGAAATAATGAAAATATTGCTGTCATTCAGGTAAGTGTTGTTAAAGACCGTAATTTGTTCTCAAGAATTGCGACTCTATCAAACCATAACCTGGCGGATTTTGCCAAAGACTTTGGGCTTGCGTCCACATAAAATTGTTCTCACTGAAGAACTGAAGCCATTGGAACTTCATTTGCTGATTTGGATTCTGCACAACTTGAAAACGATAACGAGTTTTTTAAGAAAATCATCTTCTTCGATGATGTTCACTTTCATCTGTGATGCGGTGAATAAAGAAAGCTGTAATTTCTCGTGCGAAGAAAATCCACAAATTATTCGTGAAAAACGATTTTATGCTCCTACTACCATGCTTCTTTCCAAATGAAGCTAGTGTCACTGTTACTATCAATGAAGAGCGGTATAGATCGATGAAAGCGAACTTTTTATGGCCGCAATTGGAAGACTTTGATCTGGAAAACATCTGGTTCCAACAAGAAGGAGCTGCGTGCCACACACAAGCACGTGCAAGAACCGAATAATTACGAAAAGAGTTTGGAGATTCGATTATTTCAAAAAATGTTGAGATTGAATGGCTTTCAAGAAGTTGTGATTTAGCACCGTTAGACTACATCTTGTGGGGTTGTTTGAAGTGATTGGTCCTTAGCAATAAACCAGACTCTCTTCAAGCTTTAGAAATCAATATGAAATGTGATATTCATGACACGCGACTTAATTTAGAGGAAAAAGTCCCCGAATAGTGTATATGTAAACAGACATCATCCAAATGAGTCCATCCGCCATAGCGCTGAACACCTGGAGCTGTACCCACCCATTTCGAAGGTTTTTCGGAAGGATCTTGTCTTACAAAATCCAACTCGTATAAGAATTGAAGCCGAAAGACTATCAAACGCGTCTCACGTTCGGTGAATGGGTTCAAAACGAGATAGCCATAGAATCCGGTTTTCACAAGAAAAATTTGTTTAGCGATGAAGCTCACTTTTGGTTGAATAAATACGTTAATAAACGAATTAAACGCAT
>CM050327.1:22356525-22431103 GCA_027475135.1 Bactrocera correcta | reverse complement strand
AGGCATTTCGATATCGATTGCTAAATGCGTATATACAACAAAATCGACTTCATACTTAAATATAAGCTTACCGATTTCTTCTAAATGCACTGCCGTTATGCCGTTATGGCTTTATGTTAACTTCAGTAAGATAAAGAAGGTTAATTAACTTAAATATGTTAAACTAATGATTTGAAGCATTTCGATATCGACTGCTAAATGCGTTTTATTAACTTAAATATGTTAAACTAATGATTTGAAGCATTTCGATATCGATTGCTAAATGTGTATATACAAGAAAATCGACTTTATACCTAAATATATGGTAACGGAATTCTTCTACATGCACTGCCGTTATGCCGTTATGCCGTTAAGGCGTTTGTAGACTTCAGTAAGATAAAGGGGGTTAATTAACTTAAATATGTTAAACTAATGATTTGAAGCATTTCAATATCGATTGCTAAATGTGTATATACAAGAAAATCGACTTTATACCTAAATATAAGATAACGGAATTTTTCTACATGAACTGCCGTTATGCCGCCATGGCTTTGTGTTAACTTCAGTGCGTTAAAGAAGCTTTATTAACTTAAATAGGTTAAACTAATGATTTGAGGATTTTCTAAATCGATTGCTAAATGCACGTACACAACAAAATCGACTTTATACCTAAATATAAGATTACGGAATTCTTCTAAATGCTTTGCCTTTATTCCATTAAGGCGTTTGTAGACTTCAGTAAGATAAAGAGGGTTAATTAGCTTAAATATGTTAAACTAATGATTTGAGGCATTTCGATATCGATTGCTAAATGAGTATATACAAAAAAATCGAATTCATACTTAAATATAAGCTTACCGATTTCTTCTAAATGCACTGCCGTTATGCCGTTATGGCTTTATGTTAACTTCAGTAAGATAAAGAAGGTTAATTAACTTAAATATGTTAAACTAATGATTTGAAGCATTTCGATATCGACTGCTAAATGCGTTTTATTAACTTAAATATGTTAAACTAATGATTTGAAGCATTTCGATATCGATTGCTAAATGAGTATATACAAGAAAATCGACTTTATACCTAAATATAAGATTACGGAATTCTTTAAAATGCACTGCCGTTACGCCGTTAACGGTTTTTTTAGATTTCAGTATGATAAAGAGGGTTAATTAACCTAAATATGTTAAACTAATGATTTAAAGCATTTCGATATCGGTTGCTAAATGAGTATATACAAGAAAATCGACTTTATACCTAAATATAAGATTACGGATTTCTTTTTCATGAACTGCCGTTATGCCGCCATGGCTTTGTGTTAACTTCAGTGCGTTAAAGAAGGTTTATTAACTTAGATATGTTACACCAGTTATTAGAAGCATTTCGATATCAATTGCTTAATCAGTATATACAAGAAAATCGACTTTATACCTAAATATAAGATTACGTAATTCTTCTAAATGCTTTGCCGTTATGCCGTTAAGGCGTTTGTAGACTTCAGTAAGATAAAGAGGGTTAATTAACTTAAATATGGTAAACTAATGATTTGAGGCATTTCGATATCGATTGCTAAATGAGTATATACAAGAAAATCGACTTTATACCTAAATATAAGATTACGGAATTCTTCTAAATGCACTGCCGTTATGCAGTTATGGCTTTTTGTTAACTTCTGTTCGTTAAAGAAGGTTTATTAACATAAATATGTTAAACTAATGATTTGAAGATTTTCGAAATCGATTGCTAAATGAGTATATACAAGAAAATCTTCTTTATACCTAAATATAAAATTAAGGATTTCTTCCAAATGTACTGTCGCTATGCCGCTATGGCTTTATACCACCTCAATACGTCAAAGAAGGTTAATTAACTTAACTTGTTAAACTAATGATTTGAAGCATTTTGATATCGATTGCTGAATGCGTATATACAAGAAAATCGACTTTATACCTAAATATAAGATTACGGAATTCTTCCAAATGCACTGCCGGCTTTATGTAAACTTCAGTAAGATAAAGAAGGTTAATTAACTTAAATATGTTAAACTAATGATTTGAAGCATTTCAATATCGATTTCTAAATGCGTATATACAAGAAAATCGACTTTATACCTAAATATGTATAAGATTACGGAATTCTTCTAAATGCACTGTCGTTATGCCGCCATGGCTTTATACCACCTTCATTACGTTAAAGAAGGTTAATTAACTTAAATATGTTAAACTAATGATTTGAAGCATTTCGATATCGATAGCTAAATGTGAATATACAAGAAAATCGACTTTATACCTAAATATAAGATTACGGAATTCTTCAACATACACTGCCGTTATGCCGCCATGGCTATATGCCAACTTCAGATCGTTAAAGAAGGGTAATTAATTTAGATATGTTAAACTAATGATTTGAAGCATTTCGTTATCGATTGCTAAATGTTTATATACAAGAAAATTGACTTTATACCTAAAAATAAGACTGCGGAATTCTTCCAAATGTACTGTCTTTATGCCGCCATGGTTTTATATCAACTTCAATACGTTAAAGAAGGTTAATTAACTTAAATGTGTTAAACTAATGCTTTGAAGCATTGCGATATCGATTGCTAAATGCGTATATACAACAAAATCGACTTTATACCTAAATATAAGATAACGGAATTCTTCTAAATGCACTGCCGTTATGCCGCCATGGCTTTATATCACCTTCATTACGTTAAGGATGGTTAACTAACTTAAATATGTTAAACTAATGATTTGAAGATTTTCGATATCGATTGCTAAATGTGTAAATACAAGAAAATCGACTATATACCTAAATATAAGATTACGGAACTCTTCTACCTGCACTGTAGTTATGCCGCTATGGCTTTATATCACCTTCATTACGTCAAAGAAGGTTAATTAACTTAAATATGTTAAACTAATGATTTGAAGCATTTCGATATCGATTGCTAAATGCGTATGTACAACAAAATCGGCTTTATACCTAAATATAAGATAACGGAATTCATATAAATATACTGCCGTTATGCCGTTATGGCTTTATGTAAACTTCAATAAGATAAAGAAGGTTAAAAATGCTAAACCAGTTTTTTGAAGCATTTCGATATATATTGCTAAATGTTTAAATACCAGAAAATCGACTTTATACCTAAATATAAAATTATAACAATACGGAATTCTTCTAAATGCCGCCATGGATTTATATCACCTTCATTTTGTTAAAGATGGTTAATTAACTTTAATATGTTAAATTAATGATTTAAAGCATTTCGGTGTCGATTGCTAAATGCGTATATACAAGAAAATCGACTTAATACCTAAATATAAGGGTACGGAACTCTTCCAAATGCACTGCCGTTACGCCGTTAAGGCTTTTGTAGACTCAAGTAAGATAAAGAGGGTTAATTATCTTAAATATGTTAATGTAATGATTTGAAGCATTTCGATGTCGATTGCTTAATGCGTATATACATCAAAATCGACTTAATACCTAAATATAAGATTACGGAACTCTTCCAAATGCACTGCCGTTATACCGTTAAGGCTTTATGTAGACTTCAGTAAGATAAAGAAGGTTAATTAACTTAAATATGCTAAACCAGTTATTTGAAGCATTTCGATATCGATTGCAAAATGTGTATATACAAAAAAATCGACTTTATGCCTACGGTATCCTTCCAAATGCCCTGCCGTTATGGCTTTATGTCAACTTCAGTTCGCTAAAGGAGGTTTATTAACTTAAAAATGTTAAACCAGTTATCTGAAGCACTCCAATATCGATTGCGAAATGTATATATACCAGAAAATCGACTGTATACCTAAATATAAAATTATAACATTACGGAATTCTTCTAAATGCCGCCATGGATTTATATCACCTTCGTTTTGTTAAAGATGGTTAATTAACTTTAATATGTTAAATTAATGATTTAAAGCATTTCGTTCGATTGCTAAATGCGTATATACAAGAAAATCGACTTAATACCTAAATATAAGGGTACGGAACTCTTCCAAATGCACTGCCGTTATGCCGTTAAGGCTTTTGTAGACTCCAGTAAGATAAAGAGGGTTAATTATCTTAAATATGTTAAACTAATGATTTGAAGCATTTCAATATCGATTGCTAAATGTGTAAATACAAGAAAATCGATTTTATACCTAAATATAAATTTATAACATTACGGAATTCTTCTAAATGGACCGCCGTTATACCGTTAAGGCTTTATGTAAACTTCAGTAAGATAAAGAAGGTTAATTAACTTAAATATGCTAAACCAGTTATTTGATGCATTTCAATAACGATTGCTAAAGGTTTAAATACAAGAAAGTCGACTTTATACCTAAATATAAAATTATAACAGTACGGAATTCTTCCAAATGCACTGCCGTTATACCGTTAAGGCTTTATGTAGACTTCTGTAAGCTAAAAAGCGTTTATTAACTTAATATGTTAAACTAATGATTTGAAGCATTTCGATTTCGATAGCTTAATGTGTATATACTAGAAAATCGACTTTATACCTAAATATAAGATTACGGAATTCTTCTACATGCACTGCCGTTATGCCGCCATGGCTATATGCCAACTTCAGATCGTTAAAGAAGGTTAACTAACTTAAATATGTTAAACTAGTGTATTTGAAGATTTTCGATATCGATTGCTAAATGTGTATGTACAAGAGAATCGACTTTATACCTAAATATAAGATAACGTAATTCATATAATTATACTGTACACTTCAGTAAGATAAAGAAGGTTAATTAACTGAAATTAGCTGAACCAGTTATTTGAAGCATTTCGATATCGATTGCTAAATGCGTATATACAACAAAATCGACTTTATACCTAAACATAAGATTACGGAATTCTTCTAAATGCTAAATGTGTAAATACAAGAAAATCGACTCTATACTTAAATATAAGATTACGTAATTCTTCTAAATGATTTGCCGTTATGCCGTTATGCTTATGTAGACTTCAGTAAGCTAAAAAGCGTTTATTAACTTAATATGTTAAACTAATGATATGAAGCATTTCGATATCGATAGCTAAATGTGTATATACAAGAAAATCGACTTTATACCTAAATATAAAATTACGGAATTCTTCTAAATGCACTGCAGTTATACCGTTAAGGCTTTATGTAGACTTCAGTGCGTTAAAGAAGGTTTATTAACTTAAATATGTTAAACTAATGATTTGAAGCATTTCGGTATCGATTGCTAAATGAGTATATACAAGAAAATCGGCTTATACCTAAATATAAGATAACGGAATTCTTCTACATGACTGCCGTTATGCCAAAGCTTTAGATTTTTCGTTAAAGAAGCTTTATTAACTTAAATATCTAAAACTACTGAGTTGAAGCATCTCGATATCGATTGCTAAATATGTGTATACAGCAAAATCGACTTTATACCTAAATATAAGTTTACGGAATTCTTCTAAATGCACTGCAGTTATACCGTTAAGGCTTTATGTAGACTTCAGTGCGTTAAAGAAGGTTTATTAACTTAAATATGTTAAACTAATGATTTGAAGCATTTCGGTATCGATTGCTAAATGAGTATATACAAGAAAATCGGCTTTATACCTAAATATAAGATAACGGAATTCTTCTACATGCACTGCCGTTATGCCACCATAGCTTTATGCCAACTTTAGTTCGTTAAAGAAGCTTTATTAACTTAAATATGTTAAACTACTGAGTTGAAGCATCTCGATATCGGTTGCTAAATATGTGTATACAGCAAAATCGACTTTATACCTAAATATAAGTTTACGGAATTCTTCCAAATGCACTGCCGTTATACCGATATGGCTTTATGTAAATTTCAGTAAGATAGAGAAGGTTAATTAACTTAAATATGTTAAACTAATGATTTGAAGCATTTCGTTATCGATTGCTAAATGTGTATATACAAGAAAATCGACTTTTAACCTAAATATAAGATTACGGAATTCTTCTAAATGCACTGCCGTTATGTCGCCACGGCTTTATATCACCTTCAATACGCTAAAGAAGGTTAATTATTTTAAATATGTTAAACGAATGATTTGAAGCATTTCGATATCGATTGCTTAATGTGTATATACAAGAAAATCGACTTTATACCTAAATATAAAATTATAACATTACGGAATTCTTCTAAATGCACTGCCGTTATACCGTTAAGGCTTTATGTAGACTTCTGTAAGCTAAAAAGCGTTTATTAACTTAATATGTTAAACTAATGATTTGAAGCATTTCGATATCGATAGCTAAATGTGCATATACAAGAAAATCGACTTTATACATAAATATAAGACTACGGAATTCTTCCAAATGTATTGTCGTTATTCCGCCATGGCTTTATGCCAACTTCCGTTCGTTAAAGAAGGTTTATTAACTTACATATGTTAACTAAATAATGATTTGAAGCAAAATCGACTTTATACCTTAATATAAGATTACGGAATTCTTCTAAATGCAATGCAGTTATACCGTTAAGGCTTTATGTAGACTTCAGTGCGTTAAAGAAGGTTTATAAACTTAAATATGTTAAACTAATGATTTGAAGCATTTCAACAAAATCGAATTTATACCTAAATATAAGATTACGGAATTCTTCTAAATGCACTGTCGTTATGCCGCCATGGCTTTATATCACCTTCATTATGGTAAAGAAGGTTAACTAACTTAAATATGTTAAACTAATGATATGAAGCATTTCGATATCGATTGCTAAATGTGTATGTACAAAAAAATCGACTTTATACCTAAATATAAGATAACGGAATTCATATAAATATACTGCCGTTAAGCCGCTATTGCTTTATGTAAATTTCAGTAAGATAAAGAAAGTTAATTAACTTAAATATGTTAAACTAATGATTTGAAGCATTTCGATATCGGTTGCAAAAATTTGTGTTTTAAAAGCAAAATCGACTTTATACCAAAATTATAAGTTTACGGAATTCTTCCAAGTCAACTGCCGTTATGCCGCCATGGCTTTATGTCAATTTTAAAGAAACTTTAAAGAGAAGGTTAATTAACTTAAATATGTTAAACTAATGATTTGAAGCATTTCAACAAAATTTTTCAAAAAACTTTTACCTAAATATAAGATTACGGAATTCTTCTAAATGCACTGTCGTTATGTCGCCATGGCTTTATATCACCTTAAATTACGGTAAAGAAGGTTAATTATTTTAAATATGTTAAACGAATGATTTGAAGCATTTCGATATCGATTGCTTAATGTGTATGTACAAAAAAAATCGACTTTATACCTAAATAAAAAGTTTAAACCGGAATTCATATAAATGCACTGCCGTTATGCCGTCATGGCTTTATGTAACTTCTGTAAGTTAAAAAGGTTTATTAATTTAAAATATGTTAAACTAATGATTTGAAGCATTTCGATATCATTCGCAAAAGTGTGTATATACAAGAAAATCGACTTTTACATAAATATAAGACTACGGAATTCTTCCAAATGTACTATCGTTATTCCGCCATGGCTTTATTTCAACTACAATACGTTTAAGAAGGTTTATTAATTTAAACATATTTTAAAACTAAATAAAATTTGATTTTGAAAGCAAAATCGACTTTATACCTTAATATAAGATTACGGAATTCTTCTAAATGCAATGCAGTTATACCGTTAAGGCTTTATGTAGACTTCAGTGCGTTAAAGAAGGTTTATAAACTTAAATATGTTAAACTAATGATTTGAAGCATTTCAACAAAATCGAATTTATACCTAAATATAAAATTACGGAATTCTTCTAAATGCACTGTCGTTATGCCGCCATGGCTTTATATCACCTTCATTATGGTAAAGAAGGTTAACTAACTTAAATATGTTAAACTAATGATATGAAGCATTTCGATATCGATTGCTAAATGTGTATGTACAAAAAAATCGACTTTATACCTAAATATAAGATAACGGAATTCATATAAATATACTGCCGTTAAGCCGCTATTGCTTTATGTAAATTTCAGTAAGATAAAGAAAGTTAATTAACTTAAATATGTTAAACTAATGATTTGAAGCATTTCGATATCGATTGCTTAATGTGTATGTACAACAAAATCGACTTTATACCTAATTATAAGATTACGGAATTCTTCCAAGTCTAATGCCGTTATGCCGCCATGGCTTTATATCAACTTCAATACGTTAAAGAAGGTTAATTAACTTAAATATGTTAAACTAATGATTTGAAGCATTTCAACAAAATCGACTTTATACCTAAATATAAGATTACGGAATTCTTCTAAATGCACTGTCGTTATGCCGCCATGGCTTTATATCACCTTCATTACGGTAAAGAAGGTTAACTAACTTAAATATGTTAAACTAATGATATGAAGCATTTCGATATCGATTGCTAAATGTGTATGTACAAAAAAATCGACTTTATACCTAAATATAAGATAACGGAATTCATATAAATATACTGCCGTTATGCCGCCATGGATATATGCAACTTCAGATCGTTAAAGAAGGTTTATTAACATAAATATGTTAAACTAATGAGTTGAAGCATCTCGATATCATTCGCTAAGTGTGTATATACAAGAAAATCGACTATTTACATAAATATAAGACTACGGAATTCTTCCAAATGTACTATCGTTATGCCGCCATGGCTTTATTTCAACTACAATACGTTTAAGAAGGTTAATTAACTTAAATATGTAAAACTAATGATATGAAGCATTTCGATATCGATTGCTAAATGTGTATGTACAAAAAAATCGACTTTATACCTAAATATAAGATAACGGAATTCATATAAATATACTGCCGTTAAGCCGCTATTGCTTTATGTAAACTTCAGTAAGATAAAGAAGGTTAATTAACTTAAATATGCTAAACCAGTTATTTGATGCATTTCGATATCGATTGCTAAATGTGTAAATACAAGAAAATCGACTTTATACCTAAATATAAAATTATAACATTACGGAATTCTTCTAAATGCACTGCCGTTATACCGTTATCGCTTTATGTAGACTTCTGTGAGCTAAAAAGCGTTTATTAACTTAATATGTTAAACTAATGATTTGAAGCATTTCGATATCGATAGCTTAATGTGTATATACTAGAAAATCGACTTTATACCTAAATATAAGATAACGGAATTCTTCTAAATGCACTGCCGTTATGCCTCCATGGATATATGCAACTTCAGATCGTTAAAGAAGGTTTATTAACATAAATATGTTAAACTAATGAGTTGAAGCATCTCGATATCGATCGCTAAGTGTGTATGTACAAGAAAATCGACTTTTTACATAAATATAAGACTACGGAATTCTTCCAAATGTACTATCGTTATCCCGCCATGGCTTTATTTCAACTACAATACGTTAAAGAAGGTTAATTAGCTTAAATATGTAAAACTAATGATTTGAAGCATTTCGATATCGATAGCTAAATGTGTATATACAAGAAAATCGACTTTATACCTAAATATAAGATTACGGAATTCTTCTAAATGCACTGTTGTTATGCCGCCATGGCCTTAAGCCAACTTCAGTTCGTTAAAGAAGGTTTATTAACTTAAATATGTTAAACCAGTTATTTGAAGCATTTCGATATCGATTGCTAAATGTGTATGTACAAAAAAATCGACTTTATACCTAAATATAAGATAACGGAATTCATATAAATAAACTGCCGTTATGCCGCCATGGATATATGCAACTTCAGATCGTTAAAGAAGGTTTATTAACATAAATATGTTAAACTAATGAGTTAAAGCATCTCGATATCGATCGCTAAGTGTGTATATACAAGAAAATCGACTTTTTACATAAATATAAGACTACGGAATTCTTCCAAATGTACTATCGTTATGCCGCCATGGCTTTATTTCAACTACAATACGTTGAAGAAGGTTAATTAACTTAAATATGTAAAACTAATGATATGAAGCATTTCGATATCGATTGCTAAATGTGTATGTACAAAAAAATCGACTTTATACCTAAATATAAGATAACGGAATTCATATAAATATACTGCCGTTAAGCCGCTATTGCTTTATGTAAACTTCAGTAAGATAAAGAAGGTTAATTAACTTAAATATGCTAAACCAGTTATTTGATGCATTTCGATATCGATTGCTAAATGTGTAAATACAAGAAAATCGACTTTATACCTAAATATAAAATTATAACATTACGGAATTCTTCTAAATGCACTGCCGTTATACCGTTATCGCTTTATGTAGACTTCTGTAAGCTAAAAAGCGTTTATTAACTTGATATGTTAAACTAATGATTTGAAGCATTTCGATATCGATAGCTTAATGTGTATATACTAGAAAATCGACTTTATACCTAAATATAAGATAACGGATTTCTTCTAAATGCACTGCCGTTATGCCGCCATGGATATATGCAACTTCAGATCGTTAAAGAAGGTTTATTAACATAAATATGTTAAACTAATGAGTTGAAGCATCTCGATATCGATCGCTAAGTGTGTATATACAAGAAAATCGACTTTTTACATAAATATAAGACTACAGAATTCTTCCAAATGTACTATCGTAATGCCGCCATGGCTTTATTTCAACTACAATACGTTAAAGAAGGTTAATTAACTTAAATATGTAAAACTACTGATTTGAAGCATTTCGATATCGATAGCTAAATGTATATATACAAGAAAATCGACTTTATACCTAAATTTAAGATTACGGAATTCTTCTAAATGCACTGTCGTTATACCGCCATGGCCTTAAGCCAACTTCAGTTCGTTAAAGAAGGTTTATTAACTTAAATATGTTAAACCAGTTATTTGAAGCATTTCGATATCGATTGCTTACTGTGTATATACAACAAAATCGACTTTATACCCAAATATAAGACTACGGAATTCTTCCAAATGTACTGTCGTTATGCCGCCATGGCTTTATATCAACTTCAATACGTTAAAGAAGGTTAATTAACTTAAATATGTTAAAATAATGATTTGAAGGATTTCGATATCGATTGCTAAATGCGTGTATACAACAAAATCGACTTTATACCTAAATATAAGATTATGGAATTCTTCTACATGCACTGCCGTTATGCCGCCATAGCTATGTGCCCACTTCAGATCGTTAAAGAAGGTTTATTAACTTAAATATGTTACACTAATGATTTGAAACATTTCGATATCGATTGGTAAATTTGTATATACAAAAAAATCGACTTTATATCTAAATATAAGATAACGGAATTCATATAAATATACTGCCGTTATGCCGATATGGCTTTATGTAAACTTCAGTAAGATAAAGAAGGTTAATTAACTTAAATATGCTAAACCAGTTATTTGAAGCATTTCGATATCGATTGCTAAATGTGTAAATACAAGAAAATCGACTTTATACCTAAATATAAGATTACGTAATTCTTCTAAATGCACTGTCGTTATGCCGTCATGGCTTTATATCACCTTCACTACGTTAAAGAAGGTTAATTAACTTAGATATGTTAAACTAATTATTTGAAGCATTTCGATATCGATTGCTAAATGTGTATGTACAACAAAATCGACTTTATACTTAAATATAAGATAACGGAATTTATATAAATATACTGCCGTTATGCCGTTATGGCTCTATGTAAACTTCAGTTAGATAAAGAAGGTTAATTAACTTAAATATGCTAAACCAGTTATTTGAAGCATTTCGATATCGACTGCTAAATGTGTAAATACAAGAAAATCGACTTTATACCTAAATATAAAATTATAACATTACCGAATTCTTCTAAATGCACTGCCGTTATACCGTTAATTCTTTATGTAGACGTCAGTAAGCTAAAAAGCGTTTATTAACTTAATATGTTAAACTAATGATTTGAAGCATTTCGATATCGATTGCTAAATGTGTATATACAAGAAAATCGACTTTATACCTAAATATAAGATTATGGAATTCTTCTACATGCACTGCAGTTATGCCGCCATAGCTATGTGCCCACTTCAGATCGTTAAAGAAGGTTTATTAACTTAAATATATTACACTAATGATTTGAAGCATTTCGATATCGATTGCTAAATGCGTATATACAACAAAATCGACTTTATACCTAAATATAAGAAAACGGAATTCTTCTAAATGCACTGTCGTTATGCCGCCATGGCTTTATATCACCTTTATTACGTTAAGGAAGGTTAACTAACTTAAATATGTTAAACTAATGATTTTAAAGATTTTCGATATCGATTGCTAAATGTGTAAATACAAGAAAATCGACTATATACCTAAATATAAGATTACGGAACTCTTCTACCGGCACTGTCGTTATACCGCTATGGCTTTATATCACCTTCATTACGTTAAAGAAGGTTAATCAACTTAAATATGTTAAACTAATGATTTGAAGCATTTCGATATCGATTGCTAAATGCGTATGTACAACAAAATCGACTTTATACCTAAATATAAGATAACGGAATTCATATAAATATACTGCCGTTATGCCGTTATGGCTTTATATAAACTTCAATAAGATAAAGAAGGTTAATTAACTTAAATATGCTAAACCAGTTTTTTGAAGCATTTCGATATATATTGCTAAATGTTTAAATACAAGAAAATCGACTTTATACCTAAATATAAAATTATAACATTACGGAATTCTTCTAAATGCACTGCCGTTATACTTTTAAGGCTTTATGTAGACTTCAGTAAGCTAAAAAGCGTTTATTAACTTAATATGTTAAACTAATGATTTGAAGCATTTCGATATCGATTGCTAAATGTGTATATACAAGAAAATCGACTTTATACCTAAATATAAGATTATGGAATTCTTCTACATGCACTGCCGTTATGCCGCCATAGCTATGTGCCCACTTCAGATCGTTAAAGAAGGTTTATTAACTTAAATATGTTACACTAATGATTTGAAGCATTTCGATATCGATTGGTAAATTTGTATATACAACAAAATCGACTTTATATCTAAATATAAGAAAACGGAATTCATATAAATATACTGCCGTTATGGCTTTATGTAAACTTCGGAAAGATAAAGAAGGCTAATTAACCTAAATATGCTAAACCAGTTATTTGAAGCATTTCGGTGTCGATTGCTAAATGCGTATATACAAGAAAGTCGGATTAATACCTAAATATAAGTTTACGGAACTCTTCCAAATGCACTGCCGTTATGCCGTTAAGGCTTTTGCAGACTTCAGTAAGATAAAGAGCGTTAATTAACTCAAATATGGTAAACTAATGATTTGAAACATTTCGATATCGATTGCTAAATGTGTATGTACAACAAAATCGACTTTATATCTAAATATAAGAAAACGGAATTCATATAAAAATACCGCTGTTATGGCTTTATGTAAACTTCAGTAAGATAAAGAGGGTTAATTAACTTAAATATGCTAAACCAGTTCTTTGAAGCATTTCGATATCGATTGCAAAATGTGTATATACAAGAAAATCGACTTTATGCCTACGGTATCCTTCCAAGTGCCCTGCCGTTATGGCTTTATGTCAACTTCAGTTCGCTAAAGGAGGTCTATTATCTTAAATATGTTAAACCAGTTATCTGAAGCACTTCAATATCGATTGCGAAATGTATATATACAAGAAAATCGACTTTATACCTAAATATAAGAAAACGGAATTCTTCTACATGCACTGCCGTTATGCCGCCATAGCTATGTGCCCACTTCAGATCGTTAAAGAAGGTTTATTAACTTAAATATGTTACACTAATGATTTGAAGCATTTCGATATCGATTGGTAAATGTGTATATACAAGAAAATCGAATTCATAACTAAATGTAAGATTACGTAGTTCTTCTAAATGCTCTGCCGTTATGCCGCTAAGGCTTTTGTAGACTTCAGTAAGATAAAGAGCGTTAATTAGCTTAAATACGAGGGCTGTCTGATAAATAACCGACCTCAACGTAAAGCTAGCGGTACCTCTGAAAAAAAAGTTTCTACTTCAAAGTGTGCATATCATAATTTCTACTCGCCAAAATTTCGGAAATTTTTCTTGCGCAATTATCTGTTGACAGTCATTTTTGTGAGTATATTTCGGTGATTTCCCCAAAATGGAAAAGATTAAATATCGAGCTGTAATTAAATTTTTATTTTTGAAAGGCAATACGCCTTCACAAATCAAAGATGAGTTGGACTCTGTGTACGGTGACTCTGCACCATCGTTTACCACCATAAAATTTTGGGCAGTTGAATTTAAACGTGGTCGCAGGAGATTGGAAGATGATGAACGTCCAAAAGCTGCAACCACTAACGATAACATCGCTAAAGTTCATCAATTGGTATTAGACGACCGCCGGATTAAAGTTAAGGAAATAGCTGAGATTATGAAGATGTCAAAAGAACGTGTTTGTCACATATTACACCAAGATTTGGGCATGAGAAAGCTGTCCGCGCGTTGGGTGCCGCGTTTGCTTACGCTAGACCACAAACGTGCGCGCATGAACATTTCCAGCGCACTGTTGGCTCAGTTTAGAGACAATACGACCAAGTTTTGGCGCCGATTGATAACTGTAGACGAAACTTGGATTCATCATTATACGCTCGAAACAAAAATCCAATCTAAGCAGTGGATTGAAAAGGGGGAACCGGCCCCAAAAAAACATAAAGCTGTGTATTCGGCTGGGAAAGTGATGGCGAGTGTTTTTTGGGACAGCCATGAAATTATATTTATCGGCTATCTTGAAAAAGGAAAAACTATAACAGGAGCATACTACGCATCATTATTGGACAAGCTAAAGGAAGAAATTTCGAAAAATTGGCCACATTTGCAAAAAAAGAAAGTCTTGTTCCACCAAGGCAACGCACCATCTCACACCTCAACAGTCGCCATGACGAAAGTCCACGAATTGCGGTTCGAACTGCTTGACCCTCCACCTTATTCACCGGATCTAAAACCAAGCGATTTTTTTTTGTTTCCTCTAATTAAAACTGCGCTCGGTGGCCAGAGATTTTCGTCAAATGAGGAGGCAATCTCTTTCGTGAACTCGTATTTTGTAGACAAAGACGCCAAGTACTATTTGGAAGGGTTGCAGAGATGGGAGCATCGCTGGGAGAAGTGTGTGGAGTTAAAAGGAGACTATGTAGAAAAATAAAAAAAAAATTGTGAAAAAGTCGCATGCATGATGGTTACGTCGGTAATTTATCAGACAGCCCTCGTTTGTTAAACTAATGATTTGAAGCATTTCGATATCGATTGCTAAATGTGTATGTGCAAGAAAATCGACTTTATACCTAAATATAAGATTACGGAATTCTTCCAAATGCACTGCCGTTATACCGTTATGGCTTTACGTAAACTTCAGTAAGATAAAGAAGGTTAATTAACTTAAATATGCTAAACCAGTTATTTGAAGCATTTCGATATCGATTGCAAAATGTATATATATACAAGAAAATTGACTTTATACCTAAATATAAGATTACGGAATTCTTCCAAATGCTCTGCCGTTATGGCTTTATATCAACTTCAATACGTTAAAGAAGGTTAATTAACTTAAATATGTTAAACTAATGATTTGAAGCATTTCGATATCGCTTGCTAAATGTGTATTTACAAGAAAATCGACTTTATACCTAAATATAAGATAACGGAATTCTTCCAAATGTACTGTTGTTATGCCGTTATGGCTTTATATCAACTTCAATACGTTAAAGAAGGTTAATTAACTTAAATATGTTACACTAATGATTTGAAGCATTTCGATATCGCTTGCTAAATGAGTATATACAAGAAAGTCGAATTTATACCTAAATATAAGATAACGGAGTTCTTCTAAATGCAGTGCAGTTATACCGTTAAGGCTTTATGTAGACTTCAGTGCGTTAAAGAAGGTTTATTAACTTAAATATGTTAAACCAGTTATTTGAAGCATTTCGATATCGATTGCTAAATGTGTATATACAAGAAAATCGACTTTATACCTAAATATAAGATTAGGGAATTCTTCCAAATGTACTGTCGTTAAGCCGCCATGGCTTTGTATCAACTTCAATAGGTTAAAGAAGGATAATTATTTTAAATACGTTAAACTTATGGTTTGAAGCATTTTGATATCGACTGCTAAATGTGTAAATACAAGAAAATCGACTTTATACCTAAATATTAAATTATAACATTACGGAATTCTTTTAAATGCACTGCCGTTATACCGTTAAGGCTTTATGTAGACTTCAGTAGACTAAAAAATGTTTATTAACTTAGTATGTTTAACTAATGATTCGAAGCATTTCGATATCGATAGCTAAATGTGTATATACAAGAAAATCGACTTTATACCTAAATATAAGATTATGAAATTCTTCTAAATGCACTGCCGTTATGCCGCCATGGCTATGTGCCCACTTCAGATCGTTAAAGAGGATTAATTAACTTAAATATGTTAAACTAATGATTTAAAGCATTTCGATATCGATTGCTAAATTTGTATATACAAGAAAATCGACTTTATACCTAAATATAAGATAACGGAATTCTTCCAAATGTACTGTCGTTATGCCGTCATGGCTTTATATCAAATTCAATACGTTAAAGAAGGTTAATTAACTTAAATATGTTAAACTAATGATTTGAAGCATTTCGATATCGCTTGCTAAATGTGTATTTACAAGAAAATCGAATTTATACCTAATCATAAGATTACGGAATTCTTCCCAATGTACTGTCGTTATGGCTTTATATCAACTTCAGTACGTTAAAGAATTTTAATTAACTTAAATATGTTAAACTAATGATTTGAAGCATTTCGATATCGCTTGCTAAATGAGTATATACAAGAAAGTCGAATTTATACCTAAATATAAGATAACGGAGTTCTTCTAAATGCAGTGCAGTTATACCGTTAAGGCTTTATGTAGACTTCAGTGCGTTAAAGAAGGTTTATTAACTTAAATATGTTAAACCAGTTATCTGAAGCATTTCGGTATCGATTGCGAAATATATATATACAAGAAAATCGACTTTATACCTAAATATAAGATTACGGAAGTCTTCCACATGTACTGCCGTTATGCCGCCATGGCTTTATATCACCTTCAAAACGTTAAAGAAGGTTAATTATTTTAAAAAAAGGTTAAACTAATGGTTTGAAGCATTCCGATATCGATAGCTAAATATGTAAATAAAAGAAAATCGACCTTATACCCAAAAATAAAATTATAACTTTACGGAATTCTTCCAAATGCACTGGCGTTATACCGCTAAGGCTTTATGTAGACTTCAGTTAGTTAAAAGCGTTTATTATCTTAATATGTTAAACTAATGATTTGAAGCATTTCGATATCGATAGCTAAATGTGTACGTACAAGAAAATCGACTTTATACCTAAATATGAGATTACGAAATTCTTCTACATGCACTGCCGTTATGCCGCCATGGCTATATGCCAATTTCAGATCGTTAAAGGAGGTTTATTAACTTAAATATGTTAAACTTATGAGATGAAGCAATTCGATTTCGATTGCTAAATGTGTATATACAACAAAATCGACTTTATACCTAAATACAAGATTACGGAATTCTTCCAAATGCACTGCCGTTATACCGTTATGGCTTTATGTAAACTTCAGTAAGATAAAGAAGGTTAATTAACTTAAGTATGTTAAACTAATGATTTGAGGCATTTCGTTATCGATTGCTAAATGTGCATATACAAGAAAATCGACTTTATACCTAAATATAAGACTACGGAATTCTTCTAACTGCACTGCCGTTATGCCGCCAAGCCTTTATATCAACTTCAATACGTTAAAGAAGGTTAATTAACTTAAATTTGTTAAACTAATGATTTGAAGCATTTCGATATCGCTTGCTAAATGTATACATACAAGAAAATCAAATTTATACCTAAATATAAGATAACGGAATTCTTCTAAATGCACTGCCGTTATGCCGTTAAGGCTTTATGTAGACTTTAGTAAGATAAAGAGGGTTAAATAACTTGAATATGTTAAACTAATGATTTGAAGCATTTCGATATCGATTGCTAAATATGTAAATACAAGAAAAACGACTTTATACTTAAATATAAGAATACGGAATTCTTCTAAATGCACTGCAGTTATACCGTTAAGGCTTTATGAAGACGTCAGTGCGTTAAAGAAGCTTTATTAACTTAAATGTGTTAAACTAATTATTTGAAGCATTTCGATATCGATTGCTAAATGTGTATATACAAGAAAATCGACTTTATACCTAAATATAAGATTACGGAATTTGTCTACATGCACTGCCGTTATGCAGCCACGGCTTTATGTTAACTTCAGTGCGTTAAAGAAGCTTTATTAACTTTAATATATTAAACTAATGATTTGAAGCATTTCGATATCGATTGCTAAATGAATATATACAAGAAAAACGACTTTATACCTAAATATAAGAATACGGAATTCTTCTAAATGCACTGCAGTTATACCGTTAAAGCTTTATGAAGACTTCAGTGCGTTAAAGAAAGTTAATTATTTTAAATATGTTAAACTAATGATTTGAAGAATTTCGATATCGATTGCTAAATGCGTATATACAACAAATTTTGCTTTATATCTAAATATAAGATTACGGAATTCTTCGAAATACACTGCCGTTATGCCGTTATGGCTTTAAATAAATTTCAGTACGTTAAAGAAGGTTAATTTGCTTAAACATGCTAAACTAATGATTTGAGGCATTTCGATATCGATTGCTAAATGTGTATGTACAACAAAATCGACTTTACACCTAAATATAAGATTACGGAATTCTGCCACATATACTGCCGTTATGTCGTTATGGCTTTATGTAAATTTCAGTAAGATAAAGAAGGTTAATTAACTTAAATATGTTAAACTAATGATTTGAAGCATATCGATATCGATTGCTAAATGTGTATATGCAAGAAAATCGAATTTATACCGAAATATAAGATTACGGAATTTTTATAAATGCACTGCCGTTATTCCGCCATGGTATATATCACCTTCATTACGTTAAAGAAGACTAATTAACTTAAATATGTTAAACTAAAGGTTTGAAGCATTTCGATATCGATTGCTAAATGTGTAAATACAAGAAAATCGACTTTATACCTAAATATAAAATTATAACATTACGGAATTCTTCTAAATGCACTGCTGTTGTACCGTTAAGGCTTTATGTAGACTTCAGTAAGCTAAAAAATGTTTATTAACTTAATATGTTAAACTAATGATTTGAAGCATTTCGATATCGATAGCTAAATGTGAATATACAAGAAAATCGAATTTATACCTAAATATAAGATTACGGAATTCTTCTACATGCACTGCCGTTATGCCGTCATGGCTATATGCAAACTTCAGATCGTTAAAGAAGGTTTATTGACTTAAATATGTTAAACTAATGAGTTGAACCATCTCGCTGTCGATTGCTAAATGTGTATATACAACAAAATCGACTTTATTCCTAGATATAAGATTACGGAATTCTTCCAAATGCACTGCCGTTATACCGTTATGGCTTTATGTAAACTTTAGTAAGAAAAAGAAGGATATTTAAATTAAATATGTTAAACTAATGATTTGAAGCATATCGATATCGATTGCTAAATGTGTATATGCAAGAAAATCGAATTTATACCGAAATATAAGATTACGGAATTTTTATAAATGCACTGCCGTTATTCCGCCATGGTTTATTTCACCTTCATTACGTTAAAGAAGACTAATTAACTTAAATATGTTAAACTAATGATCTGAAGCATTTCGATATCGACTGCTAAATGTGTATATGCAAGAAAATCGACTTTATACATTAATATAAGATAACGGAATTCTTCTAAATGCCGTTATGCCGTTATGGATTTATGTTCAGTTCGTTAAAGAAGGTTTAGAAACTTAAATATGTTAAACCAGTTATTTAAAGCATTTCGATATCGATTGCTTAATGCATATATACAAGAAAATCGACTTTATACCTAAATATAAGACTACGGAATTCTTCCAAATGCACTGCCGTTATGCCGCCATGGCCTTATGCACACTTCAGTTCGTTTAAGAAGGTTTATTAACTTAAATATGTTAAACTAATGAGTTGAAGCATCTCGATATCGATTGCGAAATATATATATACAAGAAAATCGACTTTATACCTAAATACAAGATTACGGAATTCTTCCAAATGCACTGCCGTTATACCGTTATGGCTTTGTGTAAACTTCAGTAAGATAAATAAGGTTAATTAACTTAAATATGATAAACTAATGATTTGAAGCATTTCGCTATCGATTGCTAAATGTGTGTATACAAGAAAATCGACTTTATACCTAAATACAAGATTACGGAATTCTTCCAAATGCACTGCCGTTATACCGTTATGGCTTTATGTAAACTTCAGTAAGATAAATAAGGTTAATTAACTTAAATATGATAAACTAATGATTTGAAGCATTTCGCTATCG
The DNA here is from genome assembly GCA_027475135.1 of Bactrocera correcta. Classification (NCBI taxonomy): domain Eukaryota; kingdom Metazoa; phylum Arthropoda; class Insecta; order Diptera; family Tephritidae; genus Bactrocera; species Bactrocera correcta. Next base: position 22,410,689 of record CM050327.1, on the reverse strand, counting down.
ATTGCTAAATGTGTGTATACAAGAAAATCGACTTTATACCTAAATATAAGATAACGGAATTCTTCTACATGCACTACCGTTATGCCGTCATGGCTTTATGTAAACTTCCGTTCGTTAAAGAAGGTTTATTAACTTAAATATGGTAAACTAATGATTTGAAGCATTTCGATATCGATTGCTAAATGTGTATATACAAGAAAATCGACTTTATACCTAAATATAAGATAACGGAATTCTTCTAAATGCACTGCCGTTATGCCGCCATTGCTTCATGCCAACTTCAGTTCGTTAAAGAAGGTTTATGAACTTAAATATTTTAAACTAATGATTTAAAGTATTTCGATATCGATTGCGATATGTATATATACAAGAAAATCGACTTTATACCTAAATATAAGATTACGGAATTCATCGAAATACACTCCCTTTGTGCCGTTATGGCCTTATATCACCTTCATTACGTTAAAGAAGGTTAATTAACTTAAATATGTTAAGCTAATGATTTGAAGATTTTCGATATCGATTGCTAAATGTGTAAATACAAGAAAGTCGACTTTATACCTAAAGAGAAGATTACGGAATTCATCGAAATACACTCCCGTTATGCCGTTATGGCTTTATATCACCTTCATTACGTTAAATAAGCTTTATTAACTTAAATATGTTAAACTAATGATTCGAAGCATTTCGATATCGATTGCTTAATGAGCATATACAAGAAAGTCGACTTTATATCTAAATACAAGATTACGGAATTCATCGAAATACACTCCCGTTATGCCGTTTTGGCTTTATATAAATTTCAGTACGCTAAGGAAGGTTAATTTACTTAAATATGCTAAACTAATGATTTGAAGCATTTCGATATCGATTGCTTAATGTGTATGTACAAGAAAATCGATTTTATACTTAAGTAAAAAATTACGGAATTCACCCACATACACTGCCGTTATGCCGTTATGGCTTTATGTAAACTTCGGTAAGACAAAGAAGTTTAATTAACCTAAATATGCTAAGCAAGTTATTTGAAGCTTTTCGATATCGATTGCTAAATGCGTGTATACAAGAAAATCGACTTTATACCTAAATATAAGATTACGGAATTCTTCTAAATGCAATGTCGTTATGCCGCGATGGCTTTATATTACCTGCATTACGTTAAAGAAGATTAATTAACTTGAATATGTCAAACTAATGATTTGAAGATTTTCCATATCGATTGCTAAATGTGTAAATACAAGAAAATCGACTATATACCTAAATAAAAGATTACGGAATTCTTCTAAATGCACTGTCTTTATGCTGCCATGGCTTTATATCACCTTCATTACGTTAAAGAAAGTTAATTAAGTTAAATATGTTAAATTAATGATTTGAAGCATTTCGATATCGATTGCTAAATGTGTATATACAAGAAAATCTACTTTATACCTAAATATAAGATAACGGAATTCTTCTAAATGCACTGCCGTTAAGGCTTAATGTAGAATTCAGTAAGATAGAGAGGGTTAAGTAACTTAAATATGTTAAACTAAAGATTTGAAGCATTTCGATATCGATTGCTAAATGTGTATATACAAGAAAATCGGCTTTATACCTAAACATAAGTTTACGGATTACTTCCAAATGTACTGTCGTTATGCCGCCATGGCTTTATATCACCTTCATTACGTTAAAGAAGGCTAATTAACTTAAATATGTTAAACTAATGATTTGAAGCATCTCGATATTGATTGCTAAATGTGCATATACAAGAAATTCGACTTTATACCTAAATATAATCTAACCGAATTCTTCTACATGCACTGCCGTTATGCCGCCATGGCTTTATGCACACTTCAGTTCGTTAAAGAAGGTTTATTCACTTAAATATGTTAAATTAATGAGTTGAAGCATCTCGATATCGATTGCGGAATATATATATTTAAGAAAATCGACTTTATACCTAAATATAAGATAACGGAATTCTTCCAAATGCACTGCCGTTATACCGTTATGGCTTTATGTAAACTTCAGTAAGATAAAGAAGGTTAATTAACTTAAATATGATAAACTAATGATTTGAAGCATTTCGATATCGATAGCTTAATGTGTATATACAAGAAAATCGACTTTATACCTAAATATAAGATTACGGAATTCTTCCAAATGTTCTGTCGTTATGCCGTCATGGCTATATGCAAACTTCAGATCGTTAAAGAAGGTTTATTAACTTAAATATGTTAAACTAATGAGTTGAACCATCTCGATATCGATTGCTAAATGTGTATATACAAGAAAATCGACTTTATACATTAATATAAGATAACGGAATTCTTCTAAATGCACTGCCGTTATGCCGTTATGGATTTATGTTCAGTTCGTTAAAGAAGGTTTATTAACTTAAATGTGTTAAACCAGTTATTTGAAGCATTTCGATATCGATTGCTTAATGCATATATACAAGAAAATCGACTTTATACGTAAATATAAGACTACGGAATTCTTCCAAATGTACTGTCGTTATACCGCCATGGTTTATATCACCTTCATTACGTTAAAGAAGGCTTATGAACTTAAATATGTTAAACTAATGATTTGAAGCATTTCGAAGTCGATTGCTAAATGTGAATATGCAAGAAAATCGACTTTGTACATTAATATAAGATAACGGAATTCTTCTAAATGCACTGCCGTTATGCCGTTATGGATTTATGTTCAGTTCGTTAAAGAAGGTTTATTAACTTAAATATGTTAAACCAGTTATTTGAAGCATTTCGATATCGATTGATTAATGCATATATACAAGAAAATCGACTTTATACCTAAATATAAGACTACGGAATTCTTCCAAATGTACTGTCATTATGCCGCCATGGCTTTATATCAACCTCAATACGTTAAAGAAGCTTAATTAACTTAAATTTGGTAAACTATTGAATTGAAGCGTTTCGATATCGCTTGCTAAATGTGTATATAAATGAAAATCGATTTTATATCTAAACATAAGATTACGGAATACTTCCAAATGTACTGTCGTTATGGTGCCATGGCTTTATATCACCTTCATTACGTTAAAGAAGGCTAATTAACTTAAATATGTTAAACTAATGATTTGAAGCATCTCGATATTGATTGCTAAATGTGTATATACAAGAAAATCGATTTTATACCTAAATATAAGCTAACGGAATTCTTCTACATGCACTGCCGTTATGCCGCCAAGGCTTTATGCACACTTCAGTTCGTTAAAGAGGGTTTATTAACTTAAATATGTTAACCTTATGAGTTGAAGCATCTCGATATCGATTGCGGAATATATATATACAACAAAATCGACTTTATACCTAAATATAAGATTACGGAATTCTTCCAAATTCACTGCCGTTATGCCGCCATTGCTTTATGCCATCTTCAGTTCGTTAAAGAAGGTTTATGAACTTAGATATTTTTAACTAATGATTTGAAGCATTTCGTTATCGATTGCTAAATGTATATCTACAAGAAAATCGAATTTATTCCTAAATATAAGATAACGGAATTCTTCTACATGCACTGCCGTTATGCCGTTATGGCTTTTTGTAAACTTCAGTAAGATAAATAAGATTAATTAACTTAAATATGGTAAACTAATGATTTGAAGCATTTCGTTTTCGATCGCTAAATGTGTATATAAATGAAAATCGAATTTATATCTAAACATAAGATTACGGAATACTTCCAAATGTACTGTCGTTATGGTGCCATGGCTTTATATCACCTTCATTACGTTAAAGAAGGCTAATTAACTTAAATATGTTAAACTAATGATTTGAAGCATCTCGATATTGATTGCTAAATGTGTATATACAAGAAAATCGACTTTATTCCTAAATATAAGATAACGGAATTCTTCTACATGCACTGCCGTTATGCCGTTATGGCTTCATGTTAACTTCAGTTTGTTAAAGAAGGTTTATTAACTTAAATATATTAAACCAGTTATTTGAAGCATTTCGATATCGATTGCTTAATGCGTATATACAAGAAAATCGACTTTATACCTAAATATAAGCTAACGGAATTCTTCTACATGCACTGCCGTTATGCCGCCATGGCTTTATGCACACTTCAGTTCGTTAAAGAAGGTTTATTAAATTAAACCTAAACTAATGAGTTGAAGCATCTCGATATCGATTGCGAAATATACATATACAAGAAAATCGACTTTATACCTAAATATAAGATTACGGAATTTTTCCAAATGCACTGCCGTTATGGCTTTATGTTAACTTCAGTTCGTTAAAGAAGGTTTATTAACTTAAATATGTTAAACCAGTTATTTGAAACATTTCGATATCGATTGCTTAATGCGTATATACAACAAAATCGACTTTATACATAAATATAAGGTTACGGAATTCTTCTAAATGCACTGCCGTTATGCCGCCATTGCTTTATGCCATCTTCAGTTCGTTAAAGAAGGTTTATGAACTTAGATATTTTTAACTAATGATTTGAAGCATTTCGTTATCGATTGCTAAATGTGTACATACAAGAAAATCGACTTTATTCCTAAATATAAGATAACGGAATTCTTCTACATGCACTGCCGTTATGCCGTCATGGCTTTATGCCAACTTCCGTTCGTTAAAGAAGGTTTATTAACTTAAATATGTTAAACTAATGATTTGAAGCATTTCGATATCGATTGCTAAATGTGTATATACAAGAAAATCGACTTTATACCTAAATATAAGATAACGGAATTCTTCTAAATGCATTGCCGTTATGGCTTTATGTTAACTTCAGTTCGTTAAAGAAGGTTTATTAACTTAAATATGTTAAACCAGTTATTTGAAGCATTTCGATATCGATTGCTTAATGCGTATATACAACAAAATCGACTTTATACCTAAATCTAAGATTACGGAATTCTTCCAAATGCACTGCCGTTATGCCGCCATTGCTTTATGCCAACTTCAGTTCGTTAAAGAAGGTTTATGAACTTAAATATTTTAAACTAATGACTTGAAGCATTTCAATATCCATTGCTATATGTATATCTACAAGAAAATCGACTTAATTCCTAAATATAAGATTACGGAATTCTTCTACATACACTGCCGTTATGCCGCCATGGCTTTATGTTAACTTCAGTGCGTTAAAGAAGCTTTATTGACTTAAATATATTAAACTAATGATTTGAAGCATTTCGATATAGATTGCTAAATGAATATATACAAGAAAGTCGACTTTATACCTAAATATAAGATTACAGAATTCATCGAAATACACTCCCTTTATGCCGTTATGGCTTTATATCACCTTCATTACGTTAAAGAAGGTTTATTAACTTAAATATCTTAAACTAATGATTTGAAGATTTTCGATATCGATTGCTAAATGTGTAAATACAAGAAAGTCGACTTTATACCTAAATATAAGATTACGGAATTCATTGAAATACACTCCCGTTATGCCGTTATGGCTTTATATCACCTTCATTACGTTAAAGAAGCTTTATTAACTTAAATATATTAAACTAATGATTTGAAGCATTTCGATATCGATTGCTAAATGAGTATATACAAGAAAGTCGACTTTATATCTAAATACAAGATTACGGAATTCATCGAAATACACTCCCGTTATGCCGTTATGGCTTTATATAAATTTCAGTACGCTAAAGAAGGTTAATTCACTTAAATATGTTAAACTAATGATTTGAAGCATTTCGATATCGATTGCTTAATATGTATGTACAAGAAAATCGATTTTATACCTATGTAAAAAGTACGGAATTCACCCAAATATACTGCCGTTATGCCGTTATGGCTTTATGTAAACTTCGGTAAGATAAAGAAGGTAAATTAACCTAAATATGCTAAACCAGTTATTTGAAGCTTTTCGATATCGATTGCTAAATGCGTATATACAAGAAAATCGACTTTATACCTAAATATAAGATTACGGAATTCTTCTAAATGCCTGTCGTTATGCCGCCATGGCTTTATATAACCGTCATTACGTTAAAGAAGGTTAATTAACTTAAATATGTTAAACTAGTGAATTAAAGATTTTCGATATCGATTGCTAAATGTGTAAATACAAGAAAATCGACTATATTCCTAAATATGAAATTACGGAATTCTTCTAAATGCAGTGTCGTTATGCTGCCATGGCTTTATATCACCTTCATTACGTTAAAGAAGGTTAATTAACTTAAATATGTTAAACTAATGATTTGAAGCATTTCGATATCGATTGCTAAATGAGTATATACAAGAAAATCGACTTTATACCTAAATATAAGATTACGGAGTTCTTCGAAATGCACTGCCGTTATGCCGTTAAGGCTTTTGTAGACTTCAGTAATATAAAGAGGGTTAATTAACTTAAATATGTTAAACTAATGATTCGAAGCACTTCGATATGGATTGCTAAATGAGGATGAAAAATCTCAAGCGTTTTTGAGATGCGAAAATATAAACTTGGGAATGCGCGAATAAAATTAAGAAGCCTAATTGCCTGTCAAAAATTAAATGCGGTAATAAATGATAACGCGTCCGGTCGATTCGATGGTTCTTAATACAATACTTCTTTATTTAATTTCATTTAGTTGCTTAGCCTAAATCTTAAACTAACGGCTTAAACTAGTGGTAATGTTCATATGTATAAAAAAGGGGTAAATATAATTATCTTCAACTTTCGTTCACTATTGTAATAGATTATGGTAAGTATTAAGGTAAGTAGTAGATTAGTAGTATGAATGCATAATTAAGGTAAGTATACAATAATTTAAATAATTCAATATTTTATAATTTTTTATGATTCATTTTTTTAATTTTAATTTCAGGTTTAAATATACATATATATCCTGTCGCTTGACGCAACACCGGCCACCTTGACAGGATCAGATTCCTTCAATATCCAGTGGAAGGACAGCCAGTTTGTGGATGGGGCGCTTAATCGTGCCCGTCTTGGTTGCTACTTCTGCGACTCGCACCTTGCCCTCTTGCCCTTCGACGGTTGCGACGACGCGCCCTAGTACCCACTGCTGCGGCGGCACGTTGTCCTCGTGGACGAGAACGAGGTCGTTGAGCTGCATATTGCGTTTGGGGTGCAGCCACTTGTTCCGCTCCTGAAGGCCCGTCAGGTATACTTTGGACCACTGTCGCCAGAACTGTTGCTTGAGACAGCAAACAAGTTGCCATCTCTCGCAACAACGAACTGGGTCCACTGGCACCTTCTCTGGGGGTAATGCCCGCAGGGAGCATCCTATTAGTAGGTGCGCAGGGGTTGGAGCCTCGCCGTCGTTGGGGTCCTGGCTCAGAGGTACTAGGGGGCGAGAGTTGAGGATGGCCTCCACTTCGGCCAACACTGTTGCTAACTCCTCTGCTGTGAGTAGCGCGTTGCCGGTTATGCGAACGATGTGGTGTTTGGCGGACTTCACCGCGGCTTCCCATAATCCGCCGAAGTGCGGCGCCCGCGGTGGTATAAAGGTGAAGCTGCACCCTTCGTCTGCTGCGAATCTCTGCAGTTCTGGGCCCATTGCTAGAAACGCCTCTTTCAGCTTGCGGTCGGCGCCGACGAAGTTGGTGGCGTTGTCGCTGAATATCTTCGTCGGGATTCCTCGGCGTCCAATGAACCTTTTTAGGGCGAGAATAAATGAATTAGTTGATAGGTCTGAAACTAATTGTAAATGTACTGCTTTGGACGTAAAACAAACGAAAACTGCAATATATGTTTTTACGGGTGGTCGACCGCGTATTTTTAAAGTTGTGTATATCGGACCACAAAAATCTACGCCACATATAAGAACGGGCCGTAGTGCTCGAAGTCTTTCGACTGGCAAATTTCCCATAATTTGGTTTTGCAACTTCGGCTTGTAATGAAAACAATGTATACAGTTTCTTACGGTTCTACTGCAAGCTTCTCGGGCATTAATTAGCCATATGCGTTCTCGAAGAAGCGCAACCAACGCTTTAGCCCCAGCGTGGTGATTTCGAATGTGCAGGAACCGTAAATACGTTGTAACGAAGTGCGAACTTTTATTTAATAAAAGCGGAAATTTGGCATCGTATGGGAGAGGTGCATTTAATAAGGGACCTCCTACTCGGATTAATTTGAATGACAGCGACATATCCGAGTACTCATGCAAAAACGGGTTGAGTTTTTGCAAGTTTGCGGGTAGGGTGGTGCCTTTATGCAATTTTTGAATAACATCCGAAAATTCTGAATGTTGGACCACCTGTGCAATTTTTAGAAAGCTCAAGTTTAGCTCTTCTGAAGTCAGATCTTGGCCTCTGGAGGATTTTGGTGGTCGCCTGATCCATCGTAATATATATGCAACCACACGAAGCAATTTTTTATGAGAAGAAAATTTTTCAATAAGGTCCAATATTGAATTTTTCTCAGTAGTCGAAAGTAATGTAAATGTATTTTTCTTCTTCTCTAATGCTTCGTCTTCTGGTGAGAGCTGGAAGTGGTTATTAATTGGCCATAATGCAGGGTCTTCTAGGAGGAACTGTGGACCGCCAAACCATATTTAATTATTCAATTCGTCCACGTTACAACCCCGAGACACTTGATCCGCAGGATTTTGTTTCGTTGGCACATGTCGCCAATGTACTTTGTCAGTCAACTCTTGGATTTCGGACACTCTGTTTACGACGAAGGTTTGTAGTGAAGATGGATGTGTTTTAATCCAATGTAAAACGATTTCAGAGTCTGTCCAAAATGTTATATTTTCGAAATGTCGACTCAACATAGGCGCTACTCTTGACCATAATTTTGAAAGAAGATGTGCTGCCGAGAGCTCAAGACGCGGAAGAGATTTGGTCTTTAGCGGAGCCACTCTATACTTTGCAGTAAGCAGCATACATTTAATGCCACTAGCAGATTGGCTTCGTATGTATATGCAGCATCCGTACGCCCTTATTGAGGCGTCGGAGAAGCCATGTATTTGGCAGATGGCACTCGACTCAACGTTTACGTAACGAGGAATGCTTATCGATGAGAGCTGCATTAGGTTGGCTTTAAAGTTCTGCCAGCTAGTGTCAAGGCGCAATGGAATCGACTCATCCCAATCTAGTTTTTGGATCCAAAGCTCTTGCAATAAGATTTTTGCTTTGGTAACTAGTGGGGCTAGTAATCCAAGAGGATCAAAAAGGCGAGCAGAAACTGATAATATATTTCTTTTAGTGGCTCGCAGATCATTAAAATTGTCATCTAAAACAAATCGAAACAAATCCTCTTTCGGCAACCAATGGATTCCTAACGTTTTAGTGGAACTTTTGTCATTGAAGCTTAATGACTTTTCAGTGCAATCATTGTCGAAAAATTTAGGGTGGTTCGAAAACCACTTCGTTAAGGCGAATCCTGCCGAGTTTAATATTTGAATTACCTCACTTCTCAAAAGATCTAGAGACTCAAAATTTTCGGACCCTGTTAATAAATCATCAACATAAAAGTCTCTTTTGATGGCCAATGAACCGAGTGGATATTTCATTGTATTGGCATCACTGAGCATTTGCAAACACCGTGTTGCGAGAAATGGAGCAGGCGCAGTGCCGTATGTTACGGTGTTAAGACGAAAAATTTGAATTTGCTCAGAAGGATGCTCTCTCCACACAATAAGTTGACAATTTCTGTCTTCTTCATGCATCATTATTTGACGGTACATTTTAGTAATGTCCGCTGTTAGTGCATACTTATGTAATCGAAAACGAAGAAGAGTTGAATATAATTCTTCTTGGATGGTTGGACCTACCATCAAAAGTTCATTCAACGCTATTTGAGTTGAAGATCGACTCGAAGCATCAAATACAACACGTAATTTGGTTGTTGTGCTCTCGGGCCTTAAAACGCATTGATGCGGAATGAAGTAGTGTGGCTCACTCGGGATCTTATTGTTCGTTGGGCTCATGTGACCCAATGCTTTATATTCATTCATAAAGTCCAGATACATTTTACGAAGTTCTGGATCTTTTAATGTCCTTCTCTCCAGGGCCTGAAACCGCCGAACTGCGGTTTCATATGAGTGACCGAGTAACTTACGGTCAGCTTTAAAGGGCATTCTAACTTGAAGCCGTCCTGAAGGCAATACTTGAGTTGTATTTACGAAAAATTTTTCACACTCTTGTTGCTCTGGTGTGAATTTGATGCCATTTGATTCTGAAGGTAGTTCTTCTAACGCCCAAAATTTTTGGACCACCGAATTAATTGACGTTAAGTCATCTTCAGATTGGCATAATGTGCTAGTTGCAGACGGAGGAGGACTTAGATTGCTAGCATATTTGCCAGACACAACCCACCCTAAAAGGGTTTTCTGTAGCGTTGGTTGATTAGGGCCACTTTTAATTTGGCCAACCGCTAACAGTTCGAAAAAGGTTTCTGCACCCAATAAGATATCAATCTTTTTTGATTTATGGAATTCTGGATCCGCCAATTTAATATTGCGCGGAATTTTCCAGCCATTAACATTTATGTTATGGTCTGGATGATTAGCCGAAATGCAACGCATTATCCAGAATTCTGCCGAAAATTCGTAATTATTTACCCGCGACTTAACAAACGCGCTTAGTTTTGTCCCAACTTTCGTGTTGGAATTTCCAATTCCGATTATATTCAACGTTTTGTGTTGGCGACGAATCCGCAACTTTTGTGCCAAGTCCTCCGTCATAAAGTTGACTTGGGAGCCTGAGTCCAGTAACGCTCTCGCAGGCAGGTATTCGCCATAACTGGTCCTCACTTGAATAACAGCTGTCGCCAACATTACCCGATCCGGCATACTCGCTGTATGCATGGCATGTGTGGTTGATGGTTGCGGATGAGATGCAGCGGGGAAGGAAACCGGGTACTGGTGTAACAATGTGTGATGCGATCGATTGCATACACGACATCGATCCGCTCTACACTTGGACACAGTATGCCCCTTACGCAAGCAATTTATGCATAAGGGCACCGATTTCACAAACTCGAACCTCTGTTGTACCGGAAGCGCCTTGAAAGTGGGGCAGGCAGTTAAAGGATGTTCTTTTGACTTGCATTTTTGACAAGTTGGCTGCTTTGCCTCTGCAGCAACTAAAGCTGATTTAGTCCTGTCTATGTGTGGCTGCTTCATGTGGCTCGTGCTGTTGTGGCTCCGGATTTCGTCCTTGAACAAGATGCTCCTTCCGCTGCTAACTGCTGAAACCTTCTATTTAAGGTTGCTTCGCAATCCTTCCATAATGGTAAGTGATCGTAGTCAAGTTGGTCTTCCCACTTGGATCGGGTGGCAGAGTCAACCTTTGTCATAACTATATGTATTATAATGGCGTTTGTTATTTGCTTCTCATCGCCCAGAGATAGCAAAGAGTCATAAACGGCAGACACTTCATCAATCATTGATCGCAATGAAGGCGCGGATGGCTTTGGGATGGTTGGCAGCTCAAAAAGTTTAGATATTGTATTGAAAAATATCAAGCACTTATTATCGTAAACTTTTTTGAGACTTGCCAACGCTTTCGGATAATTTTCATCCGACATCTGAAACGCTTTAACTGTTCCCAGAGCCTCTCCAGATAGACAATTTACCAAATGGTTAAATTTTTCTATATCTGGGATATTTGGATCATTATGAACCAAGCTCTCAAACAAACTCATAAAATTTTTAAATTCTGAATATTCTCCCTTGAATTTCGGCAAATTCATTTTAGGGAGCCTTGAGCTGTGAGAAGCTACGAAAGATGTTTCGGCAAGTGAAGTTTTATTTTTCGCTAAAATTGACTTAATTATGGACTTCGTTTCAACGATTATGTCCTCTAACTCCCCTCGGGCCACGTCGTCCTCATCAATTTCTTCAATCTTTGATTGGCATTTCATCAATTTTTCACTATGTGAATTTAATATATCTAAACGACATTCCAATTCTATTGGATCTAAAGACATAGTTTTTTCAAGAAGGCCCGTTTTAATGCGCAAAATACTACTTTTCGCCACCGTTCTTTGACGTCTTAACGATTTTAAGTCCGTCAACTCCTTACTTGGAGACAGGTTTGCGAGAGTTGGCTTTGGCTTGCTCATTTTGCTTGTTTAAATTAAATTTCCGAAAAAAGACTATTACGGTTAGCAACAGATATACCAAGAATCGATATGGCGAAAACGAAAAAATATATGTATGTATGTCGATTCCCAAATATACGAAAGCCAAACCGATAAATGCGCAAAATGAGCAATAGCACAAAAAGGTAATTTAATCGGAAAATGTCCGAACGAAAATCGACAAAAATTACGAAAAAAACGATCGATAATTATAAACCGGAGGGTCCCCCTTGCGGTGGTGAATCGCGGTTTCAATATATTTTTATTATATGGCTGATCGAGCCTTTAATTACTGTTTTATTGAAAAATTTTTTTTTTTTTTTTTTATAATTCTCTGGAGGGTCCCTTGGGTGGTGAATCGCAGAGAATTTTAAATTGTTATAAGCTGGAGGGTCCCCCCGAGGGTGGTGAATCGCAGCTTTTAATTATTTAATTTATTGGTTGTACAAACCATTAGTTATAGTTTTTTATTTCTCGCGGATCGAAAAAATTGCGAAAAACGAGATAATTTAATTTTGCAATTAATAATGTTTACACCTTTATTTCCAAATAAAGGGCTACCGCAAAATCCCAAAATCCCTTATTCACTTGAATTCGTATATGTCTGAGCATATATTAAGATATGTATATATATAGATGTATATGTTTGTATAATACATACAAGGCAATATAATATAAAGTGAAAAGGGAGAGCCAAAAACTGAAAGTGCACTTGTTTTGTAGTAGTTTGCTTTTTTTTTGCACTGCTTTCAGTAAATCGCACTCGTTACCTGGTGCGTCGGCTGTTTGCCGGCGCTTACGGCCCTTTTGCAGAGAATGCAGCGGCAGCTCATTCCCACGACGGCAGCGGCGTTGATGACAGCAACGGTTTGATGGTAGCAGCGACGACGGCAGCAGCGGCGACGTTGGTAGCAGCGAATGATGGCAGTAGCGATGACGTTGGTAGCAGCGGCTTGATGGCAGCAGCGACGATGGCAGCAGCGACGATGGCAGCAGCGAAGGATGGTAGCAGCGAATGATGGCAGCGATGTGATGGAGTTGACGTAGCAAAATTAGACACTTAGCGGCACTATATAGTTACGGGGTTGGTAGCGGCACTGGAAGCGGTAAGTATTTAATAGTGGTACTTCACTCTTACGGTTCAAAAGCGGTATTTTGTTGCGGTAGTTTTTAACGGCACTTCACGGTTAACTCTTAATTTTTGTCATACGGCACTTTTATACAATGTATATAACTAATTTTAATTATTTTTTTACTTTTAGCCGAGACTATTTCAAACCACTTGGTATTATTAACGTGAAACACACTGTACCGCACCTTCTCCACGTCACGTATACGCGCATATATGTATGTACGTATATGTAGGTATTCTGTTTTATCACTACCTATGTTCCTTTTTTAAAGGTTTGCCGCTGTACACGTCACTTCACTCCACTTTAACGTTGTATATTTATATTTTGTTTTTATGTTATGTTTAAATTTTCTGTTTCACATATGTATATGTATATTTGCTTTTATATTTAGCAACTTTATTTTTCAAGGTATTCACGTACATACATATGTATGCAAGCATTAATCACTGTCCTCGTATGGACATATATACATATGTAAGTATTAACTAAATTTGCCACCACTTTTTCCTTTTTAATCTCACTTTAGTTTCGTGTTTATATTTTATGTTTTCTTTTTATTTTTCATGTAGTTAGGTATCACTGTCACTGCACAGCTTGGTCACTTCCACTATATGTATGTTATTGTATTTTATTGTCTTTTAGTGTATTTTATTATTTTAGTTGTTGTTTTTTCTTTTTTATGTTTAATTTTTTTTTTTTTTACTTCACTTTCACGAAGGGCCGAAAACGAACGAATTGACAGGCAATTAGCACGAAATTATTAGTAAACGAAAACGAAAGGAATTAAATGTATACTAAGTTCACGCACTTAGTCCCTGCTCGGGCGCCATGAAAAATCTCAAGCGTTTCTGAGATGCGAAAATATAAACTTGGGAATGCGCGAATAAAATTAAGAAGCCTAATTGCCTGTCAAAAATTAAATGCGGTAATAAATGATAACGCGTCCGGTCGATTCGATGGTTCTTAATACAATACTTCTTTATTTAATTTCATTTAGTTGCTTAGCCTAAATCTTAAACTAACGGCTTAAACTAGTGGTAATGTTCATATGTATAAAAAAGGGGTAAATATAATTATCTTCAACTTTCGTTCACTATTGTAATAGATTATGGTAAGTATTAAGGTAAGTAGTAGATTAGTAGTATGAATGCATAATTAAGGTAAGTATACAATAATTTAAATAATTCAATATTTTATAATTTTTTATGATTCATTTTTTTAATTTTAATTTCAGGTTTAAATATACATATATATCCTGTCGCTTGACGCAACAGAGTATATACAAAAAAATCGACTTTATACCTAAATAGAGGATTACGGAATTCTTCTAAATGCACTGCCGTTATGCAGTTAAGGCTTTTGTAGATTTCAGTAAGATAAAGAGGGTTAATTATCTTAAATATGTTAAACTCATGATTTGAAGCATTTCGGTTACGATTGCTAAATGCGTATATACAACAAAATCGACTTAATATCTAAATATAAGATTACGGAACACTTCCAAATGCACTGCCGCTATGCCGTTAAGGCTTTTGTAGACTTCAGTAAGAAAAAGAGGATTAATTTACTTAAATATGATAAACTCATGATTTGAAGCATTTCGAAATCGATTGCGAAATGTGTATATACAAGAAAATCGACTTTATACCTAAATATAAGATTACAGAATTCTTCCACAGGTACTGTCGTTATGCCTCCATGGCTTTATATCACCTTCATTACGCTAAAGAAGGTTAGTTATTTTAAATATGTTAAACTAATGGTTTGAAACATTTCGATATCGATTGCTAAATGTGTAACTGCTAGAAAATCGACTCTATACTTAAATATAAAATTATAACATTACGGAATTCTTCTAAATGCACTGCCGTTATGCCGCCATGGCTTTATATCAACTTCAATACGTTAAAGAAGGTTAATTAACTTAAATATGTTAAACTAATGATTTGAAGCATTTCGATATCGCTTGCTAAATGTGTATATACAAGAAAATCAAACTTTATACCTAAATATAAGATAACGGGTTTTCTTCTAAATGCAGTGCCGTTATGCCCCCTATGGCTTTATGTAACTTCAGAAACGTTAAAGAAGGTTTATTTAATTTAAAATATGTTAAACTAATGATTTGAAGCATTTCGATATCGCTTCTAAATGTGTATAAAACAAGAAAATCGACTTTATACCTAAAAAATAAGATTACGGAATTCTTCTACATGCAGTGCCGTTATGCCGCCGTGGCTTTTATGCCAACTTCAGTTCGTTAAAGAAGGTTTATTAACTTAAATATGTTAAACTAATGATTTGAAGCATTTCGATATCGCTTGCTAAATGTGTATATACAAGAAAATCGACTTTATACCTAAATATAAGATTACGGAATTCTTCAAACATGCACTGCCGTTATGCCGCCATGGCTTTATATCAACTTCAATACGTTAAAGAAGGTTAATTTACTTAAATATGTTAAACTAATGATTTGAAGCATTTTGATATCGCTTGCTAAATGTGTATATACAAGAAAATCGACTTTATGCCTAAATATAAGATTACGGAATTCTTCTAAATGCACTGCCGCTATGCCGCCATGGCTTTATATAAACTTCAATACGTTAAAGAAGGTTAATTAACTTAAATATGTTAAACTTATGATTTGAAGCATTTCCATATCTATTGCTTAATGTGTATATATAAGAAAATCGACTTTATACCTAAATATAAGATTACGGAATTCTTCCAAATGTATTGTCGTTATGCCACCATGGCTTTGTATCACCTTCAATACGTTAAAGAAGGTTAATTTTTGTAAATATGTTAAACTAATGGTTTGAAGCATTTCGATATCGACTGCTAAATGTGCAAATACAAGAAAATCGACTTTATACCTAAATATAAAATTATAACATTACGGAATTCTTCTAAATGCACTGCCGCTATACAGTTAAGGCTTTATGAAGACTTCAGTAAGCTAAAAAATGTTTATTAACTTAATATGTTAAACAAATGATTTGAAGCATTTCTATATCGATTGAAAAATGTGTATATACAAGAAAATCGACTTTTTGCCTAATATAAGATTACGGAATTCTTCTACATCCACTGCCGTTATGCCACCATGGCTTTATGCACACTTCAGTTCGTTAAAGAAGGTTTATTAACTTAAATATGTTAAATTAATGAGTTGAAGCATCTCGATTTCGATTGCGGAATATATATATTTAAGAAAATCGACTTTATACCTAAATATAAGATTACGGAATTCTTCCAAATGCACCGCCGTTATACCGTTATGGCTGTATGTAAACTTCAGTAAGATAAATAAGGTTAATTAACTTAAATATGATAAACTAATCATTTGAAGCATTTCGATATCGATAGCTAAATGTGTATATACAAGAAAATCGACTTTATACCTAAATATAAGATTACGGAATTCTTCCAAATGTTCTGTCGTTATGCCGTCATGGCTATATGCAAACTTCAGATCGTTAAAGAAGGTTTATTAACTTAAATATGTTAAACTAATGAGTTGAACCATCTCGATATCGATTGCTAAATGTGTATATACAAGAAAATCGACTTTATACATTAATATAAGATAACGGAATTCTTCTAAATGCACTGCCGTTATGCCGTTATGAATTTATGTTCAGTTCGTTAAAGAAGGTTTATTAACTTAAATATGTTACACCAGTTATTTGAAGCATTTCGATATCGATTGCTTAATGCATATATACAAGAAAATCGACTTTATACGTAAATATAAGACTACGGAATTCTTCCAAATGTACTGTCGTTATGCCGCCATGGTTTATATCACCTTCATTACGTTAAAGAAGGCCAATGAACTTAAATATGTTAAACTAATGATTTGAAGCATTTCGAAGTCGATTGCTAAATGTGAATATGCAAGAAAATCGACTTTATACATTAATATAAGATAACGGAATTCTTCTAAATGCACTGCCGTTATGCCGTTATGGATTTATGTTCAGTTCGTTAAAGAAGGTTTATTAACTTAAATATGTTAAACCAGTTATTTGAAGCATTTCGATATCGATTGATTAATGCATATATACAAGAAAATCGACTTTATACCTAAATATAAGACTACGGAATTCTTCCAAATGTACTGTCATTATGCCGCCATGGCTTTATATCAACTTCAATACGTTAAAGAAGCTTAATTAACTTAAATTTGGTAAACTATTGATTTGAAGCATTTCGATATCGCTTGCTAAATGTGTATATAAAAGAGAATCGAATTTATATCTAAACATAAGATTACGAAATACTTCCAAATGTACTGTCGTTATGGTGCCATGGCTTTATATCACCTTCATTACGTTAAAGAAGGCTAGTTAACTTAAATATGTTAAACTAATGAGTTGAACCATCTCGATATCGATTGCTAAATGTGTATATACAAGAAAATCGACTTTATACATTAATATAAGATAACGGAATTCTTCTAAATGCACTGCCGTTATGCCGTTATGGATTTATGTTCAGTTCGTTAAAGAAGGTTTATTAACTTAAATATGTTAAACCTGTTATTTGAAGCATTTCGATATCGATTGCTAAATGTGTATATACAAGAAAATCGACTTTATACCTAAATATAAGATTACGGAATTCTTCCAAATGTACTGTCGTTATGCCGCCATGGCTTTATATCACCTTCATTACGTTAAAGAAGGCTTATTAACTTAAATTTTAAACTATGATTTGAAGCATCTCGATATCGATTGCAAATTTATATACAAGAAAATCGACTTTATCCTAAATATAAGTTACGGAATTTTTAAATGCACTCCGTTATGGCTGTTATGAACTTCAGTTCGTTAAAGAAGGTTTATTAACTTAAATATGTTAAACAATATTTGAACATTTCGTATCGATTCTAATGGTATATAAAAAAATCGACTTTATACTAAATATAATTACGGAATTCTTCAAATGCACTGCCGTTATGCCGCATTGCTTTATGCCAACTTCAGTTCGTTAAAAAGGTTTATACTTAATATTTAACTAATGATTTGAAGCATTTCGTTATCGATTGCTAAATGTGTATAAACAAGAAAATCGACTTTATTCCTAAATATAAGATACGAATTCTTCAAATGACTGCCGTTATGCCGTTGGCTTTTTAACTTCATAAGAAAAAAGGTAATTTACTTAAATATGTTAAACTAATGATTTGAAGCATTTCGATATCGATTGCTAAATGGTATATACAAGAAAATCGACTTTATACCTAAATATAAGTTACGGAATTCTTTAAATGCACTCCGTTATGCCGTAAGCTTTTGAACTTCAGTAGTAAAGAGGGTTAATTTACTTAAATATGTTAAACTAATGATTTGAAGCATTTCGTTCGATTGCTAATGGTATATAAAAAAATCGACTTAAACTAAATATAAATTACGGAATCTTCCAAATGCATGCCGTTATGCCTTTAAGGCTTTTGAACTTCGTAGAAAAAGAGGTTATTTACTTAAATATGTTAACCTGATTTGAAGCATTTCGATTCGTTGCAAATGTTATTAAAGAAAATCATTTATACCTAAAATAAGTTCGGAATTCTTCCAAGGTACTGTCGTTATGCCGCCATGGCTTTATATCACCTTCATTACGTTAAAGAAGGCTTATTAACTTAAATATGTTAAACTAGTGATTTGAAGCATCTCGATATCGATTGCTAAATGTGTATATACAAGAAAATCGACTTTATACCTTAATATAAGCTAACGGAATTCTTCTAAATGCACTTCCGTTATGCCGCCATGGCTTTATGCACACTTCAGTTCGTTAAAGAAGGTTTATTAACTTAAATATGTTAAACTAATGAGGTGAAGCATTTCGTTATCGATTGCTAAATGTGTATATAAAAGAAAATCGACTTTAAAACTAAATATAATATGACAGAATTCTTCCAAATGCAATGCCGTTATGCCGTCATGGCTTTATGCCAACTGCCGTTCGTTAAAGAAGGTTTATTAACTTAAATATGTTAAACTAATGATTTGAAGCATTTCGATATCGATTGCTAAATGTGTATATACAAGAAAATCGACTTTATACCTAAATATAAGCTAACGGAATTCTTCTAAATGCACTGCCGTTATGCCGCCATGGCTTTATACACCTTCAGTTCGTTAAAGAAGGTTTATTAACTTAAATATGTTAAACTAGTGATTTGAAGCATTTCGATATCGATTGCTAAATGTGTATATACAAGAAAATCGACTTTATACCTTAATATAAGATAACGGAATTCTTCCAAATGCACTGCCGTTATGCCGCCATGGCTTTATGCCAACTTCAGTTCGTTAAAGAAGGTTTATTAACTTAAATATGTTAAACTAATGAGTTGAAGCATTTCGATATCGATTGCTAAATGTGTATTAAAAGAAAATCGACTTTATATACTAAATATAAGATTACGAATTCTTCCATATGCACTGCCGTTATGCCGCATGGCTTTATGCAACTTCAGTTCGTTAAAGAAGGTTTATTAACTTAAATATGTTAAACTAATGATTTGAAGCATTTCGATATCGATTGCTAAATGTGTATATACAAGAAAATCGACTTTATACCTAAATATAAGGTAACGGAATTCTTCTAAATGCACTTTTATGCCGTTATGGCTTTATGTCACACTTCAGTTCGTTAAAGAAGGTTTATTAACTTAAATATGTTAAACTAATGATTTGAAGCATTTCGATATCGATTGCTAAATGTGTATATACAAGAAAATCGACTTTATACCTAAATATAAGATTACGGAATTCCTCCAAATGCACTGCCGTTATGCCGTCATGGCTTTATGCCAACTTCAGTTCGTTAAAGAAGGTTTATTAACTTAAATATTTTAAACTAATGATTTGAAGCATTTCGATATCGATTGCTAAATGTAGTATATACAAGAAAATCGACTTTATATCCTAAATATAAGATTACGGAATTCTTCTAAATACACTCCGTTATGCCGTTATGGCTTTATGTTAACTTCAGTCGTTAAAGAAGGTTTATTACTTAAATATGTTAAACTAATGATTTGAAGCATTTCGATATCGATTGCTAAATGAGTATATACAAGAAAATCGACTTTATACCTAAATATAAAGATTACGGAATTCATCCAAATACACTCCTTTATGCCGGTATGGCTTTATATCACCTTCATTACGTTAAAGAAGGTTTATTAACTTAAATATCTTAAATTAATGATTTGAAGATTTTCGATATCGATTGCTAAATGTGTAAATACAAGAAAGTCGACTTTATACCTAAATATAAGATTACGGAATTCATTGAAATACACCCCCGTTATGCCGTTATGGCTTTATATCACCTTCATTACGTTAAAGAAGCTTTATTAACTTAAATATATTAAACTAATGATTTGAAGCATTTCGATATCGATTGCTAAATGAGTATATACAAGAAAGTCGACTTTATATCTAAATACAAGATTACGGAATTCATCGAAATACACTCCCGTTATGCCGTTATGGCTTTATATAAATTTCAGTACGTTAAAGAAGGTTAATTAACTTAAATATGTTAAACTAATGATTTGAAGCATTTCGATATCGCTTGCTAAATGTGTATATACAAGAAAATCGACTTTATACCTAAATATAAGATTACGGAATTCTTCTAAATGCACTGCCGTTATGCCGTCATGGCTTTATGTCAACTTAAAGAAACGTTACTGAAGGTTAATTAACTTAAATATGTTAAACTAATGATTTGAAGCATTTCGATATCGCTTGCTAAATGTGTAAAATACAAGAAAATCGACTTTATACCTTAATATAAGATTACGGAATAATTCTAAATGCACTGCCGTTATGCCGCCATGGCTTTATGCAAAACTTCAGTTCTTTAAAAAGAAGGTTTATTAACTTAAATATGTTAAACTAATGAGTTGAAGCATTTCGATATCGATTGCTAAATGTGTAAATACAAGAAAATCGACTTTATACCTAAATATAAGATTACGGAATTTTTCCCTAAATGCTCTGCCTTTATGCCTTAAGGCTTTTGTAGACTTCAGTAAGACAAAGATTTTTAAATTAAATTTTAAAATATGTTAAACTAATGGTTTGAAGCATTTTGATATCGATTCTAAATGTAAAAATAAAACAAGAAAATCGACTTTATACCTAAAAAATAAGATTACGGAATTTTTCCCAAACATGCACTGCCGTTATACCTTTATGGCTTTATGCCAAATTCAGTCGGATAAAGAAGGTTAATTAACTTAAATATGTTAAACTAATGATTTGAAGCATTTCGATATCGCTTGCTAAATGTGTATATACAAGAAAATCAAATTTTATACCTAAATATAAGATAACGGAATTCTTCTAAATGCGCTGCCGTTATACCTTTAAGGCTTTATGTAAACTTCAGTAAGCTAAAAAATGTTTATTCATTTAATATTTTAAAATCTAATGATTTGAAGCATTTCGATATCGATATCTAAATGTGTATATAAAAAAAAAGTCGACTTTATACCTAAATAAAAGATTACGGAATTCTTCTACATGCACTGCCGTAATGCCGCCGTGGCTATATGCCAAATTCAGATCGTTAAAGAAGGTTAATTAACTTAAATATGTTAAACTAATGACTTAAAGCATTTCGTTATCGATTGCTAAATGTGTACATACAAGAAAATCGACCATATACCTAAATATAAGATAACGGAATTCTTCTAAATGCACCGCCGTTATACCATTAAGGCTTTATGTAGACTTCAGTAAGCTAAAAAATGTTTATTAATTTAATATGTTAAACTAATGATTTGAAGCATTTCGATATCGATATCTAAATGTGTATATAAAAGAAAATCGACTTTATACCTAAATAAAAGATTACGGAATTCTTCTACATGCACTGCCGTTATACCGCCGTGGCTATATGCCAAATTCAGATCGTTAAAGAAGGTTTATTAACTTAAATGTTTTAAACTAATGATTTGAAGCATTTCGATATCGCTTGCTTAATGTGTATATACAAGAAACTCGAATTACAACTAAATATAATATAACGGAATTCTTCCAAGTGCACTGCCGTTATACCGTTATGGCTTTATGTAAACTTCAGTAAGCTAAAAAATGTTTATTAACTTAATATGTTAAATTAATGATTTGAAGCATTTCGATATCGATATCTAAATGTGTATATAAAAGAAAATCGACTTTTTACCTAAATAAAAGATTACGGAATTCTTCTACATGCACTGCCGTAATGCCGCCGTGGCTAGATGCCAAATTCAGATTGTTGAAGAAGGTTAATTAACTTAAATATGTTAAACTAATGACTTGAAGCATTTCGTTATCGACTGCTAAATGTGTTTATACAAGAAAACCGACTTTATACCTAAATATAAGATAACGGAATTCTTCTAAATGCACTGCCGTTATACCGTTAAGGCTTTATGTAGACTTCAGTAAGCTAAAAAATGTTTATTAATTCAATATGTTAAACTAATGATTTGAAGCATTTCGATATCGATTGCTAAATGTGTAAATACAAGAAAATCGACTTCATGCCTAAATATAAGATAACGGAATTCTTCTACATGCACTGCCGTAATGCCGCCGTGGCTTTATGCCAAATTCAGATCGTTAAAGAAGGTTAATTAACTTAAATATGTTAAACTAATGACTTGAAGCATTTCGTTATCGATTGCTAAATGTGTATATACAAGAAAATCAACTTTATACCTAAATATAAGATAACGGAATTCTTCTAAATGCACTGCGGTTATACCGTTAAGGCTTTGTGTAGACTTCAGTAAGCTAAAAAATATTTATTAACTTAATATGTTAAACTAATGAGTTGAAGCATCTCGATATCGATTGCTAAATGTGTATATACAACAAAATCTACTTTACACCTAAATATAAGATTACGGAATTCTTCCAAATGCACTGCCGTTATACCGCTATGGCTTTATGTAAACTTCAGTAAGATAAAGAAGGTTAACTAACTTACATATGTTAAACTAATGATTTGAAGCATTTCGTTATCGATTGCTAAATATGTATATAAAAGAAAATCGACTTTATACCTAAATAAAAGATTACGGAATTCTTCTAAATGCACTGCCGTTATGCCGCCAAGGCTTTATATCAACTTCAGTAAGATAAAGAAGGTTAATTAACTTAAATATGTTAAACTAATGATTTGAAGCAATTCGATATCGCTTGCCAAATGTGTATATACAAGAAAATCGAATTTATACCTAAATATAAGATAACGGAATTCTTCTAAATGCACTGCCGTTATGCCGTTAAGACTTCAGTAAGATAGACTTCAGTAAGATAGAGAGGTTAATTAACTTAAATATGTTAATCTAATGATTTGAAGCATTTCGATATCGATTCCTAGATATATAAATACAAGAAAATCGACTTTATACCTAAATAGAAAATTACGGAATTCTTCTGAATGCACTGCAGTTATACCGTTAAGGCTTTATGTAGACTTCAGTGCGTTAAAGAACGTTTATTAACTTAAATATGTTAAGATAATGATTTGAAGCATTTCGATATCGATTGCTAAATGTGTATATACAAGAAAATCGACTTTATACCTAAATATAAAATAACGGAATTCTTCTATGGCTTTATGCCAACTTCAGTCCGTTAAAGAAGGTTTATTAACTTAAATATGTTAAACTAATGAGTTGAAGCATCTCGATATCGATTGCTAAATGTGTATATACAACAAAATCGACTTTATACCTAAATATAAGATTACGGAATTCTTCCAAATGCACTGCCGTTATACCGTTATGGCTTTATGTAAAGTTCAGTAAGATAAGGAAGGTTAATTAACTTAAATATGTTAACTTAAATATGTTAAAATAATGACTTGAAGCATTTCGTTATCGATTGCTAAATGAGTATATACAACAAAATCGGCTTTATAACTAAATATAAAATTACGGAACTCTTCCAATTGCACTGCCGTTGTGCCGTTAAGGCTTTTGTAGACTTCAGTAAGACAAAGAGGATTAATTAACTTAAATATGTTAAACTTATGATTTGAAGCATTTCGATATCGATTGCTGAATGTGTATATACAAGAAAATCGACTTTATACCTAAATATAAGTTTACGGAATTCTTCTAAATGCACTGCCGTTATACCGTTAAGGCTTTATGTAGACTTCAGTAAGCTAAAAAATGTTTATTAACTTATAATGTTAAACAAATGATTTGAAGCATTTCGATACCGATAGCTCAATGTGTATATACAAGAAAATCGAATTTATACCTAAATATAAGATAACGGAATTCTGCTATATCCAATGCCGTTATGCCAACTTCAGATCGTTAAAGAAGGTTTATTAACTTAAATATGTTAAACTAATGAGTTGAAGCATTTCAATATCGATTGCTAAATGTGTATATTCAAAAAAAATCGATTTTATACGTAAATAAAATATTACGGAATTAAACCAAATATACTGCCGTTATGCCGTTATGGCTTTATTTAAACCTCAGTACGATAAAGAAGGTTAACCAACATAAATATGCTAAACCAGTTATTTGCAGATTTTCGATATCGATTGCTAAATATGTAAATCCAAGAAAATCGACTACATACCTGAATATAAGATGACGGAATTCTTCTACATCCACTGCCGTTATGCCAACTTCAGATCGTTAAAGAAGCTTTATTAACTTAAATATGTTAAACTAATGATTTGAAGCATTTCGATATCGCTTGCTAAATGAGTATATACAAGAAAATCGAATTCATACCTAAATATAAGATTACGTAATGCTTCTAAATGCACTGCCGTTATGCCGTTATGGCTTTATATTAACTTCAGTTCCTTAAAGAAGGTTTATTAACTTAAGTATGTTAAACCAGTTATTTGAAGCATTTCGATATCGACTTCTTAATGCATATATACAAGAAAATCGACTTTATACCTAAATATAAGACTACGGAATTCTTCCAAATGTACGGTCGTTATGCCGCCATGGCTCTTTATCAACTTCAATACGTTAAAGAAGGTTAATTAACTTAAATATGTTAAACTAATGAGTTGAAGCATTTCAATATCGATTGCTAAATGTGTATATTCAAAAAAATCGATTTTATACTTAAATAAAATATTACGGAATTCACCCAAATATACTGCCGTTATGCCGTTATGGCTTTGTTTAAACCTCAGTACGATAAAGAAGGCTAACTAACATAAATATGCTAAACCAGTTATTTGCAGATTTTCGATATCGATTGCTAAATATGTAAATCCAAGAAAATCGACTACATACCTGAATATAAGATGACGGAATTCTTCTACATCCACTGCCGTTATGCCAACTTCAGATCGTTAAAGAAGCTTTATTAACTTAAATATGTTAAGCTAATGATTTGAAGCATTTCCATATCGATTGCTAAATGAGTATATACAAGAAAATCGAATTCATACCCAAATATAAGATTACGTAATGCTTCTAAATGCACTGCCGTTATACCGTTAAGGCTTTATGTAGACTTCAGTAAGCTGAAAAATGTTTATTAACTTAATATGTTAAACTAATGATTTGAAGCATCTCGATATAGATATCTAACTGTGTATTTAAAAGAAAATCGACTTTATACCTAAATATAAGATTACGGAATTCTTCCAAATGCACTGCCGTTATGGCTTTATATCAAGTTCAATACGTTAAAGAAGGTTAATTAACTTAAATTTGTTAAACTAATGGTTTGAAGAATTTTGATATCGCTTGCTAAATGAGTATATACAAGAAAGTCGAATTTATACCTAAATATAATATAACGGAATTCTTCTAAATGCAGTGCAGTTATACCGTTAAGGCTTTATGTAGACTTCAGTGCGTTAAAGAAGTTTTATTAACTTAAATATGTTAAACTAATGATTTGAAGCATTTCGATATCGATTGCTAAATGTGTATATACAAGAAAATCGACTTTATACCTAAATATAAGATTACGGAATTCTTCTACATGCACTGGCGTTATGCCGCCATGGATTTATATCAACTTCAATACGTTAAAGAAGGTTAATTAACTTAAATATGTTAAACTAATGATTTGAAGCATTTCAATATCGATATCTAAATGCATATATACAAGAAAGTCGAATTTATCCCTAAATATAAAATTACGGAATTCTTCTAAATGCAGTGCAGTTATACCGTTAAGGCTTTATGTAGACTTCAGTGCGTTAAAGAAGATTTATTAACTTAAACATGTTAAACTAATGATTTGAGGCATTTCAATATAGATTGCTAAATGTGTATATACAAGAAAAGCGAATTTATACTATAAGATAACGGAATTCTTCTAAATGCACTGCCGTTATGGCTTTATATCAAGTTCAATACGTTAAAGAAGGTTAATTAACTTAAATTTGTTAAACTAATGGTTTGAAGAATTTTGATATCGCTTGCTAAATGAGTATATACAAGAAAGTCGAATTTATACCTAAATATAATATAACGGAATTCTTCTAAATGCAGTGCAGTTATACCGTTAAGGCTTTCTGTAGACTTCAGTGAGTTAAAGAAGGTTTATTAACTTAAGTATTTTAAACTAATGATTTGAAGCATTTCGATATCGATTGCTAAATGTGTATATACAAGAAAATCGACTTTATACCTAAATATAAGATTACGGAATTCTTCCAAATGTACTGTCGTTATGCGGCCATGGCTTTATGTCAACTTCAATAAGTTAAAGAAGGTTAATTAACTTTAATATGTTAAACTTATGATTTGAAGCATTTTGATATCGACTGCTAAATGTGTAAATGCAAGAAAATCGACTTTACACCTAAACATAAAATTATAACATTACGGAGTTAGCTAAAAAATGTTTATTAACCTAATATGTTAAACTAATGATTTGAAGCATTTCGATATCGATAGCTAAATATGTATGTACAAGAAAATCGACTTTATACCTAAATATATGATTACGGAACTCTTCCAAATGCACTGCCATTATTCCGTTAAGGCTAGACTTCAGTAAAACAAAGAGGATTAATTAACTTAAATATGTTAAGCTTATGATTTGAAGCATTTCGATATCGATTGCATAATGTGTATATACAAGAAAATCGACTTTATATCTAAATATAAGATAACGGAATTCTTCTAAATACAGTGCCGTTATGCCGTCAAGGCTTTTGTAGACTTCAGTAAGCTAAAAAATGTTTATTAATTCAATATGTTAAACTAATGATTTGAAGCATTTCGATATCGATTGCTAAATGTGTATATACAACAAAACCGACTTTATACCTAAATATAAGATTACGGAATTCTTCCAAATGCACTGCCGTTATACCGTTATGGCTTTATGTAAACTTCAGTAAGATAAAGAAGGTTAATTAACTTACATATGTTAAACTAATGATTTGAAGCATTTCGTTATCGATTGCTAAATGTGTATATAAAAGAAAATCGAATTACACCTCAATATAAGATAACGGAATTCTTCCAAGTGCACTGACGTTATACCGTTATGGCTTTATGTAAACTTCAGTAAGCTAAAAAATGTTTATTAGCTTAATATGCTAAACTAATGAGTTGAAGCATTTCGATATCGATATCTAAATGTGTATATAAAAGAAAATCGACTTTATACCTAAATAAAAGATTACGGAATTCTTCTACATGCACTGCCGTAATTCCACCGTGGCTATATGCAAATTCAGATCGTTGAAGAAGGTTAATTAACTTAAATATGTTAAACTAATGACTTGAAGCATTTCGTTATCGATTGCTAAATGTGTATATACAAGAAAATCGACTTTATACCTAAATATAAGATAACGGAATTCTTCTACATGCACTGCCGTTATGCCGCCATGGCTATATGCCAAATTCAGATCGTTAGAGAAGGTTAATTAACTTAAATATGTTAAACTAATGACTTGAAGCATTTCGTTATCGATTGCTTAATGTGTATATACAAGAAAATCAACTTTATACCTAAATATAAGTTTACGGAATTCTTCTACATGCACTGTCGTTATGCCTTTAAGGCTTTATGTAGACTTCAGTGCGCCAAAGAAGTTTTATTAACTTAGATATGTTAAACTAATGATTTGAAGCATTTCGATATCGATTTAAAAATGTGTAAATACAAGAAAATCGACTTTATGCCTAAATATAAGATAACGGAATTCTTCTACATGCACTGCCGTAATGCCGCCGCGGCTATATGCCAAATTCAGATCGTTAGAGAAGGTTAATTAACTTAAATATGTTAAACTAATGACTTGAAGCATTTCGTTATCGATTGCTTAATGTGTATATACAAGAAAATCAACTTAATACCTAAATATAAGTTTACGGAATTCTTCTACATGCACTGTCGTTATGCCTTTAAGGCTTTATGTAGACTTCAGTGCGCCAAAGAAGTTTTATTAACTTAAATATGTTAAACTAATGATTTGAAGCATTTCGATATCGATTGCTTAATGTGTATATACAAGAAAATCAACTTTATACCTAAATATAAGTTTACGGAATTCTTCCAAATGCACTGCCGTTATGGCTTTATATCAACTTCAATACGTTAAAGAAGGTTAATTAACTTAAATATGTTAAACTAATGATTTGAAGCATTTCAATATCAATTTCTAAATGCATATATACAAGAAAGTCGAATTTATACCTAAATATAAAATTACGGAATTCTTCTAAATGCAGTGCAGTTATACCGTTAAGGCTTTATGTAGGCTTCAGTGCGTTAAAGAAGGTTAATTAACTTAAATATGTTAAACTAATGATTTGAGGCATTTCGATATAGATTGCTAAATGTGTATATACAAGAAAATCGAATTTATACCTTAATATAAGATAACGGAATTCTTCTAAATGCACTGCCGTTATGCCTTTAAGGCTTTAGGTAGACTTAAGTGAGTTAAAGAAGGTTTATTAACTTAAATATGTTAAACTAATGATTTGAAGCATTTCGATATCGATTGGTAAATGTGTATATACAAGAAAATCGACTTTATACCTAAATATAAGATTACGGAATTCTTCCAAATGTACTGTCGTTATGCCGCCATGGCTTTATGTCAACTTCAATACGTTAAAGAAGGTTAATTAACTAAAATATATTAAACTTATGATTTGAAGCATTTTGATATCGACTGCTAAATGTGTAAATGCAAGAAAATCGACTTTACACCTAGATATAAAATTATAACATTACGGCATTCTTCTAAATGCACTGCCGTTAAACCGTTAAGGCTTTATGTAGACTTCAGTAAGCTAAAAAATGTTTATTAACTTAATATGTTAAACTAATGATTTGAAGCATTTCGATATGGATAGCTAAATATGTATAGGGTGATTTTTTAAGAGCTTGATAACTTTTTTAAAAAAAAAAACGCATAAAATTTGCAAAATCTCATCGGTTCTTTATTTGAAACGTTAG
This sequence comes from Bactrocera correcta, assembly GCA_027475135.1. NCBI lineage: Eukaryota > Metazoa > Arthropoda > Insecta > Diptera > Tephritidae > Bactrocera > Bactrocera correcta. Next base: position 22,381,048 of record CM050327.1, on the reverse strand, counting down.
ATTGGTTCATGACATTTACTTTTTGAAGATAATTTCATTTAAATGTTGACCGCGGCTGCGTCTTAGGTGGTCCATTCGGAAAGTCCAATTTTGGGCAACTTTTTCGAGCATTTCGGCCGGAATAGCCCGAATTTCTTCGGAAATGTTGTCTTCCAAAGCTGGAATAGTTGCTGGCTTATTTCTGTAGACTTTAGACTTGACGTAGCCCCACAAAAAATAGTCTAAAGGCGTTAAATCGCATGATCTTGGTGGCCAACTTACGGGTCCATTTCTTGAGATGAATTGTTGTCCGAAGTTTTCCCTCAAAATGGCCATAGAATCGCGAGCTGTGTGGCATGTAGCGCCATCTTGTTGAAACCACATGTCAACCAAGTTCAGTTCTTCCATTTTTGGCAACAAAAAGTTTGTTAGCATCGAACGATAGCGATCGCCATTCACCGTAACGTTGCGTCCAACAGCATCTTTGAAAAAATACGGTCCAATGATTCCACCAGCGTACAAACCACACCAAACAGTGCATTTTTCGGGATGCATGGGCAGTTCTTGAACGGCTTCTGGTTGCTCTTCACCCCAAATGCGGCAATTTTGCTTATTTACGTAGCCATTCAACCAGAAATGAGCCTCATCGCTCATCGGACACGGACGCGAAACACATTTCGAACCGAACACTGATTTTGGTAATAAAATTCAATGATTTGCAAGCGTTGCTCGTTAGTAAGTCTATTCATGATGAAATGTCAAAGCATACTGAGCATCTTTCTCTTTGACACCATGTCTGACATCCCACGTGATCTGTCAAATACTACTGCATGAAAATCCTAACCTCAAAAAAATCACCCGTTATATACAAGAAAATCGACTTTATACCTAAATATATGATTACGGAACTCTTCCAAATGCACTGCCGTTATGCCGTTAAGGCTTTTGTAGACTTCAGTAAAACAAAGAGGATTAATTAACTTAAATATGTTAAACTTATGATTTGAAGCATTTCGATATCGATTGCTGAATGTGTATATAGAAGAAAATCGACTTTATACCTAAATATAAGATTACGGAATTCTTCTAAATACACTGCCGTTATGCCGTCCAGGCTTTTGTAGACTTCAATACGTTAAAGAAGGTTAATTAACTTAAATATGTTAAACTAATGATTTGAAGCATTTCGATATCGCTTGCTAAATATGTATATACAAGAAAATCAACTTTATACCTAAATATATGATTACGGAATTCTTCTAAATGCATTGCCCTTATGCCGCCATGGCTTTATATCAACTTCAATACGTTAAAGAAGATTAATTATTTAAATACGTTAAACTAATGATTTGAAGCAATTCGATATCGCTTGCTAAATGTGTATATACAAGAAAATCGACTTTATACCTAAATATAAGATTACGGAATTCTTCCAAATGTACTCTCGTTATGCCGCCATGGCTTTATGTCAACTTCATTTCGATAAAGAAGGTTTATTAACTAAAATATGTTAAACTAATGATTTGAAGCATTTCAATATCGATTGCTAAATGTGTATATACAAGAAAATCGACTTTATACCTAAATATAAGATTACGGAATTCTTCCAAATGTACTCTCGTTATGCCGCCATGGCTTTATGTCAACATCAATACGTTAAAGAAGGTTAATTAACTAAAATATGTTAAACTTATGATTTGAAGCATTTTGATATCGACTGCTAAATGTGTAAATGCAAGAAAATCGAGTTTACACCTAAATATAAAATTATAACTTTACGGCATTCTTCTAAATGCACTGCCGTTAAACCGTTAAGGCTTTATGTAGACTTCAGTAAGCTAAAAAATGTTTATTAACTTAATATGTTAAACTAATGATTTGAAGCATTTCGATATGGATAGCTAAATATGTATATACAAGAAAATTGACTTTATACCTAAATATATGATTACGGAACTCTTCCAAATGCACTGCCGTTATGCCGTTAAGGCTTTTGTAGACTTCAGTAAAACAAAGAGGATTAATTAACTTAAATATGTTATACTTATGATTTGAAGCATTTCGATATCGATTGTTGAATGTGTATATACAAGAAAATCGACTTTATACCTAAATATAAGATTACGGAATTCTTCTAACTACACTGCCGTTATGCCGTCAAGGCTTTTGTAGACTTCAATACGTTAAAGAAGGGTAATTAACTTAAATATGTTAAACTAATGATTTGAGGCATTTCGATATCGCTTGCTAAATGTGTATATATAAGAAAATCGACTTTATACCTAAATAAAAGATTACGGAATTCTTCTAAATGCACTGCCGTTATGCCGCCATGGCTTTATATCAACTTCAATACGTTAAAGAAGGTTAATTACTTAAATATGTTAAACTAATGATTTGAAGCAATTCGATATCGCTTGCTAAATGTGTATATACAAGCAAATCGAATTTATACCTAAATATTAGATAACGGAATTCTTCCAAATGCACTGCCGTTATACCGTTATGGCTTTATGTAAACTTCAGTAGGATAAAGAAGGTTAAGTAACTTAAGTATGTTAAGCTAATGATTTGAAGCATTTCGTTATCGATTGCTAAATGAGTATATAAAAGAAAAACGACTTTATACCTAAATATAAGATTACGGAATTCTTCTAAATGCACTGCCGTTATGCCGCCATGGCGTTATATCAACTTCAATACGTTAAAGAAGGTTAATTAACTTAAATATGTTAAACTAATGATTTGAAGCAATTCGATATCGCTTGCTAAATGTGTATATGCAAGAAATCGAATTTATACCTAAATATAAGATAACGGAATTCTTCTGAATGCACTGCAGTTATACCCTTAAAGCTTTGTGTAGACTTCAGTGACTTAAAGAACGTTTATTAACTTAGATATGTTAAACTAATGATTTGCAGCATTTCGATATCGATTGCTAAATGTGCATATACAAGAAAATCGACTTTATACCTAAATATAAGATAACGGAATTCTTCTACATTCACTGCCGTTATGCCGCCATGGATTTATGCCAACTTCAGTTTGTTAAAGAAGGTTTATTAACTTAAATAAATTAAACTAATGAGTTGAAGCACCTCGATGTCGATTGCTAAATGTGTATATACAACAAAATCGACTTTATACCTAAATAGAAGTTTACGGAATTCTTCCAAATGCACTGCCGTTATACCGTTATGGCTTAATGTAAACTTCAGTAAGATAAAGAAGGATAATTAACTTAAATATGTTAACTTAAATATGTTAAACTAATGACTTGAAGCATTTCGTTATCGATTGCTAAATGCGTATATACAACCAAATCGACTTTATACCTAAATATAAGATAACGGAACTCTTCCAAATGCACTACCGTTATGCCGTTAAAGCTTTTGTAGACTTCAGTAAGAAAAAGGGGATTAATTAACTTAAATATGTTAAACTTATGATTTGAAGCATTTCGATATCGATTGCTGAATGTGTATATACAAGAAAATTGACTTTATACCTAAATATAAGATTACGGAATTCTTCTAAATGCACTGCCGTTATACCGTTAAGGCTTTTTGTAGACTTCAGTAAGCTAAAAAATGTTTATTGTATATACAAGTAAATCGAATTTATACCTAAATTTAAGATAACGGAATTCTTCTACATCCACTGCCGTTATGCCAACTTCAGATCATTAAAGAAGATTAATTATTTAAATAAGTTAAACTAATGAGTTGAAGCATTTCGATATCGATTGCTAAATGTGTATATACAAGAAAATCGATTTTATACGTAAATAAAAGATTACGGAATTCACCCAAATATACTGCCGTTATGCCGTTATGGCTTTATTTAAACTTCATTTCGATAAAGAAGGTTAATTAACATAAATATGCTAAACCAGTTATTTCTAGATTTTCGATATCGATTGCTAAATATGTAAATCCAAGAAAATCGACTACATACCTAAATATAAGATTACGGAATTCTTCTACATGCACTGCCGTTATGGCGCCATGGCTTTATGTTAACTTCAGGCGCTAAAGAAGCTTTATTAACTTAAATATGTTAAATTAATGATTTGAAGCATTTCGATATCGATTGCTAAATGAGTATATACAAGAAAATCGAATTCATACCTAAATATAAGATTACGTAATTCTTCTAAATGTACTGCCGTTATGCCGTTATGGCTTTATATTAACTTCAGTTCGTTAAAGAAGGTTTATTAACTTAAGTATGTTAAACCAGTTATTTGAAGCAATTCGATATCGACTGCTTAATGCATATATACAAGAAAATCGACTTTATACCTAAATATAAGACTACGAAATTCTTCCAAATGTACTGTCGTTATGCCGCTATGGCTCTTTATCAACGTCAATACGTTAAAGAAGGTTAATTAACTAAAATATGTTAAAGTTATGATTTGAAGCATTTTGATATCGACTGCTAAATGTGTAAATGCAAGAAAATCGACTTTACACCTAAATATAAAATTATAACATTACGGCATTCTTCTAAATGCACTGCCGTTAAACCGTTAAGGCTTTATGTAGACTTCAGTAAGCTAAAAAATGTTTATTAACTTAATATGTTAAACTAATGATTTGAAGCATTTCGATATGGATAGCTAAATATGTATATACAAGAAAATCGACTTTATACCTAAATATATGATTACGGAACTCTTCCAAATGCACTGCCGTTATGGCTTTATATCAACTTCAATACGTTAAAGAAGGTTAATTAACTTAAATATGTTAAACTAATGGTTTGAAGCATTTTGGTATCGCTTGCTAAATGAGTATATACAAGAAAGTCGAATTTATACCTAAATATAAGATAACGGAATTCTTCTAAATGCAGTGCAGTTATACCGTTATGGCTTTATGTAGACTTCAGTGCGTTAAAGAAGTTTTATTAACTTAAATATGTTAAACTAATGATTTGAGGCATTTCGATATAGATTGCTAAATTTGTATATACTAGAAAATCGACTTTATACCTAAATATAAGATTACGGAATTCTTCCAAATGTACTGTCGTTATGCCGCCATGGCTTTATGTCAACTTCATTTCGATAAAGAAGGTTTATTAACTAAAATATGTTAAACTAATGATTTGAAGCATTTCAATATCGATTGCTAAATGTGTATATACAAGAAAATCGACTTTATACCTAAATATAAGATTACGGAATTCTTCCAAATGTACTCTCGTTATGCCGCCATGGCTTTATGTCAACATCAATACGTTAAAGAAGGTTAATTAACTAAAATATGTTAAACTTATGATTTGAAGCATTTTGATATCGACTGCTAAATGTGTAAATGCAAGAAAATCGACTTTACACCTAAATATAAAATTATAACATTACGGCATTCTTCTAAATGCACTGCCGTTAAACCGTTAAGGCTTTATGTAGACTTCAGTAAGCTAAAAAATGTTTATTAACTTAATATGTTAAACTAATGATTTGAAGCATTTCGATATGGATAGCTAAATATGTATATACAAAAAAATTGACTTTTTACCTAAATATATGATTACGGAACTCTTCCAAATGCACTGCCGTTATGCCGTTAAGGCTTTTGTAGACTTCAGTAAAACAAAGAGGATTAATTAACTTAAATATGTTATACTTATGATTTGAAGCATTTCGATATCGATTGTTGAATGTGTATATACAAGAAAATCGACTTTATACCTAAATATAAGATTACGGAATTCTTCTAACTACACTGCCGTTATGCCGTCAAGGCTTTTGTAGACTTCAATACGTTAAAGAAGGGTAATTAACTTAACTATGTTAAACTAATGATTTGAAGCATTTCGATATCGCTTGCTAAATGTGTATATACAAGAAAATCGACTTTATACCTAAATATAAGATTACGGAATTCTTCTAAATGCACTGCCGTTATGCCGCCATGGCTTTATATCAACTTCAATAAGTTAAAGAAGGTTAATTACTTAAATATGTTAAACTAATGATTTGAAGCAATTCGATATCGCTTGCTAAATGTGTATATACAAGCAAATCGAATTTATACCTAAATATAAGATAACAGAATTCTTTTAAATGCACTGCCGTTATGCCGTTAAGGCTTTATGTAGAATTCAGTAAGATAGAGGGGGTTAATTAACTTAAATATGTTAAACTAATGATTTGCACTTCGATATCGATTTCTTAATATGTAAATACAAGAAAATCGACTTTATACCTAAATAGAGGATTACGGAATTCTTTTAGATGCACTGCCGTAATACCGCCGTGGCTATATGCCAAATTCAGATCGTATAAGAAGGTTTATTAACTTAAATATATTAAGCTAATGAGTCGAAGCATCTCGATATCGATTGCTAAATGCGTATGTACAACAAAATCGACTTTATACCTAAATAAAAGATTACGGAATTCTTCTAAATGCACTGCCGTTATGCCGCCATGGCGGCAATACGTTAAAGAAGGTTAATTACTTAAATATGTTAAACTAATGATTTGAAGCAATTCGATATCGCTTGCTAAATGTGTATATACAAGCAAATCGAATTTATACCTAAATATTAGATAACGGAATTCTTCCAAATGCACTGCCGTTATACCGTTATGGCTTTATGTAAACTTCAGTAGGATAAAGAAGGTTAAGTAACTTAAGTATGTTAAGCTAATGATTTGAAGCATTTCGTTATCGATTGCTAAATGAGTATATAAAAGAAAAACGACTTTATACCTAAATATAAGATTACGGAATTCTTCTAAATGCACTGCCGTTATGCCGCCATGGCGTTATATCAACTTCAATACGTTAAAGAAGGTTAATTAACTTAAATATGTTAAACTAATGATTTGAAGCAATTCGATATCGCTTGCTAAATGTGTATATGCAAGAAATCGAATTTATACCTAAATATAAGATAACGGAATTCTTCTGAATGCACTGCAGTTATACCCTTAAAGCTTTGTGTAGACTTCAGTGACTTAAAGAACGTTTATTAACTTAGATATGTTAAACTAATGATTTGCAGCATTTCGATATCGATTGTTAAATGTGCATATACAAGAAAATCGACTTTATACCTAAATATAAGATAACGGAATTCTTCTACATTCACTGCCGTTATGCCGCCATGGATTTATGCCAACTTCAGTTTGTTAAAGAAGGTTTATTAACTTAAATATATTAAACTAATGAGTTGAAGCACCTCGATGTCGATTGCTAAATGTGGATATACAACAAAATCGACTTTATACCTAAATAGAAGTTTACGGAATTCTTCCAAATGCACTGCCGTTATACCGTTATGGCTTAATGTAAACTTCAGTAAGATAAAGAAGGATACTTAACTTAAATATGTTAACTTAAATATGTTAAACTAATGACTTGAAGCATTTCGTTATCGATTGCTAAATGCGTATATACAACCAAATCGTCTTTATACCTAAATATAAGATAACGGAACTCTTCCAAATGCACTACCGTTGTGCCGTTAAAGCTTTTGTAGACTTCAGTAAGACAAAGGGGATTAATTAACTTAAATATGTTAAACTTATGATTTGAAGCATTTCGATATCGTTTGCTAAATGTGTATATACAAGAAAATCGACTTTATACCTAAATAAAAGATTACGGAATTCTTCTAAATGCACTGCCGTTATTGATTTGAAGCATTTCGATATCGATTGCTAAATGAGTATATACAACAAAATCGACTTTATACCTAAATATAGGATTACGGAATTCTTCTAAATGCTTTGCCGTTATGCCCTTAAGGCGTTTGTAGACTTCAGTAAGATAGAGAGGGTTAATTAATTTAAATATATTAAACTACGGATATGAGGCATTTCGATATCGATTGTTAAATATGTATATACAAGAAAATCGACTTTATACCTAAATACAAGATTACGGAATTCATCGAAATACACTGCCGTTATGCCGCCATGGCTTTATGTTAACTTTAGTGCGTTAAAGAAGCTTTATTAACTTTAATATATTAAACTAAAGATTTGAAGCATTTCGATATGGATTGCTAAATGAGTATATACACGAAAATCGACTTTATACCTAAATATAAGATTACGGAATTCTTCTACATGCACTGCCGTTATGCGGCCACGGCTTTATGTTAACTTCAGTGCAGTAAAAAAGCTTTATTAACTTAAATATATTAAACTAATGATTTGAAGCATTTCGATATCGATTGCTAAATGTGTATATACAACAATATCGACTTTATACATAATTATAAGATAACGTAATTCTTCTAAATTCACTGCCGTTATGCTGTTATGGCTTTATATAAATTTCAGTACGTTAAAGAAGTTTAATTTACACAAATATGTTAAACTAATGATTTCAGCATTTCGATATCGATTGCTAACTGTGTATGTACAAGAAAATCGATTTTATACCTAAATAAAAGCTTACGGAATTCACCCAAATATACTGCCGTTATGCCGTTAAGGCTTTATGTAAACTTCAGTAAGATAAAGAAGGTTAATTAACCTAAATATGCTAAACCAGTTATTTGAAGCATTTCGATATCGATTGCTAAATGCGTATATACAACAAAATCGACTTTATACCGAAATATAAGATTACGGAAATCTTCTAAATGCACTGCCGTTATGCCGCCATGGCTTTTCGCCAACTTCCGTTCGTTAAAGAATATTAATTAACGTAAATATGTAAAACTAATGATTTGAGGCATTTCGATATCGATTGCTTAATGTGTATATATAAGAAAATCGACTTTATACCTAAATAAAAGATTACGGAATTCTTCTAAATGCACTGTCGTTAGGCCGCCATGGCTTTATATCACCTTCATTACGTTAAAGAAAGTTAATTATTTTAATTATGTTAAACTAATGATTTGAAGCATTTCGATATCGATTGCTAAATGAGTATATACAACAAAATCGACTTTATACCTAAATGTAAGATAACGTAATTCTTCTAAATGCACTGCCGTTATGCTGTTATGGCTTTATATAAATTTCAGTACGTTAAAGAAGGTTAATTAACTTAAATTTGGTAAACTAATGATTTGAGGCATTTCGATATCGCTTGCTAAATGTGTAGATAAAAGAAAATCGAATTTATATCTAAACATAAGGTTACGGAATACTTCCGAAAGTACTGTCGTTAAAGAAGACTAATTAACTTAAATATGTTAAACTAATGACTTGAAGCATTTCGATATCGACTGCTAAATGTGTATATGCAAGAAAATCGACTTTATACATTAATATAAGATAACGGAATTCTTCTAAATGCCGTTATGCCGTTATGGATTTATGTTCAGTTCGTTAAAGAAGGTTTAGTAACTTAAATATGTTAAACAGGTTATTTAAAGCATTTCGATATCGATTGCTTAATGCATATATACAAGAAAATCGACTTTATACCTAAATATAAGATTACGGAATTCTTCCAAATGTACTGTCGTTATGCCTCCATGGCTTTATATCAACTTCAATAGGTTAAAGAAGGTTAATTAACTTAAATTTGGTAAACTAATGATTTGAAGCATTTCGATATCGCTTGCTAAATGTGTATATAAAAGAAAATCGAATTTATATCTAAACATAAGATTACGGAATACTTCCAAATGTACTGTCGTTATGCCGCCATGGCTTTATATCACCTTTATTACTTTAAAGAAGGCTAAATAACTTAAATATGTTAAACTAATGATTTGAAGCATCTCGATATCGATTGCTAAATATGTATATACAAGAAAATCGACTTTATACCTAAATATAAGCTAACGGAGTTCTTCTACATGCACTGTCGTTATGCCGCCATGGCTTTATGCACACTTCAGTTCGTTTAAGAAGGTTTATTAACTTAAATATGTTAAACTAATGAGTTGAAGCATCTCGATATCGATTGCGAAATACATATATACAAGAAAATCGACTTTATACCTAAATACAAGATTAAGGAATTCTTCCAAATGCACTGCCGTTATACCGTTATGGCTTTATGTAAACTTCAGTAAGATAAATAAAGTTAATTAACTTAAATATGATAAACTAATGATTTGAAGCATTTCGTTATCGATTGCTAAATGTGTGTATACAAGAAAATCGACTTTATACCTAAATATAAGATAACGGAATTCTTCTACATGCACTACCGTTATGCCGTCATGGCTTTATGCCAACTTCCGTTCGTTAAAGAAGGTTTATTAACTTAAATATGTTAAACTAATGATTTGAAGCATTTCGATATCGATTGCTAAATGTGTATATACAAGAAAATCGACTTTGTATCTAATTATAAGATAACGGAATTCTTCTTAATGCACTGCCGTTATGGCTTTATGTTAACTTCAGTTCGTTAAAGAAGGTTTATTAACTTAAATATGTTAAACCACTTATTTGAAGCATTTCGATATCGATTGCTTAATGCGTATATACAACAAAATCGATTTTATACCTAAATGTAAGATTACGGAATTCTTCTAAATGCACTGCCGTTATGCCGCCATTGCTTCATGCCAACTTCAGTTCGTTAAAGAAGGTTTATGAACTTAAATATTTTAAACTAATGATTTAAAGCATTTCGATATCGATTGCTATATGTATATATACAAGAAAATCGACTATATACCTAAATATAAGATTACGGAATTCTTCTAAATGCAATGTCGTTATGCCGTCATGGCTTTATATTACCTGCATTACGTTAAAGAAGGTTAATTAACTTGAATATGTTAAACTAACGATTTGAAGATTTTCCATATCGATTGCTTAATGTGTAAATACAAGAAAATCGACTATATACCTAAATATAAGATTACGGAATTCTTCCAAATGCACTGCCGTTATACCGTTATGGCTTTATGTAAACTTCAGTAAGATAAATAAAGTTAATTAACTTAAATATGATAAACTAATGATTTGAAGCATTTCGTTATCGATTGCTAAATGTGTGTATACAAGAAAATCGACTTTATACCTAAATATAAGATAACGGAATTCTTCTACATGCACTACCGTTATGCCGTCATGGCTTTATGCCAACTTCCGTTCGTTAAAGAAGGTTTATTAACTTAAATATGTTAAACTAATGATTTGAAGCATTTCGATATCGATTGCTAAATGTGTATATACAAGAAAATCGACTTTATACCTAAATATAAGATTACGGAATTCTTCTACATGCACTGCCGTTATGCGGCCACGGCTTTATGTTAACTTCAGTGCAGTAAAAAAGCTTTATTAACTTAAATATATTAAACTAATGATTTGAAGCATTTCGATATCGATTGCTAAATGTGTATATACAACAATATCGACTTTATACATAATTATAAGATAACGTAATTCTTCTAAATTCACTGCCGTTATGCTGTTATGGCTTTATATAAATTTCAGTACGTTAAAGAAGTTTAATTTACACAAATATGTTAAACTAATGATTTCAGCATTTCGATATCGATTGCTAACTGTGTATGTACAAGAAAATCGATTTTATACCTAAATAAAAGCTTACGGAATTCACCCAAATATACTGCCGTTATGCCGTTAAGGCTTTATGTAAACTTCAGTAAGATAAAGAAGGTTAATTAACCTAAATATGCTAAACCAGTTATTTGAAGCATTTCGATATCGATTGCTAAATGCGTATATACAACAAAATCGACTTTATACCGAAATATAAGATTACGGAAATCTTCTAAATGCACTGCCGTTATGCCGCCATGGCTTTTCGCCAACTTCCGTTCGTTAAAGAATATTAATTAACGTAAATATGTAAAACTAATGATTTGAGGCATTTCGATATCGATTGCTTAATGTGTATATATAAGAAAATCGACTTTATACCTAAATAAAAGATTACGGAATTCTTCTAAATGCACTGTCGTTAGGCCGCCATGGCTTTATATCACCTTCATTACGTTAAAGAAAGTTAATTATTTTAATTATGTTAAACTAATGATTTGAAGCATTTCGATATCGATTGCTAAATGAGTATATACAACAAAATCGACTTTATACCTAAATGTAAGATAACGTAATTCTTCTAAATGCACTGCCGTTATGCTGTTATGGCTTTATATAAATTTCAGTACGTTAAAGAAGGTTAATTAACTTAAATTTGGTAAACTAATGATTTGAGGCATTTCGATATCGCTTGCTAAATGTGTAGATAAAAGAAAATCGAATTTATATCTAAACATAAGGTTACGGAATACTTCCGAAAGTACTGTCGTTAAAGAAGACTAATTAACTTAAATATGTTAAACTAATGACTTGAAGCATTTCGATATCGACTGCTAAATGTGTATATGCAAGAAAATCGACTTTATACATTAATATAAGATAACGGAATTCTTCTAAATGCCGTTATGCCGTTATGGATTTATGTTCAGTTCGTTAAAGAAGGTTTAGTAACTTAAATATGTTAAACAGGTTATTTAAAGCATTTCGATATCGATTGCTTAATGCATATATACAAGAAAATCGACTTTATACCTAAATATAAGATTACGGAATTCTTCCAAATGTACTGTCGTTATGCCTCCATGGCTTTATATCAACTTCAATAGGTTAAAGAAGGTTAATTAACTTAAATTTGGTAAACTAATGATTTGAAGCATTTCGATATCGCTTGCTAAATGTGTATATAAAAGAAAATCGAATTTATATCTAAACATAAGATTACGGAATACTTCCAAATGTACTGTCGTTATGCCGCCATGGCTTTATATCACCTTTATTACTTTAAAGAAGGCTAAATAACTTAAATATGTTAAACTAATGATTTGAAGCATCTCGATATCGATTGCTAAATATGTATATACAAGAAAATCGACTTTATACCTAAATATAAGCTAACGGAGTTCTTCTACATGCACTGTCGTTATGCCGCCATGGCTTTATGCACACTTCAGTTCGTTTAAGAAGGTTTATTAACTTAAATATGTTAAACTAATGAGTTGAAGCATCTCGATATCGATTGCGAAATACATATATACAAGAAAATCGACTTTATACCTAAATACAAGATTAAGGAATTCTTCCAAATGCACTGCCGTTATACCGTTATGGCTTTATGTAAACTTCAGTAAGATAAATAAAGTTAATTAACTTAAATATGATAAACTAATGATTTGAAGCATTTCGTTATCGATTGCTAAATGTGTGTATACAAGAAAATCGACTTTATACCTAAATATAAGATAACGGAATTCTTCTACATGCACTACCGTTATGCCGTCATGGCTTTATGCCAACTTCCGTTCGTTAAAGAAGGTTTATTAACTTAAATATGTTAAACTAATGATTTGAAGCATTTCGATATCGATTGCTAAATGTGTATATACAAGAAAATCGACTTTGTATCTAATTATAAGATAACGGAATTCTTCTTAATGCACTGCCGTTATGGCTTTATGTTAACTTCAGTTCGTTAAAGAAGGTTTATTAACTTAAATATGTTAAACCACTTATTTGAAGCATTTCGATATCGATTGCTTAATGCGTATATACAACAAAATCGATTTTATACCTAAATGTAAGATTACGGAATTCTTCTAAATGCACTGCCGTTATGCCGCCATTGCTTCATGCCAACTTCAGTTCGTTAAAGAAGGTTTATGAACTTAAATATTTTAAACTAATGATTTAAAGCATTTCGATATCGATTGCTATATGTATATATACAAGAAAATCGACTATATACCTAAATATAAGATTACGGAATTCTTCTAAATGCAATGTCGTTATGCCGTCATGGCTTTATATTACCTGCATTACGTTAAAGAAGGTTAATTAACTTGAATATGTTAAACTAACGATTTGAAGATTTTCCATATCGATTGCTTAATGTGTAAATACAAGAAAATCGACTATATACCTAAATATAAGATTACGGAATTCTTCCAAATGCACTGCCGTTATACCGTTATGGCTTTATGTAAACTTCAGTAAGATAAAAAAATTTAAATTTTAACTTAAATATGATAAACTAATGATTTGAAGCATTTCGTTATCGATTGCTAAATGTGTGTATACAAGAAAATCGACTTTATACCTAAATATAAGATAACGGAATTCTTCTACATGCACTACCGTTATGCCGTCATGGCTTTATGCCAACTTCCGTTCGTTAAAGAAGGTTTATTAACTTAAATATGTTAAACTAATGATTTGAAGCATTTCGATATCGATTGCTAAATGTGTATATACAAGAAAATCGACTTTATACCTAAATATAAGCTAACGGAATTCTTCTACATGCACTGCCGTTATGCCGCCATGGCTTTATGCACACTTCAGTTCGTTTAAGAAGGTTTATTAACTTAAATATGTTAAACTAATGAGTTGAAGCATCTCGATATCGATTGCGAAATATATATATACAAGAAAATCGACTTTATACCTAAATACAAGATTACGGAATTCTTCCAAATGCACTGCCGTTATACCGTTATGGCTTTATGTAAACTTCAGTTAGATAAATAAGCTTAATTAACTTAAATATGATAAACTAATGATTTGAAGCATTTCGTTATCGATTGCTAAATGTGTATATACAAGAAAATCGACTTTATACCTAAATAAAAGATAACGGAATTCTTCTACATGCACTACCGTTATGCCGTCATGGCTTTATGCCAACTTCCGTTCGTTAAAGAAGGTTTATTAACTTAAATATGTTAAACTAATGATTTGAAGCACTTCGATATCGATTGCTAAATGTGTATATACAAGAAAATCGACTTTGTACCTAATTATAAGATAACGGAATTCTTCTAAATGCACTGCCGTTATGGCTTTATGTTAACTTCAGTTCGTTAAAGAAGGCTTATTTACTTAAATATGTTAAACCAGTTATTTGAAGCATTTCGATATCGATTGCTTAATGCGTATATACAACAAAATCGATTTTATATTTAATAGTAAGATTACGTAATTCTTCTAAATGCACTGCCGTTATGCCGCCATTGCTTCATGCCAACTTCAGTTCGTTAAAGAAGGTATATGAACTTAAATATTTTAAAGCATTTCGATATCGATTGCTATATGTATATATACAAGAAAATCGACTTTACACCTAAATATAAGATTACGGAATTCATCGAAATACGCTCCCTTTATGCCGTTATGGCTTTAGATCACCTTCATTACGTTAAAGAAGGTTAATTAACTTAAATATGATAAGCTAATGATTTGAAGATTTTCGATATCCATTGCTAAATGAGTATATACAAGAAAGCCGACTTTATACCTAAATATAAGATTACGGAATTCATCGAAATACACTCCCTTTATGCCGTTATGGCTTTATATCACCTTCATTACGTTAAAGAAGTTTAATTAACTTAAATATGTTAAGCTAATGATTTGAAGATTTTCGATATCGATTGCCAAATGTGTAAATACAAGAAAGTCGACTTTATACCTAAATATAAGATTACGGAATTCATCGAAATACACTCCCGTTATGCCGTTATGCCGTTATGGCTTTATATCACCTTCATTACGTTAAATAAGCTTTATTAACTTAAATATGTTAAACTAATGATTTGAAGCATTTCGATATCGATTGCTTAATGAGTATATACAAGAAATTCGACTTTATATCTAAATACAAGATTACGGAATTCATCGAAATACACTCCCGTTATGCCGTTTTGGCTTTATATAAATTTCAGTACGCTAAAGAAGGTTAATTTACTTAAATATGCTAAACTAATGATTTGAAGCATTTCGATATCGATTGCTTAATGTGTATGTACAAGAAAATCGATTTTATACCTAAGTAAAAAATTACGGAATTCACCCAAATACACTGCCGTTATGCCGTTATGGCTTTATGCAAACTTCGGTAAGACAAAGAAGTTTAATTAACCTAAATACGCTAAACCAGTTATTTGAAGCTTTTCGATATCGATTGCTAAATGCGTATATACAAGAAAATCGACTTTATACCCAAATATAAGATTACGGAATTCTTCTAAATGCACTGTCGTTATGCTGCCATGGCTTTATATCACCTTCATTACGTTAAAGAAGGTTAATTAACTTAAATATGTTAAACTAATGATTTGAAGCATTTCGATATCGATTGCTAAATGTGTATATACAAGAAAATCGACTTTATACCTAAATATAAGATAACGGAATTCTTTTAAATGCACTGCCGTTATGCCGTTAAGGCTTAATGTAGAATTCAGTAAGGTAGAGAGGGTTAAGTAACTTAAATATGTTAAACTAATGATTTGAAGCATTTCGATATCGATTGCTTAATGTGTATGTACAAGAAAATCGATTTTATACCTAAGTAAAAAATTACGGAATTCACCCAAATACACTGCCGTTATGCCGTTATGGCTTTATGCAAACTTCGGTAAGACAAAGAAGTTTAATTAACCTAAATACGCTAAACCAGTTATTTGAAGCTTTTCGATATCGATTGCTAAATGCGTATATACAAGAAAATCGACTTTATACCTAAATATAAGATTACGGAATTCTTCTAAATGCACTGTCGTTATGCCGCCATGGCTTTATATCACCTTCAATACGTTAAAGAAGGTTTATTAACTTAAATGTGTTATACTAATGATTTGAAGCATTTCGACATCGACTGCTAAATGAATATATACAAGTAATTTTTCTAAATGCACTGCCGTTATGCCGTTAAGGCTTTTGTAGACTTCAGTAAGAAAAAGATGATTAATTTACTTAAATATGTTAAACTAATGATTTGAAGCATTTCGATATCGATTGCTAAATGAGTATATACAAGAAAATCGAATTTATACCTAAATATAAGATTACGGAATTCTTAATTTACTTAAATATGCTAAACTAATGATTTGAAGCATTTCGATATCGATTGCTTAATGTGTATGTACAAGAAAATCGATTTTATACCTAAGTAAAAAATTACGGAATTCACCCAAATACCCTGCCGTTATGCCGTTATGGCTTTATGCAAACTTCGGTAAGACAAAGAAGTTTAATTAACCTAAATATGCTAAACCAGTTATTTGAAGCTTTTCGATATCGATTGCTAAATGCGTATATACAAGAAAATCGACTTTATGCCTAAATATAAGATTACGGAATTCTTCTAAATGCAATGTCGTTATGCCGTCATGGCTTTATATTACCTGCATGACGTTAAAGAAGGTTAATTAACTTAAATATGTTAAATTAATGATTTGAAGCATTTCGATATCGATTGCTAAATGTGTATATACAAGAATATCGACTTTATACCTAAATAAAAGATAACGGAATTCTTTTAAATGCACTGCCGTTATGCCGTTAAGGCTTAATGTAGAATTCAGTAAGATAGAGAGGGTTAAGTAACTTAAATATGTTAAACTAATGATTTGAAGCATTTCGATATCGATTGCTAAATGTGTATATACAAGAAAATCGACTTTATGCCTAAATATAAGATTACGGAATTCTTCCAAATGTACTGTCGTTATGCCGCCATGGCTTTGTATCACCTTCAATACGTTAAAGAAGGTTTATTAACTTAAATATGTTACACTAATGATTTGAAGCATTTCGACATCGACTGCTAAATGAATATATACAAGTAATTCTTCTAAATGCACTGTCGTTATGCCGTTAAGGCTTTTGTAGACTTCAGTAAGACAGAGAGGATTAATTTACTTAAATATGTTAAACTAATGATTTGAAGCATTTCGATATCGATTGCTAAATGAGTATATACAAGAAAATCGAATTTATACATAAATATAAGATTACGGAATTCTTCGAAATGCACTGCCGTTATGCCGTTAAGGCTTTTGTAGACTTCCGTAAGATAAAGAAGGTTTATTAACTTAAATATGTTAAACTAATGATTCGAAGCATTTCGATATGGATTGCTAAATGAGTATATACAAAAAAATCGACTTTACACCTAAATAGAGTATTACGGAATTCTTCTAAATGCACTGCCGTTATGCCGTTAAGGTTTTTGTAGACTTCAGTAAGATAAAGATTTTTTTGAAAAGGGCATTTCGATGTCGATTGCTAAATGCGTATATACAACAAAATCGACTTAATACCTAAATATAAGATTACGGAACTCTTCCAAATGCACTGCCGTTATGCCGATAAGGCTTTTGTAGAATTCAGTAAGATAAAGAAGGTTAATTTCTTAAATATGTTAAACTCATGATTTGAAGCATTTCGATGTCCATTGCTAAATGCGTATATACAACAAAATCGACTTAATACCTAAATAGAGGATTACGGAATTCTTCTAAATGCACTGCCGTTATGCCGTTAAGGCTTTTGTAGACTTCAGTAAGATAAAGAGGGTTAATTTCTTAAACATGTTAAACTCATGATTTGAAGCATTTCAAAATCGATTGCGAAATGTATATATACAAGAAAATCGACTTTATACCTAAATATAAGATTACGGAATTCTTCCACAGGTACTGTCGTTATGCCGCCATGGCTTTATATCACCTTCATTACGCTTAAGAAGGTTAATTATTTTAAATATGTTAAACTAATGGTTTGAAGCTTTTCGATATCGATTGCTAAATGTGTAAGTGCAAGAAAATCGATTTTATGCTTAATATAAAATTATAACATTACGGAATTCTTCTAAATGCACTGCCGTTATGCCGCCATGGCTTTATATCAACTTCAATACGTTAAAGAAGGTTTATTAACTTAAATATGATAAACTAATGATTTGAAGCATTTCGATATCGCCTGCTAAATGTGTACATACAAGAAAATCGACTTTATACCTAAATATAAGATAACGGAATTCTTTTAAATGCACTGCCGTAATGCCGCCGTGGCTATATGCCAACTTCAGATCGTTAAAAAAGGTTTATTAACTTAAATATGGTTACCTAATGAGTTGAAGCATCTCGATAGCGATTGCTAAATGTGTATATACAACAAAATCGACTTTATACCTTAATATAAGATAACGGAATTCTTCTAAATGCACTGCCGTTATGCCGCCATGGCTTTATTCCAACTTCAGTTCGTTAGAGGAGGTTTATTAACTTAAATATGTTAAACTAATGAGTTGAAGCATCTCGATATCGCTTGCTAAAAGTGTATATACAACAAAATCGACTTTATACCTAAATATAAGATTACGGAATTCTTCTGAATGCACTGCCGTTATACCGTTATGGCTTTATATCAACTTCAATACGTTAAAGAAAGTTAATTAACTTAAATTTGTTAAACTAATGATTTGAAGCATTTCGATATCGCTTGCTAAATGTGTATATACAAGAAAATCCACTTTTTACATGAATATAAGACTACGGAATTCTTCCAAATGTACTGTCGTTATGCCGCCATGGCTTTATATCAACTTCAATACGTTAAATAAGGTTAATTAACTTAAATATGTTAAACTAATGATTTGAAGCATTTCGATATCGATTGCTTAATATGTAAATACAAGAAAATCGACTTTATACCTAAATAGAAGATTACGGAATTCTTCTAAATTCACTGCCGTAATACCGCCGTGGCTATATGCCAAATTCAGATCGTTAAAGAAGGTTTATTAACTTAAATATGTTAAGCTAATGAGTCAAAGCAACTCGATATCGATTGCTTAATGTGTATATACAACAAAATCGACTTTATACCTAAATACAAGATAACGGAGTTCTTCTAAATGCACTGCCGTTATACCGTTATGGCTTTATATCAACTTCAATACGTTAAAGAAGGTTAATTAACTTAAATTTGTTAAACTAATGATTTGAAGCATTTCGATATCGCTTGCTAAATGTGTATATACAGAAAAATCGACTTTATAACTAAATATAAGATAACGGAATTCTTTTAAATGCACTGCCGTTATGCCGTTAAGGCTTAATGTAGAATTCAGTACGTTAAAGAAGGTTAATTTACTTAAATATGCTAAACGAATGATTTGAAGCATTTCGATATTGATTGCTAAATGTGTATGTACAAGAAAATCGATTCTATACCTAAATAAAAGATTACGGAATTCACCCAAACATACTGCCGTTATGCCGTTCTGGCTTTATGTAAACTTCAGTAAGATAGAGGGGGTTAATTAACCTAACTGTGCTAAACCAGTTATATGAAGCATTTCGATATCGATTGCTAAATGCCTATATACAACAAAATCGACTTTATACCTAAATATAAGATTACGGAATTTTTCTAAATGCACTGTCGTTATACCGCCATGGCTTTATATAACCTTCATTACGGTAAAGAAGGTTAATTAACTTAAATATGTTAAACTAATGATTTGAAGCATTTCGATATCGATTGCTAAATGTGTATGTACAACAAAATCGACTTTATACCTGAATATAAGATTACGGAATTCTGCCACATATACTGCCGTTTTGACGTTATGGCTTTATGTGAACTTCAGTAAGATAAAGAAGGTTAATTAACTTAAATATGCTAAACCAGTTATTTGGAGCATTTTGATATCGATTGCAAAATGTGTATATACAAGAAAATCGACTTTATACCTAAAAATAAGATTACAGAATTCTTCCACATGTACTGTCGTTATGCCGCCATGGCTTTATGTCACCTTCAATACGTTAAAGAAGGTTAATTATTTTAAATATGTTAAACTAATGGTTTGAAGCATTTCGATATCGATTGCTAAATGTGTAAATACAAGAAAATCGACTTTATACCTAAATATAAAATTATAACATTACAGAATTCTTCTAAATGCACTGCCGTTATACCATTAAGGCTTTATGTAGACTTCAGTAAGCGAAAAAATGTTTATTAACTTAATATGTTAAACTAATGAGTTGAAGCATCTCGATATCGATTGCTAAATGTGTATATACAAGAAAATCGACTTTATACCTAAATATAAGATTACGGAATTCTTCCAAATGCACTGCCGTTATACCGTTATGGCTTTATGTAAACTTCAGTAAGATAAATAAGGTTAATTAACTTAAATATGTAAACTAATGATTTGAAGCATTTCGATATCGATTGCTAAATGTGTATATACAAGAAAATCGACTTTATACCTAAATATAAGATTACGGAATTCTTCTACATGCACTGCCGTTATGCCGTCATGGCTTATGAAACTTCAGTACGTAAAGAAGGTTAATTAACTTAAATATGTTAAACTAATGATTTGAAGCATTTCGATATCGATTGCTAAATGTGTATATACAAGAAAATCGACTTTATACCTAGAATATAAGATTACGGAATTCTTCCAATATGACTGCGTTATGACGTTATGGCTTTATGTAACTTCAGTAAGATAAAGAAGGTTAATTAACTTAAATTGTAAACTAATGATTTGAAGCATTTCGATATCGATTGCTAAATGTGTATATACAAGAAAATCGACTTTATACCTAAAAATAAGATTACGGAATTCTTCCACATGTACTGTCGTTATGCCGCCATGGCTTTATGTCACCTTCAGATACGTTAAAGAAGGTTATTATTTTAAATATGTTAAACTAATGGTTTGAAGCATTTCGATATCGATTGCTAAATGTGTATATACAAGAAAATCGACTTTATACCTAAATATTAGATAACGGAATTCTTCTAAATGCACTGCCGTTATGCCGTTATGGCTTTATGAAACTTCAGTTCGTTAAAGAAGGTTTATTAACTTAAATATGTTAAACTAATGAGTTGAAGCATCTCGATATCGATTGCTAATGTGTATATACAACAAAATCGACTTTATACCTAAATATTAGATTACGGAATTCTTCCGAATGCACTGCCGTTATACCGTTATGGCTTTATGTAAACTTCAGTAGGATAAAGAAGGTTAATTAACTTAAATATGTTTAACTAATGATTTGAAGCATTTCGATATCGGTTGCTAAATGCGTATATACAACAAAATCGAATTTATACCTAATTATAAGATTACGGAATTCTTCTAAATGCACTGTCGTTAGGCCGCCATGGATTTATATCACCTTCATTACGTTAAAAAGGGTTAATTAATTTAAATATGGTAAACTAATGATTTGAAGAATTTCGATATCGATTGCTAAATGCAAATATACAACAAATTCGGCTTTATATCTAAATATAAGATTACGGAATTCTTCGAAATACACTGCCGTTATGCCGTTATAGCTTTATATAAATTTCAGTACGTTAAAGAAGGTTAATTTACTTAAATATGCTAAACGAATGATTTGAAGCATTTCGATATTGATTGCTAAATGTGTATGTACAAGAAAATCGATTTTATACCTAAATAAAAGATTACGGAATTCACCCAAACATACTGCCATTATGCCGTTCTGGCTTTATGTAAACTTCAGTAAGATAGAGGGGGTTAATTAACCTAAATATGCTAAACCAGTTATATGAAGCATTTCGATATCGATTGCTAAATGCCTATATACAACAAAATCGAACATATACCTAAATATAAGATTACGGAATTTTTCTAAATGCACCGCCATGGCTTTATATCACCTTCATTACGCTAAAGAAGGTTAATTAACTTAAATATGTTAAACTAAAGATTTGAAGATTTTCGATATCGATTGCTAAATGTGTAAATACAAGAAAATCGACTATATACCTAAATAAAAGATTACGGTATTCTTCTACATGCACTTCGTTATGCCGCCATGGCTTTATATAACCTTCGTTACGGTAAAGAAGGTTAATTAACTTAAATATGTTAAACTTATGATTTGAAGCATTTCGATATCGATTGCTAAATGTGTATGTACAACAAAATCGACTTTATACCTTAATATAAGATTACGGAATTCTGCCACATATACTGCCTTTTTGACGTTATGGCTTTATGTGAACTTCAATAAGATAAAGAAGGTTAATTAACTTAAATATGCTAAACCAGTTATTTGAAGCATTTTGATATCGATTGCAAAATGTGTATATACAAGAAAATCGTCTTTATACCTAAAAATAAGATTACGGAATTCTTCCACATGTCCTGTCGTTATGCCGCCATGGCTTTATGTCACCTTCAATACGTTACAGAAGGTTAATTATTTTAAATATGTTAATCTAATGGTTTGAAGCATTTCGATATCGATTGCTAAATGTGTAAATACAAGAAAATCGACTTTATACTTAAATATAAGCTTACGGAATTCTTCTAAATGCACTGCCGTTATACCGTTAAGGCTTTGTGTAGACTTCAGTAAGCGAAAAGTTGTTTATTAACTTAATATGTTAAGCTAATGATTTGAAGCATTTCGATATCTATTGCTAAATGTGTATATACAACAAAATCGACTTTATTCCTAGATATAAGATTACGGAATTCTTCCAAATGCACTGCCGTTATACCGTTATGGCTTTATGTAAACTTCAGTAAGAAAAAGAAGGTTAATTAACTTAAATTTGGTAAACTAATGATTTGAAGCATTTCGATATCGCTTGCTAAATGTGTATATAAAGGAAAATCGAATTTATATCTAAACATAAGTTTACGGAATACTTCCAAATGTACTGTCGTTATGCCGCCATGGCTTTATATCACCTTCATTACGTTAAAGAAGGCTAATTAACTTAAATGTGTTAAACTAATGATGTGAAGCATCTCGATATTGATTGCTAAATGTGTATATACAAGAAAATCGACTTTATACCTAAATATAAGATTACGGAATTCTTCTACATGCACTGCCGTTATGCCGTCATGGCTATATGCAAACTTCAGGTCGTTAAAGAAGGTTTATTAACTTAAATATGTTAAACTAATGAGTTGAACCATCTCGATATCGATTGCTAAATGTGTATATACAAGAAAATCGACTTTATACATTAATATCAGATAACGGAATTCTTCTAAATGCACTGCCGTTATGCCGTTATGGATTTATGTTCAGTTCGTTAAAGAAGGTTTATTAACTTAAATATGTTAAACCAGTTATTTGGAGCATTTCGATATCGATTGCTTAATGCATATATACAAGAAAATCGACTTTATACCTAAATATAAGACTACGGAATTCTTCCAAATGTACTGTCGTTATGCCGCCATGGTTTATATCACCTTCATTACGTTAAAGAAGGCTAATGAACTGAAATATGTTAAACTAATGATTTGAAGCATTTCGAAGTCGATTGCTAAATGTGTATATGCAAGAAAATCGACTTTATACATTAATATAAGATAACGGAATTCTTCTAAATGCACTGCGGTTATGCCGTTATGGATTTATGTTCAGTTCGTTAAAGAAGGTTTATTAACTTAAATATGTTAAACCAGTTATTTGAAGCATTTCGATATCGATTGCTTAATGCATATATACAAGAAAATCGACTTTATACCTAAATAGAAGACTACGGAATTCTTCCAAATGTACTGTCGTTATGCCGCCATGGCTTTATATCAACTTCAATACGTTAAAGAAGGTTAATTAACTTAAATTTGGTAAACTATTGATTTGAAGCATTTCGATATCGCTTGCTTAATGTGTATATACAAGAAAATCGATTTTATACCTAAATATAAGGTAACGGAATTCTTCTACATGCACTGCCGTTATGCCGCCATGGCTTTATGCACACTTCAGT
>CM050327.1:22310525-22353525 GCA_027475135.1 Bactrocera correcta | reverse complement strand
CTTAATATCAACTTCAATACGTTAAAGAAGGTTAATTAACTTATATATGATAAACTTATGTTTTGAAGCATTTCGATATCGCCTGCTAAATGTGTATATACAAGAAAATCGACTTTATACCTAAATATAAGATAACGGAATTCTTCTACAGGCACTGCCGTTATGCCGCCATGGCTTTATGCCAACTTCAGTTCGTTAAAGAAGGTTTATTAACTTAAATATGTTAAACTAATGAGTAGAAGCATTTCGATATCGCTTGCTAAATGTGTATATACAACAAAATCGACTTTATACCTAAATATAAGATAACGAAATTCTTTTAAATGCACTGCCGTTATGCCGTTAAGGCCTTATGTAGAATTCAGTAATATAGAGAGGGTTTATTAACTTAAATATGTTAAACTAATGATTTGAAGCATTTCGATATCGATGGCTTAATATGTAAATACAAGAAAATCGACTTTATACCTAAATAGAAGATTACGGAATTCTTCTAAATGCACTGCCGTAATACCGCCGTGGCTATATGCCAACTTCCGTTCGTTAAAGAAGGTTTATTAACTTAAATATGTTAAACTAGTGAGTTGAAGCATCTCGATATCGATTGCTAAATGTGTATATACAACAAAATCGACTTTATACCTAAATATAAGAATACGGAATTCTTCCAAATGCACTGCCGTTATACCGTTATGGCTTTATGTAAACTTCAGTAAGATAAAGAAGGTTAATTAACGTAAATATCTTAAACTAATGACTTGAAGCATTTCCTTGTCGATTGCTAAATGTGTATATACAAGAAAATCGACTTTATATCTAAATATAAGATTACGGAATTCTTCTACGTGCACTGCCGTTATACCGCCGTGGCTATGTGCCAAATTCAGATCGTTAAAGAAGGTTCATTAACTTAAATATGTTAAGCTAATGAGTTAAAGCATCTCGATATCGATTGCTAAATGTGTATATACAACAAAATCGACTTTATACCTAAATATAAGATTACGGAATTCTTCCAAATGCACTGCCGTTATACCGTTATGGCTTTATGTAAACTTCAGTAGGATAAAGAAGGTTAATTAACTTAAATATGTTAAACTAATGATTTGAAGCATTTCGATATCGCCTGCTAAATGTGTATATACAAGAAAATCGACTTTATACCTAAATATAAGATAACGGAATTTTTCTACAGGCACTGCCGTTAAGCCGCCATGGCTTTATGCCAACTTCAGTTCGTTAAAGAAGGTTTATTAACTGAAATATGTTAAACTAATGAGTAGAAGCATTTCGATATCGCTTGCTAAATGTGTATATACAACAAAATCGACTTTATACCTAAATATAAGATAACGGAATTCTTTTAAATGCACTGCCGTTATGCCGTTAAGGCCTTATGTAGAATTCAGTAAGATAGAGAGGGTTAATTAACATAAATATGTTAAACTAATGATTTGAAGCATTTCGATATCGATGGCTTAATATGTAAATACAAGAAAATCGACTTTATACCTAAATAGAAGATTACGGAATTCTTCTAAATGCACTGCCGTAATACCGCCGTGGCTATATGCCAACTTCAGTTCGTTAAAGAAGGTTTATTAACTTAAATAGTGAGTTGAAGCATCTCGATATCGATTGCTAAATGTGTATATACAACAAAATCGACTTTATACCTAAATATAAGAATACGGAATTCTTCCAAATGCACTGCCGTTATACCGTTATGGCTTTATGTAAACTTCAGTAAGATAAAGAAGGTTAATTAACGTAAATATCTTAAACTAATGACTTGAAGCATTTCCTTGTCGATTGCTTAATGTGTATATAAAAGAAAATCGAATTACACCTAAATATAAGATAACGGAATTCTTCCAAGTGCACTGCCGTTATACCGTTATGGCTTTATGTAAACTTCAGTAAGCTAAAAAATGTTTATTAACTTAATATGTTAAACTAATGAGATGAAGCATTTCGATATCGATATCTAAATGTGTATATAAAAGAAAATCGACTTTATACCTAAATAAAAGATTACGGAATTCTTCTACATGCACTTCCGTAATTCCGCCGTGGCTATATGCCAAATTCAGATCGTTGAAGAAGGTTAATTAACTTAAATTTGTTAAACTAATGACTTGAAGCATTTCGTTATCGATAGCTAAATGTGTATATACAAGAAAATCGACTTTATACCTAAATATAAGATAACGGAATTCTTCTAAATGCACTGCAGTTATACCGTTAAGGCTTTATGTAGACTTCAGTAAGATGAAGAGGGTTAATTAACTTAAATATATTAAGCTAATGATTTGAAGCATTTCGATATCGATTGCTAAATGTGTAAATACAAGAAAATCGACTTTATGCCTAAATATAAGATAACGGAATTCTTCTACATGCACTGCCTTAATGCCGCCGTGGCTATATGCCAAATTCAGATCGTTAAAGAAGGTTAATTAACTTAAATATGTTAAACTAATGACTTGAAGCATTTCGTTATCGATTGCTAAATGTGTATATACAAGAAAGTCGACTTTATACCTAAATATAAGATAACGGAATTCTTCTAAATGCACTGCCGTTATACCGTTAAGGCTTTATGTAGACTTCAGTAAGCTAAAAAATATTTATTAACTTAATATGTTCAACTAATGAATTGAAGCATCTCGATATCGATTGCTAATTGTGTATATACAACAAAATCGACTTTATACCTAAATATAAGATTACGGAATTCTTCCAAATGTACTGCCGTTATACCGTTATGGCTTTATGTAAACTTAAGTAAGATACAGAAGCTTAATTAACTTACATATGTTAAACTGATGATTTGAAGCATTTCGATATCGATAGCTCAATGTGTATATACAAGAAAATCGAATATATACCTAAATATAAGATAACGGAATTCTTCTACATCCACTGCCGTTATGCCAACTTCAGATCGTTAAAGAAGGTTTATTAACTTAAATATGTTAAACTAATGAGTTGAAGCATTTCGATATCGATTGCTAAATGTGTATATACAAGAAATCGATTTTATACGTAAATAAAAGATTACGGAATTCACCCAAATATACTGCCATTATGCCGTTATGTCTTTATTTAAACTTCATTTCGATAAAGAAGGTTAATTAACATAAATATGCTAAACCAGTTATTTGTAGATTTTCGATATCGATTGCTAAATATGTAAATCCAAGAAAATCGACTACATACCTAAATATAAGATTACGGAATTCTTCTACATGCACTGCCTTTATGGCGCCATGGCTTTATGTTAACTTCGGGCGCTAAAGAAGCTTTATTAACTTAAATATGTTAAATTAATGATTTGAAGCATTTCGATATCGATTGCTAAATGAGTATATTGAGAAGGTTTATTAACTTAAATATGTTAAACTAATGATTTGAAGCATTTCCAAATCGACTGCTAAATGTGTATATACAAGAAAATCGACTTTATACCTAAATATAAGATTACGGAATTCTTCCAAATGTACTGTCGTTATGCCGCCATGGCTTTATGTCAACTTCAATACGTTAAAGAAGGAAAATTAACTTAAATATGTTAAACTTATGATTTGAAGCATTTTGATATCGACTGCTAAATGTGTAAATGCAAGAAAATCGACTTTACACCTAAATATAAAATTATAACATTACGGCATTCTTCTAAATGCACTGCCGTTAAACCGTTAAGGCTTTATGTAGACTTCAGTAAGCTAAAAAATGTTTATTAACTTAATATGTTAAACTAATGATTTGAAGCATTTCGATATCGATAGCTAAATATGTATATACAAGAAAATCGATTTTTATACCTAAATATATGATAACGGAACTCTTCCAAATGCACTGCCGTTATGCCGTTAAGGCTTTTGTAGACTTCGGTAAAACAAAGAGGATTAATTAACTTAAATATGTTAAACTTATGATTTGAAGCATTTCGATATCGATTGCTGAATGCGTATATACAAGAAAATCGACTTTATATCTAAATATAAGATTACGGAATTCTTCTAACTACAGTGCCGTTATGCCGTCAAGGCTTTTGTAGACTTCAATACGTTAGAGAAGGTTAATTAACTTAAATATGTTAAACTAATGATTTGAAGCATTTCAATATCAATTTCTAAATGCATATATACAAGAAAGTCGAATTTATACCTAAATATAAAATTACAGAATTCATCTAAATGCAGTGCAGTTATACCGTTAAGGCTTTATGTAGACTTCAGTGCGTTAAAGAAGGTTTGTTAACTTAAACATGTTAAACTAATGATTTGAAGGATTTCGATATAGATTGCTAAATGTGTATATACAAGAAAATCGAATTTATACCTTAATATAAGATAACGGAATTCTTCTAAATGCACTGCCGTTATGCCGTTAAGGCTTTATGTAGACTTCAGTGAGTTAAAGAACGTTTATTAACTTAAATATGTTAAACTAATGATTTGAAGCATTTCGATATCGATTGCTAAATGTGTATACACCAGAAAATCGACTTTATACCTAAATATAAGATTACGGAATTCTTCCAAATGTACTGTCGTTATGCCGCCATGGCTTTATGTCAACTTCAATACGTTAAAGAAGGTTAATTAACTTAAATATGTTAAACTTATGATTTGAAGCATTTTGATATCGACTGCTAAATGCGTAAATGCAAGAAAATCGACTTTACACCTAAATATAAAATTATAACATTACGGCATTCTTCTAAATGCACTGCCGTTAAACCGATAACGCTTTATGTAGACTTCAGTAAGCTAAAAAATGTTTATTAACTTAACATGTTAAACTAATGATTTGAAGCATTTCGATATCGATAGCTAAATATGTATATACAAGAAAATCGACTTTATACCTAAATATATGATTACGGAACTCTTCCAAATGCACTGCCGTTATGCCGTTAAGGCTTTTGTAGACTTCAGTAAAACAAAGAGGATTAATTAACTTAAATATGTTAAACTTATGATTTGAAGCATTTCGATATCGATTGCTGAATGTGTATATACAAGAAAATCGACTTTATACCTAAGTATAAGATTACGGAATTCTTCTAAATACACTGCCGTTATGCCGTCAAGGCTTTTGTAGACTTCAATACGTTAGAGAAGGTTAATTAACTTAAGTATGTTAAACTAATAATTTGAAGCATTTCGATATCGCTTGCTAAATGTGTATATACAAGAAAATCGACTTTATACCTAAATACAGGGTAGGCCATTTAAAGTTGACCCATTTGTTTCTAAAAAAAAAGAACAAAAGAAAACAATGTTTTTTGTTCATTTCAAAAATAATTTATTTTGGTCCAAGGGGATTTGTTTCAGCTAATATTTAAAAATTATATCGCGTAAATGGGCACCTTTAGCTTTGACAGCTAAATGCACTCTTTTTTCGACATTTTCCATGACTTATGGCGGCTGTTTCACGTCGAATGTTGGCTTGCAGTTGAGCTAAGGTCTTTGGCTTATTAGCGTATACCTTGGATTTCAAATAACCCCAGAAATAAAAGTCTGGTGGCGTCAAATCTGGTGATCTCGGTGGCCAGTCAACATCACCATTTTTCGATATCAATCGCCCGGGGAAAAATGGTCGCAATAAATTGATTGTTGGTCGAGCTGTATGGCATGTAGCCCCGTCCTGTTGAAACCAGAAGTTATCCATGTCATTTTCGCGAATAATGATTATCACAAAATCCGTTATCATGGCTCGATAACGCTCACCATTGACTGTTGTCGTGGCTCCATCATCGTCTTCGAAAAAATACGGTCCGATGATCATATTCGCGCAAACACCGCACCAAACTGTTACTTTTTGGTCGTAAAGAGGCTGTTCTTCAATTAATTGAGGATTTTCGGTGGCATAAAATCGGCAATTTTGCTTGTTTACGCCTCCATTCAACGAGAAATGTGCCTCGTCTGACATGATGAGTTTTCGCCAAAAGTCAAGTTCGTTTTCAGCCATTTCGATGGCCCATTTGCCAAAATTAAGGCGTCGCGGATAATCAGCTGGGTTTAGTTTTTGTGCCATTTGAATTTTATATGGAAACATCTTCAAATCTTTATGAATTATGCGTCGGAGAGTGGTGCGAGAGATGTCTAATTCCTGAGAGCGGCGATAACTCGATGTCGATGGAGTCTCCTCAATACTGGCTCGTACAGCTTCGATATTTTCATCAGAACGTCTTGTGCGTTGTCTGGATGCATGACTGGCATTACTGAGATTACCGGTGTTCAAAAATTTTGCGTATAAAGACTTAATTGTGTTCTTAACTGGAGCACTTTTCACTTTATTTTTTTGCGAAACGCACGTTGAGTTAACACAATTGAAAAGTTATTTTGAATATAAAGCTGAACAATTTCAGCGCGTTCTTTTGGAGTGTACTGTTCCATGGTATAAATTGTCTTCGAATGACGCTTCTAACGCGGTATGACATTAGCCGATTTGTCAGCGCTGTTAAAAGTTACAGCGTTGCCAGATGGGTCAACTTTAAATGGCCTACCCTGTATAAGATTACGGAATTCTTCTAAATGCACTGCCGTTATGCCGCCATGGCTTTGTATCAACTTCCATACGTTAAAGAATGTTAATTACTTAAATATGTTAAACTAATGATTTGAAGCAATTCGATATCGCCTGCTAAATGTGTATATACAAGCAAATCGAATTTATACCTAAATATAAGATAACGGAATTCTTTTAAATGCACTGCCGTTATGCCGTTAAGGCTTTATGTAGAATTCAGTAAGATAGAGAGGGTTAATTAACTTAAATATGTTAAACTAATGATTTGAAGCATTTCGAAATCGATTTCTTAATATGTAAATACAAGAAAATCGACTTTATACCTAAATAGAAGATTACGGAATTCTTTTAAATGCACTGCCGTAATACCGCCGTGGCTATATGCCAAATTCAGATCATTAAAGAAGGTTTATTAACTTAAATATATTATGCTAATGAGTCGAAGCACCTCGATGTCGATTGCTAAATGTGTATATACAACAAAATCGACTTTATACCTAAATAGAAGTTAACGGAATTCTTCCAAATGCACTGCCGTTATACCGTTATGGCTTTATGTAAACTTCAGTAGGATAAATAAGGTTAAGTAAATTAAATATGTTAAACTAATGGTTTGAAGCATTTCGATATCGCTTGCTAAATGTGTATATACAAGAAAATCTATTTTATATCTAAATATAAGATAACGGAATTCTTCTAAATGCACTGCTCGCTTGCTTAATGTGTATATACAAGAAAATCGAATTTATACCTAAATATAAGATAACGGAATTCTTCTAAATGCATTGCTGTTATACCGTTAAGGCTTTATGTAGACTTCAGTAAACTAAAAAATGTTTATTTACTTAATATGTTAAACTAATGAGTTGAAGCATCTCGATATCGATTGCTAAATGTGTATATACAACAAAATCGACTTTATACCTAAATATAAGATTACGGAATTCTTCCC
Organism: Bactrocera correcta; assembly: GCA_027475135.1. Taxonomy (NCBI): domain Eukaryota; kingdom Metazoa; phylum Arthropoda; class Insecta; order Diptera; family Tephritidae; genus Bactrocera; species Bactrocera correcta. Next base: position 22,346,030 of record CM050327.1, on the reverse strand, counting down.
AATGCACTGCCGTTATACCGTTATGGCTTTATGTAAACTTCAGTAAGATAAAGAAGGTTAATTAGCTTAAATATGTTAAGCTAATGATTTGAAGCATTTCGTTATCGATTGCTAAATGAGTTTACAAAAGAAAATCGACTTTATACCTAAATATAAGATTACGGAATTCTTCTAAATGCACTGCCGTTATTCCGCCATGGCGTTATATCAACTTCAATACTTTAAAGAAGGTTAATTAACTTAAATATGTTAAACTAATGATTTGAAGCAATTCGATATCGCTTGCTAAATGTGTATATACAAGCAAATCGAATTTATACCTAAATATAAGATAACGGAATTCTTCTGAATGCACTGCAGTTATACCCTTAAAGCTTTATGTAGACTTCAGTGCGTTAAGGAACGTTTATTAACTTAGATATGTTAAACTAATGATTTGAAGCATTTCGATATCGATTGCTAAATGTGTGTATACAAGAAAATCGACTTTTTACCTAAATATAAGATAACGAAATTCTTCTACATTCACTGCCGTTATGCCGCCATGGATTTATGCCAACTTCAGTTTGTTAAAGAAGGTTTATTAACTTAAATATATTAAACTAATGAGTTGAAGCACCTCGATGTCGATTGCTAATTGTGTATATACAACAAAATCGACTTTATACCTAAATAGAAGTTAACGGAATTCTTCCAAATGCACTGCCGTTATACCGTTATGGCTTTATGTAAACTTCAGTAAGATAAAGAAGGATAATTAACTTAAATATGTTAACTTAAATATGTTAAACTAATGACTTGAAGCATTTCGTTTCGATCGCTAAATGCGTATATACAACAAAATCGACTTTATACCTAAATATAAGATAACGGAACCCTTCCAAATGCACTGCCGTTATGCCGTTAAAGCTTTTGTAGACTTCAGTAAGACAAAGAGGATTAATTAACTTTAATATGTTAAACTTATGATTTGAAGCATTTCGATATCGTTTGCTAAATGTGTATATACAAGAAAATCGACTTTATACCTAAATAAAAGATTACGGAATTCTTCTAAATGCACTGCCGTTATGTCGCCATGGCTTTATATCAACTTCAATACGTTAAAGGAGGTTAATTAACTTAAATATGTTAAACTAATGATTTGAAGAATTTCGATATCGCTTGCTAAATGTGTATATTGTTACGATTTTACTGCTTGCTAGTTCACTTTGTTAGGTTCGTATCTCTTGATTGACAAATAAAACTACAACTGTTTAATTTAATTCAACTACTCTTTATTTCACAACTCGTCTACACTATAGCAGTTTACTCTTAGCACTGATCGATTATGTTCGCGCTGCCACGGCTTATATAGCCACGCACCTCTCGCTGATGCCGACGTGTCCTTCTAGAATATCGCGTCTGGAAATTACCAGAACATAATGCTATACGGCGTCAGACGCAAGCAGACAGCCGCGGCGCCAGATGTCTACAACAAGGCAAATGCTATTCCATATACCTACAGCTATTGTTCGTAATAAGGGATGCATATAGCAATACAAATACAACTTAATACTACTTTTTGTAACACTGCCCTCCACTAAAGCCTAATCGTCCCGATTAGGCACAAATCCTCTTGAACCAAATGGGGCGAGCCTCTCCAAATGCACTACTTTCATTTTACATCGTGCTTTCCCATTTCTGTGTATGCGGTATACCACGTCATTAAGTCGTTTCATCACCATGTAGGGTCCTTCCCAGGCTGTCTGCAATTTCGGGAACAAGCCTTTCTTTCGAAGTGGATTGTACAACAGGACCAGATCACCTTCTTCAAAACCTTTTGAATTTGCCGCTTGATCGAACCGGTCCTTCATCTTATTGCTCATCAGATGCGTGTGCTGTCTTACCATTAGATGCAATTCATTCATTTCTTCCTTTAAGGCAGAACAATAATCTCCATCATTTCTTACACCTGAAGGATTCGTTCCAAACTTAAGATCAGCAGGGAGTCGCAGATCAGATCCGAAAATAATCTTTGCTGGCGTGTAACCAGTTGTCTCGTGCTTCGCTGAACGATACGCCAGTAGGAACATCTGGATGCACTTGTCCCAATTCCGTTGATCTTTATCAACGATTTTCCGCAGATGTTCTTCGAGCGTTCGGTTGAATCTCTCCACCATTTCATCTGATTGTGGATGTAACGCTGTTTTTCGTGTCTTGTGGATGCCCAATAATGTACAGACTTCTTGGAAAATGGAAGATTCGAAATTCCTGCCTTGATCTGAGTGTAATTCGAGGGGCACTCCGAACCTTGTTATCCAATTTTCTACAAACGCTTCGGCTATTGTCTTCGCTTCTTGGTTTGGTAAGGCATATACTTCTGGCCATTTACTGAAATAGTCCATGACAACCAGTAGATAGTTGTTTCCGGCCGTACTGGTTGGGAACGGACCTGCAACATCCATTGCGACTCGTTCAAATGGTGATCCCACGTTGTACTGTTGTAGCCTACCGCGACTCTTGGCTTTAGGACCTTTGGCTGCCATGCACTCTACGCAATTACTTATCCATTCTGCTATGGAATCTCGACAACCGATCCAGTAGAACCGTTGTTTAATCTTCTCAATAGTTTTTGTAATCCCAAGGTGCCCTCCACTAGGTCCATTGTGATATTCTTTCAATACTTTCGGGATCATGAACTTCGGTACTATGATCAGCAGACGAGACTGTTTGCCATCTTCGCTTTCCCAGGTACGATGAAGGTATCCATTAACGAGGTTTATGCTGTCCCATTGGGCCCAATATGCTTTTGCCGTTGGACTCTCGTTACTTATTTGTTCCTTTGGTGGTCGTACCCCATTTTCTTTGGCCATTACCAGCTTTGCAAGATCAGGGTCCTCCAGCTGATTGATTCTGATGCGATGAGGAGTCCAATCATCTTCAGGTTCTATATTCAGTAATCGCACGTCGATTATACCTTCTTTTCCCTCTGATTTGGAGCAATGTTTACATTCCAGTGGACAAGGGCGACGTGATAATGCATCCGCATTTTTGTGGTGAATCCCCTTTCGATGTTCCGTTTCGAAGTCGTAATTCTGTAATCTTTCGATCCATCGTGCAATTTGGCCTTCCGGATTCTTAAACTGTAATAACCATTTTAATGCTGCATGATCAGTCCTCAGCAAGAATCGTTGTCCATACAAATACTTGTGGAGATGTTTTACACATTCCACCACAGCTAGTAGTTCTTTTCGCGTCACACAGTAGTTTTTCTCTGGTTTCCCGAGCACTCTGCTGTAATACCCAATTACCCTTTCTTGTCCGTCGATGAGCTGAGACAGGACACCTCCAATTCCATAAGCGCTCGCATCTGTATCCAGGATGAATTTCTTTCCAGGTATTGGATAAGCCAACATCGGCGCCGTACAAAGTAGTTCTTTAAGCTGCTCAAACGCTTTTTCTTGTTCCAACTGCCATACAAACGGGCGATTCTTCTTTGTTAAATCATGTAAACTTCTAGCCACGTTCGCAAATCCAGGTACAAAACGGCGGTAATACGTGCATAAGCCGAGGAAGCTGCGGAGTTCATGAATGTTGGTGGGTCGAGGCCAATCTTTCACTGCTTTTATTTTTCCTTCCTCGGTGTGAATTCCCTCAGTTGACACTTTATGTCCGAGATATGTGACCTGCTTCTTCCATAATGAACAATTTTTGGGATTCAAGCGTAATCCGGCTGATGCTATTCGCTGAAAGACTTCCTCTAAATTTTTCAGATGATCATCAAAACTTTTTCCCATGATGATAATGTCATCAAAATACACCAAACATGTCTTCCAGTTGAGTCCTTTTAACACATGTTCCATCAGTCGCTCGAACGTTGCAGGCGCATTACATAACCCAAATGGCATCACAGAGAATTCCCATAACCCGTCGCCCATACTGAAAGCGGTCTTTTCACGGTCACATTCATCAATCACGACTTGCCAATATCCACTTTGTAGATCTAATGTAGAAAACTATTTCGCTCCAGACAAGGTGTCTAATGTATCGTCGATTCTTGGTAGAGGATAACTGTCTTTCTTTGTGACATCATTCAACTTCCTATAATCTACGCAGAAACGGGTGCTACCATATTTCTTTTTAACTAAGACGATAGGTGAGCTCCATGGACTTATTGAAGGTTCGATTACACCGTTTTTGTGCATGTCTTCAATAATTTTGTTAGCATCCTCACGTTTTGCTAGTGGAACCCTACGCGGAGCTTGTCGGATTGGTTTAACGTCTCCAGTATTTATGCGATGTTTGACAATGCCGGTTCTTCCTGTATTTCCTTCGTTTGCAAATATGGATGCGTATTTTTCTAATAGTTTTTCTGCTTTTAATTTTTCATTTCCATGCAGTTCGTTCAGCAAATTATTTAGGAGTGTAGGACTTATCTGCTGTGGCTCAATAGTAGGCTTCTGTTGTGACCGTTCGCATCGTGCTATTGCACTTATATTCTGGCACTGTCCAATTACTGCTCCTTTCTTCAGACTTATAGGCGTGTTGAATTCATTCACTACTCTGACCGGAATGGTGGCGTCTTCTCTAGTTTTCACAAGCGTTCTTCCTACCAATATGGGTGTATCTATTTTTGTTGGTTCCACAATCCACAACTCTTCAGTCCCACCTCCTCCATTCACTTTAGCCCATACAATCGCCTCAGATTTTGGTGGAATACTCTGATTATCATCAACAATCACCCTCTTACTTTCAACGTTGGTCACATATCCGGTGTTTATAGGCATCTCCATGTTCTGGCAAAACAGCATTTGCTTGTTTAAATCCAAAGTAACCCCGTGATCAATCATGAAATCTACTCCCATTATAATTTCATCCGTGATTTCTGCTACGATGAAGGTGTGATTAACTTCGAGGGTACCAATCATCACTTCGCAAAACACTTTTCCCGCGACAGCTGCTTCCTCCCCGGTGGCCGTTCGAAGCTTGCAACCGACTAATGGTTCAACCATTCCTCTTACCACATCCGGTCGGACAATTGAATGTGTGGCACCAGTATCCAAAGTAAGCGTTGACAGTCGTCCATTTACGATGAAGTTGATAGTAAGATTGTTGTCATGGCGACCTATTTGTGATATCGTGATGGCGGGGCAAATAGTTGTGGGAACCAGCTCACGCCCCTTAAAACTGTTCCGTTTTAGTTTAACGACTTGTGAGATGTGGATGCTTCGTCCTCGTTATCTGTTGGTTGTTTCCGTTTTGATGGGTTTACTTTTATATTGCAATTTCGGGCAAAGTGACCCGCTTTTCCACAGTTGAAACATCTGCCTGTTGTATTTACTCGCGGTGCAGCAATTGTCTTCAGAGTCTTCAATATTTCTTCCATCAGCGCCGGTTGTTCCATTTCAACCCTTTGTACCTTGTGTGCTGGTTTACTTAGTAGGGAAGCTGTTTCCTGTGTGAGGGCGTGCGAAACCTTTCAGCAAACGTTCTTTTTGGCAATGCATATGTGGCGCGTTTGGTGTCTACATCACGAATTCCATTTATGAAACATTGGATTTTTACCCTCTCAATGTAATCCACAGGTGCATCTGCATTTGCCAAATGACCAGTCGTTCTATTTCAGTTGCGAACTCTTGCAATGACTCGTTCATTTTCTGACCCCTATTTTGCAGTTTGATCTGGTATATTTGTTTCCGGTGCTCACTACCATATCGTCTTTCTATCGCACTCATCAATGCCTCATAGTTGTCCCGTTCACAGTCTGGAATAGTCTGAAGGATTTCTGCCGCAGGTCCTTTCAATGATACAAACAAGGACGCCACCTTGTCCGCTGCATTCCAATTATTGGCCATTGCTGTCTTTTCAAACTGAAGTTTGAAAATTTGAAATGGAAGACTTCCATCGAATGTGGGTGCCTTCAATCTTTGATTATTTGTTGATGGTGCAGGGCCATGTAGTTGCAGTTCTCGCACACGATTACTCAGTTGAAGAAATTCTGATCTTAAATTTTCTTCGTCATTTTTTATTGTGCTTAATTCGCCCTTTAAATGTTGAAAATTTCTCTTGCACTTGTGTATTATTTTCTGTAATCTGTTGTACCAAACGCTTTTCTAACTGCGTATTATTTTCAGTCATTTGTTGTGTAAGGCAAGACTTTAACTGCGATGTATTTTCAGCTATTTGCTGTATAGCCACTAACAACGTGTTCATGTCTACACTTGATGATGTTCGTTGTTCTTCTACTTTCTCTTCTACCTTTGTAGAAGTTTCTGGCCCAACAAATTCGAACTCGTCCACATTAATTCCATCCGCTTCCATTGCTTCACGTAATCGTGCTTGCAGATCCGCCGTTTGCCCACTTATCGGCAAATTACGCTCCTCCAGTTCCTTTTTTAATTGCTGAATTCTCAATTCTCCGAATTTAACCATCTTGAATTTGGATTATTTGACAATCTCACTTTTGACACCAATTGTTACGATTTTACTGCTTGCTAGTTCACTTTGTTAGGTTCGTATCTCTGGATTGACAAATAAAACTACAACTGTTTAATTTAATTCAACTACTCTTTATTTCACAACTCGTCTACACTATAGCAGTGTACTCTTAGCACTGATCGATTACGTTTGCGCTGCCACGGCATATATAGCCACGCACTTCTCGCTGATGCCGACGTGTCCTTCTAGAATATCGCGTCTGGAAATTACCAGAACATAATGCTATACGGCGCCAGATGTCTACAACAAGACAAATGCTATTCCATATACCTACAGCTATTGTTCATAATAAGGGATGCATATAGCTTATTATTGTTATACTTTTTGTAACAATATATAAGAAAATCGACTTTATACCTAAATACAAGATTACGGAATTCTTCTAAATGCACTGCCGTTATGCCGCCATGGCTTTATATCAACTTCAATACGTTAAAGAAGGTTAATTAACTTAAATATGTTAAACTAATGATTTAAAGCATTTCGATATCGCTTGCCAAATGTGTATATACAAGTAAATCGATTTTATACCTAAATATAAGAAAACGGAATTCTAATACATGCACTGCCAGTATACCGTAAAGGCTTTATGTAGACTTCAGTAACCTAAAAAGTGTTTATTAGCTTAATATGTTAAACTAATGATTTGAAGCATTTCGATATCGATATCTAAATGTGTATATAAAAGAAAATCGACTTTATACCTAAATAAAAGATTACGGAATTCTTCTACATGCACTGCCGTAATGCCGCCGCACAGTGAGACAGCCCAATAGTAACCGCGGCAAAAAATGGTTTTTGACGTGTCGTCCAATTTGGATGAAATTTTCACAGTATATTAACAGATATATGAGTAACAATTCCCTGAAATTTCAGCCTCATAACTTCATTACTTTTTCGTCTAGAGCAAGTCAAAGTTGAGGTATGCCAACGCGCTTGAAATATGTTAGTTCAATATGTAATAATCAAAAGCTTATTTAAATAAAAATACATAATAAATGTAACTTTAAAGTATTTTTTTAATTAATTCAGTTATTGTAGAATGAGTAAATGAAAAAATAAATTAAAAAAAAAAAAACACAATTTTTTTTTCTTAACAACAGAATTGTGGTGCAAAAATTGAACATTTTGCATTTTCAATGGCCTAGGAAATATAGAGCAGCCCCTCGCCCTAGGTGCAGACTTATACCAAATGAAAGTTTGAAATCTCAGCTTTCAAAAAGTTTGCAAAAGCACTTTAAACATACAAAAAACTACAAAAAGTACGTAACGCGCACATTCTGTCGCTATACGTATGTTAGCATGCAAACCATGTTTACAACTTTTTACTTTTATTTTTTTTAATTGTTTACTATTCACTTATTGTGCAAGAGAATAGTAATAAATTACATTTGTTTTTTGTTAGTTATTCAGAATTATGCTTTAAAGATCATTTATGTTTTAATAAAAATATTCTTGTTTACATAAATTTTATTTACGTTATTAATTTGATAGATAATTTTGTTGAAGGTCATTGACTTTGGGTTAGATAGTTGCATAATTTTTAATTTAAATTGATAGTGCAAGATATTGTTCTTATCTAAGTTGTGTTATGATCACTTTCTAATGTGGTTAGTTTAATTGTTATATTGTAGTGCCGCTTGTAGCCTGGCAGGAAAATAGAAAATAGTCTCTTGCATTATAATTATTTTTGTTGTCCAAAGCTCATAAGCAGCCTAATATAGTGAGCATAATTTTGGTTTTGGTTGTTGTTGGTTTTTGGGCATTTTTTCCATCCGCTGAGCCAAACCAGTTTTTTTTTTGCTCAAACATATGTACATCTGTACACACATAAATGATCGTGTTCTTATCAATTTTAGTGAAATAAAAAAGTAAGAGAAAAAAAAGAAGCTCACGTAAATAAGAATATTCTCTTTGTATTAATAATAACTTTTACCTGTTAATCCCAGCAAGCCATATTATAGCACTCACTTCACTTCGTGATTTTTTAATAAAATATTTAATACCAAAATTTAAATCCAAATGGAACAAATCTGGGCGCATAAAAAGTAAATTTTTGGCTGATAATGAAGAATGGCTTGCACAGCTTTACACCATATATGAAGAAACTTTGGATGATGAACAACCAAGCACTTCGCATTCCGTTAAGCGTGGACGACCTGTAAAGGCTTTCGAAGAAAGCCAAGAAAGGTCTAAGAGAAATAAAATATCTCAATTTTGTAAAAGTTTTCCAGAAGACTTAATAGTGTCTGCTGCTAAAAAATATGAAAAGAGTGAACAATTCAAATCATTTACACCAGAGAAAGCCCTCAGCCTTATAATTGATGCTTCACTATCAAGACACCAATATGATGTTTTAAGAAGCTCTGCAAAAGAAATTGGTTGTGACATATTCCCACACTACAGCAAAATATTGGAAGTTAAAAAAAAATGCTATCCTGCAAATATTAAGGTTGATGAAAGTTTTAGCAGTGTTGGATTACAAGAATTACTTGATCACACTGTTTCAAGAATTTTTCAAGCAAAAACAAAAACTGAAATTGATGAGATTCCAAATGAGTTGAATTTAATAAGTAAATGGGGGTGTGATGGATCATCAGGGCACAGTGAATATCAACAACATTTCACCGATGAAAATGTTTCTGATAAAAATATGTTTTTAACATCTCTTGTTCCGTTAAAGTTAACTGATCTTTACAATGATTTTTATTCGTGTTGGGAAAATTCAGTACCATCTTCAACAAGACTTTGCAGGCCTATGAAATTCGAATTTGTAAAAGAAACAGCAGATGTTATTAACAATGAAGTAAATCGAGTAAATGCAGAAATTCAAAATTTAAAAACGACAGAATTCGAAATGTTCAACAAAAAGTTTGCGATATCTCATAGTTTAACTATGACGATGATTGACGGAAAAGTGGCAACAACAGTCAGTAAGAATTGCTCGATGGCTGTTTGTTTCATATGTGGAGCAAAACCTAATGAAATGAATAATTTGGATGCAGTTATTTTGAGAACAAATTCAGCTGAAGCATTGAAATTTGGAATTTCGCCGCTACATGCTCGAATAAAATTCATGGAATGTATATTACATATCGGTTATAATAAAAGTTTCAAAGCGTGGAGGACAAATAAAAATACAAAAGAACAGAAAGAAGCTGTTAAAACAGAAATGAAAAAAAATTTCAAATTAGTTCTGGGCTTAAAAGTCGATGTGGTGAAACAAGGCATGGGAACAACCAATGATGGTAATGTCTCTAGAAGATTTTTTGAAGATCCAGAAATAACCGCTGACATAACTGGTGTAAATGTAAACTTAATTCACCGCTTTAAAATTATATTAAATACTATAAATAGTAGTAAAAATATAGATGTTGGTAAATTCCATACGTATTGCATGGACACTGCAAAATTATATGTAGAGCTTTATGGCTGGTACTACATGCCCACCACTGTGCATAAAGTTCTCATTCACGGCAGCAAAATGGTATCTGAGGCTATATTGCCAATAGGTTTGTTTGCAATTTTTATTTTTGAAAATATTTTTTTAAACTCTATTTAATATTAACTTTTTTTTTGCTACAGGAATGTTATCCGAAGAAGCGCAAGAAGCAATGAATAAGGAGTATAGAAACTGTAGGCTATTCCATTCTCGTAAAAATTCACGTATTTCTACGAATGAAGATGTAATGCACTATTTGCAAATATCATCAGATCCTTATATTAATTCATTTAGAATGAGAAACAAATTGAAAAAATTAGAATACCATGATGATGTTAAAAAATTATTGATTGAATGAAAAAAAACTATTGTTTTTTTTATTGCATTTCAATGGGAGGTGGGCGTATTAGTGGGCGTGTTATTGTAATTTTTGCATGAAACATTTTAAATGATATAAATTACAGTAATATAGAATTTGAAGATTGTATTTAATATATTTTAGAAAATATGGCACTTTTTATGTTGAGTTAGTATGGGTGATGGGGTTAAAAGTGGGCCAAAGTTCAATTTTTATTTCAAATAATGTTTGTAACTATATAACATTCAAGTATACCAAAATTGAAAGTTATACCTAAAGCATTACGGACAATACGGCATTTTACAAATTTCGACTGTATGGCAGGTGGGCGTAAAAGTGGGCGAATTTTCTTAATTTTTTTTTTAAAAACTGGAATTGTCTCAAAAATAACCTATGCAAAATTTCAGAGCTCTACAATGACTCCTTGTATTTAATGCCGGCGTTGTCTCACTGTGCGCCGTGGCTATATGCCAACTTCAGATCGTTAAAGAAGGTTTATTAACTTAAATATGTTAAGCTAATGAGTTGAAGCATCTCGATGTCGATTGCTAAATGTGTATATACAACAAAATCGAATTTATACCTAAATATAGGATAACGGAATTCTTCTTAATGCACTGCCGTTATACCGTTAAGGCTTTATGTAGACTTCAGTAAGCTAAAAAATATTTATTAACTTAATATGTTAAACTAATGAGTTGAAGCATTTCGATATCGATAGCTAAATGTGTATATACAACAAAATCGACTTTATACCTAAATATAAGATTACGGTATTCTTCCAAATGTACTGCCGTTATACCGTTATGGCTTTATGTAAACTTCAATACGTTAAAGAAGGTTAATTAACTTAAATATGTTAAACTAGTGATTTGAAGCATTTCGTTATCGATTGCTAAATGTGCATATAAAAGAAAATCGACTTTATACCTAAATAAAATATTACGGAATTCTTCTAAATGCACTGCCTTTATGCCGCCAAGGCATTATATCAACTTCAATACGTTAAAGAAGCTTTATTAACTTAAACATGTTAAATTAATGATTTGAAGCATTTTGATTGCTTAATGAGTATATACAAGAAAATCGAATTCATACCTAAATATAAGATTACGTAATTCTTCTAAATGAACTGCCGTTATGCCGTTATGGCTTTATAATAACTTCAGTTCGTTAAAGAAGGTTTATTAACTTAATTATGTTAAACCAGTTATTTGAAGCATTTCGATATCGACTGCTTAATGCATATATACAAGAAAATCGACATTATACCTAAATATAAGACTACGGTATTCTTCCAAATGTACTGTCGTTATGCCACCATGGCTTTATGTCAACTTCAATACGTTAAAGAAGGTTAATTAACTTAAATATGTTAAACTAATGATTTGAAGCATTTCGATATCGCTTGCTAAATGTGTATATACAAGAAAATCGACTTTATACCTAAATATAAGATTACGGTATTCTTCCAAATGTACTGCCGTTATACCGTTAGGGCTTTATGTAGACTTCAGTAAGCTAAAAAATGTTTATTAGCTTAAGTATGTCCAGTTATTTGAAGCATTTCGATATCGACTGCTTAATGCATATATACAAGAAAATCGACTTTATACCTAAATATAAGACTACGAAATTCTTCCAAATTTACTGTCGTTATGCCGCCATGGCTTTATGTCAACTTCAATACGTTAAAAAAGCTTAATTAACTTAAATATGTTAAATTAATGATTTGAAGCATTTCGATATCGCTTGCTAAATGCGTATATACAAGAAAATCGAATTTATACCTAAATATAAAATTATAACATTACGGAATTCTTCTAAATGCACTGCCGTTATACCGTTAAGGCTTTATGTAGACTTCAGTAAGCTAAAAAATGTTTATTAACTTAATATGTTGAAATAATGATTTGAAGCATCTCGATATAGATATCTAAATGTGTATATAAAAGAAAATCGACTTTATACCTAATTATAAGGTTACCGAATTCTTCCAAATGCACTGCCGTTATGCCGCCATGGCTTTGTATCAACTTCAATACGTTAAAGAAGGTTAATTAACTTAAATATGTTAGACTAATGATTTGAAGCATTTTGATATCGCTTGCTAATTGAGTATATACAAGAAAGTCGAATTTATACCTAAATATAAGATAACGGAATTCTTCTAAATGCAGTGCAGTTATACCGTTAAGGCTTTATGTAGACTTCAGTGCGTTAAAGAAGTTTTATTAACTTAAATATGTTAAACTAATGATTTGAAGCATTTCGATATCGATTGCTTAATGTGTATATACAAGAAAATCGACTTTATACCTAAATATGAGATTACGGAATTCTTCTACATGCACTGTCGTTATGCCGCCATGGCTTTATATCAACTTCAATACGTTAAAGAAGGTTAATTAACTTAAATATGTTAAACTAATGATTTGAAGCATTTCGATATCGCTTGGTAAATGTCTATATACAAGAAAATCGAATTTACACCTAAATATAAGATAACGGAATTCTTTTAAATGCGCTGCCGTTATACCGTTAAGGCTTTATGTAAACTTCAGTAAGCTAAAAAATGTTTATTCATTTAATATGTTAATCTATTGATTTGAAGCATTTCGATATCGATATCTAAATGTGTATACAAAAGAAAATCGACTTTATACCTAAACAAAAGATTACGGAATGCTTCTACATGCACTGCCGTAATGCCGCCGTGGCTATATGCCAAATTCAGATCGTTAAAGAAGGTTAATTAACTTAAATATGTTAAACTAATGACTTGAAGCATTTCGTTATCGATTGCTAAATGTGTATATACAAGAAAATCGACCATATACCTAAATATAAGATAACGGAACTCTTCCAAGTGCACTGCCGTTATACCGTTATGGCTTTATATAAACTTCAGTAGGATAAAGAAGGTTAATAAACTTAAATATGTTAAACTAATGATTTGAGGCATTTCGGTATCGCTTGCTAAATGTGTATAAACAAGAAAATCGAATTACACCTAAATATGAGATAACGGAATTCTTCCAAGTGCACTGCCGTAATACCGCCGTGGCTATATGCCAAATTCAGATCGTTAAAGAAGGTTAATTAACTTAAATATGTTAAACTAATGACTAGAAGCATTTCGTAATCGATTGCTAAATGTGTATATACAAGAAAATCGACCATATACCTAAATATAAGATAACGGAATTCTTCCAAGTGCGCTGCCGTTATACCGTTATGGCTTTATGTAAACTTCAGTAGGATAAAGAAGGTTAATTAATTTAAATATGTTAAACTAATGAGTTGAAGCATCTCGATATCGATTGCTAAATGTGTATATACAAGAAAATCGACTTTATACCTAAATATAAGATAACGGAATTCTTCTAAATGCACTGTCGTTATACCGTTAAGGCTTTATGTAGACTTCAGTAAGATAGAGAGGTTAATTAACTTAAATATGTTAATCTAATGATTTGAAGCATTTCGATATCGATTCCCAAATATATAAATACAAGAAAATCTACTTTATACCTAAATAGAAAATTACGGAATTCTTCTACATGCACTGCCGTTATGCCGCCAAGGCTTTATATCAACTTCAATACGTTAAAGAAGGTTAATTAAATTAAATATGCTAAACTAGTGATTTGAAGCATTTCGATATCGATTGCTAAATGTGTAAATTCAAGAAAATCGACTTTATGCCTAAATATAAGATAATGGAATTTTTCTGCGAGCACTGCCGTAATGCCGCCGTGGCTATATGCCAAATTCAGATCGCTAAAGAAGGTTAATTAACTTAAATATGTTAAACTAATGACTTGAAGCATTTCGTTATCGATTGCTAAATGTGTATATACAAGAAAATCGACTTTATACCTAAATATAAGATAACGGAATTCTTCTAAATGCACTGCCGTTATACCGTTAAGACTTTATGTAGACTTCAGTAAGCTTAAAAATATTTATTAACTTAATATGTCAAACTAATGAGTTGAAGCATCTCGATATCGATTGGTAAATGTGTATATACAACAAAAGCGACTTTATACCTAAATATAAGATTACGGAATTCTTCCAAATGCACTGCCGTTATACCGTTATGTCTTTATGTAAACTTCAGTAAGATAAAGAAGGCTAATTAACTTACATATGTTAAACTAATGATTTGAAGCATTTCGTTATCGATTGCTAAATGTGTATATAAAAGAAAATCGACTTTATACCTAAAGAAAAGATTACGGAATTCTTCTAAACGCACTGCCGTTATGCCGCCAAGGCTTTATATCAACTTCAATACGTTAAAGAAGGTTAATTAACTTAAATATGTTAAACTAATGATTTGAAGCAATTCGATATCGCTTGCTAAATGTGTATATACAAGAAAATCGAATTTATACCTAAATATAAGATAACGGAATTCTTCTAAATGTACTGCCGTTATGCCGTTAAGGCTTTATGTAGACTTCAGTATGATAGAGGGGTTAATTAACTTTAATATGTTAAAGTAATAATCTGAAGCATTTCGATATCGATTCCTAAATATATAAATACAAGAAAATCGACTTTATACCCAAATAGAAAATTACGGAATTCTTCTGAATGCACTGCAGTTATACCATTAAGGCTTTATGTAGACTTCAGTGCGTTAAAGAACGTTTATTAACGTAAATATATTAAACTAATAAGTTGAAGCATCTCGATATCGATTGCTAAATGTGTATATACAACAAAATCGACTTTATACCTAAATATAAGATTACGGAATTCTTCCAAATGCACTGCCGTTATACCGTTATGGCTTAATGTAAACTTCAGTAAGATAAAGAAGGTTAAATAAATTAAATATGTTAACTTAAATATGTTAAACTAATGACTTGAAGCATTTCGTTATCGATTGCTAAATACGTATATACAACAAAATCGACTTTATAACTAAATATAAGATTACGGAACTCTTCCAAATGCACTGCCGTTATGCCGTTAAGGCTTTATGTAGACTTCAGTAAGCTAAAAAATGTTTATTGACTTATAATGTTAAACAAATGATTTGAAGCATTTCGATATCGATAGAATTCCATAATCTTATATTTAGGTATAAAGTCGATTTTCTTGTATATACTCATTCAGCAATCGATATCGAAATGCTTCAAATCATTAGTTTAACATATTAAAGTTAATAAACCTTCTTTTCCGAACTGAAGTTGGCATAAATCCAAGGCGGCATAACGGCAGTGCATTCAGAATTATTCCGTAATCTTATATTTAGGTTTAAAGTCGATTTTCTTGCATATATGCATTTGGCAATCGATATCGAAATGCTTCAAATCATTTGTTTAACATATTTAAGTTAATTAACCCTCTTTATCTTATTAAAGTCTACAAAAGCCTTAACGGCATAACGGCAGTGCATTTGGAAGAATTCCGTAAGCTTATATTTAGGTATAAAGTCGATTTTCTTGTATATACTCATTTAGCTATCGATATCGAAATGCCTAAAATCATTAGTTTAACATATTTAAGTTAATTATCCTTCTATAACATACTGAAGTTAACATAAAGCCATAACGGCATAACGGCAGTGTATTTAGAAGAATTCCGTAAGCTCATATTTATGTATAAAGTAGATTTTGTTGTATATACGCATTTAGCAATCGATATCGAAATGCTTCAAATCACTAGTTTAACAAGTTGAGTTAATTAACCTTCTTTAACGTATTGAAGGTGATATATAGCCATGGCGGCATTACGACAGTACATTTGGAAGAATTCCGTAATCTTATATTTAGGTAGAAAGTCGATTTTCTTGTATATATGCATTAAGCAATCGAATTCGAAATGCTTCAAATAACTGGTGTAACAATCAAAGTTAATAAACCTTCTTAAACGAACTGAAGTTATCATAAAGCCATAACGGCATAACGGCAGTGCATTTAGAAGAATTAAGTAATATTATATTTAGGTGTAAAGTCGATTATCTTAGATATACACATTTAGCAATCGATATCGAAATGCCTAAAATCATTAGTTTAACATATTTAAGTTAATTAGCCCTCTTTATCTTACTGAAGTCTACAAAAGCCTTAACGGCATAATTCCGTTATCATATATTTAGGTATAAAGTCGATTTTCTTGTACATACACATTTAGCAATCGATATCGAAATGCCTCAAATCATAAGTTTAACATATTTAAGTTAATTATCCTTCTATAACATATTGAAGTTGATATAAAGCCATGGCGGCATAACGACAGTACATTTGGAAGAATTCCGTAATCTTATATTTAGGTAGAAAGTCGATTTTCTTGTATATATGCATTAAGCAATCGATTTCGAAATGCTTCAAATAACTGGTGTAACATATCTAAGTTAATAAACCTTCTTAAACGAACTGAAGTTAAATTAAAGCCATAACGGCATAACGGCAGTGCATTTAGAAGAATTAAGTAATCTTATATTTAGGTATAAAATCGATTTTCTTGTATATACTCATTTAGCAATCCATGGCGGAATGCTTCAAATCATTAGTTTAACATATTTAAGTTAACAAACCTACTTTAACGCACTGAAGTTAACACAAAGCCATGGCGGCATAACGGCAGTGCATGTAGAAGAATTCCGTAATCTTCTATTTAGGTATAAATTCGATTTTTTTGTATATGCACATTTAGCAATCGATATCGAAATGCTTCAAATCATTAGTTTAACATATTTAAGTTAATTAACCTTCTTTAACGAACAGAAGTTAACATAAAGCCATAACGGCATAACGGTAGTGCATTTAGAAGAATTATGTAATCTTATATTTAGGTATAAAGTCGATTTGCTTGTATATACACATTTAGCAATCGATATCAAAATGCCTCAAATCATTAGTTTAACATATTTAAGTTAATTAACCCTCTTTATCTTACTGAAGTCTACAAATGCCTCAGCGGCATAACGACAGTACATTTAGAAGAATTAGATAATCTTATATTTAGGTATAAAGTCGATTTTCTTGTATATACTCATTTAGCATTCGATATCGAAATGCTTCAAATCATTAGTTTAACATATTTAAGTTAATTATCCTTCTTTAACGTATTGAAGTTGATATGAAGCCATGGCGGCATAACTACAGTACATTTGGAAGAATTCCGTAATCTTATATTTAGGTATAAAGTCGATTTTCTTGTATATATGCATTAAGCAATCGATATCGAAATGCTTCAAATAACTGGTTTAATAAAGCTTCTTTAACGCACTGAAGTTAAGATAAAGCCATAACGGTATAACGGCAGTGCATTTGGAAGAATTCCGTAATCTTATATTTAGGTATTAAGTCGATTTTCTTGTATATATGCATTTAGCAATCGATTTTGAAATGCTTCAAATCATTAGTTTAACATATTTAAGTTAACAAACCTACTTTAACGCACTGAAGTTAACACAAGGCCATGGCGGCATAACGGCAGTGCATGTAGAAGAAATCCGTAATCTTATATTTAGGTATAAAGTCGATTTTCTTGTATATACACCTTTAGCAATCGATATCGAAATGCCTCAAATCATTAGTTTAACATATTTAAGTTAATTAACCCCCTTTATCTTACTGAAGTCTACATACGCCTTAACGGCAATACGGCAGTGCATGTAGAAGAATTCCGTTATCATATATTTAGGTATAAAGTCGATTTTCTTGTATATACACATTAAGCAATCGATATCGAAATGCCACAAATCATTAGTTTAACATATTTAAGTTAATTAACCCTCTTTATCTTACTGAAGTCTACAAACGCCTTAACGGCATAACGGCAAAGCATTCAGAAGAATTACGTAATCTTATATTTAGGTATAAAGTCGATTTTGTTGTATATACACATTTAGCAATCGATATCGAAAGGCTTCAAATCATAAGTTTAACATATTAAAGTTAATTAACCCTCTTTATCTTACTGAAGTCTACAAACGCCTTAACGGCATAACGGCAAAGCATTTAGAAGAATTACATAATCTTATATTTAGGTATAAAGTCGTTTTTGTTGTGTGTATGCATTTAGCAATCGACTTCGAAAATCTTCAAATCATTAGTTTAACATATTTAAGTTAATTATCCTTCTTTAACGTATTGAAGTTGATATGAAGCCATGGCGGCATAACTACAGTACATTTGGAAGAATTCCGTTATCTTATATTTAGGTATAAAGTCGATTTTCTTGTATATATGCATTAAGCAATCGATATCGAAATGCTTCAAATAACTGGTTTTACATATTTAAGCTAATTAACCCTCTTTATCTTACTGAAGTCTACAAAAGCCTTAACGGCATAACGGCAGTGCATTCGGAAGAATTCCGTTATCATATAGTTAGGTATAGAGTTGATTTTTTTATATATACACATTTATCAATCGATATCGAAATGCCTCAAATCGTTAGTTTAACGTATTTAAGTTAATTAACCCTCTTTATCTTACTGAAGTCTACAAACATCTTAACAGCATATAGGCAAAGCATTTAGAAGAATTACGTAATCTTAAATTTAGGTATAAAGTCGATTTTGTTGTATATACACATTTAGCAATCGTTATCGAAATGCTTCAAATCATT
Source organism: Bactrocera correcta (assembly GCA_027475135.1). Taxonomy (NCBI): domain Eukaryota; kingdom Metazoa; phylum Arthropoda; class Insecta; order Diptera; family Tephritidae; genus Bactrocera; species Bactrocera correcta. Next base: position 22,327,152 of record CM050327.1, on the reverse strand, counting down.
AGTTTAGCATATTTAAGCTAATTAACCCTCTTTATCTTACTAAAGTCTACAAACATCTTAACGGCATAACGGCAAAGCATTTAGAAGAATTACGTAATCTTATGTTTAGGTATAAAGTCGATTTTCTTGTCTATACTCATTTAGCAATCGATATCAAAATGCTTCAAATCATTAGTTTAACATATTTAAGTTAATTAACCCTATTTATCTTACTGAAGTCTACAAAAGCCTTAACGGCATAACGGCAAAGCATTTAGAAGAATTCAGTTATCTTATATTTAGGTATAAAGTCGATTTTCTTGTATATACTTATTTAGCAATCGATATCGAAATGCCTCAAATCATTAGTTTAACGCATTTAAGTTAATTTACCCTCTTTATCTTACTGAAGTCTACAAACGTCTTAACCGCATATAGGCAAAGCATTTAGAAGAATTACGTAAACTTATATTTAGGTATAAAGTCGATTTTGTTGTATATACACATTTAGCAATCGATATCGAAATGCTTCAAATCATTAGTTTAACATACTAAAGTTAATTAACCCTCTTTATCTTACTGAAGTCTACAAACGCCTTAAAGGCATGACGGCAAAGCATTTAGAAGAATTACGTAATCTTATATTTAGGTATAAAGTCGATTTTCTTGTTTATACTTATTTAGCAATTGATATCGAAATGCTTCAAATCATTAGTTTGACATATTTAAGTTAACAAACCTACTTTAACGCACTGAAGTTAACACAAAGCCATGGCGGCATAACGGCAGTGCATGTAGAAGAAATCCTTAATCTTATATTTAGGCATAAATTCGATTTTTTTGTATATACACATTTAGCAATCGATATCTAAATGCTTCAAATCATTAGTTTAACATATTTAAATTAATTAACCTTTTTTAACGTATTAAAGTTGATATAAAGCCATGGTGGCATAACGACAGTACATTTGGAAGAATTCCGTAATCTTATATTTAGGTATAAAGCCGATTTTCTTGTATATATGCATTAAGCAAACGATATCGAAATGCTTCAAAAAACTGGTTTAACATATATAAGTTAATAAAGCTTTTTTAACGCACTGAAGTTAACATAAAGCCATGGCGGCATAACGGCAGGGCATTTAGAAGAATTCCGTAAGCTTAGATTTAGGTATAAAGTCAATTTTCTTGTATACAAGCATTAAGCAATCGATTTCGAAATGCTTCAAATAACTAGTGTAACATATCTAAGTTAATAAACCTTCTTTAACGAACTGAAATTAACATAAAGCCATAACGGTATAACGGCAGTGCATTTGGAAGAATTCCGTAATTTTGTATTTAGGTATAAAGTCGATTTTGTTGTATATACGCATTTAGCAATCGATATCGAAAATCTTCAAATCATTAGTTTAACATATTTAAGTTAATAAACCTTCTTTAACGAACAGAAGTTAACACAAAGCCATAACTGCATAACGGCAGTGCATTTAGAAGAATTCCGTAATCTTATATTTAGGTAAAAAGTCGATTTTCTTGTATATACACATTTAGCAATCGATATCGAAATGCCTCAAATCATTAGTTTAACATATTTAAGTTAATTAACCCTCTTTATCTTACTGAAGTCCACAAGCGCCTTAACGGCATAACGGCAAAGCATTCAGAAGAATTACGTAATCTTATATTTAGGTATAAAGTCGGTTTTGTTGTATATACACATTTAGCAATCGATATCGAAAGGCTTCAAATCATAAGTTTAACATATTAAAGTTAATTAACCCTCTTTACCCTACTGAAGTCTACAAACGCCTTAACGGCATAACGGCAAAGCATTTAGAAGAATTACATAATCTTATATTTAGGTATAAAGTCGTTTTTGTTGTGTATATGCATTTAGCAATCGACTTCGAAAATCTTCAAATCATTAGTTTAACCTATTTAAGTTAATTATTCTTCTTTAACGTATTGAAGTTGATAAAGCCATGGCGGCATAACTAAGTACATTTGGAAGAATTCCGTTATCTTATATTTAGGAATAAAGTCGATTTTCTTGTATATACATTTAGCAATCGATATCGAAATGCTTCAAATCATTGGTTTTACATATTTAAGCTAATTAACCCTTTTAACTTACTGAAGTCTACAAAAGCCTTAACGGCATAACGGCAAAGCATTTAGAAGAATTACGTAATCTTATGTTTAGGTATAAAGTCGATTTTCTTGTCTATACTAATTTAGCAATCGATATTTAAATGCTTCAAATCATTAGTTTAACATATTTAAGTTAATTAACCCCTTTATCTTACTGAAGTCTACAAACGGCTTAACGGCATAACGGCAAAGCATTTAGAAGAATTACGTAATCTTATATTTAGGTATAAAGTCGATTTTCTTGTATATACTTATTTAGCAATCGATATCGAAATCCCTTCAAATCATTAGTTTAACCATTTAAGTTAATTAACCCTTTTTAAATCTTACTGAAGTTACAAAGCCTTAAAGGCATGACGGCAAAGCATTTAGAAGAATTACGTAATCTTAAATTTAGGTATAAAGTCGATTTTGTTGTATATACACATTTAGCAATCGATATCGAAATGCTTCAAATCATTAGTTTAGCATATTTCAGCTAATTAACCCTTTTTATCTTACTAAAGTCTACAAAAGCCTTAACGGCATAACGGCAAAGCATTTAGAAGAATTACGTAATCTTATGTTTAGGTATAAAGTCGATTTTCTTGTCTATACTCATTTAGCAATCGATATTTAAATGCTTCAAATCATTAGTTTAACATATTTAAGTTAATTAACCCCATTTATCTTACTGAAGTCTACAAACGGCTTAACGGCATAACGGCAAAGCATTTAGAAGAATTACGTAATCTTATATTTAGGTATAAAGTCGATTTTCTTGTATATACTTATTTAGCAATCGATATCGAAATGCCTCAAATCATTAGTTTAACGCATTTAAGTTAATTAACCCTCTTTATCTTACTGAAGTCTACAAACATCTTAACAGCATATAGGCAAAGCATTTAGAAGAATTACGTAAACTTATATTTAGGTATAAAGTCGATTTTGTTGTATATACACATTTAGCAATCGATATCGAAATGCTTCAAATCATTAGTTTAACATATTTAAGCTAATTAACCCTCTTTATCTTACTAAAGTCTACAAAAGCCTTAACGGCATAACGGCAAAGAATTTAGAAGAATTACGTAATCTTATATTTAGGTATAAAGTCGATTTTCTTGTATATACTCATTTAGCAATCGATATCAAAATGCTTCAAATCATTAGGTTTACATACTAAAGTTAATTAACCCTCTTTATCTTACTGAAGTCTACAAACGCCTTAACGGCATAACGGCAAAGCATTTAGAAGAATTACGTAATCTTATATTTAGGTATAAAGTCGATTTTGTTGTATATACACAATTAGCAATCGATAACGAAATTCTTCATATCATTAGTTTAACATATTTAAGTTAACAAACCTTCTTTATCTTACTGAAGTTTACATAAAACAATAACGGTATAACGGCAGAGCATTTGGAAGAATTCCGTAACTTTATATTTAGCTATAAAGTCGATTTTGTTGTATATACACATTTAGCAATCGATATCGAGATGCTTCAACTCATTAGCTTAACATATTTAAGTTAATTAACCTTCTTTATCTTACTGAAGTTTACATAAAGCCATAACGGTACAACGGCAGTGCATTTGGGAGAACTTCGTAAGCTTATATTTAGGTATAAAGTCGATTTTCTTGTATATACACATTTAGCAATCGATATCGAAACGCCTCAAATCATTAGTTTAACATATTTAAGTTAATTAACCTTCTTTAACATATTGAAGTTGATATAAAGCCATGGCGGCATAACGACAGTACATTTGGAAGAATTCCGTAATCTTATATTTAGGTATAAAGTCGATTTTCTTGTTTATATGCATTAAGCAATCGATTTCGAAATGCTTCTAATAACTGGTGTAACATATCTAAGTTAATAAACCTTCTTTAACGAACTGAAATTAACATAAAGCCATAACGGTATAACGGCAGTGCATTTGGAAGAATTCCGTAATCTTGTATTTAGGTATAAAGTCGATTTTGTTGTACATACACATTTAGCAATCGATATCGAAAATCTTCAAATCATTAGTTTAACATATTTAAGTTAATAAACCTTCTTTAACGAACAGAAGTTAACATAAAGCCATAACTGCAAAACGGCAGTGCATTTAGAAGAATTCCGTAATCTTATATTTAGGTAAAAAGTCGATTTTCTTGTATATACACATTTAGCAATCGATATCGAAATGCCTCAAATAATTAGTTTAACATATTTAAGTTAATTAACCCTCTTTATCTTACTGAAGTCTACAACCGCCTTGAAGGCATAACGGCAAAGCATTTAGAAGAATTACGTAATCTTATATTTAGGTATAAAGTCGATTTTCTTGTATATACTTATTTAGCAATTGATATCGAAATGCTTCAAATCATTATTTTGACATATTTAAGTTAACAAACCTACTTTAACGCACTGAAGTTAACACAAAGCCATGGCGGCATAACGGCAGTGCATGTAGAAGAAATCCTTAATCTTATATTTAGGCATAAATTCGATTTTTTTGTATATACACATTTAGCAATCGATATCTAAATGCTTCAAATCATTAGTTTAACATATTTAAATTAATTAACCTTTTTTAACGTATTGAAGTTGATATAAAGCCATGGTGGCATAACGACAGTACATTTGGAAGAATTCCGTAATCTTATATTTAGGTATAAAGCCGATTTTCTTGTATATATGCATTAAGCAAACGATATCGAAATGCTTCAAAAAACTGGTTTAACATATATAAGTTAATAAAGCTTCTTTAACGCACTGAAGTTAACATAAAGCCATGGCGGCATAACGGCAGGGAATTTAGAAGAATTCCGTAAGCTTAGATTTAGGTATAAATTCAATTTTCTTGTATACAAGCATTAAGCAATCGATTTCGAAATGCTTCAAATAACTAGTGTAACATATCTAAGTTAATAAACCTTCTTTAACGATCTGAAATTAACATAAAGCCATAACGGTATAACGGCAGTGCATTTGGAAGAATTCCGTAATCTTGTATTTAGGTATAAAGTCGATTTTGTTGTATATACGCATTTAGCAATCGATATCGAAAATCTTCAAATCATTAGTTTAACATATTTAAGTTATTAAACCTTCTTTAACGAACAGAAGTTAACACAAAGCCATAACTGCATAACGGCAGTGCATTTAGAAGAATTCCGTAATCTTATATTTAGGTAAAAAGTCGATTTTCTTGTATATACACATTTAGCAATCGATATCGAAATGCCTCAAATCATTAGTTTAACATATTTAAGTTAATTAACCCTCTTTATCTTACTGAAGTCTACAAACGCCTTAAAGGCATAACGGCAAAGCATTTAGAAGAATTACGTAATCTTATATTTAGGTATAAAGTCGATTTTCTTGTATATACTGATTTAGCAATTGATATCGAAATGCTTCAAATCCTTAGTTTGACATATTTAAGTTAACAAACCTACTTTAACGCACTGAAGTTAACACAAAGCCATGGCGGCATAACGGCAGTGCATGTAGAAGAAATCCGTAATCTTATGTTTAGTCATAAATTCGATTTTGTTGTATATACACATTTAGCAATCGATATCTAAATGCTTCAAATCATAAGTTTAACATATTTAAGTTAACTAACCTTTTTTAACGTATAGAAGTGTATATAAAGCCATGGGGGCATAACGGCAGTGCATTTAGAAGAATTCCGTAAGCTTAGATTTAGGTATAAAGTCGATTTTTTTGAATATATGCATTAAGCAATCGATTTCGAAATGCTTCAAATAACTAGTGTAACATATCTAAGTTAATAAACCTTCTTTAAAGCACTGAAGTTAACATAAAGCCGTGGCGGCATAACGGCAGTGCATTAAGAAGAATTCCGTAAGCTTAGATTTAGGTATAAAGTCAATTTTCTTGTATACAAGCATTAAGCAATCGATTTCGAAATGCTTCAAATAACTAGTGTAACATATCTAAGTTTATAAACCTTCTTTAACGAACTGAAATTAACATAAAGCCATAACGGCATAACGGCAGTGCATTTGGAAGAATTCCGTAATCTTATATTTAGGTATAAATTCGATTTTCTTGTATATACGCATTTAGCAATCGATATCGAAATGCCTCAAATCATTAGTTTAACATATTTAAGTTAATTAACCCTCTCTATCATACTGAAGTCTACAAACGCCTTAACGGCATAACGGCAAAGCATTTAGAAGATTTCCGTAATCTTATATTTAGGTATAAAGTCGATTTTCTTGTATATACACATTTAGCAATCGATATCGAAATGCTTCAAATCATTAGTTTAACATATTTAAGATAATTAACCCTCTTTATCTTACTGAAGTCTACAAAAGCCTTAGCGGCATAACGGCAGTACATTCAGAAGAATTCCGTTATCATATATTTAGGTATAAAGTCGATTTTCTTGTATATACACATTTAGCAATCGATATCGAAATGCCTCAAATAATTAGTTTAACGTATTTAAGTTAATTAACCCTCTTTATCTTACTGAAGTCTACAAACATCTTAACGGCATATAGGCAAAGCAATTAGAAGAATTACGTAATCTTATATATAGGTACAAAGTCGATTTTCTTGTATATACTCATTGAGTAATCGATATTGAAATACTTTAAATCATTAGTTTAACATATTTAAGTTAATTAACCCTCTTTATCTTACTGAAGTCTACAAACGGCTTAACGGCATAACGGCAAAGCATTTAGAAGAATTACGTTATCTTATATTTAGGTATAAAGTCGATTTTCTTGTATAAATGCATTAAGCAATCGATTTCAAAATGCTTCTAATAACTGGTGTAACATATCTAAGTTAATAAACCTTCTTTAACAAACTGAAGTTAACATAAAGCCATAACGGCATAACGGCAGTGCATTTAGAAGAATTCCGTAAGCTCATATTTAAGTATAAAGTCGATTTTGTTGTATATACGCATTTAGCAATCGATATCAAAATGCTTCAAATCATTAGTTTAACAAGTTAAGTTAATTAACCTTCTTTAACGAACAGAAGTTAACATAAAGCCATAACTGCATAACGGCAGTGCATTTAGAAGAATTACGTAATCTTATATTTAGGTATAAAGTCGATTTTCTTTTCTATACACATTTAGCAATCGATATCGAAATGCCTCAAATCATTAGTTTAACATATTTAAGTTAATTAACCCCCTTTACCCTACTGAAGTCTACAAACGCCTTAACGGCATAACGACAGTGTATGTAGAAGAATTCCGTTATCATATATTTAGGTATAAAGTCGATTTTCTTGTATATACACATTTTGCAATCGATATCCAAATGCCTCAAGTCATTAGTTTAATATATTTAAGTTAATTAACCCTCTTTATCTTACTGAAGTCTACAAATGCCTTAACGGCATAACGGCAAAGCATTTAGAAGAATTCAGTTATCTTATATTTAGGTATAAAGTCGATTTTCTTGTAATACTCATTTAGTAATCGATATCGAAATGCTTCAAATCATTAGTTTGACATATTTAAGTTAACAAACCTACTTTAACGCACTGGAGTTAACACAAAGCCATGGCGACATAACGGCAGGGCATTTAGAAGAATTCCGTAAGCTTATATTTAGGTATAAAGTCGATTTTGTTGTATATACACATTTAGCAACCGATATCTAAATGCTTCAAATCATTAGTTTAACATATTTAAGTTAATTAACCTTTTTTTAACGTATTTAAGTTGATATAAAGCCATGGTGGCATTACGACAGTACATTTGGAAGAGTTCCGTACTCTTATATTTAGGTATAAAGTCGATTTTCTTGTATATGTGCATTAAGCAATCGATATCGAAATGCTTCAAATAACTGGTTTAACATATTTAAGTTAATAAACCTTCTTTAAAACGGTATAACGGCAGTGCATTTGGAAGATTTCCGTAATCTTATATTTATGTATAAAGTCGATTTTCTTGTATATACACATTTAGCAATCGATATCGAAATGCCTCAAACCATTAGTTTAACATATTTAAATTAATTAACCCCCTTTATCTTACTGAAGTCTACAAACGCCTTAACGGCATAACGGCAGTGCATGTAGAAGAATTCCGTTATCATATATTTAGGTATAAAGTCGATTTTCTTGTATATACACATTTAGCAATCGATATCGAAATGCCTCAAATCATTAGTTTAACATATTTAAGTTAATTAACCCTCTTTATCTTTCTGAAGTCTACAAACACCTTAACGGCATAACGGCAGTGCATTTGGAAGAATTCCGTAATCTTATATTTAGGTATAAAGTCGATTTTCTTGCATATACACATTTAGCAATCGATATCGAAATGCCTCAAATCATTAGTTTAACATATTTAAGTTAATTAACCCTCTTTATCTTACTGAAGTCTACAAACGCCTTAATGGCATAACGGCAAATCATTTAGAAGAATTACGTAATCTTATATTTAGGTATAAAGTCGATTTTCTTGTATATACTCATTTAGCAATCGAAATCGAAATGCTTCAAATCATTAGTTTAACATATTTAAGTTAATTAACCCTCTTTATCTTACTGAAGTCTACAAACATCTTAACGGCATAACGGCAAAGCATTTAGAAGAATTACGTAATCTTATATTTAGGTATAAAGTCGATTTTCTTGTATATACTCATTTAGCAATCGATATAGAAATGCTTCAAATCATTAGTTTAACATAGTTAAGTTAATTAACCCTCTTTATCTTACTGAAGTCTACAAACGTTTTAACGGCATAACGGCAAAGCATTTAGAAGAATTACGTAATCTTATATTTAGGTATAAAGTCGATTTTGTTGTATATACACATTTAGCAATGGATATCGAAATGCTTCAAATCATTAGTTTAACATATTTAAGCTAATTAACCCTCTTTATCTTACTAAAGCCTACAAACGCTTTAACGGCATAACGGCAAAGCATTTAGAAGAATTCTTCTTCTTCTTCTTTACTGGCGTAGGCACCGCTTACGCGATTATAGCCGAGTCAATAACAGCGCGCCACTCGTTTCTTCTCCTCGCTACGTGGCGCCAATTGGATATTCCAAGCGAAGCCAGGTCCTTCTCCACTTGGTTCTTCCAACGGAGTGGAGGTCTTCCTCTTCCTCTGCTTCCTGCGGCGGGTACTGCGTCGAATACTTTCAGAGCTGGAGTGTTTTCATGCATCCGGACAACATGACCTAGCCAGCGTAGCCGCTGTCTTTTAATTCGCTGAACTATGTCAATGTCGTCGTATATCTCGTACAGCTCATCGTTTCATCGAATGCGATATTCGCCGTGGCCAACGCGCAAAGGACCATAAATCTTTCGCAGAACCTTTCTCTCGAAAACTCGCAACGTCGACTCATCGGTTGTTGTCATCGTCCAGGCCTCTGCACCGTATAGCAGGACGGGAATTATGAGCGACTTATAGATATTGAAATGCTTTAAATCATTAGTTTAACATATTTAAGTTAATTAACCCTCTTTATCTTACTGATGTCTACAAACGGCTTAACGGCATGACGGCAAAGCATTTAGAAGAATTACGTTATCTTATATTTAGGTATAAAGTCGATTTTCTTGTATATATGCATTAAGCAATCGATTTCGAAATGCTTCTAATAACTGGTGTAACATATCTAAGTTAAAAAACCTTCTTTAACAAACTGAAGTTAACATAAAGCCATAACGGCATAACGGCAGTGCATTTAGAAGAATTCCGTAAGCTCATATTTAAGTATAAAGTCGATTTTGTTGTATATACGCATTTAGCAATCGATATCAAAATGCTTCAAATCATTAGTTTAACAAGTTAAGTTAATTAACCTTCTTTAACGGACAGAAGTTAACATAAAGCCATAACTGCATAACGGCAGTGCATTTAGAAGAATTACGTAATCTTATATTTAGGTATAAAGTCGATTTTCTTTTCTATACACATTGAGCAATCGATATCGAAATGCTTCAAATCATTAGTTTAACATATTTAAGTTAATTAACCCCCTTTACCCTACTGAAGTCTACAAACGCCTTAACGGCATAACGGCAGTGTATGTAGAAGAATTCCGTTATCATATATTTAGGTATAAAGTCGATTTTCTTGTATATACATATTTAGAATCGATATCCAAATGCCTCAAGTCATTAGTTTAATATATTTAAGTTAATTAACCCTCTTTATCTTACTGAAGTCTACAAATGCCTTAACGGCATAACGGCAAAGCATTTAGAAGAATTCAGTTATCTTATATTTAAGTATAAAGTCGATTTTCTTGTAATACTCATTTAGTAATCGATATCGAAATGCTTCAAATCATTAGTTTGACATATTTAAGTTAACAAACCTACTTTAACGCACTGGAGTTAACATAAAGCCATGGCGACATAACGGCAGGGCATTTAGAAGAATTCCGTAAGCTTATATTTAGGTATAAAGTCGATTTTGTTGTATATACACATTTAGCAACCGATATCTAAATGCTTCAAATCATTAGTTTAACATATTTAAGTTAATTAACCTTTTTTAACGTATTTAAGTTGATATAAAGCTATGGTGGCATTACGACAGTACATTTGGAAGAGTTCCGTACTCTTATATTTAGGTATAAAGTCGATTTTCTTGTATATGTGCATTAAGCAATCGATATCGAAATGCTTCAAATAACTGGTTTAACATATTTAAGTTAATAAATCTTCTTTAAAACGGTATAACGGCAGTGCATTTGGAAGATTTCCGTAATCTTATATTTATGTATAAAGTCGATTTTCTTGTATATACACATTTAGCAATCGATATCGAAATGCCTCAAACCATTAGTTTAACATATTTAAATTAATTAACCCCCTTTATCTTACTGAAGTCTACAAACGCCTTAACGGCATAACGGCAGTGCATGTAGAATAATTCCGTTATCATATATTTAGGTATAAAGTCGATTTTCTTGTATATACACATTTAGCAATCGATATCGAAATGCCTCAAATCATTAGTTTAACATATTTAAGTTAATTAACCTTCTTTATCTTTCTGAAGTCTACAAACGCCTTAACGGCATAACGGCAAAGCACTTAGAAGAATTACGTAATCTTATATTTAGGTATAAATTCGATTTTCTTGTATATACACATTTAGCAATCGAAATCGAAATGCTTCAAATCATTAGTTTAACATATTTAAGTTAATTAACCCTCTTTATCTTACTGAAGTCCACAAACGCCTTAATGGCATAACGGGAAAGCATTTAGAAGAATTACGTAATCTTATATTTAGGTATAAAGTCGATTTTCTTGTATATACTCATTTAGCAATCGAAATCGAAATGCTTCAAATCATTAGTTTAACACATTTAAGTTAATTAACCCTCTTTATCTTACTGAAGTCTACAAACATCTTAACGGCATAACGGCAAAGCATTTAGAAGAATTACGTAATCTTATATTTAGGTATAAAGTCGATTTTCTTGTATATACTCATTTAGCAATCGATATAGAAATGCTTCAAATCATTAGTTTAACATAGTTAAGTTAATTAACCCTCTTTATCTTACTGAAGTCTACAAACGTTTTAACGGCATAACGGCAAAGCATTTAGAAGAATTACGTAATCTTATATTTAGGTATAAAGTCGATTTTGTTGTATATACACATTTAGCAATCGATATCGAAATGCTTCAAATCATTAGTTTAACATATTTAAGCTAATTAACCCTCTTTATCTTACTAAAGCCTACAAACGCTTTAACGGCATAACGGCAAAGCATTTAGAAGAATTCTTCTTCTTCTTCTTTACTGGCGTAGGCACCGCTTACGCGATTATAGCCGAGTCAATAACAGCGCGCCACTCGTTTCTTCTCCTCGCTACGTGGCGCCAATTGGATATTCCAAGCGAAGCCAGGTCCTTCTCCACTTGGTCCTTCCAACGGAGTGGAGGTCTTCCTCTTCCTCTGCTTCCCGCGGCGGGTACTGCGTCGAATACTTTCAGAGCTGGAGTGTTTTCATCCATCCGGACAACATGACCTAGCCAGCGTAGCCGCTGTCTTTTAATTCGCTGAACTATGTCAATGTCGTCGTATATCTCGTACAGCTCATCGTTCCATCGAATGCGATATTCGCCGTGGCCAACGCGCAAAGGACCATAAATCTTTCGCAGAACCTTTCTCTCGAAAACTCGCAACGTCGACTCATCGGTTGTTGTCATCGTCCAGGCCTCTGCACCGTATAGCAGGACGGGAATTATGAGCGACTTATAGAGTTTAGTTTTTGTTCGTCGAGAGAGGACTTTACTTTTCAATTGCCTGCTCAGTCCGAAGTAGCACCTGTTGGCAAGAGTAATCCTGCGTTGGATTTCCAGGCTGACATTGTTGGTGGTGTTTAAGCTGGTTCCAAGATAGACGAAATTATCTACAACTTCAAAGTTATGACTGTCAACAGTGACGTGAGTGCAAAGTCGCGAGTGCGACGACTGTTTGTTTGATGACAGGAGATATTTCGTATTGCCCTCGTTCACTGCCAGACCCATTTCTTTTGCTTCCTTGCCCAGTCTGGAGAAAGCAGAACTAACGGCGCGGGTGTTGAGGCCGATGATATCAATATCATCGGCATACGCCAGCAGTTGTACACTCTTATAGAAGAAGGTACCTTATCTGTTAATTTCTGCAGCTCGAACTATTTTCTCCAGAAGCAGGTTGAAAAAGTCGCACGATAGGGAGTCGCCTTGTCTGAAACCTCGTTTGGTATCGAACGGCTCGGAGAGGTCCTTCCCGATCCTGACGGAGCTTTTCGTGTTGCTCAACATCAGTTTACACAGCCGTATTAGTTTTGCGGGGATACCAAATTCAGACATCGCGGCATAGAGGCAGCTCCTTTTCGTGCTGTCGAAAGCAGCTTTGAAATCGACGAAGAGGTGGTGTGTGTCGATTCACCTTTCACGGGTCTTTTCCAAGATTTGGCGCATCGTGAATATCTGGTCGGTTGTTGATTTGCCAGGTCTAAAGCCACACTGATAAGGTCCAATCAGTTTGTTGACGGTGGGCTTTAATCTTTCACACAATACGCTCGACAGAACCTTATATGCGATGTTGAGGAGGCTAATCCCACGGTAGTTGGCGCAGATTGTGGGGTCTCCTTTTTTATGTATTGGGCATAGCACACTTAAATTCCAATCGTTGGGCATGCTTTCGTCCGTCCATATTTTACAAAGAAGCTGATGCATGCTACTTACCAGTTCTTCGCCGCCGTGTTTGAATAGCTCGGCCGGCAATCCGTCGGCCCCTGCCGCTTTGTTGTTCTTCAGGCGGGCAATTGCTATTCGAACCTCTTCATGGTCGGGCAATGGAACGTCTGCTCCATCGTCATCGATTGGGGAATCGGGTTCGCCTTCTCCTGGTGTTGTACGTTCACTGCCATTCAGCAGGCCGGTCTTGAAACCTTCTGTAAGTCGCCGCATCTTTTCGTAGAATTTTCGAGCATTACCCCTGTCGGCCAGCTTATCAAGCTCTTCGTACTCACGCATTTCGGCCTCTTTCTTTTTCTGTCTACAAATGCGTCTCGCTTCCCTCTTCAACTCTCGGTATCTATCCCATCCCGCACGTGTTGTGGTCGATCGAAACGTTGCGAGGTAGGCAGCCTGTTTTCTCTCCGCTGCGACACGGCACTCCTCGTCGTACCAGCTGTTCTTCTGCACTTTCCGAAAACCAATGGTTTCGGTTGCAGCTGTACGTAAGGAGTTCGAAATGCCGTCCCACAGTTCCCTTATACCGAGTTGTTGACGAGTGCTCTCAGAGAGCAGGAGTGCAAGCCGAGTAGAAAAACGTTCGGCTGTCTGTTGTGATTGCAGCTTCTCGACGTCGAACCATCCTTGTGTTTGTTGGCGTGCGTTTTTTGCTGCACAGAGGCGGGTGCGAATTTTGGCTGCAACAATATAGTGGTCCGAGTCGATGTTAGGACCTCGGAGCGCACGCACATCTAAAACACTGGAGACGTGTCTTCCGTCTATCACAACATGATCGATCTGGTTGGTGGTTTTTCGATCCGGAGACTGCCAGGTAGCTTGATGAATCTTCTTATGCTGGAATCTAGTACTACAGATAACCATATTTCGGGCCCCGGCGAAGTCGATCAGCCTCAACCCATTTGGGGATGTTTGCTCGTGGAGGCTGAATCTACCGACCGTAGTGCCAAAGATACCTTCTTTGCCCACCCTGGCGTTAAAGTCGCCAAGCACGATTTTGACATCGTGGCGGGGGCATCTCTCATAAGTGCGCTCCATGCACTCATAAAAAGCATCTTTGGTCACATCGTCCTTCTCTTCCGTCGGGGCGTGGGCGCAAATCAGCGATATGTTGAAGAACCTCGCTTTGATGCGGATTGTGGCTAGACGTTCATTCTCCGGAGTGAATGATAGTACTCGGCGACGGAGTCTCTCTCCCACCACGAATCCAACACCAAACTTGCGCTCCTTTATATGGCCACTGTAGTAAATGTCACAAGGACCTGCTCGTCTCTGTCCTTGTCCCGTCTGCTGGGCAGCGGCACCTTCCCAATTAAGGGACCGGACATTCCAGGTGCATGCCCTCAAATCATAGTCCTTAATTCGTTTGCCATGGTCGTCATCAAAAAGGGGGTCTCTCATCCGAGGCTGTTTATGACTATTCACTGGGGGTGTTTTTTTACGTGGCGGGTCCCAAACCCAGCGCACAACCCTAAGTAGGGAATGTTTCGCCTTCTCACTTTAGCTCGCCTCCAAATGGATATTCTTAGGCTACCCAGAGGATACTTGGTCAAAGACCGGAAGTCGTGATCTGCTTGAGTCATATGTAAAAGAATCGTTTCTGGCCACTCTCAAGTGAATGGCGATCAGAGAACTTTCCTCACTTGCGTGAACTTCTACACATGACTCCATCCTCCTTTAGAAGAATTACGTAATCTTATATTTAGGTATAAAGTCGATTTTCTTGTATATACACATTTAGCAATCGATATCGAAATGCCTCATATCATTAGTTTAACATATTTAAGTTAATTAATCCTCTTTATCTTACTGAAGCCTACAAACGCCTTAACGGCATAACGGCAAAGCATTTAGAAGAATTACGTAATCTTATATTTAGGTCTAAAGTCGATTCTCTTGTATATACTCATTTAGCAATCGAAATGAAATGCTTCAAATCATTAGTTTAACATATTTAAAATAATTAACCCTCTTTATCTTACTGAAGTCTACAAACGCCTTAACGGCATAACGGCAAAGCATTTAGAAGAATTACGTATCCTTATATTTAGGAATAAAGTCCATTTTCTTGTATATACACTTTTAGCAATCGAAATCGAAATGCTTCAAATCATTAGTTTAACATATTTAAGTTAACTAACCCTCTGTATCTTACTGAAGTCTACAAACATCTTAACGGCATAACGGCAAAGCATTTAGAAGAATTACGTAATCTTATATTTAGGTATAAAGTCATTTTCTTGTATATACTCATTTAGCAATCGATATCGAAATGCTTCAAATCATTAGTTAACATATTTAAGTTAATTAACCCTCTTTATCTTACTGAAGTCTACAAACGCCTTAACGGCATAACGGCAAAGCATTTAGAAGAATTACGTAATCTTATATTTAGGTATAAAGTCGATTTTCTTGTATATACATATTTAGCAATCGAAATAGAAATGCCTCAAATCATTAGTTTAACATATTTAAGTTAATTAACCCTCTTTATCTTACTGAAGTCTACAAACGCCTTAACGGCATAACGGCAAAGCATCTAGAAGAATTACATAATCTTATATTTAGGTAAAAAGTCCATTTTGTTGTATATACACATTTAGCAATCGATATCGAAATGCTTCAAATCAAAATTTTTAAGTATTAACCTTTTAATTTAAGTTTAAAAAACCTTACATTAACGATACTAGAAGTTCGTACATAATTAGGCTTAGAGTCGGAATAACATTGAAAGATAGGCCCATTCTTAGAAGTATTACGTTAATAACATTTTTTTAGGTTTTAATAAAGATAAAAGTCGATTTTCTTGTATATATGCATTAAGCAATCGATTTCGAAATGCTTCAAATAACTAGTGTAACATATCTAAGTTAATAAACCTTCTTAAACAAAATAAAGTTAACACAAAGCCATGGCTGCATAACGGCAGTGTATTTAGAAGAATTCCGTAATCTTATATTTAGGTATAAAGTCGATTTTCTTGTATATCACGTTTAGCAATCGATATCGAAATGCCTCAAATCATTAGTTTAACGTATTTAAGTTAATTAACCCTCTTTATCTTACTGAAGTCTACAAACATCTTAACGGCATATAGGCAAAGCATTTAGAAGATTTACGTAATCTTATATTTAGTTATAAAGTCGATTTTCTTGTATATACTCATTTAGCAATCGATATCGAAATGCTTCAAATCATTAGTTTAACATATTTAAGCTAATTAACCCTCTTTACCTTATTGAAGTCTACAAACGGCTTAACGGCATAACGGC
>CM050327.1:22268025-22286025 GCA_027475135.1 Bactrocera correcta | reverse complement strand
TCTTTAACTTAATGAAGGTGATATAAAGCCATCTTATATTTAGGTATATAGTCGAGTTTCTTGTATTTACACATTTAGCAATCGATATCGAAAATCTTCAAACCATTAGTTCGACATATTTATGTTAGTTAAACTTCTTTAACGTAATGATGGTGACATAAAGCCATGGCGGCATAACGACAGTGCATTTAGAAGCATTCCGTAATCTTTTATTTATGTATAAAACCGATTTTGTTGTAAATACGCATTTAGCAATCGATATCGAAATGCTTCAAATCATTAGTTTAACATATTTAAGTTAATTAACCTTCTTTAACGTATGGAAGTTGATATAAAGCCATGGCGACATAACGACAGTAGATTTGGAAGAAACCCGTAATCTTATATTTAGGTCTAAAGTCGATTTTCTTGTATATACACATTTAGCTATCGATATCGAAATGCTTCAAATCATTAGTTTAACATATTTAAGTTAATTAACCTTCTTTAAAATATTGAAGTTGATATAAAGCCATGGCGGCATAACGGCAGTACATTTGGAAGAATTCCGTATTCTTATATTTAGGTATAAAGTAGATTTTTTGTATATACACGTTTAGCAATCGTTACAGAAATGCTTCAAATCATTAGTTTAACATATTTAAGGTAATAAACCTACTCTAACGATCTGAAGTTGACATAAAGCCATTACGTATAACGGCAGTGCATTTGGAAGAATTCCTTAATCTTATATTTAGGTAAAAAGGCGATTTTATTGTATATACACATTTAGCAATCGATATCGAAATGCTTTAAATCATTAGTTAAACATGTTTAAGTTAATAAACCTTCTTTAACGAACTGAAGTTGGCATAAATTCATGGCGGCATAATTTAACAATCTTTATCTTACTAAAGTTTGCAAAAGCATTAACGGCATAACGGCAATGCATTTGGAAGAATTACGTAATCTTATATTTAGGTATAAAGTCGATTCTTTTGTATACACTCATTTAGCAATCGATTTGAGTTAATTAACCCTCTTTATCTTACTAAAGTCTACAAAAGCCTTAACGGCATAACGGCAGCGCATTTGGAAGAATTCCGTTATCACATGTTTAAGTATAAAATCGATTTTGTTCTATGTACATATTTAACAATCGATATCGAAATGCTTCAAATCATTAGTTTAACATATTTAAGTTAGTTAACCATCTTTATCTTACTAAAGTCTGCAAAAGCTTTAATGGCATAACGGCAGTGCATGTAGAAGAATTCCGTAATCTTATGTTTTGGTATAAATTCGATTTTCTTGTATATACACATTTAGCAAGCGATATCGAAATGCTTCAAATCATTAGTTTAACATATTTAAGTTAATTAACCTTCTTTAACGTATTGAAGTTGATATAAAGCCATGGCGGCATAACGACAGTACACTTGGAAGAATTCCGTAGTCTTATATTTAGGTATAAAGTCGATTTTCTTGTATATAGGCATTAAGCAATCGATTTCGAAATGCTTCAAATAACTGGTGTAACATATCTAAGTTAATAAACTTTCTTTAACGAACTGAAGTTAATATAAAGCAGTGCATTTAGAAGAATTCTGTTATCTTATGTTTAGGTATAAATTCGATTTTCTTGTATATGCCCATTTAGCAATCGATATCGAAATGCTTCAAATCATTATTTTAACATATTTAAGTTAATAAAGCTTATTTAACGCACTGAAGTTAACATAAAGCCATGGCGGCATAACGGCAGTGCATGTAGTAGAATTCCGTAATCTTATGTTTAGGTATAAATTCGATTTTCTTGTATATACACATTTAGAAATCGATATCGAAATGCTTCAAATTTTAGTTTAATATATTTAAGTTAATAAATCTTTTTTAACGAACTGAAGTTTACTTAAAGCCATGGTGGCATAACGGCAGTGCATTTAGAAGAATTCCGTAATCTTATGTTTAGGTATAAAGTCGATTTTCTTGATTATACACATTTAAAAATCGATATCGAAATGCGTCAAATCATTAGTTTACCATAATTAAGTTAATTAACCTTCTTTATCTTACTGAAGTTTACATAAAGCCATAACGGCATAACGGCAGTATATTTATATGAATTCCGTTATCTTATATTCAGGTATAAAGTCGATTTTGTTGTATATACACATTTAGCAATGGATATGGAATTGCTTCAAATCATTAGTTTAACATATTTAAGTTAATTAGCCTTCCTTAACATATTGAAGTGTATATAAAGCCATCGCGGCATAACGACAGTACATTTGGAAGAATTCCGTAATCTTATATTTAGGTATAAAGTCGATTTTCTTGTATATATGCATTAAGCAATCGATTGCGAAATGCTTCAAATAACTGATGTAACATATCTAAGTTAATAAACCTTCTTTAACGAACTGAAGTTAACATAAAGCCATAACGGCATAACGGCAGTGCATTTAGAAGAAATCCGTTATCTTATATTTAGGTATAAGGTCAATTTTCTTGTATATATTCATTAAGCAATCGATATCGAAATGCTTCAAATCATTAGTTTAACATATTAAGGTTAATAAACATTTTTTAGCTTACTGAAGTCTACACAAAGCCTTAACGGTATATCGGCAGTGCATTTAGGAGAATTCCGTAATCTTATATATAGGTGTAAAGTCGATTTTCTTGTATATACATATTTAGCTAACGATATCGAAATGCTTCAAACCATTAGTTTAACATATTTAAGTTAATTAATCTTCTTTAGCGTATTGAAGGTGATATAAAGCCATGGCGGCATAACGACAGTACATTTGGAAGAATTCCGCAGTCTTATATTTAGGTATAAAGTCGATTTTTTGTATATACACATTTAGCATTCGATATCGAAATGCTTCAAATCGTTAGTTTAACATATTTGAGTTAATTAACCCTCTCTATATTAATGAAGTCTACAAACGCCTTAACGGCATAGCTGCAGTGCATTAAGAAGAATTACGTGATATTATATTTAGGTATAAAGTCAATTTTCTTGTATATACTCGTTTAGCAATCGTTATCGAAATGCTTCAAATCATTAGTTTAACTTATTTAAGTTAATAAAGCTTCTTTAACGCACTGAAGTTAACATAAAGCCATGGCGGCAGAACGGCAGTGCATGTAGAAGAATTCCGTAAACTTATAATTAGGTATAAAGTCGATTTTGTTGTATATACGCATTTAGCAATCGATATCGAAATGCTTCAAATCATTAGTTTAACATATTAAGGTTAATAAACATTTTTTATCTTACTGAAGTCTACACAAAGCCTTAACGGTATATCGGCAGTGCATTAAGAAGAATTCCGTAATCTTATATATATGTGTAAAATCGATTTTCTTGTATATACATATTTAGCTTACGATATCGAAATGCTTCAAACCATTAGTTTAACATATTTAAGTTAATTAAACATCTTTAGCGTATTGAAGGTGATATAAAGCCATGGCGGCATAACGGCAGTGCATTTGGAAGAATTCCGTAATCTTATATTTAGGTATAAAGTCGATTTTGTTTATATACTTATTTAGCAATGGATATCGAAATGCTTCAAATCATTAGTTTAACATATTTTAGTTAAGTAACCATCTTCATCTTACTTAAGTCTACAAAAGCCTTAACGGCATAACGGCAGTGCATTAAGAAGAATTACGTAAAAATATATTTAGCTATAAAATCGATTTTCTTGTATATACTCATTTAGCAATCGATATCAAAATGCTTCAAATCATTAGTTTAACATATTTAAGTTAATAAAGCTTCTTTAACGCACTGAAGTTAACATAAAGCCATGGCGGCAGAACGGCAGTGCATGTAGAAGAATTCCGTAATTTTATATGTAGGTATAAATTCGATTTTCTTGTATATACGCATTTAGCAATCGATATCGAAATGCCTCAAATTATTAGTTTAACATATTTGAGTTAATAAACCTTCTTTAACGAACTGAAGTTGGCATAAAGCCATGGCGGCATAACGACAGTGCATTTGGAAGAATTCCGTAATCTTATATTTAGGTATAAAGTCGATTTTGTTGTATACACTTATTTAGCAATGGATGTCGAAATGCTTCAAATCATTAGTTTAACATATTTAAGTTAATAAACCTTCTTTAACGAACTGAACATAAAACCATAACGGCATAACGGCAGTGCAATTGGAAGAACTCCGTTATCTTATATTAATGTATGAAGTCGATTTTCTTGTATATACGCATTTAGCAATCGATATCGAAATGCTTCAAATAACTGGTTTAACATATTTAAGTTAATAAAGCTTCTTTAACGCACTGAAGTTAACATAAAGCCATGGCGGCAGAACGGCAGTGCATGTAGAAGAATTCCGTAATCTTATATGTAGGTATAAATTCGATTTTCTTGTATATACACATTTAGCATTCGATATCGAAATGCCTCAAATTATAAGTTTAACATATTTGAGTTAATAAACCTTCTTTAACGAACTGAAGTTGGCATAAAGCCATGGCGGCATAACGACAGTGCATTTGGAAGAATTCCGTAATCTTATATTTAGGTATAAAGTCGATTTTGTTGTATACACTTATTTAGCAATGGATGTCGAAATGCTTCAAGTCATTAGTTTAACATATTTAAGTTAATTAACCTTCTTTATTTTACTGAAGTTACATAAAGCCATGGCGACATAACGGCAGTGCATTTGGAAGAATTCCGTTATCTTATATTTAGGTATAAAGTCGATTTTGTTGTATACACTTATTTAGCAATGGATGTCGAAATGCTTCAAATCATTAGCTTAACCTATTTAAGTTAATAAACCTTCTTAAACAAACTGAACATAAAACCATAACGGCATAACGGCAGTGCATTTAGAAGAATTCCGTTATCTTATATTAATGTATGAAGTCGATTTTCTTGTATATACGCATTAAGCAATCGATATCGAAATGCTTCAAATCATTATTTAAACATTATTTTAGTTAATAGAGCTTATTTAACGCACTGAAGTAACATAAAGCCATGGCGGCATAAGGGTAGTGCATGTAGAAGAATTCCGTAATCTTATATTTAGGTATAAAGTCGATTCTCTTGTATATACGCATTTAGCAATCGGTATCGAAATGCATCAAATCATTAGTTTAACATATTTAAGTTAATTAACCTTCTTTATCTTACTGAAGTTACATAACGCCATGGCGACATAACGGCAGTGCATTTGGAAGAGTTCCGTAATCTTATAATTAGGTATAAAATCGATTTTCTTGTGAACATGCTTTAAGCAATCGATATAGAAATGCTTCAAATCATTAGTTTAACACATTTAAGTTAAATAGCCTACTTTATCGTACTGAAGCTTACATAAAGCGTTAACGTTATGACGTCAGTGCATTTAAAAGAATATATTAATCTTATATTTAGGTATAAAGTCGATTTTCTTGTATATACGCATTTAGCAATCGATATCGAAATGCTTCAAACCATTAGTTTAACATATTTAAGTTAATTAACCTCCTTTAACGAATTGAAGTTGATGTAAGGCCATGGCGGCATAACGGCAGTGCACTTAGAAGAATTCCGTAATCTTATATTTAGGTATAAAGTCGATTTTCTTGCATATACACATTTAGCAATCGATAACGAAATGCTTCAAACCATTAGTTTAACATATTTAAGTGAATTAACCTTTTTTACCGTATTGAAGGTGATATAAAGCCATGGCGGCATAACGACAGTACATGTGGAAGAATTCCGTAATCTTATATTTAGGTATAAAGTCGATTTTCTTGTATATATACATTTCGCAATCGATATCGAAATGCTTCAGAAAACTGGTTTAACATATTTAACTTAATAAAACTCCTATAGGGAACTGGAGTTGACATAAAGCCATAACGGCATAACGGCAGTGCATTTAGAAGAATTCCTTTATGTTATATATAGGTATAAGGTCGATTTTCTTGTATATACACATTTAGCAAGGGTTATCAAAATGCTTCAAATCATTAGTTTTACATATTTAAGTTAATTAATCTTCTTTAACATATTGAAGTTGATATAAAGCCATGGCAGCATAACGACAGTACATTTG
The DNA here is from genome assembly GCA_027475135.1 of Bactrocera correcta. Taxonomy (NCBI): domain Eukaryota; kingdom Metazoa; phylum Arthropoda; class Insecta; order Diptera; family Tephritidae; genus Bactrocera; species Bactrocera correcta. The sequence continues at coordinate 22,279,940 of CM050327.1, read as the reverse complement.
GAAGAATTCCGTAATCTTATATTTAGGTATAAAGTCGATTTTCTTGTATATATGCATTAAGCAATCGATATCGAAATTTTTCAAATCATTAGTTTAACATATTTAAGTTAATTCACCTTCTTTAACGTATTGAAGGTGATATAAAGCCATGGCGGCATAACGACGGTACATGTGGAAGAATTCCGTAATCTTATATTTAGGTATAAAGTCGATTTTCTTGTATATATACATTTCGCAATGGACATCGAAATGCTTCAGATAACTGGTTTAACATATTTAAGTTAATAAAACTCCTATAGCGAAATTGACATAAAGCCATAAGGGCAGTGCATTTAGAAGAATTCCGTAATCTTATATTTAGGTATAAAGTCGATTTTCTTGTATATACACATTTAGCAAAGGATATCGAAATGCTTCAAATCATTAGTTTAACATATTTAAGTTAATTAACCTTCTTTAAAATATTGAAGTTGATATAAAGCCATGGCGGCATAACGGCAGTACATTTGGAAGAATTCCGTATTCTTATATTTAGGTATAAAGTAGATTTTTTGTATATACACGTTTAGCAATCGTTACAGAAATGCTTCAAATCATTAGTTTAACATATTTAAGGTAATAAACCTACTCTAACGATCTGAAGTTGACATAAAGCCATTACGTATAACGGCAGTGCATTTGGAAGAATTCCTTAATCTTATATTTAGGTAAAAAGGCGATTTTATTGTATATACACATTTAGCAATCGATATCGAAATGCTTTAAATCATTAGTTAAACATGTTTAAGTTAATAAACCTTCTTTAACGAACTGAAGTTGGCATAAATTCATGGCGGCATAATTTAACAATCTTTATCTTACTAAAGTTTGCAAAAGCATTAACGGCATAACGGCAATGCATTTGGAAGAATTACGTAATCTTATATTTAGGTATAAAGTCGATTCTTTTGTATACACTCATTTAGCAATCGATGTCGAAATTCTTCAAATCATTATTTTAACATATTTAAGTTAATAAAGCTTCTCTAACGCACTGAAGTTAACAGAAAGCCATGGCGGCATAACGGCAGTGCATGTAGAAGAATTCCGAAATCTTATGTTTAGGTATAAATTCGATTTTCTTGTATATACACATTTAGCAGGCGATATCGAAATGCTTCAAATCATTAGTTTAACATATTTAACTTAATTAACCTTCTTTAACATATTGAAGTTTATATAAAGCCATGGCGGCATAACGACAGTACATTTGGAAGAATTCCGTAATCTTATATTTAGGAATAAAGTCGATTTTCTTGTATATATGCATTAAGCAATCGATTTCGAAATGCTTCAAATAACTGGTGTAACATATCTAAGTCAATAAACGTTCTTTAGCGAACTGAAGTTGATATAAAGCCATGGCGGCATAACCACAGTGCACTTAGAAGAACTCCGTTATCTTATGTTTAGGTATAAATTCGATTTTTTTGTATATACAAATTTAGCAAGCGATAAGAAAATGCTTCAAATCATTATTTTAACATATTTAAGTTAATAAAGCTTCTTTAACGCACTGAAGTTAACATAAAGCCATGGCGGCATAACGGCAGTGCATGTAGAAGAATTCCGTAGTCTTATTTTTAGGTATAAAGTCGATTTTCTTGTATATAGGCATTAAGCAATCGATTTCGAAATGCTTCAAATAACTGGTGTAACATATCTAAGTTAATAAACTTTCTTTAACGAACTGAAGTTAATATAAAGCCATAACGGCAGTGCATTTAGAAGAATTCCGTTATCTTATGTTTAGGTATAAATTCGATTTTCTTGTATATGCACATTTAACAATCGATATCGAAATGCTTCAAATCATTATTTTAACATATTTAAGTTAATAAAGCTTATTAACGCACTGAAGTTAACATAAAGCCATGGCGGCATAACGGCAGTGCATGTAGAAGAATTCCGTAATCTTATGTTTAGGTATAAATTCGATTTTCTTGTATATACACATTTAGAAAGCGATATCGAAATGCTGCAAATCATTAGTATAACATATTTAAGTTAGTTATCCTTCTTTAACGTATTGAAGTTGACATAAAGCCATGGCGTCATAACAACAGTACATTTGGAAGAACTCCGTAGTCTTATATTTAGGTATAAAGTCGATTTTCTTGTATTTACACATTTAGCAATCGATATCGAAATGCTTCAAATCATTAGTTTATCATACTTAAGTTAATAAACCTTCTTTAACGTACTGAAGGTGACATAAAGCTTTGGCGGCATAACGACAGTGCATTTAGAATTCCGTAATCTTATATTTAGGTATAAAATCGATTTTTTGTATTTACACATTTAGCAGTCGATTTCGAAATGCTTCAAATAACTGGTTTAACAAATGTATTTAAGTTGTTTAGCCTATTTTATCTTACTGACGTTTACATAAAGGCTTAACGGTGTAACGGCAGTGCATTCAGAAGAATTCCGTAGTCTTATATATAGGTGTAAAGTCGATTTTGTTGTATATACGCATTTAGTAATCGATATCGAAATGCTTCAAATCATTAGTTTAACATATTTAAGTTAATTAATCTTCTTTAGCGTATTGGAGGTGATATAAAGCCATGGCGGCATAACGACAGTACATTTGGAAGAATTCCGCAGTCTTATATTTAGATATAAAGTCGATTTTCTTGTATATACGCATTAAGCAATCGATATCGAAATGCTTCAAATCATTAGTTTAACATATTTGAGTTATTAAAAATTTTTTAGCTTACTGAAGTCTACACAAAACCTTAACGGTATATCGGCAGTGCATTAAGGAGAATTCCGTAATCTTATATATAGGTGTAAAGTCGATTTTCTTGTATATACATATTTAGCTAACGATATCGAAATGCTTCAAACCATTAGTTTAACATATTTAGGTTAATTAATCTTCTTTAGCGTATTGAAGGTGATATAAAGCCATGGCGGCATAACGACAGTACATTTGGAAGAATTCCGCAGTCTTATATTTAGGTATAAAGTCGATTTTTTGTATATACACATTTAGCATTCGATATCGAAATGCCTCAAATCGTTAGTTTAACATATTTAAGTTAATTAACCCTCTCTATCTTAATGAAGTCTACAAAAGCCTTAACGGCATAACTGCAGTGCATAAAGAAGAATTACGTGATATTATATTTAGGTATGAAGTCGATTTTCTTGTATATACTCGTTTAGCAATCGATATCGAAATGCTTCAAATCATTAGTTTGACTTATTTAAGTTAATAAAGCTTCTTTAACGCACTGAAGTTAACATAAAGCCATGGCGGCAGAACGGCAGTGCATGTAGAAGAATTCCGTAAACTTATATATAGGTATAAAGTCGATTTTGTTGTATATACGCATTTAGTAATCGATATCGAAATGCTTCAAATCATTAGTTTAACATATTTTAGTTAAGTAACCATCTTTATCTTACTTAAGTCTACAACAGCCTTAACGGCATAACGGCAGTGCATTAAGAAGAATTACGTAATCTTATATTTAGGTATAAATTCGATTTTCTTGTATATACACATTTATCAATCGATATCGAAATGCTTCAAATCATTAGTTTAACATATTTGAGTTAATAAACTTTCTTTAACGAACTGAAGTTGGAATAAAGCCATGGCGGCATAACGACAGTGCATTTGGAAGAATTCCGTAATCTCATATTTAAGTATAAAATCGATTTTGTTGTTATACACATTTAGCAATCGATATCGAAATGCTTCAAATCATTAGTTTAACATATTTAAGTTAATTAACCCTCTCTATGTAACTGAAGTCTACAAAAGCCTTAACGGCATAACGGCAGTGCATTAGGAAGAATTACGTAAAATTATATTAGGTATTAAGTCGATTTTCTTGTATATATTCATTTAGCAATCGATATCGAAATGCTTCAAGTCATTAGTTTAACATATTAACGTTAATTAACCTTCTTTATCTTACTGAAGTTACATAAGGCCATGGCGGCATAACGGCAGTGCATTTGGTAGAATTCCGTAATCTTATATTTAGGTATAAAGTCGATTTTGTTGTATAAACTTATTTAGCAATGGATATCGAAATGCTTCAAATCATTAGTTTAACATATTTAAGTTAATAAACCTTCTTTAACGAACTGAACATAAAACCATAACGGCATAACGGCAGTGCATTTAGAAGAATTCCGTTATCTTATATTAATGTATAAAGTCGATTTTCTTGTATATATGCTTTAAGCAATCGATATAGAAATGCTTCAAATCATTAGTTTAACATTATTTAAGTTAGTAGAGCTTATTTAACGCACTGAGGTTACATAAAGCCATGGCGGCATAAGGGCAGTGCATGTAGAAGAATTCCGTAATCTTATATTTAGGTATAAAATCGATTTTCTTGTATATATGCTTTAAGCAATCGATATAGAAATGCTTCAAATCATTAGTTTAACACTTTTAAGTTAATTAGCCTACTTTGTCGTACTGAAGTTTACTTAAAGCGTTAACGGTATGACGGCAGTGCATTTAGAAGAATTTATTAATCTTATCTTTAGGCATAAAGTCGATTTTCTTGTATATACACATTTAGCAATCGATATCGAAATGCTTCAAATCATTAGTTTAACATATTTAAGTTAAATAACCTTCTTTAACGAATTAAAGGTGATATAAAGCCATGGCGGCATAGCGACAGTACATGTGGAAGAATTCCGTAATCTTATATTTAGGTATAAAGTCGAGTTTGTTATATAAACTTATTTAGCAATGAATATCGAAATACTTCAAATCATTAGTTTAACATATTTAAGTTATTTAACCTTTTTTAACGAATTGAAGTTGATGTAAGGCCATGGCGGCATAACGGCAGTGCACTTAGAAGAATTCCGTAATCTTATATTTAGGTATAAAGTCGATTTTCTTGCATATGCACATTTAGCAATCGATAACGAAATGCTTCAAACCATTAGTTTAACATATTTAAGTTAATTCACCTTCTTTAACGTATTGAAGTTGATATAAAGCCATGGCGGCATAACGACGGTACATGTGGAAGAATTCCGTACTCTTATATTTAGGTACAAAGGATATCGAAATGCTTCAGATAACTGGTTTAACATATTTAAGTTAATAAAACTCCTATAGCGAAATTGACATAAAGCCATAAGGGCAGTACATTTAGAAGAATTCCGTAATCTTATATTTAGGTATAAAGTCGATTTCCTTGTATATACACATTTAGCAAAGGATATCGAAATGCTTCAAATCATTAGTTTAACATATTTAAGTTAATTAACCTTCTTTAACATATTGAAGTTGATATAAAGCCATGGCGGCATAACGGCAGTACATTTGGAAGAATTCCGTAATCTTATATGTAGGTATAAAGTCGATTTTTTGTATATACACGTTTAGCAATCGATGCAGAAATGCTTCAAATTATTAGTTTAACATATTTAAGGTAATAAACCTACTCTAACGATCTGAAGTTGGCATAAAGCCATAACGGCATAACGGTAGTGCATTTAGAAGAATTCCGTTATCTTATATGTAGGTATAAAGTCGATTTCTTGTATATACACATTTAGCAATCGATATCGAAATGCTATATATTCACATATTTAAGTTAATTAACCTTCTTTAACGAATTGAAGGTGATATAAAGCCATGGCGGCATAACGACAGTACATGTGGAAGAATTCCGTAAACTTATATTTAGGTATAAAGTCGATTTTGTTGTATATACACATTTAGCAAAGGATATCGAAATGCTTCAAATCATTAGTTTAACATATTTAAGTTAATTAACTTTTTTAACGCATTGAAGGTGATATAAAGCCATGGCGGCATAACGACAGTACATTTAGAAGAATTCCGTAATCTTGTATTTAGGTATAAAAGCGATTTTCTTGTATATATACATTTCGCAATCGATATCAAAATGCTTCAGAAAACTGGTTTAACATATTTAACTTAATAAAACTCCTAAAGGGAACTGAAGTTGACATAAAGCCGTAACGGCATAACGGCAGTGCATTTAGAAGAATTCCGTTATCTTATATGTAGGTATAAAGTCGATTTCTTGTATATACACATTTAGTAATGGATATCGAAATGCTTCAAATCATTAGTTTTACATATTTAAGTTAATTAATCTTCTTTAACATATTGAAGTTGATATAAAGCCATGGCGGCATAACGACAGTACATTTGGAAGAATTCCGTAATCTTATATTTAGGTATAAAGTCGATTTTCTTGTATATGTGCATTAAGCAATCGATTTCGAAATGCTTCAAATAACTGGTGTAACATATCTAAGTTAATAAACCTTCTTTAACGAACTGAAGTTAACATAAAGCCATAACGGCACAACGGCAGTGCATTTAAAAGAATTCCGTTATCTTATATTTAGGTATAAAGTCGATTTTTCTGTATTTACATTTTTAAAGCAATCGATATCGAAATGCTTTAAATCATTAGTTTAACATATTTAAGTTAATTAACCTTCTTTAACATATTGAAGTTGATATAAAGCCATGGCGGCATAACGGCAGTACATTTGGAAGAATTCCGTAATCTTATATTTAGGTATAAAGTCGATTTTTTGTATATACACGTTTAGCAATCGATACAGAAATGCATCAAATCATTAGTTTAACATAATTAAGGTAACAAACCAACTCTAACGATCTGAAGTTGACATAAAGCCATAACGTATAACGGCAGTGCATTTGGAAGAATTCCTTAATCTTATATTTAGGTAAAAAGGCGATTTTCTTGTATATATGCATTAAGCAATCGATATCGAAATGCTTCAAATAATTAGTTTAATATATTTAAGTTAATTAGCCTACTTTATCGTACTGAAGTTTACATAAAGCCTCAACGGTATGACGGCCGTGCATTTAGAAGAATTTAAAAATCTTATATTTAGGTATAAAGTCGTTTTTCTTGTATATACACATTTCGCAATCGTATTTGAAATGCTTCAAATCTTTTGTTTAACATATTTAAGTCAATAAACCTTCTTTAACGAACTCAAGTTTACATAAGGCCTTGGCGGCATAACGGCAGTGCATTTAGAAGAATTCCGTAATCTTATATTTTGGTATAAAGTCGATTTTTCTGTATTTACATATTTAGCAATCGATATCGAAATGCTTCAAATCATTAGTTTAACATATTCAAATTAATTAACCATCTTTAACGTATTGGAGGTGATATAAGGCCATAACGGCATAACGACAGTACATTTGGAAGAATTCCGTAATCTTATATTTAGGTATGAAGTCGATTTTCTTGTATTTACATATTTAGCAATCGATATCGAAATGCTTCAAATTATTAGTTTAACATATTCAAGTTCATTTACCATCTTTAACGTATTGGAGGTGATATAAGGCCATAACGGCATAACGACAGTACATGTGGAAGAATTCCGTAAACTTTTATTTAGGTATAAAGTCGATTTTGTTGTATACACTTATTTAGCAATCGATAGCGAAATGCTTCAAACCATTAGTTTAACATATTTAAAATTATTAACCATCTTTAACGTATTGAAGGTGATATAAAGCCATGGCGGCATAACGACAGTAAATGTGGAAAAATTCCGTAACCTTATATATAGGTATAAATTCGATTTTCTTGTATTTACTCAATTGGCAATCGATAACGAAATGCTTCAAACCATTAGTTTAACATATTTAAAATAATTAACCTTCTTTAACGTATTGAAGGTGATATGAAGCCATGGCGGCATAACAATACATGTGGAAGAATTCCGTAATCTTGTATTTAGGTATACAGTCGATTTTGTTGTATATACACATTTAGCTATCGATATCGAAGTGCTTCAAATCATTAGTTTAACATACTTAAGTTAATTAATCCTCTTTATCTTACTGAAGTCTACATAAAGCCTTAACGGTGTAACGGCAGTGCATTTGGAAGAATTCTGTAATCTTATATTTAGGTAGGTATAAAGTCGATTTTGTTGAATATACGCATTAAGCAATCGATATCGAAATGCTTCAAATTATTAGTTTAACATATTTAAGATAATTAACCTTCTTTAACGTATTGAAGGTGATATAAAGCCAAGGCGGCATAACGACAGTACATGAGGAAGAATTCTGTAATCACATATTTAGGTATAAAGTCGATTTTCTTGTATATACTCATTTAGCAATCGATATCGAAATGCTTAACGGCATTTAGAAGAATTACGTAATCTTATATTTAGGTATAAAGTCGATTTTCTTGTATATACACATTTAGCTTTCGATATCGAAATGCTTCAAATCATAAGTTTAACATATTTAAGATAATTAACCCTCTTTATCTTACTGAAGTGTACAAAAGCCTTAGCGGCATATCGGCAGTGCATTTAGAAGAATTACGTGACTCATCAAATTAACATACTTAAGTTAATAAACCTTCTTTAACGATCTGAAGTTGGCATATAGCCATGGCGGCATAACGGCAGTGCATTTAGAAGAATTCCGTTATCTTATATTTAGGTATAAAGTCGATTTTCTTGTATATACACATTTAGCTATCGATAACGAAATGCTTCAAATCATTAGTTTAACATATTTAAGTTAATTAATCCTCTTTATCTTACTGAAGCCTACAAAAGCCTTAGCGGCATAACGGCAGTGCATTTAGAAGAATTCCGTAATCTTATATTTAGGTATAAAGTCGATTTTCTTGTATATATGCATTAAGCAATCGATACCGAAATGCTTCAAATCATTAATTTAACAATTTTAAGTTAATAAAGCTTCGTTAACGCACTGAAGTTAACACAAAGCCATAACGGCATAACGGCAGTGCATTTAGAAGTATTACGTAATCTTATATTTACGTATAAATTCGATTTTCTTGTATATACACAGTTAGCTATCGATATCGAAATGCTTCAAATCATTAGTTTAACATATTTAAGATAATTAACCTTCTTTATCTTACTGAAGTCTACAAAAGCCTTAGCGGTATATCGGCAGTGCATTTAGAAGAATTACGTGACTCATTAAATTAACATACTTAAGTTAATAAACCTTCTTTAACAATCTGAAGTTGGCATATAGCCATGGCGGCATAACGGCAGTGCATGTAGAAGAATTCCGTAATCTTATATTTAGGTATAAGTTCGATTTTCCTGTATATACACATTAAGCAATCGATATCGAAATGCTTCAAATCATTAGTTTAACATATTTAAGTTAATAAAGCTTCTTTAACGCATTGAAGTTAACATAAAGCCATGGCGGCATAACGGCAGTGAATTTAGAAGAATTACGTAATCTTGTATTTAGGTATAAAGTCGATTTTCTTGTATATACTCATTTAGCAATCGATATGGAAATGCTTCAAATCGATAGTTTAACATATTTAAGTTAATTAACCTTCGTTAACGTATTGAAGTTGATATAAAGCCATGACGGCATAACCACAGTACATTAAGAAGAATTCCGTAATCTTATATTTAGGTATAAAGTGAATTTTCTTGTATATATGCATTAGGAAATCGATATCGAAATGCTTCAAATCAATTGTTTAGCATATTTAATTTAATAAACCTTCTTTAACGAACTGAAGTTTAAATAAAGCCATGGCGGCATAACGGCAGTGCATTTGGAAGAATTCCGTAATCTTATATTTAGGTATAAAGTCGATTTTGTTGCATATACACATTGAGCAATCGATATCGAAATGCTTCAAATCAATAGTTTAACATATTTAAGTTAATTTACCTTCTTTAACAAATTGAAGTTAATATAAAGCCATGGCGGCATAATCTTATATTTAGGTATAAAGTCGATTTTCTTGTATATATGCATTAAGCAATCGATATCGAAATGCTTCAAATAACTGGTGTAACATATCTAAGTTACTAAACGTTCTTTAACGAACTGAAATTGATATAAAGCCATGGCGGCATAACGACAGTGCATTTAGAAGAATTCCGTAATCTTTTATTTAGGTATAAAGTGGATTTTCTTGTATATATGCATTAGGAAATCGATATCGAAATGCTTCATATCATTATATTAACATTATTTAAGTTAATAGAGCTTATTTAACGCACTGAAGTAACATTAAGCCATGGCGGCATAAGGGTAGTGCATGTAGAAGAATTCCGTAATATTATATTTAGGTATAAAGTCGATTTTCTTGTATTTACATATTTAGCAATCGATATCGAAATGCTTCAAATTATTAGTTTAACATATTCAAGTTCATTTACCATCTTTAACGTATTGGAGGTGATATAAGGCCATGGCGGCATAACGACAGTACATTTGGAAGAATTCCGTAATCTTATATTTAGGTATAAAGTCGATTTTCTTGTATATACACATTTCGCAATCGTATCTGAAATGCTTCAAATCTTTTGTTTAACATATTAAAGTTAATAAAGCTTCTTTAACGAACTGAAGTTTACATAAGGCCTTGGCGGCATAACGGCAGTGCATTTGGAAAAATTTTAAAAATCTTATATTTAGGTATAAAGTCGATTTTCTTGTATATCATATTTAGCAATCGATATCGAAATGCTTCAAATCATTAGTTTAACATATTTAAGTTAATAAAACCTTTTTAACGAACTGAAGTTGACATAAAGCCTTGGCGGCATAACGGCAGTGCATTTAGAAGAATTCCGTAATCTTATATTTAGGTATAAAGTCGATTTTGTTGTATATACACATTTAGCAATCGATATCAAAGATGCTTAAAACTCATTAGCTTAACATATTTAAGTTAATAAACCTTCTTTAACAAATCTGAAGTTGGCATATAGCCATGGCGGCATAACGGCAGTGAATGTAGAAGTATTCCGTAATCTAATATTTAGGTATAAAGTCGTTTTCTTGTATTTACAATTTATCAATCGATATCGAAATGCTTCAAATCATTAGCTTAACATATTTAAGTAAATAACCTTCTTTAACGTATAGAAGTTGATATAAAGCAATGACGGCATAACGGCAGTGCATTTAGAAGAATTCCGTAATCTTAAATTTAGGTATAAAGTCGATTTTCTTGTATTTACACATTTAGCAATCGATAGCGAAATGCTTCGAACCATTAGTTTAACATATTTAAAATAATTAACCTTCTTTAACGTATTGAAGGTGATATAAAGCCATGGCGGCATAACGACAGTACATGTGGAAAAATTCCGTAACCTTATATATAGGTATAAAGTCGATTTTCTTGTATTTACTCAATTCGCAATCGATAACGAAATGCTTCAAAGCATTAGTTTAACATATTTAAAATAATTAACCTTCTCTAACGTATTGAAGGTGATATGAAGCCATGGCGGCATAACGACAATACATGTGGAAGAATTCCGTAATCTTGTATTTAGGTATACAGTCGATTTTGTTGTATATACACATTTAGCTATCGATATCGAAGTGCTTCAAATCATTAGTTTAACATACTTAAGTTAATTAATCCTCTTTATCTTACTGAAGTCTACATAAAGCCTTAACGGTGTAACGGCAGTGCATTTGGAAGAATTCTGTAATCTTATATTTAGGTAGGTATAAAGTCGATTTTGTTGAATATACGCATTAAGCAATCGATATCGAAATGCTTCAAATTATTAGTTTAACATATTTAAGATAATTAACCTTCTTTAACGTATTGAAGGTGATATAAAGCCAAGGCGGCATAACGACAGTACATGAGGAAGAATTCTGTAATCACATATTTAGGTATAAAGTCGATTTTCTTGTATATACTCATTTAGCAATCGATATCGAAATGCTTAACGGCATTTAGAAGAATTACGTAATCTTATATTTAGGTATAAAGTCGATTTTCTTGTATATACGCATTTAGCTTTCGATATCGAAATGCTTCAATTCATAAGTTTAACATATTTAAGAT
>CM050327.1:22160650-22266025 GCA_027475135.1 Bactrocera correcta | reverse complement strand
TTTGGAAGAATTCCGCAGTCTTATATTTAGGTATAAAGTCGATTTTTTGTATATACACATTTAGCATTCGATATCGAAATGCTTCAAATCGTTAGTTTAACATATTTAAGTTAATTAACCCTCTCTATCTTAATGAAGTCTACAAAAGCCTTAACGGCATAACTGCAGTGCATTAAGAAGAATTACGTGATTTTATATTTAGGTATAAAGTCGATTTTCTTGTATATACTCGTTTAGCAATCGATATCGAAATGCTTCAAATCATTAGTTTGACTTATTTAAGTTAATAAAGATTCTTTAACGCACTAAAGTTAACATAAAGCCATGGCGGCAGAACGGCAGTGCATGTAGAAGAATTCCGTAAACTTATATATAGGTATAAAGTCGATTTTCTTGTATATACACATTTATCAATCGATATTGAAATGCTTCAAATCATTAGTTTAACATATTTGAGTTAATAAACCTTCTTTAACGAACTGAAGTTGGCATAAAGCCATGGCGGCATAACGACAGTGCATTTGGAAGAATTCCGTAATCTCATATTTAAGTATAAAATCGATTTTGTTGTTATACACATTTAGCCATCGATATCGAAATGCTTCAAATCATTAGTTTAACATATTTAAGTTAATTAACCCTCTCTATGTAACTGAAGTCTACAAAAGCCTTAACGGCATAACGGCAGTGCATTAAGAAGAATTACGTAAAATTATATTTAGGTATTAAGTCGATTTTCTTGTATATATTCATTTAGCAATCGATATCGAAATGCTTCAAATCATTTGTTTAACATATTTAAGTTAATAAAGCTTCTTTAACGCACTGAAGTTAACATAAAGCCATGGCGGCAGAACGGCAGTGCATGTAGAAGAATTCTGTAATCTTATATTTAGGTATAAAGTCGATTTTCTTGTATATACACATTTAGCAATCGATATCGAAATGCTTCAAGTCATTAGTTTAACATATTAAAGTTAATTAACCTTCTTTATCTTACTGAAGTTACATAAAGCCATGGCGACATAACGGCAGTGCATTTGGTAGAATTCCGTAATCTTATATTTAGGTATAAAGTCGATTTTATTGTATAAACTTATTTAGCAATGGATATCGAAATGCTTCAAATCATTAGTTTAACATATTTAAGTTAATAAACCTTCTTTAACGAACTGAACATAAAACCATAACGGCATAACGGCAGTGCATTTAGAAGAATTCCGTTATCTTATATTAATGTATAAAGTCGATTTTCTTGTATATACACATATAGCAATCGATATCGAAATGCTTCAAATCATTATTTTAACATTATTTAAGTTAATAGAGCTTTTTTAACGCACTGAGATTACACAAAGCCATGGCGACATAACGGCAGCGCATTTGGAAGAATTCCGTAATCTTATATTTAGGTATAAAATCGATTTTCTTGTATATATTCTTTAAGCAATCGATATAGAAATGCTTCAAATCATTAGTTTAACACTTTTAAGTTAATTAGCCTACTTTATCGTACTGAAGTTTACATAAAGCGTTAACGGTATGACGGCAGTGCATTTAGAAGAATTTATTAATCTTATCCTTAGGCATAAAGTCGATTTTCTTGTATATACACATTTAGCAAAGGATATCGAAATGCTTCAAATCATTAGTTTAACATATTTAAGTTAATTAACCTTCTTTAACATATTGAAGTTGATATAAAGCCATGGCGGCATAACGCCAGTACATTTGGAAGAATTCCGTAATCTTATATGTAGGTATAAAGTCGATTTTTTGTATATACACGTTTAGCAATCGATGCAGAAATGCTTCAAATCATTAGTTTAACATATTTAAGGTAATAAACCTACTCTAACGATCTGAAGTTGACATAAAGCCATAACGGCATAACGGCAGTGCTTTTAGAAGAATTCCGTTATCTTATATGTAGGTATAAAGTCGATTTCTTGTATATACACATTTAGCAATCGATATCGAAATGCTTCCAATCATTAGTTTAACATATTTAAGTTAATTAACTTTTTTAACGTATTGAAGGTGATATAAAGCCATGGCGGCATAACGACAGTACACGTGGAAGAATTCCGTAATCTTGTATTTAGGTATAAAGTCGATTTTCTTGTATATATGCATTAGGAAATCGATATCGAAATGCTTCAAATCATTGGTTTAGCATATTTAAGTTAATAAACCTTCTTTAACGAACTGAAGTTTACATAAAGCCATGGCGGCATAACGGCAGTGCATTTGGAAGAATTCTGTAATCTTATATTTAGCCATAAAGTCGATTTTGTTGTATATACACATTTAGCGATGGATATCAAAATGCTTCAAATCAATAGTTTAACATATTTAAGTTAATTTACCTTCTTTATCTTAATGAAGTTTCCATAAAGCCATAACGGTAAAAGGCTGTGCATTTGGAAGAATTCCGTAATCTTATATTTAGGTATAAAGTCGATTTTCCTGTATATACCATTTAGCAATCGATATCGAAATGCTTCAAATCATTAGTTTAACATATTTAAGTTAATTAACCTTCTTTATCTTAATGAAGTTTCCATAAAGCCATAACGGTAAAAGGCTGTGCATTTGGAAGAATTCCGTAAACTTATATTTAGGTATAAATTCGATTTTCTTGTATATGCTCATTAGGCAATCGATATCGAAATGCTCCAAATCATTAGTGTAACATATTTAAGTTACTAAACCTTCTTTAACGTATTGAAGGTGATACAAAGCCATGGCGGCATAACGACAGTACATTTGGAAGAATTGCGTAATCTTATGTTTAGGTATAAATTCGATTTTCTTGCATATACACATTCCGCAATCGATATCGAAATGCTTCAAATCATTAGTTTACCATATTTAAGTTAATTAATCCTCTTTATCTTACTGAAGTCTACAAACCCCTTAACGGCATAACGGCAGTGCATTTGGAAGAGTTCCGTAATCTTATATTTAGGTATTAAGTCGATTTTGTTGTATATACGCATTCAGCAATCGACATCGAAATGCTTCAAATCATTAGTTTAACATATTTAAGATAATTAACCTTCTTTATCCTACTGAAGTCTACAAAAGCCTTAACGGTATAACGGCAGTGCATTTAGAAGAATTCCGTAATCTTATATTTAGGTATTAAGTCCATTTTCTTGTATATACTCATTTATCAATCCATATGGAAATGCTTCAAAACATTATTTTAACATATTTAAGTTAATTAACCCTCTTTATCTTACTGAAGTCTACAAACGCCTTAACGGCATAACGGCAGTGCATGTAGAAGAATTCCGTAATCTTATATTTAGGTATAAAGTCGATTTTCTTGTATATACCATTTAGCAATCGATATCGAAATGCTTCAAATCATTAGTTTAACATATTTAAGTTAACAAACCTTCTTTAACGAACGGAAGTTGGCTTAATGTCATGGCGGCATAACGGCAGTGCATTTAGAAGAATTCCGTAATCTTATATTTAGGTATAAAGTCGGTTTTCTTGTATACACACATTTAGCAATCGATATCGAAATGCTTCAGATCATTAGTTTAACATACTTAAGTTAATAAACCTTTTTTAACGAACGAAAGTTGGCTTAAAGTCATGGCGGCATAACGGCAGTGCATTTAGAAGAATTCCGTAATCTTATATTTAGGTACAAAATCGATTTTCTTGTATACACACATTTAGGAATCGATAACGAAATGCCTCAAATCATTAGTTTAACATATTTAAGTTAATAAACCTTCTTTAACGAACGGAAGTTGGCTTGATGTCATGGCGGCATAACGGCAGTGCATTTAGAAGAATTCCGTAATCTTATATTTAGGTATAAAGTCGGTTTTCTTGTATACACACATTTAGGAATCGATATCGAAATGCTTCAGATCATTAGTTTAACATACTTAAGTTAATAAACCTTCTTTAACGAACGAAAGTTGGCTTAAAGTCATGGCGGCATAACGGCAGTGCATTTAGAAGAATTCCGTAATCTTATATTTAGGTATAAAGTCGGTTTTCTTGTATACACACATTTAGCAATCGATATCGAAATGCTTCAGATCATTAGTTTAACATACTTAAGTTAATAAACCTTCTTTAACGAACGAAAGTTGGCTTAAAGTCATGGCGGCATAACGGCAGTGCATTTAGAAGAATTCCGTAATCTTATATTTAGGTACAAAATCGATTTTCTTGTATACACACATTTAGGAATCGATAACGAAATGCCTCAAATCATTAGTTTAACATATTTAAGTTAATAAACCTTCTTTAACGAACGGAAGTTGGCTTGATGTCATGGCGGCATAACGGCAGTGCATTTAGAAGAATTCCGTAATCTTATATTTAGGTATAAAGTCGGTTTTCTTGTATACACACATTTAGGAATCGATATCGAAATGCTTCAGATCATTAGTTTAACATACTTAAGTTAATAAACCTTCTTTAACGAACGAAAGTTGGCTTAAAGTCATGGCGGCATAACGGCAGTGCATTTAGAAGAATTCCGTAATCTTATATTTAGGTATAAAGTCGATTTTCTTGTATATAGCATTTAGCAATCGATATCGAAATGCTTCAAATCATTAGTTTAACATATATAAGTTAATAAACTTTCTTTAACGAACGGAAGTTGGCTTAAAGTCATGGCGGCATAACGACAGTACATTTGGAAGAATTCCGTAATCTTATGTTTAGGTATAAATTCGATTTTCTTGTATATACGCACTTAACAAGCTATATCGAAATGCTTTAAATCATTAGTTTAACATATTTAAGTTAATTATTCTTCTTTAACGTATTGAAGTTTATATAAAGCCGTGGCGGCATAACGGCAGTGCATTTAGAAGAATTACGTAATCTTATATTTAGGTATGAATTCGATTTTCTTGTATATGCTCATTAGGCAATCGATATCGACATGCTCCAAATCATTAGTGTAACATATTTAAGTTAATAAACATTCTTTAACGTATTGGAAATTCACGAAGCACTTAAGGATCATGGTTTTAACCCCAAAAATGTTGCAAATATTTTTAATAAAAAGAAAATCCCACAGCCTATGTTCAAAGTTGAGTTAGAACCAGAAAACAAACAACTTGGAAAAAATTGTGTGCACCCCATTTACAAACTACAATATTTGCTACATCATAGGATCACGGTGGAGGAACCGCATAAAAGAAACGGCCCTGTACAATGCACCAATTGCCAAGAGTATGGTCACACCAAGTCTTACTGCACACTTCGCGCAGTATGTGAAGCTTGCGGAGAGTTGCATGATTCTGCCACCTGCACGTCAAACAAAAAAGACCCAATTGCAAAAAAGTGTGGAAACTGCGGTGGAAACCACACAGCAAACTACAGAGGATGTCCAGTCTACAAGGAGCTAAAAAATCGGATCAACCAACGCGTAGTCTCCGAACGCAATCATAATGTACCGAACGTTGTATCCTCCAATATGAATCCGCTGACAGCTCCATCAAAAACCGTCACGGGCGTATCGTTTGCAAACGTCCTAAAATCAGGCCTAGGAAAACCCATAACTACAGCAACAGCAAGTCTTATTGAGCCGCAAGAACAGCAGCCCCACGTTCAATCTGGTAGTCAATCGAATATCGAAGCAATGATAGCGTCAATGCAAAATAGCATGATGAACTTCATAACATTCATGCAGAACACAATGCAAGAACTCATGCGAAATCAAAACACATTGCTGCAACTGCTTGCTAACCAAAGTTCAAAATAATGAGCTCGCTTAAAATTGTTTTATGGAATGCAAATGGTATACCTCGCCATAAACTGGAGCTGGCAAAATGATATAATGCAAGGAAATAGATATAATGCTTCTTGCAGAAACTCACCTAACCAATAAATACAACTTTAATGAATCGGGATATACCTTCTATTGTACGAATCATCCAGATGGAAAGGCGCATGGTGGAACTGGTATCTAAATCAGAAGTCGCATTAAACACAATTCTTTAACTGGAACTGCTGAAAATTATCTGCAAGCAATCAATATGCGTGCAGACAAAGCAAGGTGATATTACTTTGTCCGCCGTTTATTGTCCCCCACGTTTCCCGATTACAGAAAATCAATTTATTGATTTCTTCAGCTCGCTGGGAGAGTGCTTTCTTGCTGCAGGTGATTATAACGCGAAACACCCTCACTGGGGCTCCCGGTTATGTAATCCTAAAGGCAAGCAATTATATAACGCCCTTATATGTAAAAGAAACAAACTGGACTACGTATCTCCTGGAAAGCCTACATATTGGCCGACAGACCCGAATAAGCTGCCAGATTTAATTGACTTCGCAGTAACTAGGAAAATTCCTCACAGCCTTCTTACTGCAGAAACAAGAGCAGACCTCTCATCAGACCACTCACCAGTTCTCTTCACTTTGCGGCATCAGTCACACTATAAAAAGCTACCTTATATGCTCACGCCAAAAGCTACAAACTGGTTAAAGTACAAAAAATACATCAGCACACACATAGAACTCGAACCAAAGTTAGATACACCGGTCGATATTGAAAATACCATCGCAGCATTCGAATAAACCATTATAACAGCCGCCAAAATTTCAACTCCTCAAAAAGGTTACCTGGAAAACAAAAAGCATAGCTTAACTAATAGGGAAATTGAAATACTCGTATTACAAAAACGATGCCTACGAAGGGAGTGGCAGGTTCATAGATCACCAGCCTCAAAACAACTGTTGAAAGCGGCCACACATGCACTGACGAGAGCCCTCAGAAGTGAGGAACAGCGTGCGCAGTACCAGTATATTCAAAAGCTGTCACCGACTAGTACAAAGCACCCATTGTGGAAAGCACATCAAACTCTAAGTGCGCCAATAGAGTGTGAAATGGCAATACGTGACAATAATGGCAAATGCGCTCGGAGTGATGCAGAAAAGTCAGCAACTTTCGCTGCTCATCTAAAAAATGTCTTCCAGCCAAACCCAGAAACTAATGACTTTACACTTCCAACCGTACCCTATTTGATGGAATCTGAGCCAGTGAAATTCGTACCTGAAGAGATATCAAAAATAATTATGGAGAAATTAAATCCAAGAAAAGCTCCTGGGCACGACTTAATTACTCCAAAAATGATTATTGAGCTACCAAATTGTGCTATAATCTGTATCTGTATGTTTTTCAATGCAATCACAAAACAAGCTCACTTTCCGCAACAATGGAAAAAGTCAACTATAGTGATGATACCTAAGCCTGGAAAGGACAAAACGCAGCCATCCTCCTATAAGCCCATCAGCTTGTTATCGTGCATGTCGAAATTATTTGAAAGACTTCTTATGCTCCGCATTAAGCCACATCTTGAAACCCACAACATAATACCATCTCACCAATTTGGCTTCAGGGAAAAGCATGGAACGATCGAGCAAGTACATAGGATCACATCTGAAATTCGAACAGCTTTTGAAAAAGGGGAATATTGTTCTGCAATATTTCTTGATGTCGCGCAGGCTTTTGATCGAGTATGGTTAGATAGTCTTATGTATAAAATAAAAACGCTACTCCCGCAAAACACCCACGAACTGTTTAAGTCCTACCTTTATGATCGAAATTTTGTAGTTCGATGTAACACCACTACATCTGAAGCCCAAACGATTGAAGCTGGTGTACCACAAGGCAGTGTTCTTGGCCCAATGCTATATGTTTTATACACTTCAGATATCCCTGTAAGCGACCGCTTGACTATGTCTACTTTTGCCGACGACACTGCAATAATCAGCCGCTCCAAGTGCCCAATTCATGCAAATGCGCTGCTAGGAAATCATATCGTAGCTGTGGCCAACTGGCTCGCAAACTGGAGGATAAAGGTTAACGAGCAAAAATGTAAGCACGTTACATTTACCCTAAACAAGAGCAGCTGTTCGCCTTTGACACTGAACAACGTACAAATACCACAAAGCAATCATGTTACTTACCTAGCGGTCCATCTGGATAGGCGACTTACTTGGCGAAACCACATAGAGGCTAAAAGGACTTACCTTAAATTAAAGGCACGTTCTTTGCATTGGCTTATTAACTCTCGCTCAGCCCTGAGTCTGGAGTATAAAATCATTATATACAACACTGTTTTAAAACCAATCTCGACCTATGGGTGTGAGCTGTGGGGCAACGCGAGTAGCAGCAACATCGAAATTCTCCGTCGTGCGCAATCAAAAATTCTTCGTACAATCACCGGAGCACCGTGGTATATCCGAAATGAGAACATCCAACGCGACTTAAGAATTCCAGACGTACGAACTGAAATAGAGCAACGAAGCGCGAAGTATGCATTGAAACTTTCGGTTCACCCAAACAAAGAAGCAAGATCGCTATTGCGTGTGAACAGGAGATCAAGATTACGTAGAAACGACTTACCAGCCCAGACGTGATATATCTTAGGCCCAGTTTAAAAAAAGTAATCACCCATGTAGGGTGTAAATTAAGTGAGTAGTTTAAGATTCGAAAACTTATTGTTAGGCTCTTAAGTAGGGTAGATTCAATAAATAATAGGAAAGCTAATAAAAAAAAAAAAAAAAAAAAAAAAAAAAAAAAAAAAAAACGTATTGGAGGTGATACAAAGCCATGGCGGCATAACGACAGTATATTTGGAAGAATTCCGTAATCTTATGTTTAGGTATAAATTCGATTTTCTTGTGTATACACATTTAGCAATCGATATCGAAATGCTTCACATAATTAGTTTAACATATTTAAGTTAATAAACCTTCTTTAACGAACGGAAGTTGGCTTAAAGTCATGGCGGCATAACGGCAGTGCATTAAGAATAATTCCGTAATCTTATATTTAGGTATAAAGTCGATTTTCTTGTATACACACATTTAGCAATCGATATCGAAATGCTTTAGATCATTAGTTTAACATATTTAAGTTAATAAACCTTCTTTAACGAACGGAAGTTGGCTTAAAGTCATGGCGGCATAACGGCAGTGCATTTAGAAGAATTTCGTAATCTTATATTTAGGTACAAAATCGATTTTCTTGTATACAAATCATTAGTTTAACATATATAAGTTATTTAACCTTTTTTATCTTACTGAAGTTTACATAAAGCCATAACGGTAAACGGCAGTGCATTTGGAAGAATTCCGTAAACTTATATTTAGGTACAAAGTCGATTTTGTTGCGTATACAACCATAGCAATCGATATTGATATGCTTCAAATAATTAGTTTAACATATTTAAGTTAATTAACCTTCTTTAACGTATTGAAGTTAATATAAAGCCATGGCGGCATAACGACAGTACATTTGGAAGAATTCCGTAGCCTTATATTAAGGTATAAAGTCGATTTTTTGTATATATGCATTAAGCAATCGATATCGAAATGCTTCAAATAACTGGTTTAACATATTTAAGTTCATAAACCTTCTTTAACTTACTGAAGTTTACATAAAGCCATAGCGGTATAACGGCAGTGCATTTGGAAGAATTCCGTAATCTTATATTTAGGTATAAAATCGATTTTTTGTATATACACATTAAGCGTTCGGTATCGAAATGCTTCAAATCATTAGTTTAACATATTTAAGTTAATAACCTTCTTTATCTTATTGAAGTTTACATAAAGCCATAACGGTATAACGGCAGTGCATTTGGAAGAATTCCGTTATCTTATGTTCTTGTATAAAGACGATTTTCTTGTATATACTCATACAGCAATCGATATCGAAATTCTACAAATCATTATTTTAACATATTTAAGTTAATAAAGCTTCTTTAACGCACTGAAGTTGGCTTAAAGCCATGGCGGCATAACGGCAGTGCATGTAGAAGAATTCCGTAATCTTATATTTAGGTATAAAGTCGATTTTCTTGTATATACACATTTAGCAATCGATATCGAAATGCTTCAAATAACTAGTTTAACATATTTAAGTTAATAAACTTTCCTTAACGATCTGAAGTTGGCATATAGCCATGGCGGCATAACGGCAGTGCATGTAGAAGAATTCCGTAATCTTATATTTTGGTATACAGTCGATTTTCTTTTATTTACTCATTAAGCAATCGATATCGACATGCTTCAACTCATTAGCTTAACATATTTAAGTTAATAAACCTTCTTTAACGATCTGAAGTTGGCATATAGCCATGGCGCCATAACGGCAGTGCATGTAGAAGAATTCCGTAATTTTATATTTAGGTATACAGTCGATTTTCTTGTATTTACTCATTAAGCAATCGATATTGAGATGCTTCAACTCATTAGCTTAACATATTTAAGATAATAAACCTTCTTTTACGTATTGAAGGTGTCATAAAGCCATGGCGGCATAACGACAGTACATGTGGAAGATTTCCGTAACCTTATATTTTGGCATAAAGTCGATTTTCTTGTATATACACATTTAGCAATCGATATCGAGATGCTTCAACTCAACAGTTTAATATATTTAAGTTAATTAACCTTCTTTATCTTACTAAAGTCTACAAAATCCTTAACGGCATAACGGCAGTGCATTTGGAAGAATTCCGTTATCTCATATTTAGATATAAAATCGATTTTGTTGTACATACATATTTAGGACTTGATATCGAAATGCTTCAAATCATTATTTGAACATATTTAAGTTAATAAACCTTCTTTAACGTATTGAAGTTGATATAAAGCCATGGCGGCATAACGGCAGTGCATTTAGAAGAATTCCGCAATCTAATATTTAGGTATAAAGTCGATTTTCTTGTATATACACATTTAGCAATCGATATCGAGATGCTTCAACTCAACAGTTTAATATATTTAGGTTAATTAACCATCTTTATCTTACTAAAGTCTACAAAAGCCTTAACGGCATAACGGCAGTGCATTTGGAAGAATTCCATAATCTCATATTTAGGTATAAAATCGATTTGGTTGTATATACATATTTGGCAATCGATATCGAAATGCTTCAAATCATTAGTTTAACATATTTAAGTTAATTAACCTTCTTTACCGTAATGAAGGTGATATAAAGCCATGGCGGCATAACGACAGTGCAGGTAGAAGAGTTCCGAAATCTTATGTTAAGGTATATAGTTGATTTTCTAGTATATACACATTTAGCAATCGATATCGAGATGCTTCAACTCAACAGTTTAACATATTTAAGTTAATAAATCTTCTTTAACGATCTGAAGTTGGCATATAGCCATGACGGCATAACGGCACTGCATGTCGAAGAATACCGTAGTCTTATATTTAGGTATAAAGTCGATTTTCTTATATATACACATTTAGCAATCGATATCGAGATGCTTCAACTCAACAGTTTAACATATTTAAGTTAATTCACCCTCTTTATCTTACTAAAGTCTACAAACGCCTTAACGGCATAACGGCAGTGCATTTGGAAGAATTCCGTTATCTCATATTTAGGTATAAAATCGATTTTGTTGTACATACATATTTAGCACTTGATATCGAAATGCTTCAAATCATTATTTGAACATATTTAAGTTAACAAACCTTCTTTAACGTATTGAAGTTGATATAAAGCCATGGCGGCATAACGGCAGTGCATTTAGAAGAATTCCGCAATCTAATATTTAGGTATAAAGTCGATTTTCTTGTATATACACATTAAGCAATCGATATCGAGATGCTTCAACTCAACAGTTTAATATGTTTAAGTTAATTAACCTTCTTTATCTTACTAAAGTCTACAAAAGCCTTAACGGCATAACGGCAGTGCATTTGGAAGAATTCCGTAATCTCATATTTAGGTATAAAATCGATTTGGTTGTATATACATATTTAGCAATCGGTATCGAAATGCTTCAAATCATTAGTTTAACATATTTGAGTTAATTAACCTTCTTTATCTTAATGAAGCTTACATAAAGCCATGGTGGCATAACGGCAGTGCATTTGGAAGAACTCCGTTATCTTATGTTTAGGTATAAAGTCGATTTTCTTGTATATAAAAATTTAGCAATTGATATCAAAATGCTTCAAATCATTAGTCTAACATACTAAGAAGAATTCCTTAATCTTATATTTAGGTATATAGTCGAGTTTCTTGTATTTACACATTTAGCAATCGAAAACGAAATGCTTCATATCATTAGTTAAACATATTTAGGTTAATTAACCTTCTTTATCTTACTGCAGTTTAGCTAAAGCCATAACGGTATAACGGCAGTGCATTTGGAAGAATTCCGTAATCTTATATTTAGGTATAAAGTATATTTTCTTGTATATACATATGTTGCAATCGATATTGAGATGCTTTAACTCATTAGCTTAACATATTTAAGTTAATAAACCTTCTTTAACGGTCTGAAGTTGACATATAGCCGTGGCGGCATTACGGCAGTGCATGTAAAAGAATTGCGTTATCATATATTTAGATATAAAGTCGATTTTCTTGTATATAAACATTTAGCTATCGCTATCGAAATGCTCCAAATCATTAGTTTAACATATTTAAGTTAATTAACCTTCTTTAACGTATTGAAGTTGATATAAAGCCATGGCGGCATAACGGCAGTGCGTTTAGAAGAATTGCGTAATCTTATATTTAGGTATAAAGTCGATTTTCTTGTATATACACATTTTGCAATCGATATCGAGATGCTTCAACTCATTAGCTTAACACATTTAAGTTAATAAACCTTCTTTAACGAACTGAAGTTGGCATATAGCCATGGCGGCATAACGGCAGTGCATGTAGAAGAATTCCGTAATCTTATATTTAAGTATAAAGTCGATTTTCTTGTATTTACATATTTAGAAAACGATATCGAAATGCTTCAAATCATTAGTTTAACATATTTAAGTTAATTAACCTTCTTTAACGTATTGAAGTTGATATAAAGCCATGGCGGCATAACGGCAGTGCATTTAGAAGAATTCCGTAATCATATAGTTAGGTATAAAGTCGATTTTCTTGTGTATACACATTTAGCAATCGATAACGAAATGCTTCCAATCATTAGTTTAATATATTTAAGTTAATTCACCTTCTTTAACGTATTGCAGGTGATGTAAAGCCATGGCGGTATAACGACAGTACATGTGGAAGAATTCCGTAATCTTCTATTTAGGTATAAAGTCGATTTTCTTGTATATACACATTTAGCTATCGATATCGAAATGCTTCAAATCATTAGTTTAACATATTTAAGTTAATTAATCCTCTTTATCTTACTGAAGCCTACAAAAGCCTTAGCGGCATATCGGCAGTGCATTTAGAAGAATTCCGTAATCTTATATTTAGGTATAAAGTCGATTTTCTTGTATATACACATCTAGCTATCGATATCGAAATGCTTCAAATCATTTTGGCTAAATGAGCACCTGACTCCCCTTAATATAATAACGTACACACCATACTCAACACGGTTACACCATCCACATCATACTCCACACCTCTACACCAATACTCATCGCACACACACCAACTCCACACATCATCCTCTCATCGCACACACACCAACTCCACACGTCATCATCTCATCCCACACACACCAACGCATCACGAATTCAACACACATGAGGACACCGCACAAAAAATAACAAAAGGGACCGACGGACTAGGCGCCACTCTCTTTCAATTCGCGCGGATCGGCGCATATACGCATCGTTTTTGCCAGCTTGTCGATTTTGGATTTTCCTCCTTCGCTTTCGTCTCCAATTTAACGGGTGAGTCCGCGGAGTGTATGGTACTGTAGTGAATTTTATATATGGTCCTTCGAGCCGTACCGGACGGCACTATTGGTAACACAGAATAATATATATATCGGTCACGGTGACGCGTTAAAAGTGTGAAAAAATTTGGCAAAAAAAAATATCGGTTACGGTGGCGCGTAAACCAAATAACATAAAAGTGCAAAAAGACAAAAAAAAAAAAAAAAAAGTTCAGGAAAAAAAAACACCGTTTATGATACAGTTGAGAAAACTGTTATAAAAATTTGAAAAACAAAAACCATTAGTGGATATTGCAAAAAAAAAAAAAAAAAAAAAATTAAAAACCAGTGATAAAAATTGCGGGAAACCAATTTGGTGAGGTGACACAGTTAAGCAGTTACAAAAATAACCCGTTTGAAAAAAACCAGCCGTACGTGCATATACTTGAGCGGTGACAAAATTGAAAAAAAAAAAGAATATATTAAAACAAAATTTCACAAGCATACGAAAAAGTACGGCTACAAAAAAAAAAAAAAAACAAAAGTGTGGTGACAAAGAGTGCAGTGTGGAAAATAATATACACATACGATACAAATATGTATGTAAGGTGACACGTGGTGACAAAAGTGAGGTGAAGTGAAAGAGATCAGTGAGAAAGAAGAATAACTTACCCCAATATATGCATACATATGTACATATAATATAAAAAGAGATTGTGCAGTGACATACATATTACCTACAAACAAAGGAATAAATCATACAAAATCACAAGCTACAACACTAGCAACAAAAGGACTGGAGAACTGGAGAAGCAGAAAACCAAGGACAGACACAAACGAAGCAAAGCACAAGCACTGGCATACACACACGCACACGCACAAGACCCACACATCGGATACATACATACGTACACTCATATCGTCCCCAAAAGCCCCTGGCGGAATACAAAGTGAGTTGTATCGTTTCCTATCATTTTTTATACTATATATATATATGTATGGTTCAATTTCAAGGAAAAAAGGGAAATTTAGGATTCTTACCTAAATTCCGGTCAACAGAAGTAGTAAAACCGTTACAAAACTGTTTTCGGTACTCGGTTTATTTTACGGGAAAAACCGAAAACCGCTAACAAGGCAGTTTGGTACTGTATATAGCGGACTAGTGATTGCCGGTAAATGCTTACCGTTGTGTTATAACACAAAATTCATCCCAAAAACAATAAAACCAAAAATTTTCAAGTATTTACTTGCAGAGATTTCCCGCAACACCCCTTATACTTAATCAAGTATAAGCAGGATTGTTTAAAGTCAGCTACGGCAATCACCACAAAAAAAAAGCATATGTGCAAATTAAATCATACATACATACATACATATATGTCACATATATTTCCATAATATAACAAGAGCATAACTTGCTCATTTACTAGTACATATACAAACATATGTACATATATGCTGCGCAGCTACACAAATTATATACTCAACAACAAGTGAATTTGCGAAAATTACCTGCGGTCGTTTAATTTTTTCGTGATTTCTTCGTACCGCGAACAAGCATACATATATCCGTGTATATATGTACATATATATATATATATACTCACGGGCGCATACACATATATACTCCTCCAAAAAATATACCCTGTCGACATCGGGTACAATTTAAAGACAACAATAAATATAATATAAAAATTTTTATAACATACTTAAAAATTTACATAAGTATTGTCACATACATATGTAGATACGCTTACTGCTTCTAAGTCCACATTGGCATATATTCCGCGATACCCCTTGGGTTTTGGCTAACAAAACCAAGCAGGATCGCGCATAAAATATATTCAAAGTCCACATTGGCATATATTCCGCAATACCCCTTGATTTTTGAGCAACAAAAACAAGCAGGATTGTGTAAAAAACCAAAGCGTAATACATACATATGTACATACATGCTTATGACTAAAGTGCAGTGATCTCTAAAGCGAGCGCTCATTAGCACATAACAAAATAAAGATACATAAATATATACGAACATACATATACAAATATATACAAGGAATTATTGGTTTTGCGGATTAATAACGAATAATTAAATAAAATTAAATTGAATTCGAAGCAAAAATAACACAACTCTTATTTAACCTAAAAGAGTTTTCGGTTACTCATAAACACGATTATACGCGGCAACAAAAAGCGTTTTTGGTTTATTAATTTAATTAAAAACTCTTATTTTACTTAAAAGAGTTCTCGTCTGATCATACATCAAATACATATATAAACGAAAATATTTTTTGAAATCTCGGTTTATCCAAAAGCCATTGGTTTTATTGATTTTTTTTTTTTGAAACTCTTGCATACAAAAGAGTCCTCTATTGAACAATTTATACGAAACTTTTCCAAACACCTACAAGTCTAG
Organism: Bactrocera correcta; assembly: GCA_027475135.1. Taxonomy (NCBI): domain Eukaryota; kingdom Metazoa; phylum Arthropoda; class Insecta; order Diptera; family Tephritidae; genus Bactrocera; species Bactrocera correcta. Next base: position 22,249,948 of record CM050327.1, on the reverse strand, counting down.
TTTTCACTAAGACTTTTGATATTCTATACATCTTTAAATGAGCTCAGACTCAAAGGAATCTAAAACAACTCAGTTGCTAAAAGTTCCAAAAATGATTTCAGACGAAAAAAGTCCGTGTACACCGGCAGAAGCTACACGCTCAAAGCAAGGTGCTACAAAACTAAAGAGGGGTAAAGACATTACTTATACAAAATTCATTGCTGAGAGTGACAGTTTGATACGGTACTGCACTCGATTTTCATCTTCACCGATTCAAGACAATTCTGAATCGGTCTTAGAAATCACAAAAGATAATTTAGACAATTTCTGGACACGTCTCCAAGCGGCATATGACGCAATCGTAGAATCTGACGACTCAGATCTACCGGAAAATTTTAAATCCTCGGCATACACCAAGTATGAACACTGCCTAGACCAGTTCGAAGACAAAAAGGCAATGATTTCTGATCAACTAAAGCTTTTAAGAGCAATTGCACCTACTCCACAACCGAGAGTAGAGCTGCCACAAAGACAAGCCCAAGAGGCAAGTTCAGGCATTCACCTTAAAGTGCCAGTATGCGACACAGATATATTTCATGGTGGTTATGAACAGTGGCCGTCCTTCCGGGACATGTTTACAGCGGTGTACATAAACCATCCTAAATTATCACAAGCACAGAAGTTGTATCACCTCAGATACAAAACCAAAGGTCAGGCAGGCGTAATAGTCAAACAGTTCGCTCTCAATGACGAAAATTTCAATTTTGCTTGGGAAGCTCTTAAAGCACGTTACGAAAACGAGAGAATATTGGTCGACAAGCAAGTGACGATACTAATGAATTTACCAAAAATTCAGAAAGAAACCAGTGAAGAATTCATAAAGCTTCAATCCACGGTTTCAAATTGTTTGTCTGTTTTATCAACACAGAATATTCCCACAGATAATTGGGACCCCATTCTGGTAAATATATGCACAGCTGCATTACCAGAAAAATCTTTACTTTTGTGGGAGCAATCGCTCTCATCGCGAAGAAAGTGCCCAACGTGGCAGCAAATGAAAGAATTTCTTACTACCCAATATGAAATCGCAGAAAGGGTAGATAAAAAACTAGTCAGGACGAAAAACGTTCAAAACGACCTCAATAGAAGCTTCAATAGACCCCAAGCAAGTAGCCACAATAATTCAAATAGAAACTTTTTTAAAAATCAATCGTTCTCTTCCGAACAATATAAACAAACGTCATGCGAACTGTGCAGAGGAGGTCACAAATTAAAATTGTGCGAAAAATTCAAAAAAATGAATGTTAGCGATCGAAACAATTTCGTAAGAACGAAAAAATTATGTACCAACTGTCTGTCACATGCGCATACGCTTAAAGATTGCGAAAGCAAATTTAATTGCGTTTATTGCCATAAAAGACATCATTCAATGTTACATATAACAAATTTTTCCAGCTCACCCCCAAACAATGCAAACGTAAAACGAGCAACAGGATTAGTTGCCACAACAAATCCTGAAAACTGCCAAGAAGCACCATGCTGCTCAAAGGCGATGAAAACCCAAACGCTACATAGCGAAAACCACAGTAGGGTACTATTACCCACAGCAGTTGTCTCCATCGAACACCGAGGAGAACTGTTCAAACTCAGAGCCTTAATAGACCAAGGATTACAACGATCATTTATAGCGTCAAGGGCTCAAAACAGGCTTCAGTTGCCAACAAAACTGGCCAATTTTGAAATCACGGGAATGGGCGGAAGAGTTGTTCAAAACTCAAATAAAATCTGCCCCATTACCCTCTTTTCCCCCAAAGCGGATAAACGCATACAAGCAGAAGCTATTGTCTTACCGCAATTAACCAACATGCTACCAAGCTATCATATAAATAGCAAGCATTGGCAAAAGGTTTCACACCTTAAGTTAGCAGACCCCAACTGCAACACTCCCGCTCAAATAGATCTCCTATTAGGCAGCGATCTCATACCACAAATTATTCTCGAAGGTATTGAGAAAATTAACAAAACACTTCTTGCGCAAAATACCATTTTCGGATGGGTCCTAAGCGGACTAGTTGCGGAACCAGTTACAACATTAACAACTCAAGTTGAGGAAGTCTCAAATGAATACCTCAATTCACAATTGAGAAAATTTTGGGAACTAGAAGAACTCCCCCCCATATCAGTCACAACCCCTGAAGATCAATATTGTGAGGATTTTTACAAAGCCACAACTACTAGATCAGAAAATGGTCGGTACGTCGTACGACTACCACTTAAGCAACAATTTCCTAACACACTCGCCTTAGGTCACTCTCGCACCTCTGCAATACAGCAGTTTCTAAGTATGGAAAGAAACCTACTTAAAAAGGGCGAACTCAAATCTGAATATGATGGTGTGTTAGAAGAATACCTCCATTTAGATCATATGGAGGAAGTAAACACAGGGGAGAAAATCGTCAACGGCAAATACTACTCCTTTTATCTGCCACATCACGCAGTAGTGAAGCCAGACAAAAAAACAATAAAAGTAAGAGTTGTTTTTAATGCCTCGAAAACCACTAGTTCAGGGAATTCCCTAAATGATATCCTATTTACGGGACCCACTCTACAACCAGATTTAATGCTTCTGATATTAAATTGGCGTATATACAAATACGTATTCAATGGGGACGTTGAAAAAATGTATCGGCAAATAGGCGTATATAAAGACGACCAAGATTTTCAACGTATTATGTTCCGAAGATCCCCCACCAGTCCTTTACGCGACTTCAAATTAAAAACAGTTACATTTGGCGTTAACTGTGCACCATATTTAGCCATTCGAACTCTCCACGAATTGGCAGACAACACAAAGTCAGAATTTCCTCTGGCAACTGAAGTGTTGAAAACTCAAACGTATGTGGACGATATTCTGTCTGGAAGTCACACCCTTCCACAAGCATACGAGGCCTTATCACAGGTAATAAAAGCCCTCAAATCCGCAGGGTTTCCTTTAAAAAAGATTTCGGCAAATCACCCGAATATACTCAAAAATATTCCAAACGAAAATTTGTTGGACACCAATTTCCTTCTATTCGAAAAGGAAAGTACAACAAAAACGCTAGGCATCCAATGGAATGCGATATCGGACCAGTTCTCATACAAGACAGAGTCCATATCCGCATTATCAGCCATAACGAAAAGACAGATTTTATCCTCGGTGGCAAAACTTTTCGACCCCGCAGGATGGCTTTCGCCAATTATGATCCAAGCGAAAATCTTAATACAAGAATTATGGCTAGATGGAACCGACTGGGACGAACAAGTGAAACCTCTTCGCTTAGAAAAATGGTCCCAGTTCGCAAAAGATCTGAATGACATTTCTCAGATACAAATTCCACGATGGGTAAACTACTCCCCCGAACACAAAGTCGAATTACATGGCTTTTGTGACGCCTCAGAAAAGGCATATTGCGCTACTATCTATGTGCGCACGCAAAGTGATACCACGACTACAAGCCACTTATTAGTAGCAAAAGCAAAGGTGGCACCTTTAAAAACTATAAGTCTCCCACGACTTGAGTTATGTGGCGCACTACTACTTTCAAAATTAGTAGCCATGGTGCAAATGCATTTAAATATGACAAAATGCAAACTATATATGTGGTCCGATTCAGAAATTGTACTAGCCTGGTTGGAAAAACCACCACATGCATGGAAGACGTATATTTCTAACCGAACGTCTCAAATTCTTGACCTAGTGGGATCAGCCACTTGGCGTCACGTAGCCAGTGCTGACAATCCTGCCGATCTAGGTACAAGAGGGTGCAAGCCACTGCACCTTGCCACTACCACCCTCTGGTGGAATGGCCCCCGATGGTTGATAGAATCTCCTGATTCTTGGCCACAATCCCCCATGCGCAACATTATCGCCCCAGAAGGTCGAAAAATCGCCACCTTTCACACATTATTGGATGATGCCGACATCCTTGAACGATTTTCCTCGTTTCCAAAAGCGCTCAGAGTAGTCGCTTCTTCTTCTTCTTTACTGGCGTAGACACCGCTTACGCGATTATAGCCGAGTCAACAACAGCGCGCCAGTCGTTTCTTCTCTTCGCTACGTGGCGCCAATTGGATATTCCAAGCGAGGCCAGGTCCTTCTCTACTTGGTCCTTCCAACGGAGTGGAGGTCTTCCTCTTCCTCTGCTTCCCGCGGCGGGTACTGCGTCGAATACTTTCAGAGCTGGAGTGTTTTCATCCATCCGGACAACATGACCTAGCCAGCGTAGCCGCTGTCTTTTAATTCGCTGAACTATGTCAATGTCGTCGTATATCTCGTACAGCTCATCGTTCCATCGAATGCGATATTCGCCGTGGCCAACGCGCAAAGGACCATAAATCTTTCGCAGAACCTTTCTCTCGAAAACTCGCAACGTCGACTCATCGGTTGTTGTCATCGTCCAAGCCTCTGCACCATATAGCAGGACGGGGATTATGAGTGACTTATAGAGTTTGGTTTTTGTTTGTCGAGAGAGGACTTTGCTTCTCAATTGCCTACTTAGTCCGAAGTAGCACCTGTTGGCAAGAGTTATCCTGCGTTGGATTTCTAGGCTGACATTGTTGGTGGTGTTTACGCTGGTTCCAAGATAGACGAAATTATCTACAACTTCAAAGTTATGACTGTCAACAGTGACGTGAGTGCCAAGTCGCGAGTGCGACGACTGTTTGTTTGATGACAGGAGATATTTCGTCTTGCCCTCGTTCACTGCCAGACCCATTTCTTTTGCTTCCTTGTCCAGTCTGGAGAAAGCAGAACTAACGGCGCGGGTGTTGAGACCGATGATATCAATATCATCGGCATACGCCAGCAGTTGTACACTCTTATAGAAGATGGTACCTTCTCTGTTGAGTTCTGCAGCTCGGACTATTTTCTCCAGAAGCAGGTTAAAAAAGTCGCACGATAAGGAATCGCCTTCCTGAAACCTCGTTTGGTATCGAACGGCTCGGAGAGGTCCTTCCCGATTCTGACGGAGCTTTTTGTGTTGCTCAACGTCAGTTTACACAGCCGTATTAGTTTTGCGGGGATACCAAATTCAGACATCGCGGCATAAAGGCAGCTCCTTTTCGTGCTGTCGAAGGCAGCTTTGAAATCGACGAAGAGGTGGTGCGTGTCGATTCTCCTTTCACGGGTCTTTTCCAAGATTTGGCGCATCGTAAATATCTGGTCGGTTGTTGATTTACCAGGTCTAAAGCCACACTGATAAGGTCCAATCAGTTTGTTGACGGTGGGCTTTAATCTTTCACACAATACGCTCGACAGACCCTTATATGCGATGTTGAGGAGGCTAATCCCACGGTAGTTGGCGCAGATTGTGGGGTCTCCTTTTTTGTGGATTGGGCATAGCACACTTAAATTCCAATCGTTGGGCATACTTTCGTCCGACCATATTTTGCAAAGAAGCTGATGCATGCACCTTATCAGCTCTTCGCCGTCGTGTTTGAATAGCTCGGCCGGCAATCCGTCGGCCCCTGCCGCTTTGTTGTTTTTCAGGCGGGCAATTGCTATTCGAACTTCATCATGGTCGGGCAATGGAACGTCTGCTCCATCGTCATCGATTGGGGTATCGGGTTCGCTTTCTCCTGGTGTTGTGCGTTCACTGCCATTCAGCAGGCTGGAGAAGTGTTCCCTCCATAATTTAAGTATGCTCTGGGCATCGGTAACTAGATCACCTTTGGGGGTTCTACAAGAGTATGCTCCGGTCTTAAAACCTTCTGTAAGCCGCCGCATCTTTTCGTAGAATTTTCGAGCATTACCCCTGTCGGCCAGCTTATCAAGCTCTTAGTACTCACGCATTTCGGCCTCTTTCTTTTTCTGTCTACAAATGCGTCTCGCTTCCCTCTTCAACTCTCGGTATCTATCCCATCCCGCACGTGTTGTGGTCGATCGTAACGTTGCGAGGTAGGCAGCCTGTTTTCTCTCCGCTGCGACACGGCACTCCTCGTCGTACCAGCTGTTCTTCTGCACTTTCCGAAAACCAATGGTTTCGGTTGCAGCTGTACGTAAGGAGTTTGAAATGCCGTCCCACAGTTCCCTTATACCGAGTTGTTGACGAGTGCTCTCAGAGAGCAGGAGTGCAAGCCGAGTAGAAAAACGTTCGGCTGTCTGTTGTGATTGCAGCTTCTCGACGTCGAACCATCCTTGTGTTTGTTGGCGTGCGTTTTTTGCTGCACAGAGGCGGGTGCGAATTTTTGCTGCAACAATATAGTGGTCCGAGTCGATGTTAGGACCTCGGAGCGCACGCACATCTAAAACACTGGAGACGTGTCTTCCGTCTATCACAACATGATCGATCTGGTTGGTGGTTTTTCGATCTGGAGACAGCCAGGTAGCTTGATGTATCTTCTTATGCTGGAATCTAGTACCACAGATAACCATATTTCGGGCCCCGGCGAAGTCGATCAGCCTCAGCCCATTTGGGGATGTTTCCGCGTGGAGGGTGAATTTACCGACAGTAGTGCCAAAGATGCCTTCTTTGCCCACCCTGGCATTGAAGTCGCCAAGCACGATTTTGACATCGTGGCGGGGGCATCTCTCATAAGTGCGCTCCAAGCACTCATAAAAGGCATCTTTGGTCACATCGTCCTTCTCTTCCGTCGGGGCGTGGGCGCAAATCAGCGATATGTTGAAGAACCTCGCTTTGATACGGATTGTGGCTAGACGTTCATTCTCCGGAGTGAATGATAGTACTCGGTGACGGAGTCTCTCTCCCACCACGAATCCAACACCAAACTTACGCTCCTTTATATGGCCACTGTAGTAAATGTCACAAGGACCTACTCGTCTCTGTCCTTGTCCCGTCCATCGCATTTCTTGGACGGCGGTGATGTCAGCCTTTATCTTTACGAGGACATCTACCAGCTGGGCAGCGGCACCTTCCCAATTAAGGGACCGGACATTCCAGTTGCATGCCCTCAAATCATAGTCCTTAATTCGTTTGCCATGGTCGTCATCATACATGACCCCATCCTCCATCCTTCATAGAACAACTCAAAAGCAAAGGTAAGGGATCACATAATTTCCCATGCAACACAGTGACGCACCTAGAGTTACAAAAGGCAAAGGTCGCACTAATAACATACACACAAGCGCGCTATTTCAGCCGCGACATATCACTACTAAGAGAATCGAAGCCGATTGATAAAAAGAGCTCACTCTTAGTCCTCAACCCATTTCTGGACACGAAAGGTCTGCTTCGTGCCAATGGTCGGCTTGCTAATTCGAGCCTAACATATAACGAACGCCATCCCATAATAATCCCAGAGAGGCCATCATTTGCCACACTGTTCCTCCACTACATCCACATCTTAATGCTACACGCCGAACATCGTCTCATGCAACAGATGGTACGCCAGGAGTATTATATCCCCCGTCTTAAGCCGCAAATCAAGAAGTGCATCTTCACATGCAAGATTTGCACTATGCACAAACAGAAGATGCGAACGCAGATTATGGCAGCACTTCCACCGGAACGCTGCAATTTCACTCTGCCTTTCACCACAACAGGTGTTGATTTTGCTGGGCCTTTCCAAGTAAAGGCGTCCATGTTAAGGTCTCCCACTCTCATGAAAGGCTATGTGGCTGTCTTTGTATGTTTCACGACAAAGGCAGTACATCTTGAGCTATGTAGTAATCTGACGACGGATGCTTTTCTCGCGGCATTTGCTCGCTTCGTCGCTCGACGTGGCCACCCATCAAAGATCATGAGCGACAATGGCAAAACGTTCATTGGAGCTCAACGAGCCACCGAAAAGCAATTTGTGGATTTCCTAAAACAAGTGTCACCCGACATCGTCCAAAAGTACGCCCCTCAAGGTATCAACTGGCAATTTATACCCCCAAGCGCTCCTCATATGGGCGGTTTATGGGAATCAGCTGTGAAAAGCTTCAAATCCCATTTCAAACGGGTAGCTGGAAATTATAAATTCAATTACGAAGAGTTCACGACGTTATTAAATCGAATTGAAGCCGTTCTCAATTCACGACCACTCACAGTACTATCACAAGACCCCTCAGATTTCACCGCCTTAACTCCAGGGCATTTTCTAAAAGGAGCACCCATCCTGGCCATTCCTGAGCCAGGCGTGGAGTCGCTATCTCTATTAAATCGATGGGAACGAATTAAAATTCTCCATCACGATTTCAGCCGCCGATGGAAGGACGAATATATAAAGGATCTCCACAAAAGATACCGCTGGAAGACTCCTGAACAGGCGCCTAAACTTGGAGACTGTGTCCTCATCTACGATGATTGTCTACCCCCAACCGAGTGGCGGCTTGGCCGCATTGAAAAGCTACCTTATGGCTCCGACGGTCACATACGAGTCGTGGATCTCCGTACGCAAAACGGAACACTAACCCGACCGCTCGTGAAGCTATGCTTTCTGCCAACTTCCGATGATCGCGAATCCGAAAACCTCAAAAATCAACCGGTATTATCGCTACACAATAAATGAAACCAATAACACGCGAGAAAGTACGCAAATAACAAATCGTCAATATATAACCGATCGCCAAAAAATAACAAACCGTCGAACGAAGAAAACTAACACAAATTGGTCAATCATTACGACGACCCATTCATGCCACATATCGTGGCACGATGGTCCATATTTAATTGTATGATAGATTTATAATCGATAATCTTCCCTACACAGATCACCATGGATGTTTATACACCAGTCGCAACCACGTCAACACCTCGGGCTACCAATGCGCCACGCACCGGGCCTACTCCAGCGCCCCGAACTATGGTGGCAACGACGCCGGCAATTGCACCGGCAACCACGCCGGCAACTGCACCGGCAACAACGCCGGCACATGTACCGGCAACTGCGTATGTAGCACGAACTTTGGAGACCCTAAGGTGTCCCATCTGTCGGCGCCCACATCGCCTGCATCATTATGGGATATTTAGGGGCATGCAACCCGTGCAACGGCAACAAGTTGCACAAGCACACGGACACTGCCACAACTGCCTGTCACATAGACATCTGACTCCGGAGTGTGAGTCACGAGGGCGGTGCCAAATATGCCACAGGCCGCATCACACGCTGCTACATCGTAGCGCGGCTCGCGAAGTGAATCGGTCACCCCTCCATCGCGGCCGCATGCCCCGACTCCAGCCCGCAGCTCGTGGCGCACACCAGCGCGACGGACCCTCGTTGCGGCGTCGACAGCCTGGGCCACCACCTCGCCACATCATCCACACATCATACTCCACACCTCTACACCAATACTCATCGCACACACACCAAAAAAATAACAAAAGGGACCGACGGACTAGGCGCCACTCTCTTTCAATTACGATCCGCGCGCATATACGCATCGTTTTTGCCAGCTTGTCGATTTTGGATTTTCCTCCTTCGCTTTCGTCTCCAATTTAACGGGTGAGTCCGCGGAGTGTATGGTACTGTAGTGAATTTTATATACATTTGTTAAACATATTTAAGATAATTAACCCTCTTTATCTTACTGAAGTCTACAAAAGCCTTAGCGGCATATCGGCAGTGCATTTGGAAGAATTACGTAACTCATTAGCTTAACATATTTAAGTTAATAAACCTTCTTTAACGATCTGAAGTTGGCATATAGCCATGGCGGCATAACGGCAGTGCATTTAGAAGAATTCCGTGTCCTTATATTTAGGTATAAAGTCGATTTTGTTGAATATACGCATTAAGAAATCGATATCGAAATGCTTCAAATCATTAGTTTAACATATTTAAGATAATTAACCTTCTTTAACGTTTTGAAGTTGATATAAAGCCATAGAGGCATAACGGCAGTGCATTTAGAAGAATTCCGTAATCTTATATTTCGGTATAAAGTCGATTTTGTTGTATATACACATTTAGCAATCGATAACGAAATGCTTAAAACCATTAGTTTAACATATTTAAAATAATTAACCTTCTTTAACGATCTGAAGTTGGCATATAGCCATGGCGGCATAACGGCAGTGCATGTAGATGAATTCCGTAGTCTTATATTTAAGTATAAAGCCGATTTTCTTGTATTTACATATTTAGAAATCGATATCGAAATGCTTCAAATTATTAGTTTAACATATTTAAGTTAATTAACTATCTTTAACGTATTGAAGTTGATATAAAGCCATGGCGGCATAACGGCAGTGCATTTAAAAGAATTCCGTAATCTTTTATTTAGGTATAAAGTCAATTTTTTTGTATATACACATTTAGCAATCGATAAAGAAATGCTTCAAACCATTAGTTTAATATATTCAAAATAATTAACCTTCTTTAACGTATTGAAGGTGATATAAAGCCATGGCGACATAACGACAGTACATGTGGAAGAATTCCGTAATCCTATATTAAGTATAAAGTCGATTTTGTTGAATATACGCATTAAGCAATCGATATCGAAATGCTTCAAATCATTAGTTTAACATATTTAAAATAATTAACCTTCTTTAACGTATTGAAGGTGATATAAAGCCATGGCGGCATAACGGCAGTGCATTTAGAAGAATTCCGTAAACTTATATTTAGGTATAAAGTCGATTTTCTTGTATACACACATTTAGCAATCGATAACGAAATGCTTCAAACCATTAGTTTAACACATTTAAAATAATTAACCTTCTTTAACGTTTTGAAGTTGATATAAAGCCATGGCGGCATAACGGCAGTGCATTTAGAAGAATTCCGTAATCTTATATTTCGGTATAAAGTCGATTTTGTTGTATATACACATTTAGCAATCGATAACGAAATGCTTCAAACCATTAGTTTAACATATTTAAAATAATTAACCTTCTTTAACGATCTGAAGTTGGCATATAGCCATGGTGGCATAACGGCAGTGCATGTATTTAGAAGAATTCCGTAATCTTATATTTAAGTATAAAGTCGATTTTCTTGTATTTACATATTTAGAAATCGATATCGAAATGCTTCAAATCATTAGTTTAACATATTTAAGTTAATTAACTATCTTTAACGTATTGAAGTTGATATAAAGCCATGGCGGCATAACGGCAGTGCATTTAGAAGAATTTCATAATCTTATATTTAGGTATAAAGTCGATTTTCTTGTATATACACATTTAGCAATCTATAGCGAAATGCTTCAAATCATTAGTTTAACATATTTAAGTTAATTAACCTTCTTTATCTTACTGAAGTTTACATAAAGCCATAAAGGTATAACGGCAGTGCATTTGGAAGAATTCCGTAATCTTATATTTAGGTCTATAGTCGATTTTCTTGTATTCACACATCTCGCAATCGATATCGAAATGCTTCAAATCATTAGTTTAACTTATTTAAGTTAATGAACCTTCTTTAACGCACTGAAGTTAACATAAAGCCCTGGTGGCATAACGGCAGTGCATTTAGAAGAATTGCGTTATCTTATATTTAGGTATATAGTCGATTTTCTTGTATTTACACATTTAGCAATCGATATCGAAATGCTTCAAATCATTAGTTTAACATACTTAAGTTAACAAAAGTTATTTTAACGAACTGAGGTTCACACAAAGCCTTGGCGGAATAAAGGCAGTGCATTTAGAAGAATTCCGTTATCTTATATTTAGGAATAAATTCGATTTTCTTGTATATACTCATTAAGCAATCGATATCGAGATGCTTCAACTCATTAGCTTAACATATTTAAGTTAATAAACCTTCTTTAACGTACTGAAGTCAATATAAAGCCATGGCAGCATAACGACAGTGCATTTAGAACAATTCCGTAATCTTAAATTCAGGTATAAAGTCGATTTTGTTGTATATACTCATTTAGCAATCGATATCGAAATGTCTCAAATCATTAGTTTAACAAATTTAAGTTAATTAACTTCTTTATCTTACTGAAGTTTACATACAGCCAGAACGGCATAATTTATGCCAACTTCAGTTCGCTAAAGAAGGTTAATTGTTTTAAATATGTTAAATTAATGGTTTGAAGCATTTCGTTATCGATTGCTAAATATGTAAATACAAGAAAATCGACTTATAAGATTACGGAATTCTTCTAAATGCACTGCCCTTAGGCTTTATGTCAACTTCAGTTCGCTATAGGAGTTTTAATAACTTAAATATGTTAAACCAGTTATCTGAAGCATTCTGATCGTTAAAGATGGTTTATTAACTTAAATACGTTAAACTAATGATTTGAATCATTTCGGTATCGATAGTTAAATGTGTATATACAAGAAAATCGACTTTACACCTAAATATAAAATAACGGAACTCTTCTAAATGTACTGCCGTTATGCCGCCAAGGCTTTATATCAACTTCAGTACGTTAAAGAAGTTTTATTAACTTAAATATGTTAAGATAAGTAGTTGAAGCATCTCGATATCGATCGCTTAATGAGTAAATACAAGAAAATCGACGTTATACCTAAATATAAGATTACAGAATTCTTCCACATGTACTGTCGTTATGCCGCCATGGCTTTATATCACCTTCAATACGTTAAAGAAGGTTAATTATTTTAAATATGTTAAACTAATGATTTGAAGCATTTCGGTATCGATTGCTAAATGGGTATATACAACAAAATCGACTTTATACCTAAATATAAGATTACGGAATTCTTCTAAATGCACTGCCGTTATGCGGCCATGGCTTTATATCAACTTCAATACGTTAAAGAAGGTTTATTAACTTAAATATGTTAAACTAATGAGTTGAAGCATCTCGATATCAATTGCAAAATGTGTATATACAACAAAATCGACTTTATACCCAACTATAAGATTACGGAATTCTTCCACATGTATTGTCGTTATGACGCCATGGCTTCATATCACCTTCAATACGTTAAAGAAGGTTAATTATTTTAAGTGTGTTAAACTGATGATTTGAAGCATTTCGATATCGATTGCTTAATATGTAAATACAAGAAAATCGACTTTAGACCTAAATATAAGATTACGGAATTCTTCCAAATGTACTGTCGTTATGCCGCCATGGCTTTATATCACCTCCAATAGGATAAAGATGGATAATTAACTTAAATATGTTAAACTAATGATTTGAAGCATTTCGTTATCGATTGCTTAATATGAAATTACAAGAAAATCGACTTTATACCTAAATGTAAGATTACGGAATTCTTCTAAATGCACTGCAGTTATACCGTTATGACTTTATGTAGACTTCAGTGCGTTTAAGAAGGTTTATCATAAATAACTTGAAAATGTAAAGCTAATGATTTGAAGCATTTCGTTATCGATTGCTTAATATGTAATTACAAGAAAATCGACTTTATACCGAAATATAAGATTAGGGAATTCTTCTAAATGCACTGCAGTTATACCGTTATGACTTTATGTAAACTTCAGTTCGTTAAAGAAGGTTTATTAACTTAAATATGTTAAACAAAAGATTTGAAGCATTTCAAATACCATTGCGAAATGTGTATATACAAGAAAATCGACTTTATACCTAAATATAAGATTACGCAATTCTTCAAAATATGTTAAACTAATGATTTGAAACATTTCGATATCGCTTGCTAAATGTGTATATACATGAAAAACGAATTTATTCCTAAATATAAGATAACGGAATTCTTCTAAATGCACTGCCGTTATTCCGCCAAGGTTTTGTGTGAACCTCAGTTCGTTAAAATAAGTTTTGTTAACTTAAATATGTTAAACTAATTATTTGAAGCATTTCGATATCGATTGCTAAATGCATATATACAAGAAAATCGACTTTATACCTAAATATAAGATTACGGAATTCTTCCAAATGTACTGTCGCTATGCCGCCATGGCTTAATGTCACCTTCAATACGTTAAAGATAGTTAATTAACTTAAATATGTTAAACTAATGATTTGAAGCATTTCGATATCGATTTCTAAATAGTAAAGACAAGAAAATCGACTTTATACCTAAATTCAAAATTACGGAATTCTTCCAAATGTACTGTCGTTATGACGCCATGGCTTTATATCACCTCCAAAACGTTAAAGATGGTTAATTAACTTGATTATGTTAAACTAATGATTTGAAGCATTTCGATATCGATTGCTAATTGTGTATATACAAGAAAATCGACTTTATACCTAAATATAAGTTTACGGAATTCTTCCAAATGCACTGCCGTTATGCCGCCATGGTTTTATGCCAACTTCAGTTCGTTAAAGAATGTTAATTAACTTAAATATGTTAGACTAATGATTTGAAGCATTTCGATATCGATTGCTAATTGTGTATATACAAGAAAATCGAATTTATACCTAAATATAAGATTACGGAATTCTTCTAAATGCACTGCCGTTATACCGCCATGGCCTTACATCAACTTCAATATGTTAAAGAAGGTTAATTATTTTAATGATGTTAAACTAATGGTTTGAAGCATTTCGATATCGATTGCTAAATGTGTAAATACGAGAAAATCGACTTAATACCTAAATATAAAATTATAACATTACGGAATTCTTCTTAATGTACTACTGTTGTACCGCTAAGGCTTTATGTAGACTTCTGTAAGCTAAAAAATGTTTATTAACCTAATATGTTAAGCTAATGTTTTAAATTATTTCGATATCGATTGCTAAATAAGTAAATACAAGAAAATCGACTTTATACCTAAATATAAGATTACGGAATTCTTCCAAATGTACTGTCGTTATGCCGCCATGACTTTGTATCACCTTCAATACGTTAAAGAAGGTTTATTAACTTAAATATGCTACACTAATGATTCGAAGCATTTCGATATCGATTGCTAAATGAGTATATACAAGAAAATCGAATCCATACCTAAATATAAGATTACGTAATTCTTCTAATTGCACTGCCGTTATGCCGTTAAGTCTTTTGTAGACTCCAGTAAGATAAAGAGGGTTAATTAATTTAAGTATGCTAAACCGGTTATTTGAAGCATTTCGATATCGATTGCTAAATGTGTATGTACAACAAATACGACTTTATACCTTTATATAAGATAACGGAATTCATATAAATATACTGCCGTTGTGCCGTTATGGCTTTATGTAAACTTCAGTAAGATAAAGGAGGTTAATTAACTTAGTTATGCTTAACCAGTTATTTGAAGCATTTCGATATCGATTGCAAAATGTGTATATACAAGAAAATCGACTTTATACCTAAATACAAGATTACGGAAATCTTCCAAATGCACTGCCGTTATGGCTTTATGTCAACTTGAGTTCGTTAAAGAAGGTTTATATATGATTACGGAATTCTTCTAAATGCACTGCCGTTATACCGTTAAGGCTTAATGTAGACCTCAGTGAGCTAAAAAATGTTTATTAACTTAATATGTTAAACTAATGATTTGAAGCATTTCGATATCGATATCTAAATGTGTATATACAAGAAAATCGACTTTATACCTTAATATAAGTTCACGGAATTCTTCTACATGCACTGCCGTTATGCCGTCATGGCTATATGCCAACTTCAGGTCGTTAAAGAAGGTTTATTAACTTAAATATTAAACTAAGAGTTTAAGCATTTCGATATCGATTGCGAAATGTATATATACAAGAAAATCGACTTTATACCTAAATATAAGATAACGGAATTCTGCCACATGTACTGTCGTTATGCCGCCATGGCTTTATATCACCTTCAATACGCTAAAGAAGGTTAATTATTTTAAATATGTTAAACTGATGGTTTGAGGCATTTCGATATCGATTGCTAAATGTGTATGTACAAGAAAATCAACTATATACCTAAATATAAGATTACGGAACTCTTCTACCTGCACTGTCGTTATGCCGCCATGGCTTTATGTCACCTTCATTACGGTAAAGAAGGTTTATTAACTTAAATATGTTACACTAATGATTTGAAGCATTTCGTTATCGATTGCTAAATGCGTATATACAAGAAAATCGACTTTATACCTAAATATAAGACTACGGAATTCTTCTTAATGCACTGCCGTTATGCCGTTAAGGCTTTTGTAGACTTCAGTAAGATAAAAAGGTTTAATTAACTTAAATATGTTAAACTAATGATTTGAAGCATTTCAATATCGATTGCTAAATGAGTATATACAAGAAAATCGACTTTATACCTAAATATAAGATTACGGAATTCATCTAAATAGACTGCCGTTTTACCGTTAAGGCTTTTGTATACTTGAGTAAGATAAAAAGGTTTAATTAACTTAAATATGTTAAACTAATGATTTGAAGCATTTCGATAATGATTGCTTAATGCATATATACAAGAAAATCGACTTTATACCTAAATATAAGACTACGGAATTCTTCCAAATGCACTGTCGTTATGCCGCCATGGCTTTATATCAACTTCAATACGTTAAGAAAGGTTAGTTAACTTAAATATGTAAAACTAATGATTTGAAGCATTTCGATATCGATTGCTAAATGCGTACATACAACAAAATCGACTTTATACCTAAATATAAAATTACGCAATTCTTCTACATGCACTGCTCTTATGCCGCCATTGCTTTATGCCAACTTCAGTTCGTTAAAGAAGGTTTATGAACTTAAATATTTTAAACTAATGATTTGAAGCATTTCGATATCGATTGCTAAATGTGTATATACAACAAAATCGATTTTATACCTAAATATAAGATTACGGAATTCTTCTACATGCACTGCCGTTATGCCGCCATGGCGTTATGTCACCTTCGGTAGGGTAAAGAAGGTAATTTAACTTAAATATGTTAAAATAATGATTTGAAGCATTTTGATATCGATTTCGAATTGTGCCAATACATGAAACTTGACTTTATACCTAAACATAGGATAACGGAATTCTTCCAAATGCACTACCGTTATTCCGCCATGGCCGTATGTCAACTTCAGTTCGTTAAAGTAGGTTTTTAAACTTAAATATGTTATGATTTGAAGCATTTCCAAACCGATTGCTAAATGCATATATACTAGAAAATCGACTTTATACCTAACTATAAAATTACGGCATTCTTCCAAATGTACTGTCGTTATGCCGCCATGGCTTTATATCACCTTCAATACGTTAAAGAAGGTTAACTAACTTAATAGGTTAAACTAATGATTTGAAGCATTTCGATATCGATAGCTAAATGTGTATATACAACAAAATCGACTTTATACCTAAATATAAGTCTACGGAATTCTTCCAAATGCACTGCCGTTATACCGTTATGGCTTTATGTAAACTTCAGTGCGTTAAAGAAGTTTTATGAACTTAAATATGTTAAAATAATGATTTGAAGCATTTTGATATCGATTGCTGAATGCGTAAATACAAGAAAATCGAGTTAATAACTAAACATAAGATAACGTAATTCTTCTAAATGCACTGGCGTTATGCCGTTTAGGCCTTTGTAGACTTCAGTAGGATAAAGAGCGTTAATTATTTTAAGTATGTTAAGCTTATGATTTGAAGCATTTCGATATCGATAGCTAAATGTGTATATACAAGAGAATCGACTTTGTACCTAAATATAAGATTACGGAATTCTTCTACATGCACTGCCGTTATGCCGCCATGGCTTAATGCCAACTTCAGATAGTTAAAGAAGGTTTATTAACTTAAATATGTTAAGCTAATGAGTTGAGGCATATCGATATCGATTGCTAAATGCATATGTACAACAAAATCGATTTTATACCTAAATATAAGATTACGGAATTCTTCCAAATGTACTGTCGCTATGCCGCCATGGCTTTGTATCACCTTCAATACGTTAAAGAAGGTTAATTATTTTAAATATGTTAAACTAATGGTTTGAAGCATTTCGATATCGATTGCTAAATGTGCAAATACAAGAAAATCGAATTTATACCTATATATAAAAATATAACATTACGAAATTCTTCTAAATGCACTGCCGTTATACCGTTAAGGCTTTATGTAGACTTCAGTATGCTTAGAAAATGTTTGCTAACTTATTATTTTAAACTAGTGATTTGAAGCATTTCGATATCGATAGCTAAATGCGTATATACGAGAAAATCGACTTTATACCTAAATATAAGATTACGGAATTCTTCTACATGCACTGCCGTTATGCCGGCATGGCTATATGCCAACTTCAGATCGTTAAAGAAGGTTTATTTACTTAAATATTTGAAACTAATGAGTTTAAGCATTTCGATATCGATTGCTAAATGTGTAAGTCCAAGAAAATCGACTATATACCTAGATAAAAGATTACGGAATTCTTCTACATGCACTGCCGTTATAGCGCCATGGCTTTGTGTTAACTTCAGGCGTTAAAGAAGCTTTATTAACCTAAATATGTTAAACTAATGATTTGAAGCATTTTGATATCGATTGCTAAATGAGTATATACAAGAAAATCGACTTTATACCTAAAGATAAGGTTACGGAATTCTCCCAAAATGCGCTGCCGTTATGCCGTTAAGGCTTTTGTAGACTTCAGTAAGATTAAGAGGGTTAATTATCTTAAATATGTTAAACTAATGATTTGGAGCATTTTGATATCGATTGCTTAATGCGTATATTCAACAAAACCGACTTTATACCTAAACATAAAATTACGGAACTCTTCCAAATGCACTGCCGTTATGCCGTTAAGGCTTTTGTAGACTTCAGTAAGATAAAGAGGATTAATTAACTTAAATATGTTAAAGTAATGATTTGGAGCATTTTGATATCGATTGCTAAATGACTATATACAAGAAAATTGACGTCATACCTAAATATAAGATTACGGAATTCTTCTAAATGCACTGCTGTTATGCCGTTAAGGCTTTTGTAGACTTCAGTAAGATAAAGAGCGTTAATTATCTTAAATATGTTAGTCTAATGATTTGAAGCATTTCGATATCGATTGCTTAATGCGTATATTCAACAAAATCGACTTTAAACCTAAACATAAGATTACGGAACTCTTCCAAATGCACTGTCGTTATGTCGTTAATGCTTTTGTAGAGTTCAGTAAGATAAAGAGGATTAATTAACTTAAATATGTTAAACTAATGATTTGAAGCATTTTGATATCGTTTTCTAAATGTGTAAATACAAGAAAATCGACGTCATACCTAAATATAAGATTACGGAATTCTTCTAAATGCACTGCTGTTATGCCGTTAAGGCTTTTGTAGACTTCAGTAAGATAAAGAGGATTAATTAACTTCATTATGTTAAACTAATGATTTGAAGCATTTTGATATCGATTGCTAATTGAGTATATTCAAGAAAATCGACTTTATACCTAAAAATAAGGTTACGGAATTCTCCTAAATGCGCTGCCGTTATACCGCTAAGGCTTTTGTAGACTTCAGTAAGATAAAGAGGGTTAATTATCTTAAATATGTTAAACTAATGATTTGAAGCATTTCGATAGCGATTGCTTTATGCGTATATTCAACAAAACCGACTTTATACCTAAACATAAAATTACGGAACTCTTCCAAATGCACTGCCGTTATGCCGTTAAGGCTTTTGTAGACTTCAGTAAGATAAAGAGGATTAATTAACTTAAATATGTTAAACTAATGATTTGAAGCATTTTGATATCGATTGCTAAATGACTATATACAAGAAAATTGACGTCATACCTAAATATAAGATTACGGAATTCTTCTAAATGCACTGCTGTTATGCCGTTAAGGCTTTTGTAGACTTCAGAAAGATAAAGAGCGTTAATTATCTTAAATATGTTAATCTAATGATTTGAAGCATTTCGATACCGATTGCTTAATGCGTATATTCAACAAAATCGACTTTATACCTAAACATAAGATTACGGAACTCTTCCAAATGCACTGCCGTTATGTCGTTAAGGCTTTTGTAGACTTCAGTAAGATAAAGAGGATGAATTAACTTAAATATGTTAAACTAATGATTTAAAGCATTTTGATAACGATTGCTAAATGACTATATACAAGAAAATCGACGTCATACCTAAATATAAGATTACGGAATTCTTCTAAATGCACTGCTGTTATGCCGTTAAGGCTTTTGTAGACTTCAGTAAGATAAAGAGGATTAATTAACTTCATTATGTTAAACTAATGATTTGAAGCATTTTGATATCGATTGCTAATTGAGTATATTCAAGAAAATCGACTTTATACCTAAAAATAAGGTTACGGAATTCTCCTAAATGCGCTGCCGTTATACCGCTAAGGCTTTTGTAGACTTCAGTAAGATAAAGAGGGTTAATTATCTTAAATATGTTAAACTAATGATTTGAAGCATTTCGATAGCGATTGCTTTATGCGTATATTCAACAAAATCGACTTTATACCTAAACATAAGATTACGGAACTCTTCCAAATGCACTGCCGTTATGCCGTTAAGGCTTTTGTAGACTTCAGTAAGATAAAGAGGATTAATTAACTTAAATATGTTAAACTAATGATTTGAAGCATTTTGATATCGTTTTCTAAATGTGTAAATACAAGAAAATCGACTTTGTACCTAAATATAAGATTACGGAATTCTGCCACATGTACTGTTGTTATGCCGCCATGGCTTTATATCACCTTCAATACGTTAAGGAAGGTTAATAATTTTAAATATGTTAAACTAATGGTTTGAAGCATTTCGATATCGATAGTTAAATGTGTATATACAAGAAAATCAACTATATACCTAAATATAAGATTACGGAATTCTTCCAAATGTACTGTCGTTATGGCGCCATGACTTTGTATCACCTTCAATACGTTAAAGAAGGTTTATTAACTTGAATATGTTAAACTAATGATTTGAAGCATTTCGATATCGATTGCTTAATGTGTATATATAAGAAAATCGACTTTATACCTAAATATAAGATTACGGAATTCTGCCACATGTACTGTTGTTATGCCGCCATGGCTTTATATCACCTTCAATACGTTAAGGAAGGTTAATAATTTTAAATATGTTAAACTAATGGTTTGAAGCATTTCGATATCGATTTCTAAATGTGTAAATACAAGAAAATCGATTTTATACCTAAATATAAAATTATAACATTACGGAATTCTTCTAAATGCACTGCCGTTATACCGTTAAGGCTTTATGTAGACTTCAGTAAGCTAAAAAATGTTATTATCTTAATATGTTAATCTAATGATTTGAAGCATTTCGATATCGATAGATAAATGTGTATATACAAGAAAATCGACTTTATACCTAAAAATAAGTTTACGGAATTCTCCTAAATGCGCTGCCGTTATGCCGTTAAGGGTTTTGTAGACTTCAGTAAGATAAAGAAGGTTTATTAACTTAAATATGTTAAACTAATGAGTTGAAGCATCTCGATATCGATTGCTAAATGTATATATACAAAAAAATCGACTTTATGCCTAAATATAAGA
Source organism: Bactrocera correcta (assembly GCA_027475135.1). Classification (NCBI taxonomy): domain Eukaryota; kingdom Metazoa; phylum Arthropoda; class Insecta; order Diptera; family Tephritidae; genus Bactrocera; species Bactrocera correcta. Next base: position 22,228,662 of record CM050327.1, on the reverse strand, counting down.
TTACGGAGTTCTTCTAAATGCACTGCCGTTATGCCGTTATGGCTTTATGTCAACTTCAGTTCGATAAAGGATGTTTATTAACTTAAATGTGTTAAACCAGTTATCTGAAGCATTTCGATATCGATTGCGAAATGGATATATACAAGAAAATCGACTTTATTCATAAATATAAGATTACGGAATTCTGCCACATGTACTGTCGTTATGCCGCCATGGCTTTATATCACCTTCACTACGTTAAAGAAGGTTAATTATTTTAAATATGTTAAACTAATGGTTTGAAGCATTTCGATATCGATTGGTAAATGTGTATATACAACAAAATCGACGTTATACCTAAATATAAAATTATAACATTACGGAAAACCTCTAAATGCACTGCCGTTATACCGTTAAGGCTTTATGTAGAATTCAGTAAGCTGAAAAATGTTATTAACTTAACATGTTAAACTAACGATTTGAAGCATTTCGATATCGATAGCTAAATGTGTATATACAAGAAAATCGACTTTATACCTAAATATAAGATTACGGAATTCTTCTACATGCACTGCCGTTATGCCGCCATGGCTTTATATCAACTTCAATACGTTAAAGAAGGTTATTTAACTTAAATATGTAAAACTAATGATTTGAAGCATTTCGACATCGATTGCTAAATGTGTATATACAAGAAAATCGACTTTATACTTGAATATAAGATTACGGAATTCTTCTACATGCACTGCCGTTATGCCGCCATAGCTATATGCCAACTCCAGATCGTTAAAGAAGGTTTATTAACATAAATATGTTAAACTAATGAGTTGAAGCATCTCGATATAGTTTGCTAAATGTGTATATACAACAAAATATAATTTATACCTAAATATAAGATTACGGAATTCTTCCAAATGCACTGCCATTATACCGTTATAGCTTTATGTAAACTTCCGTATGATAAAGAAGGTTAATTAACTTAAATATGTAAAACTAATGATTTGAAGAATTTCGATATCGATTGCTAAATGAGTATATACAACAAAATATACTTTATACCTAAATATAAGATTACGGAATTCTTCCAAATGCACTGCCGTTATACCGTTATAGCTTTATGTAAACTTCAGTATCATAAAGAAGGTTTATTAACTTAAATATGTTAAACTAATGATTTGAAGCATTTCGTTATCGATTGCTAAATGTGTATATACAAGCAAATCAACTATATACCTAAATATAAGATTGCGGAATTCTTCTACATGCACTGCCGTTATGTCGCCATGGCTTTATGTTAATTTCACTGCGTTAAAGAAGCATTATTAACTTATATATGTTAAACTAATGATTTGAAGCATTTCGATATCGATTGTTAAATGAGTATATACAAGAAAATCGAATTTATACCCAAATATAAGTTAACGGAAATCTTCTTAATGCACTGCCGTTATGCCGTTATGGCTTTATGTGGACTTCAGTAAGATAGAGAGGGTTAATTAACATGAATATGTTAAGCTAATGATTTGAAGCATTTCGATATCCTTTGCTAAATGTGTATATACAAGAAAGTTGACTTTATACCTAAATATAAGATTACGGAATTCTTCTAAATGCACTGCAGTTATACCGTTAATGCTTTATGTAGACTTCAGTGCGCTAAAGAAGTTTTATTAACTTGAATATGTTAAACTAATGATTTGAAGCATTTCGATATCGATTGCTAAATGTGTATATACAAGAAAATCGACTTTATACCTAAATATAAGATTACGGAATTCTGCCACATGTACTGTCGTTATGTCGCCATGGCTTTATATCACCTTCAATACGTTAAGGAAGGTTAATTATTTTAAATATGTTAAACTAATGGTTTGAAGCATTTCGATATCGATTGCTAAATGTGTAAATACAAGAAAATCGACTTTATACCTAAATATAAGATTACGTAATTCTTCTAAATGTATTGTCGTTATGCTGCCATCGCTTTGTATCAACTTCAATACGTTAAAGAATGTTAATTATTTAAATATGTTAAACTAATTATTTATAGCATTTCGATATCGATTGCTAAATGTGTATATACAAAAAAGTCGACTTTATACCTAAATATAAGATTACTGAATTCTTCCAAATGCACTGCCGTTAAAACGCCATGGCCTTATTCCAACTTCCGTTCGTTAAAGAAGGTTTATTAACTTAATATGTTAAACTAATGATTTATAGCATTTTGATATCGATAGCTAAATGTGTGTATAAAAGAAAATCGACTTTGTACCTAAATATAAGATTGCGGAATTCTTCCAAATGTATTGTCGTTATGCTGCCATCGCTTTGTATCAACTTCAATACGTTAAAGAATGTTAATTATTTAAATATGTTAAACTAATGATTTATAGCATTTCGATATCGATAGCTAAATGTGTATATACAAGAAAATCGACTTTATACCAAAAAAAAGATTACGGAATTCTTCCACCTGTACTGTCGTTATGCCGCCATGGCTTTATATCCCGTTCAATCGTTAAAGAAGGTTTATTATTTTAAATATGTTAACTAATGGTTTGAAGCATTTCGATATCGATTGCTAATGTGTAATACAAGAAAATCGACTTTATACCTAAATATAAGATTAAACGGAATTCTTCCAAATGCACTGCCGTTATACCGTTATGGCTTTATGTAAACTTCAGTAAGTAAAGAATGTTTATTAATTTAAATATGTTAAACTAATGATTTGAAGCATTTCGATATCGATAGCTAATGTGTATATAACAAGAAAATCGACTTTATACCTAAAAAATAAGATTACGGAATTCTTCTACATGCACTGCCGTTATGCCGCCATGGCTTTATATGCCACTTCAGATCGTTAAAGAAGGTTTATTAACTTAAATATGTTAACTAATGAGTTGAAGCATCTCGATATCGATTGCTAAATGTGTATATACAACAAAATCGACTTTATACCTAAATATAAGATTACGGAATTCTTCCAAATGCACTGCCGTTATACCGTTATGGCTTTATGTAAACTTCAGTAAGATAAAGAAGGTTTATTAATTTAAATATGTTAAACTAATGATTGAAGCATTTCGTTATCGATTGCTAAATGTGATATACAAGAAAATCGACTTTATACCTAAATATAAGATTACGGAATTCTTCTACTGCACTGCCGTTATGCCGCCATGGCTTTATGCCAACTCAGTTCGTTAAAGAAGGTTTATTAACTTAAATATGTTAAACTAATGAGTTGAAGCATCTCGATATCGATTGCTAAATGTGTATATACAACAAAATCGACTTTATACCTAAATATAAGATTTACGGAATTCTTCCAAATGCACTGCCGTTATACCGTAAATGGCTTTATGTAAACTTCAATAGATAAAGAAGGTTAATTAACTTAAATATGTTAAACTAATGATTTAAGCATTTCGTTATCGATTGCTAAATGTGTATATACAAAAAAGTCGACTTTATACCTAAATATAAGATTACTGAATTCTTCCAAATGCACTGCCGTTACACCGCCATGGCCTTATTCCAACTTCCGTTCGTTAAAGAAGGTTTATTAACTTAAATATGTTAAACTAATGATTTGAAGCATTTCGATATCGATTGCAAAATGTGTATATACAACAAAATCGACTTTATACCTAAATATAAGATTACGGAATTCTTCAAATACACTGCCGTTAGGCCGCCATGGCTTTATGTCAACTTTAATACTTTAAAACGAAGGTTAATTAACTTAAATATGTTAAACTAATGATTTAAGCATTTCGTTATCGATTGCTAAATGCATAAAAAAATCGACTTTATACCTAAATATAAGATTACTGAATTCTTCCAAATGCACTGCCGTTACACCGCCATGGCTTATTCCAACTTCCGTTCGTTAAGAAGGTTTAACTTAAATATGTTAAACTAATGGTTTGAAGCATTTCGATATCGATTGCTAAATGTGTATACACAAGAAAATCGACTTTATACCTAAATATAAGATTACGGAATTCTTCCATATGCACTGCCGTTATGCCGCAATGGCTTTATATAAACTTCAATACGTTAAAGAAGGTTAATTAACTTAAATATGTTAAACTAATGGTTTGAAGCATTTCGATATCGATTGCTAAATTTGTAAATACAAGAAAATCGACTTTATACCTAAATATAGATTACGGAATTCTTCTAATGCACTGCCGTTATGCCGCAATGGCTTTATAGCACTTCATTACGTTAAAGAAGGTTAATTAACTTAAATATGTTAAACTAATGATTTGAAGCATTTCGATATCGATTGCTATATGAGTAAATACAAGAAAATCGACTTTATACCTAAATATAAGATTGCGGAATTCTTCTAAACGCACCGCCGTTATGCCGTTAAGGCTTTTGTAGACTTCAGTAAGATAAAGAGGGTTAATTATCTTAAATATGTTAAACTAATGATTTGAAGCATTTCGATATCGATTGCTAAATTTGTATGTACAACAAAATCGACTTTATACCTAAATATAAGATAACGGAATTCTTATAAATATACTGCGGTTATGCCGTTATGGCTTTATGTAAACTATAGTAAGATAAAGAAGGTTAATTAACTTTAATATGCTAAACCAGTTATTTGAAGCATTTCAATATCGATTTCAAGATGTGTATGTGCAAGAAAATCGACTTTATGCCTAAATATAAGACTACGGAATTCTTCCAAATGCACTGCCGTTATGGCTTTATGTCCACTTCAGTTATCTGAAGCATTTCGATATCGATGGCGAAATATATATATACAAGAAAATCGACTTTATACCTAAATATAAGATTACGGAATTCTTCCATATGTACTGCTGTTATGCCGCCATGGCCTTTATATCACCTTCAATACGTTAAAGAAGGTTAATTATTTTAAATATGTTACACTAATGGTTTGAAGCATTTCGTTGTCGATTGCTAAATTTGTAAACAAAAGAAAATCGACTTTATACCTACATATAGAATTATAACATTACGGAATTCTTCTAAATGCACTGCCGTTATACCCTTAAGTCTTTATGTAGACTTCAGTAAAAATGTTTATTAACTTAAAATGTTAAACTAATGATTTGAAGCATTTCGATATCGATTGCTAATTGTGTATACAGAAGAAAATCGACTTTATTCCTAAATATAAGATTATGGAATTATTCTAAATGCACTGCCGTTATGCCGCCAAGGCCTTATGTAAACTTCAGTCCGTTAAAGAAGGTTTATTGACTTAAATATGATAAACTGATGATTTGAAGCATTTCGATATCGATTGCTATATGAGTATATACAAGAAAATCGACTTTATACCTAAATATAAGATTGCGGAATTCTTCTAAACGCACCGCCGTTATGCCGTTAAGGCTTTTGTAGACTTCAGTAAGATAAAGAGGGTTAATTATCTTAAATGTGTTAAACTAATGATTTGAAGCATTTCGATATCGATTGCTAATTGCGTATATACAACAAAATCGATTTTATACCTAAACATGAGATTACGGAATTCTTCTTCATGCACTGCCGTTATGCCGCCATGGCTTTATGTCACCTTCGGTAAGTTAATGAAGGTAATTTAACTTAAATATGTTAAACTAATGATTTGAAGCATTTCGATATCGATTGCTAAATGCGTATATTCAAACAATCCGTTAAGGCTTTTGTAGACTTCAGTAAGATAAAGAGGGTTAATTAACTTAAATCTGTTAAACTAATGATTTGAAGCATTTCGGTATCGATTGCTAAATGTGTATATACAAGAAAATCGACTTTATACCTAAATATAAGATTACGGAATTGTTCCAAATGTACTGTCGTTTTGCCGCCCTGGCTTTGTATGACCTTCAATACGTTAACGGAGGTTTATTCACTTAAATATGTTAAACTAATGATTTGAAGAATTTCGATATCGATTGCTAAATGAGTATATACAAGAAAATCGAATTCGTACTTAAATATAAGATAAGGTAATTCTTCTAAATGCACTGGCGTTATGCCGTTAAGGCTTTTGTAGACTTCAGTAAGAAAAAGAGGGTTAATTAACTTAAATATGTTAAACTAATGATTTGAAGCATTTCGATATCAATTGCTAAATTTGTATGTACAAGAAAATCGACTTTATACCTAAATATAAGATTACGGAATTATTCTAAATGCACTGCGGTTATGCCGTTAAGGCTTTTTGTAGACTTCTGTGCGTTAATGGTTCATCAACTTAAATATGTTAAACTAATAATTAGAGGCATTTCGATATCGATTGCTAAATGTGTATATACAAGAAAACCGACTTTATACCTAAATATAAGATTACGGAACTCTTCCAAATTCACTGCCGTTATACCGTTATGGCTTTATGTAAACTTCAGTAAGATAAAGAAGGTTAATTAACTTAAATATGTTAAACTAATGATTTGAAGCATTTCGTTATCCATTGCTAAATGTGTATATACAAGAAAATCGACTTTATACCTAAATATAAGATTACGGAATTATTCTAAGTGCACTGCGGTTATGCCGTTAAGGCTTTTTGTAGACTTCTGTGCGTTAATGGTTCATTAACTTAAATATGTTAAACTAATAATTTGAAGCATTTCGATATCGATTGCTAAATGTGTATATACAAGAAAATCGAATTTATATCTAAATATAAGATAACGGAATTCTTCTATATGCACTGCCGTTATGCCGTTAGGGCTTTTTGTAGACTTCTGTGCGTTAAAGGTTTATTAACTAAAATATGTTAAACTAATGAGTTGAAGCATCTCGATATCGAAGCTAAATGCGTATATACAACAAAATCGATTTTATACCTAAATATAAGATAACGGAATTATTCTAGATGCACTGCCGTTATGCCGCCATGGCTTTATGTCACCTTCGGTAGGTTAAAGAATTTTATTTAACTTAAATATGTTAAACTAATGATTTAAAGCATTTCGATATCGATTGCTAAATGTGCTAATACAAGAAACTTGACTTTATACCTAAACATGGGATTTCGGAATTCTTCCAAATTCACTGCCGTTATTCCGAAATGGCTTTATGTCAACGTCAGCTCGTTAAAGTAGGTTAATTATTTTAAATATGTTAAACTAATGGTTTGAAACATTTCGATATCGAATCCTAAATGCATATATACAAGAAAATCGACTTTATACCTAAATATAAAATTACGGAATTCTTCCAAAAGTACTGTCGTTATGCCGCCATGGCTTTATATCATCTTCAATACGTTAAAGATGGTTAGTTAACTTAAATGTGTTAAACTAATGATTTGAAGCATTTCGATATCGAAGCCTAAATGCATATATCCAAGAAAATCGAATTTATACCTAAACATAAGATTACGGATTTCTTCCAAATGTACTGTCGTTATGCCGCCATGGCTTTATATCACCTTCAATAAGTTAAAGATGGTTTGTTTAATTCCGTAGTTTATTTGGGTACTCAAATTCCAATTACACCCGCGAAGAAAATTGCAAATGAAAATACGCGGATAACTGGTTGTACCATTTACTTTAATTTGTTTTATATTTAAAATACAATAAAATGTTAAATATATTTAAATGTTTGTATAAAAACGAAAGTAATGATTCCGCGGCGCGGGGGGGAATTGAATTGTTGGCGTGCGTTGTATAGAGCGAATTGATATCGAATTGTATAAGTTAATGTTGATGTGTCGATGTGCGGACTGCCGGAGACGAATTGAATGTGCTGGCGGAAGGTGTCTCTGCTTTCTCCATGTCCATCCTTTTTGATGAGTGAGTTGGTGTGTGGTAAGTTGTATTGTAGTGGCATCCTGTGGTGAACTGCGCTGTTTCATTAGGATGGACCAGTTTTACCGGGTAGAAGGGGTGGATGCTTAACTCTTAGAAACATCCTGGGCCCCCTAGGCGAATATTTTGCCTAGTTTTATATATATAATCTACATGCATTAGAGCATTCGGTTTACTGTTGATGGAGTAACCGAGGCCGCAGAATATTAGCTGTAAGAAGCAATTTTGTTTTAATAGCCAATTGTATTTGCTGTAAATGTTGGTGCTTGAGGTAATAATTGATTTTGCGTGCTTTGACGACTTATTGTATTATTGTACCAAAAAAGTTGTTTGCTTTAATTAATTTTATTAGCTGTTATTTATACTTTATTATTTATAGGTTTGGCATACTGGTAGTTTATTATGTGCCTCTTCTGTATTATCGGCAATGTTTGGACTTTATTTATTCTCGGCTTTTGAAGGATATGTATATGTATGCCAGATATGGCCAGACTAAGTACTCTTTAGCACTGTGGTTAGGACTGTGACAATAGAGGGATCTTGCGAGAGACTGGCCGTGAATTGCAAACGGCTTCATTTCGAATTATATCGTGGTAATTTCTAGTTACTTTTTTGAAGTGGAATGTTAATTTGACAACAGATTCCCATCCACTACCCCTATGAGTTGCGCTTATGTAAGAACGATAAGAACGACCTTTGCTGGTTATAAGTCTAGGTGCGTCACACTATCGCATTGGGCATATGGTGCTCGTTGAACCTTAATTTTGTTTAAGATTATATTTATGTGAAAATTTAAGCCTCTGTGGGCAATTTTGTATAAAAAGTGTCGATTTGTTTTTTTTTTTTTTGACTTTTTGAGACACTTTGTTATATTTTATGTTTAAGTGCGTATGCACTAATTTGACGTTTAGTACCGCGCTACATATGTAGCTTGAGATTTTTTACGCAGGATTTTTGTATCATTATTGGCGAAAGCCATCCTGCGGGACCGAAAAGTTGTATATGCTTTTTAAAAATTTGGACTATCAGAGGTAACTCTGACATTGTTTTTTATTCCAATTTGTGGAGTATTGGAAGATTGTGGCTTTAGTGGTAGTCGTATGACGTACCGGCCAATATTTGATCGAGTAAGTTTGGTTTCTTCTACAATTTTGTTTGATATGGGGGGGAGTTTCTTTAACTTTTGAAATTGCCTTAATTGTGAATTAATGTTTTTGTTTGTATTATACCCAACTTCAGTTGGTGTGGTGGTAACTAGTTTTGTAACTGGCCCACTTTGTGTTTGGATGTGCAGCGTTTGTGCTTTTTGTGCCTTTGAGCAACATGGTGTCTCTTGGCATTTTTTCGAATTGTAGGTTTCGAGATTTGCTTTTGCAATAAAATCCGTGGTTATTTTTGCATATGCGCTTCTTTGAGGTGAGATGGGATATCTGCTGTAATGAAGCATTGTACGCTGTCTTTTATGACAATATAAGCAGTTAAATTTGCTTTTGCAATTTTTATATGTGTGCGCATGTGACAAGCAATTTGTGCAAAGTCTTTTTGACTTGACAAAACTATTTCGTTCGTTAACTTTTAAGTTTTTAAACTTTTCGCAAGACTTAAGACTATGCCCTCTTTTACATAGTTCGCATGACGTTTGTTTTTTCAGTTCGGATGAGAACGATTGCGTTTTGTAAAATTTTTTGTTTGAATTGTTTTTGTTACTAACTTGGGGTCTATTTAAGCTTCTATTTTGGTCGTGTTTGTTCTTAGTTTTGCTTATTTTTTCTTCTAACCTTTCCGCAATTTCATATTGAGTGGTGAGAAAATCTTTCATTTGTTGCCACGTTGGGCATTTTTTTCGTGATGAGAGCGATTGCTCCCATAGAAGTAACGACTTTTCTGGTAATGCGGCGGTGCAAATGTTTACCAGAATTGGGTCCCAGCTGTGTGTGGGAATATTTAGTGTCGATAGAATCGACAAACAATTTGAAACAGTGGATTCTAGTTTGATGAATTCTACACTTGTTCCTTTCTTAATTTTAGGCAAGTTTAATAGTGTCGTTACTTGCTTATCGACCAGTATTCTTTCGTTTTCAAATCTAGCTTTTAGAGCTTCCCAAGCCAAATTGAGATTGTCGTCATTTAATGCGAACTGTTTAACTATTTCGCCTGCTTGACCTTTTGTTTTGTATCGGAGGTGATACAGTTTTTGTGCCTTTGATAGTTGTGGATGGTTGATGTAAATGGCTGGGAACATGTCCCGGAAGGACGGCCATTCTTCATAACCTCCGTAAAACGTTTCTGTATCACATGCAGGCACCTCGAGTTGGATGCCTGAACTTGCCTCTTGATTGTCTATTTGTGGCAGCTCTACTCTACTGTGGGGAGTAGGTGCAATTGCTTTAATGAGCTTTAATTGATCGGAGATCATAGCTTTCGTTTCTTCGTATTGGTCCAAGCAGTTTTCGTAAATATTGTAAGCAGATAATTTAAAATTTTGTGGTAGATCTGAATCGTCGGAATCTACAATGGCGTCATGAGCCGCTTGGAGGCGAGTCCAAAAATTTTTTAGATTTTGATTTTTTATTTCTAGTAACGATTCCAAGTTTTCGTTAATCGGTGAAGATGCAAATCTAGTGCAGTATCTTATTAAACTGTCACTTACTGAAATAAATTTAGCAACCTGTTTTCGACGTGTAGCTCCTGCAGGTGTATTTTGATTATTGTTGTTGTTAACCATTTTCAAAATAATATTATTTGTTTATATTTTATGTCCGAATATTTTGTATTTAGGTACACCCTAATACTTGGACTTATATGTATGTTTGTATGTGAGTATGTTTTGTGCAATTGAGAGCTCGTTAGAGAGATCAATTCGCTTTTGTACGCAATCCTGCTTGTTTTTGTTTGTCAAAGAACAAGAGGTATTGCCGGTTAATTGCCAATGTGGACTTTGAATATGTAAATATATGTATGTATGTATGTATATGTATATACGAATATGTATGCATATATATGTTCAATTATTTATTTATGTTAAGCTGTTTTTTTGTTTTTTTGGATTTGAATAAATTATGTATGTATATATATGTTTTAACAATTTGTTGTATTGCTAATTTTCCCGCATCATTTATGTAATTTCAAAATGATAGACTGCTTTTTTATAATTTTAAAACAATTAATTGACCCAATGTATGTAGGGTATAGCATAGGCAGATTGTATGCCGTATGTTTTTATTCTTTCGCAGTGGAGAGAGGGCGCGAAAACGGAATAAAAAGAAGATATTTTCTCTTTGTACATATGTATGTCTCTATTAGAACGGCGGTCGGTATAGGCTCATGTTTTGAATATATAAATATATATGTATATTGCTTCAATTTTTCTTTGTTTTTGGAGCCTCAATAATTTTGTATATAAATATTTTGATATATTTTACCGTGTTTGGTAAATTTTTTTTTTTATTGATTTATTTTTATTTTTTTTTTTTTTAGCCGTTGAAGCGGATTTTAATTCCAGGTATAATAAGCATGACTGTAATTTTAGGCATATACATACATACTTATGTGCGTATATTAAATAAATACAGGACATAATACGCTCACTTGGTATTTTGGAATATGATTTGCTGGGTATATGTTCATATGTAAATATGTTGCGCTAATGCGTTTTGTTTCTATTTCTTTGCTCCAGCTGGCTTCCTTCTTTTGCTGTTGCTTTGTTATGTGTATGTATATTTGTCGTAATGTTCGCGCCCGTTTGTTTCGTTTTTGTTTGTTTTATTTGTGTTTTAGTTTTTCGCGCTCAAATTGTGTTTTAGCTTATTGTTTAATTTTACCTTTCGCGCACGATTGTTTGAGTTTTTGTTTTTATAAAACTTTTAAGATATGTCTTTGGTTTTTTCTACCAGTCCTATACTGTGCTTGTTGTTGTTTGATGATTTTAGAGTCTATTTGGTTAATTCGCGCGCTTTTTGTAGTTATGTATTTTGTTGGTTATTATTATTTTAGTTTTGTATTTCGCGCCCGCTCTTTTATCTCAGTTTTATTGTTTTGCGTTGTATTTTTTTTGTTTTATGTATATTTGTCTCAGTTTTTTTCATCGAATTGAACCTCTTTTTTCCGTTATTGGTTATTATGTTTCGCACTGCACTTTTATGTTTATATTTTTGTAATAGTAACAAATTGTCACCTCTGTTTTTGTTTTTGCAGATTTTATTGGGATATATTTATGTATACATATGTATCTGTTGGGAGCCGTTTCACTTTATTTTATTTAACTTCTTTTTTTATTTTAGCCCAATGTGGTCTTTTGATTTGGTTGTTTTTTCTTTGTTATATACGTATGTATGTACGTACATATAGTTTTCTTGTTTTGTGTCACTGCACTTTGTTACCGAATTTAGGTTCGTGTTTTAGTATAAATGTACATATGTATGTATGTTTATTTTGAATTTTGTACCGCACTTTTTGTCACCACTTTTATATGTATTTATTTTGATTTTAGTTTTCCAATAGTGCCTTTCTGTAATGCTCGAAGGACCATGTTTAATTCCGTAGTTTATTTGGGTACTCAAATTCCAATTACACCCGCGAAGAAAATTACAAATGAAAATACGCGGATAATTGGTTGTACCATTTACTTTAATTTGTTTTATATTTAAAATACAATAAAATGTTAAATATATTTAAATGTTTGTATAAAACCGAAAGTAATGATTCCGCGGCGCGGGGGGGAATCGAATTGTTGGCGTGCGTTGTATAGAGCGAATTGATATCGAATTGTATGTATAAGTTAATGTTCATGTGTCGATGTGCGAACTGCCGGAGACGAATTGAATGTGCTGGCGGAAGGTGTCTCTGCTTTCTCCATGTCCATCCTTTTTGATGAGTGAGTTGGTGTGTGGTGAGTTGTATTGTAGTGGCATCCTGTGGTGAACTACGCTGTTTCATTAGGATGGACCAGTTTTACCGGGTAGAAGGGGTGGATGCTTAACTCATTTAAACAGGTTAGTTAACTTAAATATGTTAAACTAATGATTTGAAACATTTCGATATCGATTGCTAAATATGTAAATACAAGAAAATCGACTTTTTACCTAAATATAAGATTACGGAATTCTTTCACATGTACTGTCGTTATGCTGCCATGGCTTTATATCACCTTCAATACGTTAAAGAAGGTTAATTATTTTAAATATGTTAAACTAATGATTTGAAGCATTTCGTTATCGATTGCTAAATGGGTATATACAACAAAATCGACTTTATACCTAAATAAAAAATTACGGAATTCTTCTAAATGCACTGCCGTTATGCCGCCATGGCTTTATATCAACTTCAATACGTTAAAGAAGGTTAATAATCTTAACTATGTTAAACTAATAATTTGAAGCATTTCGATATCGATTGCTAAATATGTAAGTACAAGAAAATCGACTTTATACCTAAATATAAGATAACGGAATTCTTCTAAATGCACTGCCCTTATGGCTTTATGTCAACTTCAGTTCGCTATAGGAGTTTTATTATCTTAAATATGTTAAACCAGTTATCTGAAGCATTCAGATCGTTAAAGGAGGTTTATTAACTTAAATATGTTAAACTAATGAGTTGAAGAATCTCGATATCGATTGCAAAATGTGTATATACAACAAAATCGACTTTATACCTAACTATAAGATTACGGAATTCTTCCAAATGCACTGCCGTTATGCCGCCAAGGCCTTATGTAAACTTCAGTTCGTTAAAGAAGGTTTATTAACTTTAATATGTTAAACAAAAGATTTGATTCATTTCAAATACGATTGTGAAATGTGTATATACAAGAAAATCGACTTTATACCTAAATATAAGATAACGGAATTCTTCTAAATATGTTAAACTAATGATTTGAAGCATTTCGATATCGCTTGCTAAATGTGTATATACAAGAAAATCGAATTTATTCCTAAATATAAGATACCGGAATTCTTCTAAATGCACTGCCGTTATTCCGCCAAGGCTTTGTGTGAACGTCAAATCGTTAAAATAAGTTTTGTTAACTTAAATATGTTAAACTAATGATTTGAAGCATTTCGATATCGCTTGCTAAATGCATATATACAAGAAAATCGACTTTATACCTAAATATAAGATTACGACATTCTTCCAAATGTACTGTCGTTATGCCGCCATGCCTTTATATCACCTCCAATAGGATAAAGACAGATAATTAACTTAAATATCCTAAACTAATGATTTGAAGCATTTCGATATCGATTGCTTAATATGTAATTACAAGAAAATCGACTTTATACCTAAATATAAGATTACGGAATTCTTCTAAATGCACTGCAGTTATACCGTTATGACTTTATGTAGACTTCAGTGCGTTAAAGAAGGTTTATTATAAATAACTTGAAAATGTAAAACTAATGATTTGAAGCATTTCGATATCTATTGCTATATGTGTATATACAAGAAAACCGACTTTTTACCTAAATATAAGATTACGAAATTCTTCCAAATGCACTGCCGTTATGCCGCCAAGGCCTTATGTAAACTTCAGCTCGTTAAAGAAGGTTTATTAACTTAAATATGTTAAACAAAAGATTTGAAGCATTCCAAATACGATTGCGAAATGTGTATATACAAGAAAATCGACTTTATACCTAAATATAAGATTACGGAATTCTTCCAAATGTACTGCCGTTATACCGTTATGGCTTTATGTAAACTTCATTAAGGTAAAGAAGGTTAATTAACTTACATATGTTAAACTAATGATTTGAAGCATTTCGATATCGCTTGCTAAATGTGTATATACAAGAAAATCGAATTTATTCCTAAATATAAGATACCGGAATTCTTCTAAATGTACTGCCGTTATTCCGCCAAATCTTTGTGTGAACGTCAGTTCGTTAAAATAAGTTTTGTTAACATAAATATGTTAAACTAATGATTTGAAGAATTTCGATATCGAATGCTAAATGCATATATACAAGAAAATCGACTTTATACATAAATATAAGATTACGGAATTCTTCCAAATGTACTGTCGTTACGCCGCCATGGCTTTGCACACCTTCAATACGTTAAAGATAGTTAATTAACATAAATATGTTAAACTTATGATTTGAAGCATTTCGATATCGATTTCTAAATAGTAAATACAAGAAAATCGACTTTATACCTAAATATTAGATTACGGAATTCTTCCAAATGTACTGTCGTTATGACGCCATGGCTTTATATCACCTCCAAAACGTTAAAGATGGTTAATTAACTTGATTATGTTAAACTAATGATTTGAAGCATTTCGATATCGATTGCTAATTGTGTATATACAAGAAAATCGACTTTATACCTAAATATAAGATTACGGAATTCTTCCAAATGCACTGCCGTTATGCCGCCAAGGCCTTATGTAAACTTCAGTACGATAAAGTAGGCTAATTAACTTAAATATATTAAACTAATGATTTGAAGCATTTCGATATCGATTTCTAAATAGTAAATACAAGAAAATCGACTTTATACCTACATATAAAATTACGGAATTCTTCTAAATGCACTGCCGTTTTGCCGCCATGGTTTTATGCCAACTTTAGTTCGTTAAAGAAGGTTTATTAACTTAAACATGTTAAACTAATGATTTGAAGCATTTCGATATCGATTGCTAAATGTGTATATACAATAAAATCGACTTTTTACCTAAATATAAGATTAAGGAATTCTTCCAAATGCACTGCCGTTATACCGTTATGGCTTTATGTAAACTTCAGATAGTTAAAGAAGGTTTATTACCTTAAATATGTTAAACTAATGATTTGAAGCATTTCTGTTTCGATTGCTAAATGTGTATATACAAAAAATCGACTTTATACCTAAATATAAGATTACGGAATTCTTCCAAATGTAATGTCGTTATGCGGCCATGGTTTTATGCCAACTTCAGTTCGTTAAAGAAGGTTTATTAACTTAAACATGTTAAACTAATGATTTGAAGCATTTCGATATCGATTGCTTAATATGTAATTACAAGAAAATCGACTTTATACCTAAATATAAGATTACGGAATTCTTCTAAATGCACTGCAGTTATACCGTTATGACTTTATGTAGACTTCAGTGCGTTAAAGAAGGTTTATTATAAATAACTTGAAAATGTAAAACTAATGATTTGAAGCATTTCGATATCGATTGCTATATGTGTATATACAAGAAAACCGACTTTTTACCTAAATATAAGATTACGAAATTCTTCCAAATGCACTGCCGTTATGCCGCCAAGGCCTTATGTAAACTTCAGCTCGTTAAAGAAGGTTTATTAACATAAATATGTTAAATTAATGATTTGAAGCATTCCAAATACGATTGCGAAATGTGTATATACAAGAAAATCGACTTTATACCTAAATATAAGATTACGGAATTCTTCTAAATAAGGACTGTACCGAAAAGAAACTGCACACAATTTTTTATTTGTAACTTAACGGAATTTATTAATTTTTGCTTGTAACTTTTTTTAATAAAAAATAGAAGAGTTTTTATTCACTTTTAATTAAAACCAGTAAAAAAAAATTATTCTCTTAATTTATGCCGAATTTTTCTTTTAATTCCCTACATTAAATTCTGCACAACTTCTTTTGTAACGTTTCGACTTGCTTTAAACCAGTTTTTTTTAAATTCGTTGACGTTTTCGGCAACGAGATGATCGTTTTTCAAATTCCGTTTGACAAGTGCTCAATACTTCTCTATCGGGTGAAATTCTGGAGCGTTTGGAGGGTTCTCCTCTTTTTTAACAAAATTGACATTGTTATCCTTTAACAAAGCCAAAGTAGAATGAGCATAGTGCACTGTGGATAAATCAGGCCAAAATATTGTTGACACGATGTGTTTTTTATAAAATGGAATTAGGCGACGGTTTAGACACTCCTTCTTATAAATGTCGGCCGATATAGTACCCTTTGTGAAAAATGGAGTGGTCTTAAGGCCACAAGAGCAAATAGCCTGCCAGATGAGTATTTTCTCGCCAAATTTTTCTATTTGAATTGTTGACACTGACTGGTCGATAGTACCATCTTTTTGTTTTGTATAGAACTGGGGACCTGGTAATGTTCTTGAGTCCATTTTTACGTATGTTTCATCGTCCATTTTAACACACTCAACAGAATCTATTAGCAAACGTCATATAGTCATAACTTCCGTAGTCTTGTTTTCCCTATTTTTATTTGTCGTTGACTTTTTTTGGGAATTTTTGTTTTTTATAAGTTTTTAGGTTATTCCGTTGCTTCACTCTTTTAATCATAGTAGCACTGGTTTTAGTTTTTTTCGCCAAATCGCGCACAGACATCGATTTGTTTTGGTTTATTAAGGCCAACACCTTTGCTTCAAGATTTGGATCACTAGGGCCTTTTTTTCGCCCACTTTTTGATAAATCCTTAAGAGAACAGGTTTCACTGAACTTTATTATAATATTTTTTACACCATTTACACTGACTTTAAACCGTTTTGCAAGCTTTCTGTATGAAATGCTTTTTGCAGTGCAGTAATTGTGCACAATTTCTTACGCACGTGCTCTTTGATTCGACCCATTGCGAAAATAAAATAACAAATTACGGAGAAAGAAAAAACAATAGAAGCAGAACTGATCACGCTTTCTAACGGTACTTACCGCAATGCGACCAACCGGCTAGTTCGTGAGAAATATTGAATTGAAAGTGTGCAGTTTCTTTTCGGTACAGTCCTTATGTTAAACTAATGATTTGAAGCATTTCGATATCGCTTGCTAAATGTGTATATACAAGAAAATCGAATTTATTCCTAAATATAAGATACCGGAATTCTTCTAAATGTACTGCCGTTATTCCGCAAAATCTTTGTGTGAACGTCAGTTCGTTAAAATAAGTTTTGTTAACTTAAATATGTTAAACTAATGATTTGAAGAATTTCGATATCGAATGCTAAATGCATATATACAAGAAAATCGACTTTATACATAAATATAAGATTACGGAATTCTTCCAAATGTACTGTCGTTACGCCGCCATGGCTTTGCATCACCTTCAATACGTTAAAGATAGTTAATTAACATAAATATGTTAAACTAATGATTTGAAGCATTTCGATATCGATTTCTAAATAGTAAATACAAGAAAATCGACTTTATACCTAAATATTAGATTACGGAATTCTTCCAAATGTACTGTCGTTATGACGCCATGGCTTTATATCACCTCCAAAACGTTAAAGATGGTTAATTAACTTGATTATGTTAAACTAATGATTTGAAGCATTTCGATATCGATTGCTAATTGTGTATATACAAGAAAATCGACTTTATACCTAAATATAAGATTACGGAATTCTTCCAAATGCACTGCCGTTATGCCGCCAAGGCCTTATGTAAACTTCAGTACGATAAAGTAGGCTAATTAACTTAAATATGTTAAACTAATGATTTGAAGCATTTCGATATCGATTTCTAAATAGTAAATACAAGAAAATCGACTTTATACCTACATATAAAATAACGGAATTCTTCTAAATGCACTGCCGTTATGCCGCCATGGTTTTATGCCAACTTCAGTTCGTTAAAGAAGGTTTATTAATTTAAACATGTTAAACTAATGATTTGAAGCATTTCGATATCGATTGCTAAATGTGTATATACAATAAAATCGACTTTTTACCTAAATATAAGATTAAGGAATTCTTCCAAATGCACTGCCGTTATACCGTTATGGCTTTATGTAAACTTCAGATAGTTAAAGAAGGTTTATTACCTTAAATATGTTAAACTAATGATTTGAAGCATTTCTGTTTCGATTGCTAAATGTGTATATACAAAAAATCGACTTTATACCTAAATATAAGATTACGGAATTCTTCCAAATGTACTGTCGTTATGCGGCCATGGTTTTATGCCAACTTCAGTTCGTTAAAGAAGCTTTATTAACTTAAATATGTTAAACTAATTATTTGAAGCATTTCGGTATGGATTGCTAAATGAGTATATACAAGAAAATCGACTTTATACCTAAATATAAGATTACGTAACTCTTTTAAATGCACTGCCGTTATGCCGTTAAGGCTTTTGTAGAATTCAGTAATATAAAGAAGGTTAATTAGCTTAAATATGTTAAACTAATGATTTGAAGCATTTCGATATCGATTGCTAAATGTGTATATACAACAAATTCGAGTTTATACCTAAATATAAGATTACGAAATTCTTCCAAATGCACTGCCGTTATACCGTTATGGCTTTATGTAAACTTCAGATAGTTAAAGAAGGTTTATTACCTTAAATATGTTAAACTAATGATTTGAAGCATTTCTGTTTCGATTGCTAAATGTGTATATACAATAAAATCGACTTTTTACCTAAATATAAGATTAAGGAATTCTTCCAAATGCACTGCCGTTATACCGTTATGGCTTTATGTAAACTTCAGATAGTTAAAGAAGGTTTATTACCTTAAATATGTTAAACTAATGATTTGAAGCATTTCTGTTTCGATTGCTAAATGTGTATATACAAAAAATCGACTTTATACCTAAATATAAGATTACGGAATTCTTCCAAATGTACTGTCGTTATGCGGCCATGGTTTTATGCCAACTTCAGTTCGTTAAAGAAGCTTTATTAACTTAAATATGTTAAAGTAATTATTTGAAGCATTTCGGTATGGATTGCTAAATGTGTATATACAAAAAATCGACTTTATACCTAAATATAAGATTACGTAACTCTTCTAAATGCACTGCCGTTATGCCGTTAAGGCTTTTGTAGACTTCAGTAAGATAAAGAGGGTTAATTATCTTAAATATGTTTAACTAATAATTTGAAGGATTTCGATATCGATTGCTAATTGCGTATATACAAGAAAATCGACTTTATACCTAAACATAAGATTGCGGAGTTCTGCAAAATGTACTGTCGCAATGCTGCCATGGCTTTATATCACCTTCAATAAGCTAAAGAAGATTAATTAACTTAAATATGTTAAACTAGTGGTTTGAAGCATTTCAATGTCGATAGCTAAATATGTATATACAAGAAAATCGACTTTACACCTATATATAAGTTTACGGAATTCTCATAAATGCACTGCCGTTATACCGTTAAGGCTTTGTGTAGACTACAGTAAGCTAAAAAATATTTATTAACTTAAATATGTTAAACTAATTATTTGAAGCATTTCGATATCGATTGCTAAATGTGTATATACTACAGATCCGACTTTATACTTAAATATAAGATTACAGAATTCTTCCAAATGTACTGCCGTAATGCCGTTAAGCTTTTGTAGACTTCAGTAAGATACAAAAAGTTCACTAACTTAAATATGTTAAACTAATGGTTTGAAGCATTTCGCTATCGATTGCTAATTGTGTATATACAAGAAAATCGACTTTATACCTAAATATAAGATTACGGAATTATTCTAAATGCACTGCCGTTATACCGCCATGGCCTTACATCAACTTTAATATGTTAAAGAAGGTTAATTAACTTAAATATGTTAAACTAATGATTTGAAGCATTTCGATATCGATTGCTAAATATGTAAATACAAGAAAATCGACTTTATACCTAAATATAAGATTACGGAATTCTTTCGAATGTACTGTCGTTATGCCGCCATGGCTTTGTATCACCTTCAATACGTTAAAGAAGGTTTATTATTTTAAATATGTTAAACTAATGGTTTGAAGCATTTCGATATCGATTGCTAAATGTGTATATACAAGAAAATCGACTTAATACCTAAATATAAAATTATAACATTACGGAATTCTTCTAAAGGCACTGCCGTGATACCGTTAAGGCTTTATGTAGACTTCAGTAAGCTAAAAAACGTTTATTAATCTAATATGTTAACTAATGATTTAAAGCATTTCGATATCGATTGCTAAATATGTAAATACAAGAAAACCGTTTTTATACCTAAATATAAGATTACGAAATTCTTCCAAATGTACTGTCTTTATGCCGCCATGACTTTGTGTCACCTTCAATACGTTAAAGAAGGTTTATTAACATAAATGTGTTACACTAGTGATTCGAAGCATTTCGATATCGATTGCTAAATGAGTATATACAAGAAAATCGAATTCATACCTAAATATAAGATTACGTAATTCTTCTAAATGCACTGCCGTTATGCCGTTAAGTCTTTTGAAGACTCCAGTAAGATAAAGAGGGTTAATTAACTTAAGTATGCTAAACCGGTTATTTGAAGCATTTCGATATCGATTGCTAAATTTGTATGTACAACAAAATCGACTCTATACCTATATATAAGATAACGGAATTCATATAAATATACTGCCGTTGTGCCGTTATGGCTTTATGTAAACTTCAGTAAGATAAAGAAGGTTAATTAACCTAAATATGCCAAACCAGTTATTTGAAGCACTTCGATATCGATTGCTAAATGTGTATAAACAAGAAAATCGACTTTATACCTAGATATAAGATTACGGAATTCTTCCAAATGTGCTGTCGTTATGTCGCCATGGCTTTGTATCACCTTCAATACGTTAAAGAAGTTTAATTATTTTAAATATGTTGAACTAACATTTCGATATCGATTGCTAAATGTGTAAATACAAGAAAATCGACTTTATACCTAAATATATGATTACGGAATTCTTCTAAATGCAATGCCGTTATACCGTTAAGGCTTTATGTAGACTTCAGTGAGCTAAAAAATGTTTATTAACTTAATATGTTAAACTAATGATTTGAAGCATTTCGATATCGATAGCTAAATGTGTATATACAAGAAAATCGACTTTATACCTAAATATAAGATCACGGAATTCTTCTTCATGCACTGCCGTTATGCCGCCATGGCTATATGCCAACTTCAGGTCGTTAAAGAAGGTTTATTAACTTAAAAATGTTAAACTTAGAGCTTAAGCATTTCGATATCGATTGCTAAATGTGTATATACAAGAAAATCGATTCTACACCCAAAATAAAAGATTACGGAATTCAACCAAATATACTGCCGTTATGCCGTTATAGCTTTATGTAAACTTCAGTAAGATAAAGAAGGTTAACTAACCTAAATATGCCAAACCAGTTATTTGAAGCACTTCGATATCGATTGCTTAATGTGTATAAACAAGAAAATCGACTTTATACCTAGATATAAGATTACGGAATTCTTCTAAATGCACTGTCGTTATGCCGCCATGGCTTTATATCACCTTCATTACGTTAAAGAAGGTTAATTAACTTAAATATGTTAAACTAATGATTTGAAGATTTTCGATATTGATTGCTAAATGTGTATCCAAGAAAATCGACTATATACCTAGATATAAGATTACGGAATTCTTCTACATGCACTGCCGTTATAGCGCCATGGCTTTATGTTAACTTCAGGCGTTAAAGAAGCTTTATTAACTTAAATATGTTAAACTAATGATTTGAAGCATTTCGATGTCGATTGCTAAATGAGTATATACAAGAAAATCGACTTTATACCTTAAAATAAGATTAGGGAATTCTCCTGAATGCGCTGCCGTTATGCTGTTATGGATTTTGTAGACTTCAGTAAGATAAAACGGGTTAATTAACTTAAATATGTTAAACTAATGATTTGAAGCATTTCGATATCGATTACTAAATGAGTATATGCAAGAAAATCGACTTCATACCTAAATATAAGATTGCGGAATTCTTCTCAATGCACTGTCGTTATGCCGTTAAGGCTTTTGTAGACTTCAGTAAGATAAAGAGGGTTAATTAACTTAAATATGTTAAACTAATGATTTGAAGCATTTCGATATCGATTGCTAAATGTGTATATACAAGAAAATCGACTTTATACCTAAATATAAGATTACGGAATTCTTCTAAATGCACTGTCGTTATGCCGCCATGGCTTTATATCACCTTCATACGTTAAAGAAGGTTTATTAACTTAAATATGTTAAACTAATGATTTGAAGCATTTCGATATCGATTGCTAAATGAGTATATACAAGAAAATCGACTTATACCTAAATATAAGATACGGAATTCTTCTACATGCACTGCCGTTATGCCGCCATGGCTTTATGTTAACTTCAGTGCGTTAAAGAAGCTTTTTTAACTTAAATATGTTAAACTAATGATTTGAAGCATTTCGATATCGATTGCTTAATGAGTATATACAAGAAAATCGAATTTATACCTAAATATAAGATAAAGGAATTCTTCTAAATGCACTGCCGTTATGCCGTTAAGGCTTTATGTAGACTTCAGTAAGATAGAGAGGGTTAGTTAACATAAATATGTTAAGCTAATGATTTGAAGACTTTCGATATCGATTACTAAATGTGTAAATACAAGAAAATCGACTACATACCTAAATATAAGATTACGGAACTCTTCTGCCTGCACTGTCGTTATGCCGCCATGGCTTTATATCACCTTCATTACGTTAAAGAAGGTTAGTTAACTTAAATACGTTAAAGTAATGATTTGAAGCATTTCGATATCGATTGCTAAATGTGTATATACAAGAAAATCGACTTTATGCCTAAATATAAGATAACGGAATTCTTCTACATGCACTGCCGTTACGCCGCAATTGCTTTATGCCAACTTCAGTTCGTTAAAGAATGTTTATTAACTTAAATATGTTAAACTAATGAGTTGAAGCATCTCGATATCGATTGCTAAATGTGTATATACAACAAAATCGACTTTATACCTAAATATAAGTTTACGGAATTCTTCCAAATGCACTGTTGTTATACCGTTATGGCTTTATGTAAACTTCAGTAAGATAAAGAAGGTTTATTAACTTAAATATGTTAAACTAATGATTTAAAGCATTTCGATATCGATTGCTAAATGCGTATATACAAGAAAATCGACTTTGTACCTAAATATAAGACTACGGAATTCTTCCAAATGTACTGTCGTTATGCCGCCATGGCTTTATATCAACTTCAATACGTTAAGAAAGGTTAATTATCTTAAATATGTAAAACTAATGATTTGAAGCATTTCGATATCGATTGCTAAATGCGTACATACAGCAAAATCGACTTTATACCTAAATATAAAATTACGCAATTCTTCTACATGCACTGCCGTTATGCCGCCATTGCTTTATGCCAACTTCAGTTCGTTAAAGAAGTTTTATGAACATAAATATTTTAAACTAATGATTTGAAGCATTTCGATATCGATTGCTAAATGTGTAAATACAAGAAAATCGACTTTATACCTAAATATAAGATTACGGAATTCTTCCACATGCACTGCCGTTATGCCGTTAAGGCTTTATGTAGACTTCAGTAAGATAGAGAGGGTTAATTAACTTAAATATGTTAAACTATTGATTTGAAGCATTTCGATATCGATTGCTTAATGCATATATACAAGAAAATCGACTTTATACCTAAATATAAGACTACGGAATTCTTCCAAATGTACTGTCGTTATGCCGCCATGGCGTTATATCAACTTCAATACGTTAAGAAAGGTTAGTTAACTTAAATATGTAAAACTAATGATTTGAAGCATTTCGATATCGATTGGTAAATGCGTACATACAACAAAATCGACTTTATACCTAAATATAAAATTACGCAATTCTTCTACATGCACTGCCGTTATGCCGCCATTGCTTTATGCCAACTTCAGTTCGTTAAAGAAGGTTTATGAACCTAAATATTTTAAACTAATGATTTGAAGCATTTCGATATCGATTGCTAAATGTGTATATACAACAAAATCGATTTTATACCTAAATATAAGATTACGGAGTTCTTCTACATGCACTGCCGTTATGCCGCCATGGCTTTATGTCACCTTCGGTAGGTTAAAGAAGCTTTTTTAACTTAAATATGTTAAACTAATGATTTGAAGCATTTCGATGTCGATTGCAAAATGAGTATATACAAGAAAATCGAATTCATACCTAAATATAAGATTATGTAATTCTTCTAAATGCACTGCCGTTATGCCGTTAAGGCTTTTGTAGACTTCAGTAAGATAAAGAGGATTAATTAACTTAAATATGTTAAACTAATAATTTGAAGCATTTTGATATCGATTGCTAAGTGACTATATACAAGAAAATCGACGTCATACCTAAATATAAGATTACGGAATTCTTCTCAATGCACTGCTGTTATACCGTTAAAGCTTTATGTAGACTTCAGTGCGTTAAAGAAGGCTTATTAACTTAAATATGTTAAACTAATGATTTGAAGCATTTTGATATCGATTGCTAAATGCGTATATACAAGAAAATCGACTTTATACCTAAATATAAGATTAGGGAATTCTTCCAAATGTACTGTCATTATGCCGCCAAGGCTTTGCATCACCGTCAATACGTTAAAGAAGGTTTATTAACTTAAATATGTTAAACTAATGATTTGAAGCCTTTCAATATCCATTGCTAAATGAGTATATACAAGAAAATTGAATTCATACCTAAATATAAGATTACGTAGTTCTTCTAAGTGCATTGCCGTTATGCCTTTAAGGCTTTTGTAGACTTCAGTAAGATAAAGAGGGTTAATTAACTTAAATATGGTAAACTAATGATTTGAAGAATTTCGATATCGATTGCTTAATGAGTATATACAAGAAAATCGACTTTATACCTAAATATAAGTTTACGGAATTCTTCTAAATGCACTGCCGTTATGCCGTTATGGCGTTATGTCAACTTCAGTTCGATAAAGGAGGTTTATTAACTTAAATATGTTAAACCAGTTATCTGAAGCATTTCGATATCGATTGCGAAATGTATTTATACAAGAAAATCGACTTTATACCTAAATATAAGATTACCGAATTCTGCCACATGTACTGTCGTTATGCCGCCATGGCTTTATATCACCTTCACTACGTTAAAGAAGGTTAATTATTTTAAATATGTTAAACTAATGTTTGCAGCATTCGATATCGATTTCTAAATGTGTAAATACCACAAAATCGACTTTATACCTAAATATAAAATTATAACATTACGGAATTTTTCTAAATGCACTGCCGTTATACCGTTAAGTCTTTATGTAGACATCAGTAAGCTGAAAAATGTTATTAACTTAATATGTTAAACTAATGATTTGAAGCATTTCGATATCGATAGCTAAATGTGTATATACAAGAAAATCGACTTTATACTTGAATATAATATTACGGAATTCTTCTACATGCACCGCCGATATGCCGCCATGGCTATATGCCAACTCCAGATCGTTAAAGAATGTTTATTAACTTAAATATGTTAAACTAATGAGCTGAAGCATCTCGATATCGATTGCTAAATGTGTATATACAACAAAATCGACTTTATGACCTAAATATAAGATTGCGGAATTCTTCCAAATGCACTGTCGTTATACCTTTATGGCATTATGTAAACTTCAGTGAGATAAAGAAGTTAATTAACTTAAATATGTTAAACTAATGATTTGAAGCATATTCTTATCGATTGCTAATTGTGTATATACAAGAAAATCGACTTTATACCTAAATATAAGATTCCGGAATTCTTCTAAATACATTGCCGTTATGACGCCATGGCTTTATACCAACTTCAATACGTTAAAGAAGGTTATTTAACTTAAATATGTAAAACTAATGATTTGAAGCATTTCGATATCGATTGCTAAATGAGTATATACAACAAAATCGAATTTATACCTAAATATAAGATTACGGAATTCTTCTAAATGCACTGTCGTTATGCCGCCGTGGATTTATATCACGTTCATTGCGTTAAAGAAATTTAATTATTTTGAATATGTTAAACTAATGGTTTGAAGCATTTCGATATCGATTTCTAAATGTGTAAATACAAGAAAATCGACTTTATGCCTAAATATAAAATTATAACATTACGGAATTCTTCAACATGCACTGCCGTTATGCCGCCATGGCTTTAGAAGAAAGAAGGTTTATTATCTTTAATATGTTAAACTAATAAGTTGAAGCATCTCAATATCGATTGCTAAAGGTGTATATACAACAAAATCGACTTTATACCTAATATAAGTTTACGGAATTCTTCCAAATGCACTGCCGTTATACCGTTATGGCTTTATGTAAACTTCAGTAAGGTAAAGAAGGTTAATTAACTTAAATATGTTAAACTAATGATTTAAAGCATTTCGTTTTCGATTGCTAAATGTGTATATACAAAAAAGTCGGCTTTATACCTAAATATAAGATTACTGAATTCTTCTGCATGCACTGCCGTTATGCCGCCATGGCTTTATGCCAACTTCCGTTCGTTAAAGAAGGATTATTAACTTAAATATATTAAACTAATGATTTGAGGCATTTCGTTATCGATTGCTAAATGTGTATATACAAGAAAATCAACTATATACCTAAATATAAGATTACGGAATTCTTCTACATGCACTGCCGTTATGCCGCCATGGCTTTATGTTAATTTCAGTGCGTTAAAGAAGCTTTATTAACATATGAGTGTTAAACTAATGATTTGAAGCATTTCGATATCGATTGCTAAATGAGTATATACAAGAAAATCGAATTTATACCCAAATATAAGATAACGGAATTCTTCCAAATGCACGGCCGTTATACAGTTAAGGCTTTATGTAAACTTCAATAAGATAAAGAAGGTTTATTAACTTAAATATGTTAAACTAATGATTTGAAGCATTTCGATATCGATTGCTAAATGAGTATATACAACAAAATCGACTTTATACCTAAATATAAGATTACAGAATTCTTCCAAATGCACTGCCGTTATACCGTTATGGCTTTATGTAAACTTCAGTAAGATAAAGAAGTTAATTAACTTATATATGTTAAACTTAGGATTTGAAGCAGTTCGTTATCGAGTGCTAATGTGTATATACAAGAAAATCGACTTTATACCTAAACATAAGATTACGGAATTCTTCCAAATGTACTGTCGTATGCCGCCATGGCTTTATATCACCTTCAGTACGTTTAAGAAGGTTAATTAACTTACAGATGTTAAAGAAATGGTTTGAAGCATTTCGTTATCGATTGTTAAATGTGTATATACAAGAAAATCGACTTCATACCTAACTATAAGATTACGGAATTCTTCTAAATGCACTGCCGTTATGCCACCATGGCTTTTTATCAACTTCAATACATTAAAGAAAGTTAATTAACTTAAATATGTTAAACTAATGATTTCAAGCATTTCGATATCGTTTGCTAAATATGTAAATACAAGAAAATCGACTTTATACGTAAATATATGATTACGGAATTCTTCTAAATGTACTGCAATTATACCGTTAAGGCTTTATGTAGATTTCAGTGGGTTAAAGAAGGTTTATTAAAAATAACTTGAAATTGTAAAACTAATGATTTTAAGCATTTCGATATCGATTGCTAAATGTGTAGGTACAACAAAATCGACTTTATACCTAAATATAAGATAACGGAATTCATATAAATATACTGCCGTTATGCCGTTATGGCTTTATGTAAACTTCAGTAAGATAAAGAAGATTAATTAACTTAAATATGTTAAACCAGTTATTTGAAGCATTTCGATGTCGATTGCAAAATGTGTATATACAACAAAATCGACTTTATGCCTAAATACGGAATTCCTCCAATAGCACTGCCCTTATGGCTTTATGTCAACTTCAGTTCGCTAAAGGAGGTTTATTAATTTAAATATGTTAAACCAGTTATCTGAAGCATTTCGATATCGATTGCGAAATGTATATATACAAGAAAATAGACTTTATACCAAAAACTAAAATTACGGAATTCTTCCGCATGTACTGTCATTATGCCGCCATGCCTTAATATCACCTTCAATACGTTTAAGAAGGTTAATTATTTTAAACATGTTAAACTAATGGTGTGAAACATTTCGATATCGATAGCTAAATGTGTATATTCAAGAAAATCGACCTTATACCAAAATATAAGATTACGGAATTCTTCTACACGCACTGCCGTTATCCCGCCATTGCTATATGCCAACTTCAGATCGTTAAAGAAGGTTTATTAACTTAAATATGTTAAACTAATGAGCTGAAGCAATTCAATATCGGTTGCTTAATGTGTATATACAAAAAACTGGATTTTATACCTAAATAAAAGATTACGGAATTCACCCAAATATACAGCCGTTATGCCGTTATGGCTTTATGTAAACTTCGGTAAGATAAAGAAGGTTAATTAACTTAAATATGCTTGACCTGTTATTTGAAGCATTTCGATATCGATTGCTAAATGCGTATATACAACAAAATCGCCTTTATACCTAAATATAAGATTACGGAATTCTTCTATATGCACTGCCGTTATGCCGTTTAGGCTTTTGTAGACGTCAGTAAGATAAAGAGGGTTAATTATTTTAAATATGTTAAACTAATGAGCTGAAGCATTTCGATATCGGTTGCTAAATGTGTATATACAAGAAACTCTATTTTATACCTGAATAAAAGATTGCGGAATTCACCCAAATATACAGCCGTTATGCCGTTATGGCTTTATGTAAACTTTAGTAAGATAAAGAAGGTAAATTAACCTAAATATGCTTGACCTGTTATTTGAAGCATTTCGATATCGATTGCTAAATGCGTATATACGACAAAATCGCCTTTATAACTAAATATAAGATTACGGAATTCTTCTATATGCACTGCCGTTATGCCGTTAAGGCTTTTGTAGACTCCAGTAAGATAAAGAGGATAAATTAACTTAAATATGTTAAACTAATGATTTGAAGATTTTCGATATCGATTGCTAAATGTGTAAATACAAGAAAATCGACTATATACCTAAATATAAAATTACGGAATTCTTCTATATGCACTGCCGTTATGCCGCCGTGGCTATATGTTAACTTCAGAGTGTTAAAGAAACTTAATAACTTAAATATGTTAAACTAATGATTGAAGCATTTCGATATCGGTTGCTAAATGAGCATATACAACAAAATCGAATGTATACCTAAACATAAGATTAAGGAATTCTTCTACATGCACTGCCGTTATGCCGCCATGGCTTTATGTTAACCTCAGTGCGTTAAAGAAACTATATTAACTTAAATATGTTAAAGTAATGATTTGAAGTATTTCGACTTTATTCCTAAATATAAGATTACGGAATTCTTCTAGATGCACTGCCGTTATGCCGCCAAGGCTTTATGTCACCTTCAATACGTTAAAGATGGTTAATTAACTTAAATATGTTAAACTAATGATTTGAAGCATTTCGATATCGATTGCTAAATGCGCATATACAACAAAATCGATTTTATACCTATATATAAGATTACGGAATTCTTCTAGATGCACTGCCGTTACGCCGCCATGGCTTTATGTCACCTTCAATACGTTAAATATGGTTAATTAACTTGAATTTGCGTTCGTCGTTCGTCGTTGTGTACGGTTGTTTTTTTCATATCGTGCGCACATATACTACGTACTCGCTACATAACTTCTCGTTACTTTCTGTACGAGCAATATAACCTAGCTTTGACATTTTGTGCTTCACTTCGTTATACTTTCCGCGTGTTTTTTATACTTTTCATTATAAAGTTAAACCCTATTTAATCGGGCAATAATTTAATTTCTTTTCGCAATGCCCCCTGGGGCCAACAGGCTGGGGGATAATAGGTTTGCACTATTATCCCCGGGTCCAAAAAACAAGAGAAAAAAGCCAGAAAACTCAACGCTGGAATTCTTCCCGGAATTACCTATTACTAAGAAGGATGATCCCAAGTACCTTGTAATCAAATCACAGGACGTCAGGAAACCTATTGCATCCACTTCTTGCTTTGCAGTACATAAAGGTATTCAAGCCATAAGCAAAGACATCAACAAAATCACTTCGCTTCGTGACGGCAGCCTACTACTTTTGGTCAAGAACCAAAAAATCGCGGACAAATTTTTACAAACCAAACATCTTCCCGGAGCTGGTGCTGTGGTGGTATCTCTTCACAACTCTTTGAACTCAGTAAAGGGTACAATTTACGCTCCATTTATCTGTCAGCTTACTGATGACGAAATAATTGATGGTCTAAAAGAACAAGGAGTATCTGATGTTTATAAATTTACCAAGATAAACAATGGTGATCGTGTGCCTACTGGTGCTTTATTGTTAACTTTTGATAAATATACTTTACCTAGTCGTATTGAAGTTGCTTGGTGTACCCTTGATGTCCGTCCGTACTATCCCAATCCCATGCGCTGCAAGAATTGTCAGTTGCTGGGTCATACTGCTAAGCGTTGTAATAAGTCCCCATCTTGTTCTATCTGCAACCTTCCCCCAAATCATACCCCTCCCACTGAATGCGGCAGAGTCAAATGTGCTAACTGCGATGGTGAACACCCTTCTTCCTTTAACGCCTGTCCAAAATACGTCCAGTCAAAAGAAATACTCAAAATTAAAACTATCCACAAGTGTTCGATGCGTGAAGCCATCAATTTATACAAATCTCAATTGCCTTCTACCCCCTCACCATTCTCTTATGCTAATGTAACAGCTTCCAACAACAATTCTCACTCAAAAAAATACATCAACGACGTTAAAACTTCAAACACCATAGATTCTAATGACATCATTAAAGCTACAACTTCAAAACATAACGCTTCATCTCCTACCAACATACATTCAATCCATAATGATTGCCCCGAAACCCCTTCTCCCTCCGTTTCTTCCCTTTACAATTCTCCTTCTCCACCCTTCTCACCCCTTTCCACTACTACTTCTCCTACCACTATAACCTGTTCCACAACTTCACCTGTACCCCCCTCCCATCCACAATCACATACCCAAGTACCCATAGATACATAATTCTAGATATTAAATTCCTATTAAAACTTACATTTTTCATACTTTGTATATACTTTAATTTTCTTTATTTTTGCTATGTTAACTTTCCTTCAATGGAATATAAACGGATACATTAATAACTACTTTGAACTTGAAATTTTAATTAAAAAATATAACCCCTCTGTAATATTATTAAACGAAACGCATATTGCAAACAATATATCAGCTTATACCCCAAAAGCATATGCTGGTCATTTTTATAACCTTCCTTCCATCACATCAAGCAAACAAGGTATTGCAATCCTGATTAAGAGAAGTATACCGCACAATATTCTCCCAATACCTCCTTCGAATATCTCTTCCGTTGCCATCGAAATTTCCTCCCCCCAAAAAATCATAATCATCTGTGCATATTCCCCTCCTCATCAAACTTTTACTTCGCAGACTTCTTTAACCTTCTCCCTTCTTGCTCGACTCCTTTTTTACTGGCTGGTGACTTCAATGCCTGGTGCCCTCTTTGGGGTTCTTCTTCAACCAACTCCAGAGGCCGCATTATTGAGGATGCTGTCCTCTGTTCGGACTGTGTTGTCCTTAATGATGGCTCCCCTACCCATTTCTCCACCCATTCCACCTTCACCCATATAGATCTTACAATTTGTTCCAGTTCACTCTCTCCCAAAGTTGTTTGGCACTGTATAGACAATTTGCATGGTAGCGATCATTTCCCTATCATAGCCAAAATCTCCTCCCATAATCCCAATTTCTTCAAACCCAGAATATTTTTTAACACCGATTCAGCTGATTGGCCCAAATTTCAAGATTTTTGTTTACGTTACTCAGACACCCTTCCTCCTGCAGATACTATTAATCAGGAAACTGCCATAATTCAGAAGATTATAAGATCTGCTGCCAACCAATCTATATCTCAAACCTCTCCTAATCCTCGTAATCATAACCCTCCTTGGTGGGATAGTGAGCTATCTTCTCTCAGACTGCATAAGCAACAAACATGGCATCATTTCAAACAAAATCGTTCATCATCAAACCTTGTTGCTTATAAAAAAGCTAATGCCATCTTCAGAAGAAAAGCGAAGCAAGCAAAAGTTAAATCTTTCCAGAAATTTACCAGCAGCATTAATTCCTCTTCTAACCCTAAAATGATTTGGTCAAATATAAGAAGACTATCTGGCAATATTTCTTTCTCTCCTATTCTCTCACTCAACTCCTCTCAAGGCAATCTACTACATCCACAGGATATAGCTTTAGAATTCGCCAAATTTTTCTCGTCTAACTCCTCTGATCATAATTTCTCCTCTGAATACTCGTCTAATAAGAACTCTTTACTTGCCTATAATTACGTTTCATCTACTTTATCCCCTTCAGCTGAATACCTCGACTCAGATATATCTTTAATAGAACTCAATATAGCTCTTTCTACGGTTAAAGGTAAAACGCCTGGGTTAGATAAAATTTCCTATCCTATCATCAAACATCTTCCTCCTCACCTCCTCAAACGACTTATCAACCATTACAACAATATTTATCGAACTGCCACCATACCCCAAATCTGGAAAACCAGCGCAATCATTCCTATTCTAAAACCTGGCAAACCTCCGTGCGAAGTTACCAGCTATCGTCCTATTTCCCTTCTACCCTGTCTAGGCAAACTTTTAGAAAAAATTGTTGCTACTAGACTCTCTTGGTTTCTCCATTCCAATAAACTCATTCACCCTAATCAGGTCGCATTCAAAAAAGGACACAGCTCTATCGACGCTCTTTTACACCTTGACCACTTCATATGTGACGCTTTAGCTAATAAAAATCACGCTTCTCTTCTTTCGCTTGATTTCGAAAAAGCGTTTGATCGCGTGGGCATACATGTAGTTTTAAGACAATTAATCAAATGGAAGGTTGGCCCCCGTATATTTAGTTTTGTTAAATCCTTTCTTTCTAAACGCAAAATCAAAGTTCTGATTTCTGGCATATCTTCACCGACTCTTCCTTTGGATAACGGCACTCCTCAGGGATCACCGCTATCAGTTATTCTGTTCACCATAGCATTTGATGAAATCAGTTCTATCCTTTCTTCCTTCCCTAATATTCAGCATCAATTATATGCTGATGATCTCCTTCTATTTTCAAAATCTTCTGACCTTAGTGCTATATCCTCTACCTTTAAAGAAATCCTTTCTCAACTATCCCTATGGTCCCTTTCCTCAGGCGCTTCAATTTCGTACTCAAAATCCTGTCTACTCCACATTTGTAAAAAACATAATTGTAATTTTCCACCGATTTCTTTCAACAATGTAAATATTTCATGTTCTCATACTCTTAAGTTTCTTGGATTAATTCTAGATAGTAAATATGCTTTCAAACAACATTGTGAATATATTAGAAATAGAATTACTAAAAACTCAAATATTGTTAAGTACCTAGCATGCAAGCGCTCGCTCATTGGCCCGTCTTTGTTGATTAATGTTGTCAAGGCACTCATACTCTCCGTCATCAACTACGCTCTTGAAATATATGGGCATCATTCAAAAAGTCACCTAAAATTGTTGGCCGCACCGTATCACTCAGCTGTTAGAAGATCGCTTCGAGCATTCCCCACGTCACCAATCAAAAATATGTTAGCAGAGTCCGGTCTTCCCTCTCTGATAGACAATATGGAAGACACCACATACAAATTATACCCGAAGATCATCCTTGGTTCTAACCATGTGCTTCAAGATGCCTTTTCTTCATCATCAACTCGTATCCGACCTCCAAAAGTTGAGTCAGCTATATATAAATGCACCTTTTTTGCCAAAATAAACAACTTACCACTAAAACCTGCTAAACTTCCTAAACGTCGTCATCCTCAATGGTTGATTCCAATAAACACGTTTATTGATAACCTAGCTCGTTTGCCTAAATCCACCACACCTAATGCGATCTATGCATCAGAATTTTGTGAAATTATGAATACTCTGAAACATGGCAGTTGGAGATTTATATTCACGGATGGTTCAAAAAAAATCCAAACCTCTTTTGCGGTCGTTAGCGAGAAAGGAAAGCCAATCTCATATGGACTACTTTTCCCCTTCTGTTCGATATTCATTGCTGAAGCCACTGGGATTTTACATGCTGTTCTACATGCCACAAAAAGCCCTGGAAAATATGTCATATGCACCGACAGCTTATCATGTTTCCAAGCCATTCAAAATTGCAACAACCACACTAACATCATCACTGCAATTAGAGAATATCTTATTAAATATGAAAATAAAATTAAGATAATGTGGGTCCCAAGCCACACTGGATTATCCGGAAATAATTACGCTGATTTGCTAGCAAGGAATGCATCCAACACGCCCACAATTACATTCAGTTTCTTCATGAAATCTGATATATTCCGACTCATACACCAAAATAGGCTCTCTAAATTGGCACTCGATTGGGTCTCATATAACCACCATTACTCAATAGTTAACACAGCCAGAATCAAACCGCTATACCCATCAACAGTAGCAACCAATTTTATAACACCTTACATTCGCCTACGGATTGGACATACTATACTGACGCATGCGCACCTCCTCGGAAGAAACAGTACCATCTGCTGCCCGTTCTGTAACTCAACAACAACCGTGCTCCATATATTAGAATTTTGCCCAACTCTGAAAGAAAAGAGAGATTGCCACTTCAACACAGATCCGATTACCCTCCTTTCCAACCCTACGGAGGAGAACATAAAAACCATCTACCGCTTCCTCAAAGATTGTGATCTATTGAGGAGAATATAAAACCAACACATTCTTCAACGGTCAGCTGATAGCCTTTGAAGCTAGCGCTGCATGCCTTAGGTTATACATATAGTATTAACTTTGTATAAGCTTTTATAAATAAAAAAAAAAAAATAAAAAACTTGAATTTGTTAAACTAATGATTTGAAGCATTTCGATATCGATTGCTAAATGCGCATATACAGCAAATTCGATTTTATACCTAAATATAAGATAACGGAATTCTTCTTAATGCACTGCCGTTATGCCGTTAGGGCTTTTTGTAGACTTCTGTGCGTTAAAGGTTAATTAACTTAAATATGTTAAACTAATGAGTTTAAGCATCTCGATATCGATGCTAAATGTGTATATACAACAAAATCGAATTCATACATAAATATAAAATAACGTAATTCTTCTAAATGCACTGCCGTTGTGCCGTTAAGGCTTTTGTAGACTTCAGTGAGATAAAGAGGGTTAATAATCTTAAATATGTTAAACTAATGATTTGAAGCATTTCGATATCGATTGCTAAATGCGTATATTCAAACAATCCGTTAAGGCTTTTGTAGACTTCAGTAAGATAAAGAGGGTTAATTAACTTAAATCTGTTAAACTAATGATTTGAAGCATTTCGATATCGATTGCTATATGAGTATATACAAGAAAATCGACTTTATACCTAAATATAAGATTGCGGAATTCTTCTAAATGCACTGCCGTTATGC
Organism: Bactrocera correcta; assembly: GCA_027475135.1. Taxonomy (NCBI): domain Eukaryota; kingdom Metazoa; phylum Arthropoda; class Insecta; order Diptera; family Tephritidae; genus Bactrocera; species Bactrocera correcta. The sequence continues at coordinate 22,192,640 of CM050327.1, read as the reverse complement.
CGTTAAGGCTTTTGTAGACTTCAGTGAGATAAAGAGGGTTAATTATCTTAAATATGTTAAACTAATGATTTGAAGCATTTCGATATTGATTGCTAAATGCGTATATTCAAACAATCCGTTAAGGCTTTTGTAGACTTCAGTAAGATAAAGAGGGTTAATTAACTTAAATCTGTTAAACTAATGATTTGAAGCATTTCGGTATCGATTGCTAAATGTGCATATACAAGAAAATCGACTTTATACCTAAATATAAGATTACGGAATTGTTCCAAATGTACTGTCGTTATGCCTCCCTGGCTTTGTATGACCTTCAATACGTTAAAGAAGGTTTATTAACTTAAATATGTTAAACTAATGATTTGAAGCATTTCGATATCGATTGCTTTATGAGTATATACAAGAAAATCGACTTTATACCTAAATATAAGATTGCGGAAATCTTCTAAATGCACTGCCGTTATGCCGTTAAGGCTTTTGTAGACTTCAGTGAGATAAAGAGGGTTAATTATCTTAAATATGTTAAACTAATGATTTGAAGCATTTCGATATCGATTGCTAAATGCGTATATTCAAACAATCCGTTGAGGCTTTTGTAGACTTTAGTAAGATAAAGAGGGTTAATTAACTTAAATCTGTTAAACTAATGATTTGAAGCATTTCGGTATCGATTGCTAAATGTGCATATACAAGAAAATCGACTTTATACCTAAATATAAGATAATGGAATTGTTCCAAATGTACTGTCCTTCAATACGTTAAAGAAGGTTTATTCACTTAAATATGTTAAACTAATGATTTGAAGCATTTCGATATCGATTGCTAAATGAGTATATACAAGAAAATCGAATTCATACTTAAATATAAGATAACGTAATTCTTCTAAATGCACTGCCGTTATGCCGTTAAGGCTTTTGTAGACTTCAGTAAGAAAAAGAGGGTAAATTATCTTTAATATGTTAAACTAATGATTTGAAGCATTTCGATAACAATTGCTTAATGTGTATGTACAACCAAATCGACTTTATACCTAAATATAAGATAACGGAATTCTTATAAATATACTGCGGTTATGCCGATATGGCTTTATGTAAACTTCAGTAAAATAAAGAAGGTTAATTAACTTTAATATGCTAAACCAGAATATTTGAAGCATTTCAATATCGATTTTAAAATGTGTATGTACAAGAAAATCGACTTTATGCCTAAATATAAGACTACGGAATTCTTCCAAATGCACTGCCGTTATGGCTTTATGTCATCTTCAGTTCGCTAAAGGAGGTTTATTAACTTAAATATGTTAAACCAGTTATCTGAAGCATTTCGATATTGATTGCGAAATGTACATATTCAAGAAAATCGACTTTATACCTAAATATAAGGTTACGGAATTCTTCCACATGTACTGTCGTTATGCCGCCATGGCTTTATATCACCTTCAATACGTTAAAGAAGGTTAATTATTTTAAATATGTTACACTGATGGCTTGAGGCATTTCGATGTCGATTGCTAAATTTGTAAATACAAAAAAAATCGACTTTATACCTGAATATAAAATTATAACATTACGGAATTCTCCTAAATGCACTGCCGTTATACCGTTAAGGCTTTATGTAGACTTCATTTAGCTAAAAAATGTTTATTAACTTAATATGTTAAACTAATGATTTGAAGCATTTCGATATCGATTGTTAAATGAGTATATACAAGAAAATCGACTTTATACCTAAATATAAGATTACGGAATTGTTCCAAATGTACTGTCGTTATGCCGCCCTGGCTTTTATGACCTTCAATACGTTAAAGAAGGTTTATTCACTTAAATATGTTAAACTAATGATTTGAAGCATTTCGATATCGATTGCTAAATGAGTATATACAAGAAAATCGAATTCATACTTAAATATAAGATAACGTAATTCTTCTAAATGCACTGCCGTTATGCCGTTAAGGCTTTTGTAGACTTCAGTAAGAAAAAGAGGGTTAATTAACTTAAATATGTTAAACTAATGATTTGAAGCATTTCGATAACAATTGTTTAATATGTATGTACAACCAAATCGACTTTATACCTAAATATAAGATAACGGAATTCTTATAAATATACTGCGGTTATGCCGATATGGCTTTATGTAAACTTCATTAAAATAAAGAAGGTTAATTAACTTTAATATGCTAAACCAGAATATTTGAAGCATTTCAATATCGATTTCAAAATGTGTATGTACAAGAAAATCGACTTTATGCCTAAATATAAGACTACGGAATTCTTCCAAATGCACTGCCGTTATGGCTTTATGTCATCTTCAGTTCGCTAAAGGAGGTTTATTAACTTAAATATGTTAAACCAGTTATCTGAAGCATTTCGATATCGATTGCGAAATGTACATATTAAAGAAAACCGACTTTATACCTAAATATAAGGTTACGGAATTCTTCCACATGTACTGTCGTTATGCCGCCATGGCTTTATATCACCTTCAATACGTTAAAGAAGGTTAATTATTTTAAATATGTTACACTAATGGCTTGAAGCATTTCGATGTCGATTGCTAAATTTGTAAATAAAAGAAAATCGACTTTATACCTGAATATAAAATTATAACATTACGGAATTCTCCTAAATGCACTGCCGTTATACCGTTAAGGCTTTATGTAGACTTCAGTAAGCTAAAAAATGTTTATTAACTTAATATGTTAAACTAATGATTTGAAGCATTTCGATATCGATTGCTAATTGGAAAGAAAAAAACAAAAAAAAAAAAAAAAAAAAAAAATCGACTTTATACCTAAATATAAGATTACGGAATTCTTCTACATGCACTGCCGCTATGCCGCCATGGCTATATGCCAACTTCAGATGGTTAAACAAGGTTTATTAACTTAAATATGTTAAATTATTGAGTTGAAGCATCTCAAAATCGATTGCTAAATGTTTATATACAACAAAATCGACTTTATACCTAAATATAAGATTACGGAATTCTTCCAAATTCACTGCCGTTATACCGTTATGGCTTTATGTAAACTTCAGTAAGATAAAGAAGGTTAATTAACTTAAATATGTTAAAGTAATGAGTTGAAGCATTTCGTTATCTATTGCTAAATGTGTATATACAAGAAAATCGAATTTTTATCTAAACATGAGATTACGGAATTCTTCTTAATGCACTGCGTAATGCCGTTTAATGGCTTTTTGAAAGACTTCTTAAAATAAAGGTTTAATTAACTTTAATATGCTAAACCAGAATATTTGAAGCATTTCAATATCGATTTCAAAATGTGTATGTACAAGAAAATCGACTTTATGCCTAAATATAAGACTACGGAATTCTTCCAAATGCACTGCCGTTATGGCTTTATGTCATCTTCAGTTCGCTAAAGGAGGTTTATTAACTTAAATATGTTAAACCAGTTATCTGAAGCATTTCGATATCGATTGCGAAATGTACATATTAAAGAAAACCGACTTTATACCTAAATATAAGGTTACGGAATTCTTCCACATGTACTGTCGTTATGCCGCCATGGCTTTATATCACCTTCAATACGTTAAAGAAGGTTAATTATTTTAAATATGTTACACTAATGGCTTGAAGCATTTCGATGTCGATTGCTAAATTTGTAAATAAAAGAAAATCGACTTTATACCTGAATATAAAATTATAACATTACGGAATTCTCCTAAATGCACTGCCGTTATACCGTTAAGGCTTTATGTAGACTTCAGTAAGCTAAAAAATGTTTATTAACTTAATATGTTAAACTAATGATTTGAAGCATTTCGATATCGATTGCTAATTGGAAAGAAAAAAACAAAAAAAAAAAAAAAAAAAAATCGACTTTATACCTAAATATAAGATTACGGAATTCTTCTACATGCACTGCCGCTATGCCGCCATGGCTATATGCCAACTTCAGATGGTTAAACAAGGTTTATTAACTTAAATATGTTAAACTATTGAGTTGAAGCATCTCAAAATCGATTGCTAAATGTTTATATACAACAAAATCGACTTTATACCTAAATATAAGATTACGGAATTCTTCCAAATTCACTGCCGTTATACCGTTATGGCTTTATGTAAACTTCAGTAAGATAAAGAAGGTTAATTAACTTAAATATGTTAAAGTAATGAGTTGAAGCATTTCGTTATCTATTGCTAAATGTGTATATACAAGAAAATCGAATTTTTATCTAAACATGAGATTACGGAATTCTTCTTAATGCACTGCCATAATGCCGTTAAGGCTTTTTGTAGACTTCTGTGCGTTAAAGGTTTATTAACTTAAACATGTTAAACTAATAATTTGAAGCATTTCGATATCGATTGCTAAATGTGTATATACAAGAAAATCGAATTTATATCTAAATATAAGATAACGGAATTCTTCTTAATGCACTGCCGCTATGCCGCCATGGCTCTTTGTTAACTTCAGTGCGTTAAAGAAGCTTTATTAACTTAAATATGTTAAACTAATGATTTGAAGCATTTCGATATCATTGCTAAATGAGTATATTCAAGAAAATCGACTTTATACCTAGACATAAGATTACGTAGTTCTTCTAAATGCACTGCCGTTATGCCGCCATGGCTTTATGTCACCTGCGGTAGGTTAAAGAAGGTAATTTAACTTAAATATGTTAAGCTAATGATTTAAAGCATTTCGATATCGATTGCTAAATGTGCTAATACCAGAAACTTGACTTTCTACCTAAACATGGGATTACGGAATTCTTCCAAATTCACTGCCGTTATTCCGAAATGGCTTTATGTCAACGTCAGCTCGTTAAAGTAGATTTGTTAACTTATATATGTTAAACTAATGATTTGAAGCATTTCGATATCGAATCCTAAATGCATATATACAAGAAAATCGACTTTATACCTCAATATAAAATTACGGAATTCTTCCAAATGTACTGTCGTTATGCCGCCATGGCTTTATATCACCTTCAATACGTTAAAGATGGTTAATTAACTTAAATATGTTAAACTAATGATTTGAAGCATTTCGATATCGATTGCTAAATGTGTAAATACAAGAAAATCGACTTTATATCTAAATATAAGATTATGGAATTCTTTTAAATGCACTGCAGTTATACTGTTAAGGCTTTGTGTAGACTTCTGTGCGTTAATGGTTTATTAACTTAAATATGTTAAACTTGTGACTTGAAGTACTTCGATATCGCTTGCTAAATGTGTATATACAAGAAAATCGAATTTATAACTAAATATAAGATTACGGAATTTTTCTAAAGGCATTGCATTTATGCCGCCATGGCTTTATGTAAACTTCAGTTTGTTAAAGAAGGTTTATTAACTTAAATATGTTAAACTAATGATTTGAAGCATTTGGATATCGATTGCTAAATGTGTGTATACAAGAAAATCGATTTTATACCTAAATATAGGACAACGGAATTCTTCTAAATGCACTGCCGTTATACCGTTAAGCCGTTATGTTAACTTCAGTTCGTTAATGAAGGTTTATTAACTTAAATATGTTAAACCAGTTGTTTGAAGCTTTTCGATATCGATTGCTAAATGCGTATATACAAGAAAATCGATTTAATACCTAAATATAAGATTACGTAATTCTTCTAAATGCACTGCCGTTATGCCGTTAAGGCTTTATGTAGACTTCAGTAAGATAAAGAAGGTTAATTAACTTAAATATGTTAAACTAATGATTTGAAGCATTTTGTTATCGATTGCTAAATGTGTGTATACAAGAAAATCGATTTAATACCTAAATATAAGATAACAAAATTCTTCTAAATGCACTGCCGTTATGCCTTTATGTTAACTTGAGTTCGTTAAAGAAGGTTTATTAACTAAATATGTTAAACCAGTTATTTAAAGCGTTTCGATATCGATTGGTTAATGCATATATACAAGAAAATCGACTTGATACCTAAATATAACACTACGGAATTCTTCCAAATGAACTGTCGTTATGGCGCAATGGCTTTAAGTCAACTTCAATACGTTAAAGAAGGTTTATTAACTTAAATATGTTAAACTAATGATTTGAAGCATTTCGATATCGATTGCTAAATGAGTATATACAAGAAAATCGAATTTATACCTAAACATAAGATTACGGAATTCTTCTACATGCACGGCCGTTATGCCGCCATGGCTTTATGGTAACTTCAGTTCATTAAAGAAGCTTTATTAACTTAAATATGTTAAACTAATGATTTGAAGAATTCGATATCGATTGCTAAATGTGTATATACAAGAAAATCGACTTTATACATAAATATAAGATTACGGAATTCTTCTAAGTGCACTGCCGTTATGCCGTTGTGGCTTTATTTTAACCTCTGTTCGTTAAAGAAGGTTTATTAACTTAAATATGTTAAACTAATGATTTGAAACATTTCGATATCGATTGCTAAATGTGCATATACAAGAAAATCGAATTTATACCTAAATATAAGATTACGAAATGCTTCTAAAAGCACTGCCGTTATGCCGCCAAGGCTTTATGTTAACTTCAGTTCATTAAAGAAGGTTATTATCTTAAATACGATAAACCAGTTATTTGATGCATTTTTATATCGATTGCTTAATGCATATATACAAGAAAATCGACGTTATACCTAAATATAAGATTACGGAATTCTTCCAAATGTACTGTCGTTATGCCTCCGTGGTTTTATATCAACTTCAATAGGTTAAAGAAGTTAATTAACTTAAATATGTTAAACTAATGATTTGAAGCATTTCGTTATCGATTGCTGAATGCGTATATACAACAAAATCGATTTAATACCTAAATATAAGATTACGGAATTCTTCTAAATGCACTGCTGTTATGCCGCCATGGCTTTATGTAAACTTCAGTTCGTTAAAGAAGGTTTATTCACTTAAATATGTTAAACTAATGATTTGAAGCAATTCGTTATCGATTGCTAAATGTGCATATACAAGAAAATCGACTTTATACCTAACTATAAGATTACGTAATTCTTCTAACAGCACTGCCGTTATGCCGTTAAGGCTTTATGTAGACTTCAAGAAGATAAAAAGGGTTAATTAACTTAAATATGTTAAACTAATGATTTGAAGCATTTCGATATCGATTGCTAAATATGTTAATACAAGAAAATCGACTTTATATCTAAATATAAGATTACGGAATTCTTTTAAATGCACTGCAGTTATACCGTTAAGGCTTTGTGTAGACTTCTGTGCGTTAATGGTTTATTAACTTAAATATGTTAAACTAATGACTTGAAGTACTTCGATATAGCTTGCTAAATGTGTATATACAAGAAAATCGAATTTATAACTAAATATAAGATTACGGAATTTTTCTAAAGGTATTGCTGTTATGCCGCCATGGCTTTATGTAAACTTCAGTTCGTTAAAGAAGGTTTATTAACTTAAATATGTTAAACTAATGATTTGAAGCATTTGGATATCGATTGCTGAGTGTGTGTATACAAGAAAATCGATTTTATACCTAAATATAAGACAACGGAATTCTTCTAAATGCACTGCCGTTATACCGTTAAGCCTTTATGTTAACTTCAGTTCGTTAATGAAGGTTTATTAACTTATATATGTTAAACCAGTTATTTGAAGCTTTTCGATATCGATTGCTAAATGAGTATATACACGAAAATCGACTTATACCTAAATATAAGATTACGTAATTCTTCTAAATGCACTGCCGTTATGCCGTCAAGGCTTTATGTAGACTTCAGTAAGATAAAGAAGGTTAATTAACTTAAATATGTTAAACTAATGATTTGAAGCATTTCGTTATCGATTGCTAAATGTGTATATACAAGAAAATCGATTTAATACCTAAATATAAGATTACGGAGTTCTTCTAAATGTACTGCTGTTATGCCGCCATGGCTTTATGTAAACTTCAGTTCGTTAAAGAAGGTTTATTAATTTAAATATGTTAAACTAATGATTTGAAGCATTTCGATATCGATTGCTAAATGTGTATATACAAGAAAATCGACTATATACCTAAATATAAGATAACAAAATTCTTCTAAATGCACTGCCGTTATGCCTTTATGTTAACGTGAGTTCGTTAAAGAAGGTTTATTAACTTAAATATGTTAAACCAGTTATTTGAAGCATTTCGATATCGATTGGTTAATGCATATATACAAGAAAATCGACTTGATACCTAAATATAACACTACGGAATTCTTCCAAATGAACTGTCGTTATGGCGCAATGGCTTTATATCAACTTCAATACGTTAAAGAAGGTTTATTAACTTAAATATGTTAAACTAATGATTTGAAGCATTTCGATATCGATTGCTAAATGAGTATATACAAGAAAATCGAATTTATACCTAAACATAAGATTACGGAATTCTTCTACATGCACTGCCGTTATGCCGCCATGGCTTTATGGTAACTTCAGTTCATTAAAGAAGCTTTATTAACTCAAATATGTTAAACTAATGATTTGAAGCATTTCGATATCAATTGCTAAATGTGTATATACAAGAAAATCGACTTTATACATAAATATAAGATTACGGAATTCTTCTAAATGCACTGCCGTTATGCCGTTGTGGCTTTATTTTAACCTCTGTTCGTTAAAGAAGGTTTATTAACTTAAATATGTTAAACTAATGATTTGAAACATTTCGATATCGATTGCTAAATGTGTATATACAAGAAAATCGAATTTATACCTAAATATAAGATTACGGAATTCTTCTAAATGCACTGCCGTTATGGCGTTATGGCTTAATGTTAACTTCAGTTCATTAAAGAAGGTTATTATCTTAAATATGATAAACTAGTTATTTGATGCATTTTTATATCGATTGCTTAATGCATATATACAAGAAAATCGACGTTATACCTAAATATAAGATTACGGTATTCTTCCAAATGTACTGTCGTTATGCCGCCGTGGTTTTATATCACCTTCAATACGTTAAAGAAGTTAATTAACTTAAATATGTTAAACTAATGATTTGAAGCATTTCGCTATCGATTGCTAAATGCGTATATACAAGAAAATCGATTTAATACCTAAATATAAGATTACGGAATTCTTCTAAATGCACTGCTGTTATGCCGCCATGGCTTTATGTAAACTTCAGTTCGTTAAAGAAGGTTTATTCACTTAAATATGTTAAACTAATGATTTGAAGCATTTCGTTATCGATTGCTTAATGCGTATATACAACAAAATCGATTTTATACCAAACATGAGATTACGGAATTCTTCTTCATGCACTGCCGTTATGCCGCCATGGCTTTATGCCACCTTCGGTAGGTTAAAGAAGGTAATTTAACTTAGATATGTTAACTTAGCGAATCGACTTTATACCTAACTATAAGATTACGTAATTCTTCTAACAGCACTGCCGTTATGCCGTTAAGGCTTTATGTAGACTTCAAGAAGATAAAAAGGGTTAATTAACTTAAATATGTTAAACTAATGATTTGAAGCATTTCGATATCGATTGCTAAATGTGTATATACAAGAAAATCGACTTTATACCTAAATATAAGATAACAAAATTCTTCTAAATGCACTGCCGTTATGCCCTTATGTTAACTTGAGTTCGTTAAAGAAGGTTTATTAACTTAAATATGTTAAACCAGTTATTTGAAGCATTTCGATATCGATTGGTTAATGCATATATACAAGAAAATCGACTTGATACCTAAATATAACACTACGGAATTCTTCCAAATGAACTGTCGTTATGGCGCAATGGCTTTATATCAACTTCAATACGTTAAAGAAGGTTTATTAACTTAAATATGTTAAACTAATGATTTGAAGCATTTCGATATCGATTGCTAAATGAGTATATACAAGAAAATCGAATTTATACCTAAACATAAGATTACGGAATTCTTCTACATACACTGCCGTTATGCCGCCATGGCTTTATGGTAACTTCAGTTCATTAAAGAAGCTTTATTAACTTAAATATGTTAAACTAATGATTTGAAGCATTTCGATATCAATTGCTAAATGTGTATATACAAGAAAATCGACGTTATACATAAATATAAGATTACGGAATTCTTCTAAATGCACTGCCGTTATGCCGTTGTGGCTTTATTTTAACCTCTGTTCGTTAAAGAAGGTTTATTAACTTAAATATGTTAAACTAATGATTTGAAACATTTCGATATCGATTGCTAAATGTGTATATACAAGAAAATCGAATTTATACCTAAATATAAGATTACGGAATGCTTCTAAATGCACTGCCGTTATGCCGCCAAGGCTTTATGCCAACTTCAGTTCGTTAAAGAAAGTTTATTAACTTAAATATGTTACACTAATGATTTGAAGCATTTCGATATCGGTTGCTAAATGAGTATATACAAGAAAATCGAATTTATACCTAAATATAAGATAACGGAATTCTTCTAAATGCACTGCCGTTATAGCGTTATGGCTTAATGTTAACTTCAGTTCATTAAAGAAGGTTATTATCTTAAATATGATAAACCAGTTATTTGATGCATTTTTATATCGATTGCTTAATGCATATATACAAGAAAATCGACGTTATACCTAAATATAAGATTACGGAATTCTTCCAAATGTACTGTCGTTATGCCGCCGTGGTTTTATATGAACTTCAATACGTTAAACAAGTTAATTAACTTAAATATGTTAAACTAATGATTTGAAGCATTTCGTTATCGATTGCTAAGTGCGTATATACAAGAAAATCGATTTAATACCTAAATATAAGATTACGGAATTCTTCTAAATGCACTGCTGTTATGCCGCCATGGCTTTATGTAAACTTCAGTTCGTTAAAGAAGGTTTATTCACTTAAATATGTTAAACTAATGATTTGAAGCATTTCGATATCGATTGCTTAATGTGTATATACAAGAAAATTGACTTTATACCTAAACATAAGATTACAGAACTCTTCTACATGCACTGCCGTTATGCCGCCATGGCTATATGGTAACTTCAGTTTATTAAAGAAGCTTTATTAACTTAAATATGTTAAACTAATGATTTGAAGCATTTCGATATCAATTGCTAAATGTGTATATACAAGAAAATTGACTTTATACCTGCACATAAGATTACGGAACTCTTCTACATGCACTGCCGTTATGCCGCCATGGCTATATGGTAACTTCAGTTTATTAAAGAAGCTTTATTAACTTAAATATGTTAAACTAGTGATTTGAAGCATCTCGATATCGATTGCTAAATATGTATATACAACAAAATCAAATTTATACCTAAATATAAGTTTACGGAATTCTTCCAAATGCACTGCCGTTATACCGTTATGGCTTTATGTAAACTTCAGTAAGATAAAGAAGGTTAATTAACTTAAATATGTTAAACTAATGATTTGAAGCATTTCGTTATCCATTACTAAATATGCATATACAAGAAAATCGACTTTATACCTTAATATAAGATTACGGAATTATTCTAAATGCACTGCCGTTATGACTTTATGTTAACTTGAGTTCGATAAAGAAGGTTTATTAACTTAAATATGTAAAACCAGTTATTTGAAGCATTTCGATATTGATTGGTTAATGCATATATACAAGAAAATCGACTTGATACCTATATATAACACTACGGAATTCTTCCAAATGTAATGTCGTTATGGCGCCATGGCTTTATATCAACTTCTATACGCTAAAGAAGGTTTATTAACTTAAACATGTTAAAAAAATGATTTGAAGCATTTCGATATCGCTTGCTAAATGTGTATATACAAGAAAATCCAATTTATACCTAAACATAAGATAACGGAATTCTTCTACATGCACTGCTGTTATGCCGCCATGGCTTTATGTTAACTTCAGTGCGTTAAAGAAGCTTTATTAACTTAAATATGTTAAAATAATGATTTGAAGCATTTCGATATCGATTGCTAAATGTGTATAATCAAGAAAATCGTTTTTATTCCTAAACATAAGATTACGGAATTCTTCTAAATGCACTGCCGTTATGCCACCATGGCTTAATGTAAACTCCAGTTCGTTAAAAAAGGTTTATTAACTTAAAGATGTTAAACTAATGATTTGAAGCATTTCGATATCGGTTGCTAAATGAGTATATACAAGAAAATCGACTTTATACCTAAATATAAGATAACGGAATTCTTCTAAATACACTGCCGTTATGGCGTTATGGCTTAATGTTAACTTCAGTTCATTAAAGAAGGTTATTATCTTAAATATGATAAACCAGTTATTTGATGCATTTTTATATCGATTGCTTAATGCATATATACAAGAAAATCGACGTTATTGCTAAATATAAGATTACGGAATTTTTCCAAATGTACTGTCGTTATGCCGCCGTGGTTTTATATCAACTTCAATACGTTAAAGAAGTTAATTAACTTATATATGTTAAACTAATGATTTGAAGCATTTCGTTATCGATTGCTAAATGCGTATATACAAGAAAATCAATTTAATACCTAAATATAAGATTACGGAATTCTTCTAAATGCACTGCTGTTATGCCGCCATGGCTTTATGTAAACTTCATTTCGTTAAAGAAGGTTTATTCACTTAAATATGTTAAACTAATGATTTGAAGCATTTCGATATCGATTGCTAAATGTGTATATACAAGAAAATCGAATTTATACCTAAATATAAGATTACGGAATTCTTCTACATGCACTGCTGTTATGCCGCCATGGCTTTATGTTAACTTCAGTGCGTTAAAGAAGCTTTATTAACTTAAATATGTTAAAATAATGAATTGAAGCATTTCGATATCGATTGCTAAATGTGTATAATCAAGAAAATCGACTTTATACCTAAACATAAGATTACGGAATTCTTCTAAATGCACTGCCGTTATGCCACCATGGCTTTATGTAAACTCCAGTTCGTTAAAAAAGGTTTATTAACTTAAAGATGTTAAACTAACGACTTGAAGCATTCCGATATCGATTGCTACACGTATATATAAAAGAAAATCGACTTTATACCTAAATACAAGACTACGGAATTCTTCTAAATACACTGCCGTCATTCCGATAAGGCGTGATGCCAACTTCAGTTCGTTAAAGAAGGTTTATTAACTTAAATATGTTAAACTAATGATTTGAAGCATTTTGATATGGAATCCTAAATGTATATATACAACAAAATCGATTTTATACCTAAATATAAGATTCCGGAATTCTTGTAAATGCACTGCCGTTATGCCGCCATGGCTTTACGCCAACTTCTGTTCGTTAAAGAAGGTTTATTAACTTAAGTATGTTAAACTAATGGGTTGAAGCATCTCGATATCGATTTCTAAATGTGTATATACAAGAAAATCGACTTTATACCTAAATATATGATAACGGAATTCTTCTAAATGCACTGCCGCTATGCCGTTATGGCTTTATGTTAACTTCAGTGCGTAAAAGAAGCTTTATTAACTTAAATATGTTAAACTCATGATTTGAAGCATTTCGATATCGATTGCTTAGTGAGTATATACATCAATATCGAATTTTTACCTAAATATAAGTTTACGGAATTCTTCCAAATGCACGGCCGTTATACCGTTAAGGCTTTATGTAAACTTCAGTAAGATAAAGAAGTTAATTAACTTAAATATGTTAAACTAATGATTTGAAGCATTTCGGTATCGCTTGCTAAATGAGTATATACAACAAAATCGACTTTTTACCTAAATAAAAATCTACGGAATTCTTCCAAATGCACTGCCGTTATACCGTTAGGGCTTTGTGTAAACTTCAGTTAGATAAAGAAGGTTTATTAACTTAAATATGCTAAACCTGTTACTTGAAGCATTTCGATATCGATTGCAAAATGTGTATATAAATAAAACAAAATCGACTTTTTCCTAAACACGAAATTCTTCCAAATGCACTGCCGTTATACCGTTAAGGCTTTTTGTTAACTTCAGTAAGATAAATAAGGTTTATTAACATAAATATGTTAAACTAATGAGTTGAAGCATCTCGATATCGATTGCTAAATGCGTATATACAACAAAATCGACTTTATACCTAAATATAAGATTACGGAATTCTTCCAAATGCACTGCCTCTATACCGTTATGGCTTTATGTAAACTTCAGTAAGATAAAGAAGTTAATTAACTTAAATATGTTAAACTAATGATTTGAAGCATTTCGTTATCGATTGCTTATGTGTATATACAACAAAATCGACTTTATACCTAAATATAAGATTACGGAATTCTTCTAAATGCACTGCCGTTATGCCGCTTTATTTCAACTTCGATACGTTAAAAAAGGTTAATTAACTTAAATATGTTAAACTAATGATTTGAAGCATTTCGATATCGATTGCTAAATGAGTATATACAACAAAATCGACTTTATACCTAAATATAAGATTACGGAATTCTTCCAAATGCACTGCCGTCATGCCGTTGGCTTTATGTAAACTTCAGTAAGATAAAGAAGGTTAATTAACTTAAATATGTTAAACTAATGATTTTAAGCACTTCGTTATCGATTGCTAATGTGTATATACAAGAAAATCGACTTTATACCTAAATATAAGATTACGGAATTCTTCTAAATGCACTGCCGTTATGCCGCCATGGCTTTATATCAACTTCAATACGTTAAAGAAGGTTAATTAGCTTAAATATGTTAAATTAATGATTTGAAGCATTTCGATATCGCTTGCTAAATGAGTATATACAACAAAATCGACTTTTTACCTAAATATAAATCTACGAAATTATTCCAAATGCACGGCCGTTATACCGTTAAGGCTTTATGTAAACTACAGTAAGATAAAGAAGGTTTATTAACTTAAATATGCTAAACCTGTTACTTGAAGCATTTCGATACCGATTGCAAAATGTGTATATACAACAAAATCGACTTTATGCCTAAATACGGAATTCTTCCAAATGCACTGCCCTTATGGCTTTATGTCAACTTCAGTTCGCTAAAGGAGGTTTCTTAATATAAATATGTTAAACCAGTTATCTGAAGCATTTCGATATCGATTGCAAAATGTATATATACAAGTGTTACGGATTGCCAATGCATTGCCCATACTCTAGCCACACTATTATAAGATTGCCAATGCATTGCCCACACTCGGGTCACACTGTTATCCAGTTAGAACACTCTAGCCACGCTATAAATGGAAAATGTGGCTGGGCTCTTCTTGCTTTTCGTTTTCTCAATCATCAAGTGTATAAGTTCATTCATCGAAATTTTTTTGGAATCAAATCAGAGACAATCGGGCACATCATTCCTCTTTCATCAAAATTGTAAATCATCTCGACATCATGCAAAAGTCGTGTATAAAGTGAGGGCTGATTTGCTGTAAAGTGATCAGTCCTCATGTTAATAAACGTGGGGTGCAACACCCAAACCGGAACCCTCAATATTAAACAGTTTGGTCCTTCGAGCCGGATCATCTCGCGTTTGTTCTCCGCGGCTTTGTGTTTTCTGGTTAATTCTTTTGTGACTTTTTTCTTTTGATTTTCGGTACAATCTATATAATACAGTTTTGCGTTTCAAATCATGTCCGATAACGAAAAATTCGAGGCACTCAATCCGGAGGGTAAAGATTCGGACGCGCAATCGGTCAAATAGACACAAAGTCAAAAGTCAACGGTGCTATCCGCACCTACACTCAACGTGCCTGTTACGTCAGGACGACAATCACCTGTGCACTCGGATGTGGACGAGACAGGTTCCATCAAACCCACTCGCTCGTCAAAACGTGCACAATCACCCGCACGGCTACCTGACGAGCTCGTGCTTAAAGCCAGATCGCAAATCAATCGCGTTAAGGCACTCACTCTACACTTCAAGCAAATCGATAATTTCCGGGATAAGAACAGCTCTGCAATCAAGGCAATTCTACAATCAGCTGAGGAAGTACACAGGGGTTTCCTCAAAGAGCACTCTTTTCTGGAAATTACCTGGCCAGTGACACATCTCAGTCACGATTATTTTGGGAATGATGTTTTCACACAAGAAGCAAGCATCATCTGCGATATTCGCCAACTCGCTGCAGTCCGTCTTCAGCCAATTGACACTCATGCACCTCAGTCATATCGCGAAGCAGTACAGCCTCAGCCAAAGTTACCAAAGCTGCCGCTGCCGAACTTTGATTGTGGTTATCAGCACTGGACCTCGTTCTGCACTCTCTTCCAGTCAATGGTAATCAACAACTCAACACTTACAGATCTTGAGCGGCTGCATTATTTGCGAGTTGCCGTTACTGGTCCAGCACTCGAGCTCATCTCACACATCCCGGTTACTGAAACGGCGTTTTCAACAGCCTGGACAGCACTCAAAGAGCGGTACGGGAACAAACGAGTTCTCATCGACGCTCAACTCGCACATCTGCTTCAAGATCACCCAGCCACTCAAAAGCAGAAAGAATCTGCCGAATTTCTGCAGCAACTCATCTCTGGGGTAGATTCAGCACTCAACGCACTCGCTCTCATTGGCCAATCAACAGACAATTGGGATTGTCTGGTAGTTTATTCCACCATCAAGCAACTCTCAAGCCGCACTCGCGAACTGTGGGAATCCTCAGTTAGCAATCAAGCGACATACCCTACCTACACGCAACTCAAGGACTTTATCAGTCAGCGGGCTCGCACTCTCGAGAACACAGAGTCAGCTCGTCAGCAATCAACTGCCAGCACCTCAAGCAATCAGCAAAAACCAAAAAGCTCACTTCACGCTACCGCACGCAAAACTGCCACTCAGCCAGCTCAGCAAGACTCGTGTTATCAATGTGATTGCTGCTTTGGAGCGCACTTCATCACTTCATGCCAAAAGTTCCGCACTCTGTCACCTCAAGATCGTCATGAAGTAGTTATCCAACGACGCATCTGCAAGAACTGTATGGGCAGACACAACCTTGCATCATGCAAAAGTTCTGCGCGGTGCAAGATTTGCAATCGCAATCACCACTCAATGTTGAACGAAGCAGCTACAGCAACAAGTTTGCCAGCTGCTACAATTAAAATCGAGCCACGCAAATTCACTGACAATCAACAATAGGATGTTTGTGCAGCCTCCAATAACTCATGTCAATCCAACCACTCAATTCAATCATCACTCAACTCCGCCACGCACTCATCAACTGCAATCACGTTACTAGCTACTGCAAAAGCACTAATCATCACGCCGATTCAGCAAATCAACGTTAGAATTCTGATCGACTCTGGGTCAGAAATTTCACTCGTCTCTGAACATCTCATCACGCAAGCTTCAATTAAAAGACGCCACTCATCAGTTACCATCACGGGAATCGGCGGTAAGAATGTCATAACATCAAAGGGGTCAACTGATCTCATACTCAAGTCAAGTCACTCTGACACAACTGTGCAAATCGTTGCTCAGATTATACCAATTCTTACTGTCCGTTCACCATCATCACGCACGTCATCTGAACCATGGACTAATCCACACCATATCAAGCTTGCAGATCCAAGTTTCTATCTGCCACAACCAGTGGACATCATAATCGGCGCTGATTTTTTCGGTCGAATTATTAAACCAAACATCATCAGGTACCCGTCAATCACTTCAATTGCTCAACTTTCAATTTTCGGTTGGCTCATCATTGGACCAGCAGCACTCACATCAACTCAGCAGCCTCGTCTCTCACTCATCACCACCTCAAACACTAGACAAGAAAGCAATCTCGACGAGTTGCTCACTCGATTCTGGATTCAAGAAGAAGTTCCAGAGCAATCGGTCAGTGAACTGACTCCAGAAGAACAGCAATGTGAAAAACACTTCAAAACGACACATCAACGAGACCAATCGGGGCGATACATCGTCCGACTGCCAGTCATCTCAGAAAAATTGAATCTTGGAAATTCGTACAACTCAGCACATCGACGGCTACAGCAAATCAGCAAGAAACTCAACACCAATCAAGAATACAAGCAACTCTACACAGAATTCATGCAAGTCTATGAAGATATGGGACACATGACTGCCGTATCAAACACTCCAACTTCACTCAATACTGACAACGACATTGAATCAGCTGATTTCACCACCGAGATGACCTTAGCACATGACACTTCGGTATCAGGAGGGTTGAGGGTCTCAAACGGTGAGTCAGCTGTTAAATGTCACCAGCGTACTCAATCAGTATACTATCTGCCACATCACGGAGTGTTACGTCCCGACAGTGTCAGCACCAAACTCAGAGTCGTCTTCGACGGCTCGTGTGTCACCTCTTCAGGAAAATCACTCAACGATTTTCTGCACATCGGAGCAAAAATTCAACTTGATATCACCGACGTACTTCTATACGTCCGACAACACCAATACATCGTCTCGACAGACATTGAGAAAATGTTCCGGCAAATCAACGTTCATCCAGACGACTGGGACTTACAACGCATTCTTTGGTTCAATAATAATAAAGAGATTATGCCATATCATCTCACCACAGTCACCTACGGCACGAGATCAGAACCGTTCCTTGCCGTCCGAGTCCTTCAACAACTCCTGGAGGACGAAGGAAAAAATTATCCACTCGCAGTACCTGCACTCAAGTACGGCAGATATGTCGACGATATTTTCGGCGGAGCTGATAACACTTCTGAGCTAAAAGCAATCGCCAATCAATTAAAACAAATCTGCACGGCGGGCGGTTTCCCACTCACCAAGTGGCAATCAAACAGCGAAGAAGTACTCAATTTCATTTCACCAGCTGGAGCATGTGATGAACCGCACCAGCTTGGAGACTGCACGAGCAAACTGCTAGGATTGTACTGGCACGCAAGGTCGGACAATCTTAGATTCATCATGAAAAGACACTCGGACAATCAAAACAAGTCCTCCAAACGAACAATCTTATCTGAGGTGGCTCAGATCTTCGATCCACTGGGATTTTTATCACCGCTCACAATCAAGGCAAAGATGCTGCTGCAGGAATTGTGGTTGCAAAAAATCGGTTGGGATCACCAGGTCCCGTCGAAAGTATTGCAATCATGGCAATCGCTGCAACTCGAACTTCAACAAATCGACACACTCAACATTCCACGCTGGATTAACACTTCAAAGGCCACGAATTGTGAATTCCACGGGTTTTGCGACGCATCTCAGCTCGCAATGGCAGCAGCAATCTATGTCACTGTCCACTCAGCATCCGGAGAGACACTCACGCCACTCCTTTGCGCAAAGACAAAAGTAGCACCACTCAAACGACTCACTATCCCGCGACTAGAACTATCAGCAGCGCTGCTACTATCGAAATTAATAACTTACGTCAAAGCCACTCTACAAGTTGACGCACAATCAACCACTCTCTGGACTGACTCATTGGTCACACTCACGTGAATTCGATCACATGCGTCACGCTGGAAGGATTACGTACGGAACCGAGTTGTCAACATCCAACAACTCACCACAGATTGCAACTGGCGGTATGTTCCGGGCAAACAGAACCCAGCTGACTGTGCATCCCGAGGCATTACTCTCGCTCAGCTATCATCACACTCACTGTGGTGGACGGGACCACCATGGCTCTCAAAGTCACAATGCCACTGGCCTCGGCAGCCAGACACTCAGGACGACACCACTAGTCAAGAAGCTCGTCCAAGTCTCACTCTCGTCATGACAATCACTCAGCCTATTAATCAATGGGAATTGATCCACAGGTATTCAAATTTACGCACTCTCATTCACGTCACTGCTACAATTTTAAGAGCCATTGACACACTCAAACGAATACCGGGGTCATCTCTTGCTGCACCACTCACCCCAACAGACATTGAGAGAGCAACAATCTACTGGGCAAAGCCAACTCAAGCAGCGTATTTTTCACTCGAGTTGCATCAACTCAAGGCTGATCGTGCACTACTTGCAAATCATCCGTTTCACCGACTGACAGCATTTATCGACGAACACGGAGTATTACGAGTTGGTGGTCGACTCGCAAATTCCACACTCACGTACAATCAACAGCATCCAATCATTCTGCCAAGACACTCTACACTCACATCATTAGTCATCTACAACGCACATCTCCGTACTATGCACGGTGGCACTCAACTAACAATGGCAGAAGTTCGACAATCATACTGGATTGTGGGTGGAAGACCAGCAATCAAAACACTCATACTACGCTGTACGAAATCCGCTCGCCACAGGGGTAAACGAGCACAGCAACTCATGGGCCAGTTGCCTACGGTAAGGGTTCAACCATCAAGAGCATTTCTCCACACTGGTGTGGATTATGCTGGACCAATCACAATCAAATCATGGAGAGGCCGAGTCCCCAAACAATTTAAAGGCTGGATCTGTGTATTTGTTTGCATGAGCACATCAGCTGTGCACATTGAAGTGGCAACTGACTACACTTCTGACACATTCATTGCTGCGTACAGACGGTTCACCGCACGCAGAGGCATCTGCCACACTCTTTACTCAGACTGCGGCACAACATTTCTTGGTGCAGATGCCACACTCAAAAAATTATTCACTCAAGGATCATCAGAAAGCACATCAATCGCTTCACTCCTACTGGATGACGGCACTCAGTGGCAATTCAATCCACCTGCAGCACCGCACATGGGCGGCAAGTGGGAAGCAGCGGTAAAGTCAATCAAATTTCATCTCACTCGAGCACTTGGGGACACATCATACTCACTCGATGAAATTATGACGTTACTCACACAAATCGGAGCCATCCTCAACTCAAGGCCACTAGAACCACTCAGCGATGATCCTGAAGACCTCGCAGCACTCACGCCAGGCCACTTTTTGATTGGTAAAGCACTCACCACGCTTCCAGAACCCACTCTACAACCAATCAATATCGCGTGACTATCACGATGGCAACTGATACAGCATCAGCTTCAACAATTCTGGAAGCACTGGTCAACATCATACTTACAACGTCAACTCGCTACGACGAAATGGTGGCACCCAAACAATCAGTTAGAAATTGGCTCACTCGTACTACTCGCTGACGAGAGGTTTCCACCTTGCAAGTGGCCACTTGCGAGAATCACTCAACTGCATCCTGGCGCAGATGGATTCACCAGGGTTGTTACACTTAAAACTGCAACTACCACTCTCGTCAGACCGATCACAAAGTTGGCAATCCTTCCACAGGGCAACAAAATCAAATCAGAAGCACGCTCCTGATGGCGGGCGGAATGTTACGGATTACCAATGCATTGCCCATACTCTAGCACACTATTATAAGATTGCCAATGCATTGCCCACACTCGGGTCACACTGTTATCCAGTTAGAACACTCTAGCCACGCTATAAATGGAAAATGTGGCTGGGCTCTTCTTGCTTTTCGTTTTCTCACTCATCAAGTGTATAAGTTCATTCATCGAAATTTTTTTGGAATCAAATCAGAGACAATCGGGCACATCATTCCTCTTTCATCAAAATTGTAAATCATCTCATCATCTATTTTGTAAGACACTTTTTATAACAAACATATTTAATTGTAAACATGCAAAAGTCGTGTATAAAGTGAGGGCTGATTTGCTGTAAAGTGATCAGTCCTCATGTTAATAAACGTGGGGTGCAACACCCAATCCGGAACCCTCAATATTAAACAACAAGAAAATCGACTTTTTACCAAAAAATAAAATTACGGAATTCTTCCACCTGTACTGTCGTTATGCCGCCATGGCTTTATATCACCTTCAATACGTTAAAGAAGGTTAATTATTTTAAATATGTTAAGCTAATGAGTTGAAGCATTTCGATATCGATTGCTAAATGTGGAAATACAAGAAAATCGACTTTATACCTAAATATAAAGTTATAACATTACGGAATTCTTCTAAATGCACTGCCGTTATACCGTTATGGCTTTATGTAAACTCCAGTAAGATAAAGAAGTTAACTAACTTAATATGTTAAACTAATGATTTGAAGCATTTCGTTATCGATTGCAAATGTATATATACAAGAAAATCGACTTTATACCTAAATATAAGGTTACGGAGTTCTTCTATATGCACTGCCGTTATGCCGCCATGGCTTTATATCAACTTCAATACGTTAAAAAAGGTTAATTAATTTAAACATATTAAACTAATGATTTAAAGAATTTCGATATCGATTGCTAAATGAGTATATACAACAAAATCGAGTTTTTACTTAAATATAAGTTTACAGAATTCTTCCAAATGCACGGCCGTTTACTTCAGTAAGATAAATAAGGTTTATTAACTTAAATATGTTAAACTAATGAGTTGAAGCATCTCGATATCGATTGCTAAATGCGTATATATAACAAAATCGACTTTATACCTAAATATAAGATTACGGAATTCTTCCAAATGCACTGCCTCTATACCGTTATGGCTTTATGTAAACTTCAGTAAGATAAAGAAGTTAATTATTTAAATATTTTAAAAGCTAATGATTTGAAGCATTTCGTTATCGATTGCTAATGTGTAATACAAGAAAATCGACTTTATACCTAAATATAAAGTTATAACATTACGGAATTCTTCTAAATGCACTGCCGTTATACCGTTATGGCTTTATGTAAACTCCAGTAAGATAAAGAAGTTAATTAACTTAATATGTTAAACTAATGATTTGAAGCATTTCGATATCGCTTGCTAAATGAGTATATACAACAAAATCGACTTTTTACCTAAATATAAATCTACGGAATTCTTCCAAATGCACTGCCGTTATCCGTTAAGGCTTTATGTAAACTTCAGTAGATAAAGAAGGTTTATTAACTTAAATATGCTAAACCTGTTACTTGAAGCATTTCGATATCGATTGCAAAATGTGTATATACAACAAAATCGACTTTATGCCTAACTACGGAATTCTTCCAAATGCACTGCCCTTATGGCTTTATGTCAACTTCAGTTCGCAAAATGAGGTTTATTAATATAAATATGTTAAACCAGTTATCTGAAGCATTTCGATATCGATTGCAAATGTATATATACAAGAAAATCGACTTTATACCAAAAAATAAAATTACGGAATTCTTCCACCTGTACTGTCGTTATGCCGCCATGGCTTTATATCACCTTCAATACGTTAATGAAGGTTAATTATTTTAAACATGTTAAGCTAATGAGTTGAAGCATTTCGATATCGATTGCTAAATGTGTATATACAAGAAAATCGACTTTATACCTAAATATAAAGTTATAACACTGCCGTTATACCGTTATGGCTTTATGTAAACTCCAGTAAGATAAAGAAGTTAATTAACTTAAATATGTTAAACTATTGATTTGAAGCATTTCGATATCGCTTGCTAAATGAGTATATACAACAAAATCGACGTTTTACTTAAATATAAATCTACGGAATTCTTCCAAATGCACTGCCGTTATACCGTTAAGGCTTTATGTAAACTTCAGATAGATAAAGAAGGTTTATTAACTTAAATATCCTAAACCTGTTACTTGAAGCATTTCGATATCGATTGCAAAATGTGTATATACAACAAAATCGACTTTATGCCTAACTATAGAATTCTTCCAAATGCACTGCCCTTATGGCTTTATGTCAACTTCAGTTCGCTAAAGGGGTTTTATTAATATAAATATGTTAAACCAGTTATCTGAAGCATTTCGATATCGATTGCAAAATGTATATATACCAGAAAATCGACTTTATACCAAAAAATAAAATTACGGAATTCTTCCACCTGTACTGTCGTTATGCCGCCATGGCTTTATATCGCCTTCAATACGTTAAAGAAGGTTAATTATTTTAAATATGTTAAGCTAATGAGTTGAAGCATTTCGATATCGATTGCTAAATGTGTAAATACAAGAAAATCGACGTTATACCTAAATATAAAGTTATAACATTACGGAATTCTTGGAAATGCACTGCCGTTATACCGTTATGGCTTTATGTAAACTTCAGTAAGATAAAGAAGTTAATTAACTTAATATGTTAAACTAATGATTTGAAGCATTTCGATATCGATAGCTAAATGTGTATATAAAAGAAAATCGACTTTATACCTAAATAAAGATTACGGAATTCTTCTACATGCACTGCCGTTATGTCGCCATGGCTATATGCCGACTTCCGTTCGTTAAAGAAGGTTTATTAACTTAAATATGTTAAACTAATGATTTGAAGCATTTTGATATCGATTGCTTAATGTGTATATACAAGAAAATCGCCTTTATACCTAAATATAAGATTACGGAATTCTTCTAAATGCACTGCCGTTATGCCGCTTTATATCAACTTCGATACGTGAAATAAGGTTAATTAACTTAAGTATGTTAAACTAACGATTTGAAGCATTTCGATATCGCTTGCTAAATGAGTATATACAACAAAATCGACTTAATACCTAAATATAAGATTACGGAATTCTTCCAAATGCACTGCCGTTATACCGTTATGGCTTTATGTAAACTTCAGTAAGGTAAAGAAGTTAATTAACTTAAATATGTTAAACTAATGATTTGAAGCATTTCGTTATCGATTGCTAATGTGTATGTACAAGAAAATCGACTTTATACCTAAATATAAGGTTACGGAATTCTTCTATATGCACTGCCGTTATGCCGGATGGCTTTATATCAACTTCAATACGTTAAAAAAAGTTAATTAACTAAAATATGTTAAACTAATGATTTGAAGCATTTCGATATCGATTGCTAAATGAGTATATACAACAAAATCGACTTTTTACCTAATATAAGTTTACAGAATTCTTCCAAATGCACGGCCATTATACCGTTAAGGCTTTTTGTTAACTTCAGTAAGATAAATAAGGTTTATTAACTTAAATATGTTAAACTAATGAGTTGAAGCATCTCGATATCGATTGCTAAATGCGTATATACAACAAAATCGACTTTATACCTAAATATAAGATTACGGAATTCTTCCAAATGCACTGCCTCTATACCGTTATGGCTTTATGTAAACTTCAGTAAGATAAAGAAGTTAATTAACTTAAATATATTAAACTAATGATTTGAAGCATTTCGTTATCGATTGCTAATGTGTATATACAAGAAAATCGACTTTATACCTAAATATAAGATTACGGAATTCTTCTAAATGCACTGCCGTTATGCCGCCATGGCTTTATATCAACTTCAATACGTTAAAGAAGGTTAATTAACTTAAATATGTTAAACTAATGATTTGAAGCATTTCGATATCGATTGCAAAATATATAAATACAAGAAAATCGACTTTATACCAAGAAATAAAATTACGGAATTCTTCCACCTGTACTGTCGTTATGCCGCCATGGCTTTATATCAACTTCAATACGTTAAAGAAGGTTGATTATTTTAAATGTGTTAAGCTAATGAGTTGAAGCATTTCGATATCGATTGCTTAATGTGTAAATACAAGAAAATGGACTTTATACCTAAATATAAAGTTATAACATTACGGAATTCTTCTAAATGCACTGCCGTTATACCGTTATGGCTTTACGTAAACTCCAGTAACATAAAGAAGTTAATTAACTTAATATGTTAAACTAATGATTTGAAGCATTTCGATATCGATAGCTAAATGTGTATATAAAAGAAAATCGATTTTATACCTAAATAAAAGATTACGGAATTCTTCTACATGCACTGCCGTTATGCCGCCATGGCTATATGTCGACTTCCGTTCGTTAAAGAAGGTTTATTAACTTAAATATGTTTAACTAATGATTTGAAGCATTTTGATATCGATTGCTAAATGTGTATATACAAGAAAATCGCCTTTATACCTGAATATAAGATTACGGAATTCTTCTAAATGCACTGCCGTTATGCCACTTTATATCAACTTCGATACGTTAAAGAAGGTTAATTAACTTAAATATGTTAAACTAATGATTTGAAGCATTTCGTTATCGATTGCAAAATAGTATTTTTAACAAAATCGACTTTATACCTAAATATAAGATTACGGAATTTTTCCCTAAATGCACTGCCGTTATGCCGTTATGGCTTTATGTCAACTTCAGTACGTTAAAAAAGGGTTAATTAACTTAAATATTTTAAAACCCTAATGATTTGAAGCATTTCGTTATCGATTGCTAATATGTATATTCAAGAAAATCGACTTTATACCTAAATATAAGATTACGGAATTCTTCTAAATGCCCCTGCCGTTATGCCGCCATGGCTTTATGTCAACTTCCGTTCGTTAAAGAAGGTTTTATTAACTTAAATATGTTAAACTAATGATTTGAAGCATTTCGATTAATTTCGATTTGCTAAATGAGTATATACAAGAAAATCGACTTTATACCTAAATATAAGATTACGGAATTCTTCCAAATGCACTGCCGTTATGCCGTTATGGCTTTATGTCAACTTAAAGAAACGTTAAAGAAGGTTAATTAACTTAAATATGTTAAACTAATGATTTTAAGCATTTCGTTATCGATTGCTAATGTGTATATACAAGAAAATCGACTTTATACCTAAATATAAGATTACGGAATTCTTCTAAATGCACTGTCGTTATGCCGCCATGGCTTTATATCAACTTCATACGTTAAAGAAGGTTAATTAACTTAAATATGTTAAACTAATGATTTGAAGCATTTCGTTATCGATTGCTAAATGGTATATACAAGAAAATCGACTTTATACCTAAATATAAGATTACGGAATTCTTCTAAATGCACTGCGTTATGCCGCCATGGCTTTATATCAACTTCAATACGTTAAAGAAGGTTAATTAACTTAAATATGTTAACTAATGATTTGAAGCATTTCGATATCGATTGCTAAATGAGTATATACAACAAAATCGACTTTATACCTAAATATAAGATTACGGAATTCTTCCAAATGCACTGCCGTTATACCGTTAAGGCTTTTTGTTAACTTCAGTAAGATAAATAAGGTTTATTAACTTAAATATGTTAAACTAATGAGTTGAAGCATCTCGATATCGATTGCTAAATGCGTATATACAAAAATATCGACTTTATACCTAAATATAAGATTACGGAGTTCTTTCAAATGCGCTGCCGTTATACCGTTATGGCTTTATGTAAACTTCAGTAAGATAAAGAAGTTAATTAACTTAAATATGTTAAACTAATGATTTGAAGCATTTCGTTATCGATTGCTAATGTGTATATACAAGAAAATCGACTTTATACCTAAATTTAAGATTACGGAGTTCTTCTAAATGCACTGCCGTTATGCCGCCACGGCTTTATATCAACTTCAATACGATAAAGAAGGTTAATTAACTTAAATATGTTAAACTAATGATTTGAAGCATTTCCATATCGATTGTTAAATGAGTATATACAACAAAATCGACTTTTTACCTAAATATAAGTTTACGGAATTCTTCGAAATGCACGGCCGTTATACCGTTAGGGCTTTATGTAAATTGCAGTAAGATAAAGAAAGTTTATTAACTTAAATATGCTTAACCTGTTATTTGAAGCATTTCGACATCGATTGCTAAATGAGTATATACAACAAAATCGACTTTATACCTAAATATAAGATTACGGAATTCTTCCAAATGCACTGCCGTTATACCGTTAAGGCTTTTTGTTAACTTCAGTAAGATAAATAAGGTTTATTAACTAAATATGTTAAACTAATGAGTTGAAGCATTCGATATCGATTGCTAAATGCGTATATACAACAAATCGACTTTATACCTAAATATAAGATTACGGAATTCTTCCAAATGCGCTGCCGTTAACCGTTATGGCTTTATGTAAACTTCAGTAAGATAAAGAAGTTAATTAACTTAAATATGTTAAACTAATGATTTGAAGCATTTCGTTATCGATTGCTAATGTGTATATACAAGAAAATCGACTTTATACCTAAATTTAAGATTACGGAGTTCTTCTAAATGCACTGCCGTTATGCCGCCACGGCTTTATATCAACTTCAATACGATAAAGAAGGTTAATTAACTTAAATATGTTAAACTAATGATTTGAAGCATTTCCATATCGATTGTTAAATGAGTATATACAACAAAATCGACTTTTTACCTAAATATAAGTTTACGGAATTCTTCGAAATGCACGGCCGTTATACCGTTAGGGCTTTATGTAAATTGCAGTAAGATAAAGAAAGTTTATTAACTTAAATATGCTTAACCTGTTATTTGAAGCATTTCGACATCGATTGCTAAATGAGTATATACAACAAAATCGACTTTATACCTAAATATAAGATTACGGAATTCTTCCAAATGCACTGCCGTTATACCGTTAAGGCTTTTTGTTAACTTCAGTAAGATAAATAAGGTTTATTAACATAAATATGTTAAACTAATGAGTTGAAGCATCTCGATATCGATTGCTAAATGCGTATATACAACAAACTCGACTTTATACCTAAATATAAGATTACGGAATTCTTCCAAATGCGCTGCCGTTACACCGTTATGGCTTTATGTAAACTTCAGTAAGATAAAGAGGTTAATTAATTTAAATATGTTAAACTAATGATTTGAAGCATTTCGTTATCGATTGCTAATGTGTATATACAAGAAAATCGACTTTATACCTATATATAAGGTTACGGAATTCTTCTATATGCACCGCCGTTATGCCGCCATGGCTTTATATCAACTTCAATACGTTAAAAAAGGTTAATTAACTTAAATATATTAAACTAATGATTTAAAGCATTTCGATATCGATTGCTAAATGAGTATATACAACAAAATCGGCTTTTTACCTAAATATAAGTTTACAGAATTCTTCCAAATGCACGGCCGTTATACCGTTAAGGCTTTTTGTTAACTTCAGTAAGATAAATAAGGTTTATTTACTTAAATATGTTAAACTAATGAGTTGAAGCATCTCGATATCGATTGCTAAATGCGTATATACAACAAAATCGACTTTATACCTAAATATAAGATACGAAATTCTTCCAAATGCACTGCCGTTATGCCGCTTTATATCAACTTCGATACGTTAAAGAAGGTTAATTAATTTAAGTATGTTAAACTAATGATTTGAAGCATTTCGATATCGCTTGCTAAATGAGTTTATAGAACAAAATGGGCTTTTTACCTAAATATAAATCTACGGAATTCTTCCAAATGCACGGCTGTTATACCGTTAAGGCTTTATGTAAACTTCAGTAAGATAAAGAAGGTTTATTAACTTAAATATGCTAAACCTGTTACTTGAAGCATTTCGATATCGATTGCAAAATGTGTATTTACAACAAAATCGACTTTATGCCTAAATACGGAATTCCTCCAAATGCACTGCCCTTATGGCTTTATGTCAACTTCAGTTCGCTAAAGGAGGTTTATTAATAAAAATATGTTAAACCATTTATCTGAAGCATTTCGATATCGATTGCAAAATGTATATATACAAGAAAATCGACTTTATACCCAAAAATAAAATTACGGAATTCTTCCACCTGTACTGTCGTTATGCCGCCATGGCTTTTTATCTCCTTCAATACGTTAAAGAAGGTTAATTATTTTAAATATGTTAAGCTAATGAGTTGAAGCATTTCGATATCGATTGCTAAATGTGTAAATAAAAGAAAATTGACTTTATACCTAAATATAAAGTTATAACATTACGGAATTCTTCTAAATGCACCGCCGTTATACCGTTATGGCTTTATGTAAACTCCAGTAAGATAAAGAAGTTAATTAACTTAAATATGTTAAACTAATGATTTGAAGCATTTCGATATCGATAGCTAAATGTGTATATAAAAGAAAATCGATTTTATACCTAAATAAAAGATTACGGAATTCTTCTACATGCACTGCCGTTATGCCGCCATGGCTATATGCCGACTTCCGTTCGTTAAAAGAGGTTTATTAACTTAAATATGTAAAACTAATGATTTGAAGCATTTTGATATCGATTGCTAAATGTGTATATACAAGAAAATCGACTTTATACCTAAATATAAGATTACGGAATTCTTCTAAATGCACTGCCGTTATGCCGCTTTATATCAACTTCGATACGTTAAAGAAGGTTAATTAACTTAAATATGTTAAACTAATGATTTGAAACATTTCGATATCGATTGCTAAATGAGTATATACAACAAAATCGACTTTATGCCCAAATATAAGATTACGGAATTCTTCCAAATGCACTGCCGTTATACCGTTATGGCTTTATGTAAACTTCAGTAAAATAAAGAAGTTAATTAACTTAAATATGTTAAACTAATGATTTAAAGCATTTCGTTATCGATTGCTAATGTGTATATTTAAGAAAATCGACTTTATACCTAAATAAAAGATTACGGAATTCTTCTAAATGCACTGCCGTTATGCCGCCATGGCTTTATGCCAACTTCCGTTCGTTAAAGAAGGTTTTATTTACTTAAATATGTTAAACTAATGATTTGAAGCATTTCGATATCGATTGCTAACTGTGTATATGCAAGAAAATCGACTTTATACCTAAATATAAGATTACGGAATTCCTCCAAATGCACTGCCGTTATACCGTTAAGGCTTTTTGTTAACTTCAGTAAGATAAATAAGGTTTATTAACTTAAATATGTTAAACTAATGAGTTGAGGCATTTCGATATCGATTGCTAAATGAGTATATACAACAAAATCGACTTTATACCTAAATATAAGATTACGGAATTCTCCCAAATGCACTGCCGTTATACCGTTATGGCTTTATGTAAACTTCAGTAAGATAAAGAAGGTTAATTAACTTAAATATGTTAAACTAATGATTTTAAGCATTTCGTTATCGATTGCTAATGTGTATATACAAGAAAATCGACTTTATACCTAAATATAAGATTACGGAATTCTTCTAAATGCACTGCCGTTATGCCGCCATGGCTTTATATCAACTTCAATAAGTTAAAGAAGGTTAATTAACTTAAATATGTTAAACTAATGATTTGAAGCATTTCGATATCGCTTGCTAAATGAGTATATACAACAAAATCGACTTTTTACCTAAATATAAGTCTACGAAATTCTTCCAAATGCACGGCCGTTATACCGTTAAGGCTTTATGTAAACTTCAGTAAGATAAAGAAGGTTTATTAACTTAAATATGCTAAACCTGTTATCTGAAGCATTTCGATATCGATTGCAAAATGTGTATATACAACAAAATCGACTTTATACCTAAATAAAACATTACGGAATTCTTTTACATGCACTGCCGTTATGCCGCCATGGCTATATGCCGACTTCCGTTCGTTAAAGAAGGTTTATTAACTTAAATATGTTAAACTAATGATTTTAAGCATTTCGTTATCGATTGTTAATGTGTATATTTAAGAAAATCGACTTTATACCTAAATATAAGACTACGGAATTCTTTTAAATGCACTGCCGTTATGCCGCCATTGCTTTATGCCAACTTCCGTTCGTTAAAGAAGGTTTATTAACTTAAATATGTTAAACTAATGATTACACGGAGGATGGGGACATGTGTAGAAGTTCACGCAAGTGAGGAAAGTTCTCTGATCGCCATTCACTTGGGAGTGGCCAGAAACGATTCTTTTACATATGACTCAAGCAGCTCGCGACTTCCGGTCTTTGACCAAGTATCCTCTGGGTAGCCTAAGAACATCCGTTTGAAGGTGAGCTAAAGTGAGAAGGCGAAACACTCTGCATAGGGTTGTGCGCTGGGTTTGGGACCCGCCACGTAAAAAAAACCCCCCCCCAATGAAAACCAACGAGCTGATAAGGTGCATGCATCAGCTTCTTTGCAAAATATGGTCGGACGAAAGTATGCCCAACGATTGGAATTTAAGTGTGCTATGCCCAATCCACAAAAAAGGAGACCCCACAATCTGCGCCAACTACCGTGGGATTAGCCTCCTCAATATCGCATATAAGGTTCTGTCGAGCGTATTGTGTGAAAGATTAAAGCCCACCGTCAACAAACTGATTGGACCTTATCAGTGTGGCTTTAGACCTGGTAAATCAACAACCGACCATATATTCACGATGCGCCAAATCTTGGAAAAGACCCGTGAAAGGAGAATCGACACACACCACCTCTTCGTCGATTTCAAAGCTGCTTTCGACAGCACGAAAAGGAGCTGCCTTTATGC